>JADWOT020000009.1:10900714-11500714 GCA_036345935.2 Taenia hydatigena
GATCTAAGCACAATGATTTTTTGACCATTTTGAAGAGGCTAAATTAAAAACTTATTAAAATACCCAGTGTGAAAGTGGTAGATTTTCTTCTGCTCATTCGCTAATTGCCAACCTCCACAGCCACCCCAAATTAGTTTTTAAGACAGTTAAAACAATATCTTTATAAAGTTTATTTTCTTTGACAATCTTTTAAATGGTTCTCCAGCTCTTGTGATTGTTTAAATAACTGGAGGTTATGTCCCACTGGTCCCTTCAAAACAGCGTCGCAGTTTTATCTCAGTGCGAGGTGGATTGTACTTGACTATCGCCGAAGTTTAGCGCAATGGAGCTCTTGGGTCCTTCTAATCGCTACGATTTCATTGTTGCTAAGAGGTGGAAGCTTATAAGGAAAATCGGAGCCGGGTCTTTCGGTGACATATATCTTGGTCTAAACATTGCAAATGGTGAAGAGGTTGCCGTCAAATTGGAACCTATGAACGCTAGACATCCGCAACTGGTCTATGAAAGTAGGATCTATCGCCTTCTTCAGGTACTATGCAGTTATAGTTTCCTATGTTTCATAGAATACTTTCGCCGTTCCTCGAATACACTGGTTCGGTTCTGATGGAATGAAGAATGACTACAGAGCATTGGTGATGGATCTGCTAGGTCCTAGTCTGGAGGATCTCTTTAACTACGTTGGTCGAAGGTTTACCATGAAAACAGTCCTCATGCTAGCTGAGCAAATGCTCTGGCGTGTTGAATACGTTCACTCCAGAAACCTAATCCACCGTGATATTAAACCGGACAATTTTCTGATGGGAATCGGTCAAAGATGCAACAGGCTTTTTTTGGTTGACTTTGGTCTTGCGAAGAAATACAGGTTCGCTAGTCTATTGCCTAAACTGGTTTCATCATGTAGAGACAGTCGCACGAAGGTGCACATACCATTTCGGGATGATAAGAATCTCACCGGTACTGCCAGATACGCGAGTATCAACGCGCATGCTGGTCATGAACAGTCAAGGCGTGATGACATTGAGTCTCTGGGATACGTGTTTATGTATTTCCTTAGGGGCCAACTTCCATGGCAGGGCTTAAGGGTGAGTGTTTTTACTGATTTTTGCCCCTAAATGTTTATTCTCAGGGATAGCTTGAAAATCGCTAAACGTGTGACCATTTGTTTATACAAACTTTGTTTATTTTGCGTGTTGTGCGTGGCTAATGTTTGCGTTAATCTTCGCATTTAATGTCATTATGACATCGAGATCGTACAAAATTTCCAATGGGGGTCGGTGAAATGTGTTTTATTATTGACAAAAGCTTCGACTTTGTGAATGGAAATTAAGCTCGAAAAGTTTTCCCTTTGATGTACGACTAGCTTTTTACCTTTTTCGTTTATGTTCTCTCCAGAATTAGTGGCTAAAGCTCCAAATGTGCGATTTTACGAACGTTTTGTTGGATTTAGATTTGAAAAATTAAGAACGCCCCTAGGTTTCTTATATTGCGGAATCTTAAAACCGATTAACACTCAAATTCTGCTGCGCTGGATAAAAATTTTTGAGGAATATACGACTATTTGCTCTGTCTTATTACCAAATGTTTTATGGAAGCGAGAGCGGCGGCGTTTTTAAGCCTTCTTTCTACGGATGATGCGCCTTACCTTTGTCTCTCAAAGGAGAAAACTGTATGCTAGCAGCCTTTTAGAGAAAAAAGATCGTGGATTTACAAATTGTCTAATTCATCTTAATGGGTTTTAATGCGCAGTTTGGCCAAACAGCGACTGGTTACTTTTATTACTTGTACTGCAGTTAGGGTTTGGTCTTTGATTGGGCGTTTATACATAGCCGCCGTCTAATTCACTTTGTCGCGCTATAGGGCGGTTGTATGCTCGCGTCCATCTCATCCCTTGGCGCTTACAATTTCTGAGCTTTTTCTAGCCTGCAGCCCTAATACCTCTGATTTTTTTGTCCCTGATCGCCTAACGATTTGATCAACTACTCTCGAACATTTGTTTCTTAAGTTTATTGAGCAAATATCAACGGCGGTTTTACCTCTGAGGCCTCGCTATTTTCTGCAGAGCGTTTTGGACATCGTTTATTCGTGAGTTGTTTGTTTTTAAGTTTCAGTTGTGGTACCAAAACTCGATGTTCTGGAGTGTTGTGGTGGGGCTACGCCAAAGCGGTTTTGGCATTTACGTTGAAGGCTACTTATAAGGAAGAACGTGGAAGTTTGTTTAATGCAGCAGAATATTTTCATAAGGATTTGGTTACATTTTTGTGTATTTTTAAGTTGGATGCGCTGCCTAAAAGCACATGCGATGTGGGGAAGTGATCTGTGCACGCACACATTTCCGCCCACTGGGAAGATTTCCCATGTTTTATTCACACAACTAAGATTTTTTGCTCTTTTATGTAGTTTTTGCATAAATCTTTCCCTACCATAATAGCGTAATGATTACCGAAAGGAAATATTTTCGGTTGCTTCAGATGCCTTAGGATGGCCTTCGAATTCCGGTGGCAACCCACCCACGTCCGTCACACTGCCATTCACCACATTCAACTGCCTAGTTAGTCACGCCGCATTACGCATCACTTGTCGCAACTGTCCCTAGTACCTTGTCTCGTTTAAACGTGCGTCAGCTGGCTGTATTTGAAACGCGTTTCTGTGATGACAGATTGACGTGGTTGCTGTGATGCCGTTAGATTATAATTGTGATTTAAGGTCAAGGCGGCTTTATTGTTGCGTGCTCAGCCGTTGCAGGCAGCTGGGATTTGACTTCTATCGATCGGTCGATGCGTGAAAAGTTGTAGAATTGTAGAAGTTGTTTTGCGACACTTTGAGGGTCAATGCTCTTTCCCACTTTCAATACCACTGTTTTTCGTTGCAATTAGTGTGGTGTGCAAAAGCGATTTTTCGGTAAAGCAAATATCATTCTGGGTGAGAGAATTGGTCTGCTCCAAGATTTTTTAGTTCCTTAGTTGGGGCTCTTATTGCTCCATTCCTGTAAGGTTTCATCCAGGTGATGTCTGTACTCGTGTTCACCAGACCGAAAACGGTAATCTTATGGTTTAGTTCCACGTTTCAGCATGTTAATGTGGCTCATTTTATCACACGTAAGTTTTGATACTATTTCTTTTCTGAATACCACTCATTTTTTTCTGCCGGATCCTCTTCCGTTCATTCTGGTGGCTTTTTTCGGGCAGTCAGCGGTCTTTTGCCCTAGTGATGTAGGTCGATTTTGGTAGTTTGTTTGAGGTGTACTCCGTCACTTTCGCCACAATTCCCTCGTACAATTGAGTTGTGAATACGTTTTTTCTCAGATTGTTGTATTGGTTCACTTTATTACAAAGTTTCAAATGCATTATTTCGTGATTCTGGTGCTCTGAGGAACAAGATATTTAATAATTAATGGTCCATAGTACTAGCCGCTTGTTAGTTTCTCTTTTCTCTTTTCAAGGCTGCGACAAAGAAACAAAAATACGAGAGAATCTACGAAAAAAAACTGGCTACATCTCCAGAGCAACTGTGTCGAGGCTACGCAGTGGAATTCGAGACCTACCTTCAGTATGCACGTGAACTGGTGTTCGAGGAACCTCCAGACTACCTCTTTTTGCGAAGGCTGTTCCGCAAGCTTTTCAAGACTTACGACTTTGCCTGGGATTCTGTCTACGACTGGACTCTGATGAAACAGAAACCAGCAGCTCTGTCCTCTTCGAGCAATGCTGCCGGCGGTCACCATCAAACTACTGCGACGGCTGCTGGAGGTGGCTGCAACAATAACAGCAACAGTAATCAGCAGCAGATTTCCATGCTGCAGCAAGGTGGTGCCGACGGTCAACAGGTTGCAAACTATCGTCGGCAATACGTGGAAGAGACGTTCAATAACTCAGGCGTTGACTATACGCAACAGGCTGCGCAGGGAGGAGCAGCAGCAGCACCATACAAGGACCCCAATCCCAGGTTCTGAAGAGTCCTGCTCCCTCCTTTTCTCTTCTTCCTCTCCATATGCTCCTCATTCCACGGAAAGTCCTACATGTGAATGATCCAATGCCTTCTGCATTTACTTTCTTTGTGGTACTGTAGTTGTTTTTAGCACTTGTCACTTCTTCACACGCATATTTGCACGCATTCGTTGACCCGGCCTCCGTCCTTTGTGCAGTTGGAGAACACGCAATGTGTCCTCCCAATTGCAATGTGATTATCTTACCCCGCGTGGACATCTTGTACAGGCTTTGTTGTCCTTGCGTATTCTCTTCCCTCATTTTCTCTAAGGAGACCCGTACAGGAACTCGCATTGCATTGATGGTTTCTACGATATATACATATTGATGAGGCGTGAATGCTTGTGTGTATGTAATTTGACTTTGGTCTGTCCGCAATTTCTGTGCATTGTTAATTTTCACCACGATATTCGTATGGGGTGTATTCAGTTGCGCCTGTGTGTGTGTGTGCGTGTGCATGGCTACTTAACTGTGATCGTTTTGTGATGCTTATTTCGTGCTTCCGGTTATGCCGCCTTGCTTCTACTCTTAATTAAGATTGCAGTCTGGGTCAACATTTTCAGTATGGTTACCAATTTTTGGACACGCGAGCATGTGGCCTTGGGCGGCATTCACACATCCAAGTCAGACCTCATGTAATCGGTTGAGGGAGGTCGTATTTTTATGTTTGCTCCGCACAGCAGAAGTCAAAGCAACAGCTAAGCTTGTCAGATGACTAATCATGCTTGTGGGTATCGCGTTTTGGTGATTGTCATTTTGGAGTGACGCCAAAACAAAGCAGTTTTTTATCCCGACCAGGGGCACGAAGTCATAGAGATGAGGCTGTCTTCCTGGAAGTGATCGTACTGGGGCCACTCGTGACGTTTGACTGCGATTGAAGTGAGCTTCTACGACACAAGTTCAAGATAACGAAAAGACCTAGAGGGAGTACCTATTGTATCCCTTATTGCCTTAGCAGGGAGAAATTAGGCTCTTTTGGTCAGGAAATTGGTACTTTTTTTGCCTTGCCGGTCTTATTAGCTATGCAGGCCATGAATAGACCATAATCTCGCAGGCACGTGATTCATTTCTGTTAGGGCCTATGCTCTGGGCGCTGCTTCTTTTAAGTGCACGTATTAAAATGCTCCAAGTGAAAAAAAGGCTTACGGCGGGACAAAATCTAGTTGCATCGGTTGTTAACTTTTATTGCTAGATGATCTACAAGGAAATGTTATTTGTCCACTCAAAATGTGGTAAAGCTACCGCAATGGAACCAGGTTTTTAGGCCTACCACATCCAGTCTCCTAGAACGATATCATATTCGGGGTTGGAGATCGAGCGCGGCCACCGTAGCTGTGATTGTTGATGGGCCTTGTGCCACCAGCTCAAAACCAAGAAGTGGTTTACTTTTTGTCCCAAGATGGTTTCACATCTACTTAATCAGTGTATTTGTGGCACGGTTTGGTGCGATCATAGTTATTATTAAACCGATAACATTCACCTTTCGTGTGCATGTGAGTCCAATGGTGAACCTGTTTCTCTTGCTATAGGTACACCAGCATCGGGTCACGCATCTATTTCATTGCGTGTAAATCTTTTGTCGGCTCACTGACGGTTTGTGGCATTCTTGAACCATTAAACAAAGTGCACACCGTGCTAGTAGGTCATTCCAGCCATCTTGTTCAGGCAGGTGAGGTTTTAACCCCGAAAAGTGGTCACTCACGTGAGAATCTTGAGGGAGCTGAAACCAAAGTAGGTGACGGGGATCACCTGATGGTGCCTCATAGACATCGCACTTCACATTATCACCACCATCAGTCATTTTCTCATTTTAATTGTTGCATTGTTGCTAGTGGTGAATTAAATGAGACATTTAGGTTGTAATGGGATAAATGTAAGATGAATTAGGCGATGTAGTTTCTTTCATAATTCTCACTTTATGTGTCTGTTTTTTTTCACCGTGAGCATTTAACCACAGTGGATCATTTGATCGGTCTATGAAGAATTCAATCTATCCAAATGGAGGGACTAGAACAACAAATTTCACCATATTTATGATTGGGCGTTATGAAAGAAAGTAGTAAAAGGAATCAACTGGAATTTTCCCATCAAACTGGCAAATAGCTAGTAAAATGGGATCTGGCACCCGATATTGAGGAAGAAAGTCTTGTAAATGGGACAAATACACAAAATCTGACTTTGGGCTTTGATCTCTTAACTAATAAACAACGTTTTAAGCATAATTTAGTGGGTCGAATTATTACTTTGCTGAAATAAGCCCAGTGAATTGAAGTAATCCTTAAGCATAAGCCGAAAGGAGGCTCCAGCGCTATCATTTCAATGTGGATGTTGCAAAGTCGAAATTTCAGATCGAGGTAGGGCAAAGCGATGGTCAGGAGATGGGATGCGTGAATGAACTACTTGACAGCCTTTCTTCACATTGCCTCCACATCGTGTGGCGTGTGGAGTGCTTTTGACAGAGGACTTTCCATTCCAGCCGAAAGTGACACGCTTGCAGTCTGTTATAGACACTCTGACCACCAGTTTCACACATAGGTGACACCTGGACCTATGACTGTGGCAATAAGCATGCGGCATGTATTCTTTAGGTCGCTTATGTGACGTTTCATTTCAAAACGTCGAAATAAAGAGCGCAATTGGACTTGATGTTAGAAAAATTACGTATTTTTGGTTTGTGAGTAACTACTGAATTGAAAAGTACGATGTCTGGACTGTGGAAGCCGAGTTGCTGTAAGACCCGCGTAGTTGCCGTGCCAAACCTTGTCCAGTTAGATTCACTAAAGTTAGGAGTTTGTTTTTGTTTACCCGGATTTGGTTTTGCTCTCACAAAACGAAATGTATTTACTGAGCTACGTGAACTTCCATTCAAGAACTTGATTCGCTGGAACAAATCAGAAAGCGCAAATGTGGTTCTGCAATCGGCTGAAGTGTGCTCAGAATTGGCCTATGATCTCGAAACCGTTAACAATCGGCCAAAGGCTGAAACTTGTCTGCGAAAATTCAACAGGAAAGCAAATAAGACCGTTGAGTATGTATCTACAAGCTATGCAAAACCCAGGGTTTGAACTGTGATGTGGATACGCGGAATTTGCTGCATTGGAGAGGATTCCGATTCCGTATTTGCTTTTCTTAGTCGTTTGTAAGAAGAGAAAAATGGTTGTTGAAAGAAAATATCGCACTAAGCATTGAATTCCTTTGCTACAACAGATGGTGGATAAATCCTTTGCGTGCCCTTTTCTTCATTTGCCTACCTTGGTAATTCAATTAGGTTTCATTATCGGTCACCCTTTGTCAATGGGTCAAACGCCAAGGAATTGCCTATCCTCTAATCAACCCTACGATCGCCTTAACGCGACACGAACAATTCAAAAAGCCCCAGTTCGCCTACTTGAAAATTTTCTACTTGCCATCCTTTGATTTCTATTGGTCAACCGGTTTTCTTTTTTCACTTTGTGTGGTCGTGCCTGCAGCTGGTCAGCCATTATCACACCATGGTGCATTTCTAAGTGGTGGAATAAATCCACATGAGGTTTCACAAAGCAGAAATTTTGCCCCCACATTAATTATATTTTGGGGAACAAATAAATTTGTGCTTCTAGGGCACATATTCTTCCCACTACATCCAGCTGCTCATTTCGCCCTACTGCAATTCGCTTGTTAATTTCGGCGCAGCTTTTACTCCATAATGAATAATTCCGTAGCAAAAATGTAAAGGCAACTAGGCCATTAGGCAGAATTTGCTACATGGCAAATACCGCTTACTATTTGGTCGTTACCAATTCCAACAAAAATATTGCGATGATATCCCTTAAATGTATCTCTGATTAAGCCTCTGAAAATTTGCTGCCTATAAATTTATTATGGCATATAAATAAGTAGCATAGAATGTTCGTTTGCATGCAACTTTTATGTGAGAGACAATCAGGTAATACAACCGAGTTAGATCGGGTGTTATCGGCCCTTGAGGAGGAGCTTTAACCCGTTATATCTGCGCTCCCTTAGTAATCGTGTTCCCCGACCGATTCGTCTGCTCCTTCTAATGACACGAAAGCGTTGGTGGAAGAAGTAGTTTTGTGGAGATCCAGCTCAAGACGATTAGGAAAACTGCCATTCCTCTGTCGAGAAGGGCTTGAGCAACGAAACTATTTACCGTCAATTCAACTGCGTTCGAACATAATTTCACAGGTCTTTTTAGTTTTTTTTGTGCTGGAGAACGATGATAGGTGATAAATTGTGGAATCTCAAATAAAAATATCCGATTGGAGGGATAAGCAATCTTGTTCGAAGCCGCAAAGGACTTATTTGGGTTAGTCCAAAGTAGCTTTAAGGATTTTCAAAACAGCCAAGTGAATTCAATTAAACCAAAGTCATTTAATCTCATTCGTAGCTCGTAGGAACATATTTCTTGTTTAAGTGGTCGTAGTAATCTCCGCTAAGATGATGTACAACCGGAAAAAAGCAAAAATAAAAGTACCCATTGGTAAGCTGCATAGTGATTTCTTGGTGAACCGGGCCTACCATTTTGCATTAATCTCCCCTTTTTTCCAACTCGAGGGTGCAGGATCGTGACCCACCTACCTGAGGAGGAATGGTAAGCCTTCGTGATAGACTGAAGGGTTTATTGGATGAGTAGGTATTTCCTTCTGTGCTAATCCCCTCAAGAGGCTTCGCTTCCACTTCTACTTGGAGTGGCTGCCAAGACCTACTCACAGGCTTTACAACTTTCGCTATTTCACTCCTAACTTCAGCATTTCAGACATTTCTTTCACTAAGCCACAGGTAGGTAGATGAAGTGTACAAATGCGATGCCAGAGAACATCCATCATGGGTGTAAATAGGCTCGCTGCAGTCAGAAAATCTAAAGTTTGCTCCTTTAAATGCACGGCTTTAAGGGTTGCTTAAGTTTTTCTTCATTTGCGAATCAAATGCAGCTGGAGATCGGATAAAAGCATGCTCTCGGGTAGTGAAGAGTATTCCATTTAGAATAAATGATACAATTTATCAAATAGAGCAATCGTAAAGGACACTTGCCACTGTTTCCTTTTCGCCCACAAGCAGGCTCTGATTGTTAATTTTTTAAACAAAAGAGCCATCTAGAATGTATCCGTTCGCCATTCACTCATAAGTTTGTTTATAATGCCTTTTTTCCTATTATTAACCAATGTAATAAAGAGGAGTTAACACTCAAATATTTGGCTTATTTGCTTGTTTAAGTGTTCATTAATACCTTGCACATCAGCCTTAAGTGGATGTGTGCGTCGTCGAGCCTCAAAGGATGCGAAATGCGATACCTGCATTAATCTATTCGAAAGAATTTGGACTACTTATAGGCACCTACTCCTGTTACTGAAGTGCCCTGATCAGCATTTTTTAATAAAACAAAACAAGTGATTAACTCATTTTGGTCACATAGTATCAAAGAATAGAAAATTTTTTTCTTTGTGCCATTAATAATGCAACTGCTGTGTCACGAGAGCTTTCTCGGCATGTGGAATCCTCCGCGGCTGGGCCATAAATAATGAGGCAATACGGGAATAGTCAGTCCTACTAAAGGTGTAAATGGCAGGCTAAAAATAGGTGAAAACTGACAAAGAAACTCTAACTTCGAGTTGTTTTAGCCTTATTGACTATGGACATCTTATGCTATTGGATAATAATGCATTTTAAAGGAAGAAGCTTTGAGATTAACATTCCATTTCCATAAGAAGTTCGGCGCTGTGGACCTAGAATCTTCAAAACCTCATCCTTACAGACTTTAGTAATACTTTATTTCTTTAAGGAGGAAAGAGAAGAAGCTTGCCTCCCTCCAGGGAATGAGTTGCAGCGCAGACACCTGAAAACACCAATGAGATATTCAGCTGCCTGGCCAGGGCGTGGTTAACTAATGATTGCCAAGTTCGTGGATGATTTAGGGAACGGCTTTTATTCTGGCAGGCATTTCTAATCCTGACAACAAATTATCCACCTCAGCGGTGGGTAACAGGAGGGATAAAATCAGTTTGAAGCATTGGATTCTTTCATCTAAAAGTGGCCGCGGGGTTCGACATAGTCACAGTTTGAAAGGTACTCGAGATTCGTGTATCGTTTCAAAGCTTGGGTAGACTTTGGAATAAAATGCTTCTAAATGTAAGGAAAGTATGCACGATAATGAAGGCATCAAATTTCGCTTTGAATGAACTTCTTCCTCTGTCTTCCGATATCACTGGAAGGTCGTTCGATTGACAACCAAGTGCTGAAGATTGAATACCAATAATGGTAGCTGCATCGAAATGGGAACAGCAAGGGTAATAGGAAATCTGTTTAAAAAATCCTTAATGTATTCCTCTTCCAGTTTTGCTTTCGAGTTAATTAGCTAGGCTTGACTACTGCCCATAATGCATTGCCTTAAAAGTACACTGTACCCTTGCCCTGTGGAACAATGGGTGCGACAATTACTTAGCCTACAATCTTACGTGGATGTAAAATGAGGACGTTTCCTATTTTTAATAACAACTAGCGGAACAAAGTAAATAGCCTCATAATATGGGAATGTGTGACGCTTACTCTTTGCAAGATCAAAGTGTAATCACCCGGAGGTACATTAGGACACCTTATCCGCGTTCGCTGCAATTCGGGAGCTAAATTCGGTAACACTTAAATAGATCTCTGATAACCCACTACATTTGGAGAGAAATTATTCCAAAGCAGAAGAATAAAAATTTCCATGAGAAGATTTAAATTTAGCGTTGCAATGTACCATTTCGGACACTTGAGATCATAGTCAATGAATTTCCCTACGTCTCCGAGGGGGATAAATTTTGGCCGATGCCTCATTGCATCAGATTAACCTTCGTTTCTTAACATAAAATGATAGCAGAGTGATCTATTTTAAGCTCCAGGAACAATACATTTTTGAGATGCGAGATGGCAAACTGAAACTATGATTGGAAGAAACCTAATCTAATTTTTCCCAAAATAGGTAAATCAAGTACCACGGTAATAATCGAATAGTAGGCAAGCGCCTTGGGTGAATAAAAGCAAGACCTGAACGTCCAATTAAATTTAGTAGAATATCAAATACCTCGACATTGCGGTCTGAAAAAACTCAAGAGGGATTCTGGATCTTTAACACAGAGCCATTTCCATTGTGTTTCTAGAAGAAATTCCGACCTACCAATTCACCGTCGCCACGATGGTCAACAGGTATTGCTATCTGTTCTTTCAAGGTTGTCGTCAATGTCAATAATGTTGCAAGACACCAATATTGGGGTGACATTATTAACCTAGGCAAAGCTCTGTTCTCCAACCCTTATGTGTTATCAATGTTGAGATTGTACACAGTTGCGTAAGCCGAATGGAGTTTTTGGGGAAATTCGAAAAAGTAAACCCTAGTCTTCAACATTATAATCAATTCAACAGGCCTCCAAACCACAAAATGATTGTTCAATCAACTGGAAATCAGGTATCATAAACACTAAGGAGCTAGGCGATGGGCATAATCGGGAGGCAAGGCTGCTAATGCTGCCGTATTTTGGAATAATGTTCTCGTGCTGCAGCGTCACGTAGCAAATGAGCTGCCTTTTCCGGCGTAAGGTCACGTTGTACTTCAGCCAAGAGTTCATATCCCACCATGTGTTTCTTTACCGTGGCAGAGCGCAGCAGCGGAGGCAGGTAAATTCCATGGAGCTGCCAGTAGGCGGTCTTCTTAGGTGCCTGCAGTGGGGCCTGGTACCATCCGAATGAGTAGGGTGAGCTCGTCTCAAAGAGATTGTCGTAGGCGACCAAAATACGCGACATGACGCCGGCTAGTGTGGACTGTTCATCAGCAGTCAATTCGTCCAGTCGACAGATGTGACGCCGAAGTGGGACTATGAGGCACTCAAAGGGCCAGGCCGCCCACCAGGGCACGAGAACTACCCAATTTGCATTGGCCACCACGATGCGTTCGTTTGTGACTAACTCGCGTTTCACGTAGTCGAGAAGAAGGAGGGTTCCATGACGCGAGTAGTAGTCTTCTTGACCGTAATCACTACGAAGCGCTCGTGTGGGAATAAAGTCGCTTACCCATGCCTACAGAATGGCAAATAAGGCTCAACTAACCAACGAAAATTGGCCATGCTTTGCTAGAGAAAAATAGAGATAAATTATTATTTTCAGTCGTAATGAAGCGTTTTTAAAATTTGAGTAAAAATTTGAATAGTTTAAAGTCCCATAAAAGTATGCTTTAATCTTTTGTCACCCTCTCAAATTCCATTTGGAACTGGTGCAAAAAAATAAGCCTTTGTGTTGTCTTTGAAACACAGGTTTCATTCTTAAAAACATCAGGGATTATAATGTTTGTGGGAAATACGTTTGCTTATGAACAATACGGTGCGTCCCATTCCATTTTCTTGAGCCTCGAAAACGGACCACGAGGGCAGATTACGATTTGATTAATGGATGTGGGATGCATTCAGTTTAAATAAATAAAAATTCGATCCTTTGCATTTGGTTCAAAGCATATTGCTGGATGATTTTGGCATTACAAACAGCTCATGCAGGATCATGAGGTCGTAAAATTTAATCCTAAAATAGTACACCTCGGCTAACAAGTAAAATACAGCAACCGTTCTCATGCGATGCTAGGATTAGTAGTTTTGTGGGCACTTAAGGCACTGCTTCTGTGTGTTCGCTGGGCGGCATAGCCTATGGGCCACGGCAGTAGCCCCAAGCCCCTCAGTGTGCCAGCCCAAGCATTGTGAAATCCATCTCGGGCAGCTACAAGAATGATAGCTGAAACAAAACCCGATTCCAAAGGACAAATGCTCCGATTACTATTACGGTAGGCTGAGCACTAAAGTGACAGAAGTAAAGAATGCGCCGCGGACGAGAGGATCTATGAAATCTCCCAAACACATAAATTGAAAATGACGTCCCAGTCCTCCTCTTAGTAGAAACGCTATCAACATCTAAGGCGGCGCTAGCTTTAGCAATCTGAAAAAAAATGTAACGATACTGTCTCTACCAGCTAGACAGGATCCAGATGGATATGACTGGACAGCATCTAGGTGAGAGCAATTTGAAAAGGTAAAACAGGCACAGAACTTCTACCCTCCTAAGAAATTACTGAAAATCCTTTCCCCAATAAATGACTCTGTTTTTAGGCCAACGTTGTTATGCCTGGCGATGGACATATGCGATAGCCAGCGCACTCCATCTTTCCCTAATATACTTCCCAAACAAAACTAAACTCCAGATCCAGTGGGATAGCCGTAAGAGATTAGTGACGTGGCAATCAGATATTTTCTCAGTTGCACGCAAATAGGATTGCTGGCGCGGTTGTTTCGTGGGTGTTTTTCTTACAACATTGACTACATTGTGATGGCTGACATGGAAGGCTGACTAAGGGAGGCGCAGTGCCTTCGTTCGTCTTCAGAGAAACCCAAGGGCACTACACTTATTGCCAGGCGAAAGTCAATTTAGGCTACATCGCAAAGGAATAGTCAAACACAACATTCTCGTATTTAGTTAGAACATTTTCAAGCCTGTTTAGTCGGATTTATAACCGAGAAAATCCCTATGGAGTTTAGATACGAAAAGTTTATTTAGCAAGTCTCCGGAAGACTGTAACGCAGGTATGCACCTAAACTATTGATAGTTTTGACATCGTAAATGATAAATTATTAATGTGGAAGATGGCAAGTGAACTCAGAGAGCGGAACTTCGTAATAAAGTTAGTGAAAGCATTTTAGCATTTTACACTATGCAACTCTTTGCTTAGGAAAGGGAATGTAGTGGATGGTAGCAAGGAAGGTAGATGTGGGTAGGTGAGCTTTCTGTCCTAACTACTTCACTTTAAGCGACGATAAAAAATGGTACAGTCCAACAAAACAAGTTTATCTACGTGGGCTAAATCAGAAAGTAGCGAAATCACCTGGAAAAAAGGCTCTCAGGCCAATGTGTCCACTAATTTCTCATTCATGCTCGTTAATTCAAACAAAAACAAGAAGAGCAAACAAGGGACGGCTAAACATCGGCGAATTCAAAGCTACATTGGGAGGAAGTTGCGAAAGTTTGCGGTAGTAAATAGAATTGTCGGGTCAGACGTGGTGGTTCCACTTGTGATTCATCATTTGGTTTAGTACCACCTAGAAGTATAAGGAAAACTCTATTTTTCATTCATTAAATTAGAACTAAGGTAAGGTATCAAAACAATCAAAGTTAAAAACTTAACCGTGATTATGACGTAAAAGTGTTGGCAGTTCTGCCTGAGTGATAGAAGACAACTCACATCGGCTCCTGTCATTTGACTGAAGAGCCTGTGCAACAGTGGTTTATTAATCCACGCAACACTAGGGGAGGCTGAAACGCTAAATCCTATCTAGCTAGCCAAACAAGAACTTTAAATTGTGTCAGGAAGAGTTGTAATGAGCAGCACGTCCTCGCACGGGCAGTTTATGACCTTCTCAGGGCTCAACTTTTACTCACAACAGCACATTGGCATTTATGATGGGTTCTCAAAGCCAAATTACAGCCGTAGTTAAGCCAGTTTCTCTTGGTCACTAGTATATCATAAGCATTAAAGCCATTTTACACAGACTTGAGCAACAGTTTGTGAGTTCAAAAAAAGGGGGCCAAAAATACAGTATCCTCGAGGGGCAGAAACTGACCTGGATAGGCTGTGGATACTCGAGAAAAATCGCATTAAAATACATAAATTATGTAAATTAGACGAAATAGTTCTTGATCTTGGTTCATCCCATACTAAAATGCAAGCGGTAAGCACATCTCAAAGCACACCTGAAGCAGTGGGAAGGACAAATGAATTTAGGATTGCAGGCTAAAATCCGAACCCGGAAAACACCTTTCATCCATCAGCTCTAAAGTATATTCATCCAAAATCAGTGTTTTTGACTTGTGGATGGGAAACATATTATGAAAAACGCCCTTCTCCACGACTCACGGTTAACAGTTGAGGTAAGGGAAAGCAAAGTTTTCATCATAAATCAAAAGTTTTGCCATTCAGTAACCAAAAATTTCTTAAAGCAAAGCAAATCCTTCTTAATAAGGCATCCGGTGAAATTGTTTGCATTAAATTCTAGAATGACGTAACTTGGTGTACTGCTTTGTTTGTTTAACTATGCGTTCCGATTACGCGGGCGCTCTTCGTTGTACTTCCGCTCCTCGATGTGGAACCGAGTCAGGCTGATAGCCTCAGATCTTCTGTACATACCTGTGTGACTTCTTTCGACTTCTGAGAAGACGTAGACTGCTACACTAGGACACATTTTTCTTGGTTCAGATGCTAAATCACCAGCACGATAAGGTTAAGTAATTGGATGGTTGATGCGATTTGATTTTTGTGTCTGTGGAATGCTATCAAACAACAACGTCCCTTGATTTTGGGCAAACAGAGCAGCACATTGTTCAAATTTCAATGTTCGACCCACAGTGATTCTATATGATGCTACGCAATTAATGCTAATAAAGAACTCCCATTGGTATCCAAAAGTTCCAACCACCATTGAGGTGGCATGGGTCATTTTGCGTAATAATTCGATTGTTTGCTCAACCCTACGTTTTGTTTACTCAGGCACTGAGGAATGCGACCATCGTACTTCCACTCGGTGGTATGGCCTTATGGCCGCGCAGGTAGCCCTTCATCTCTCAAGAAAATGTCGGGGCGCTACATTTGACAGTTAAATTATTTTTAACTGGCAAAATCTGTGGCACTTGCACGAAAACATCTGTGCTACCTCCACATCAGTAGTGCATAGTCCCAAATATGGCATTCATGCTTTTAATCGCTGGTTCGCCTCGCACCAGTACAATGGAGAGACCCAGACAATGTCTTCACAAGGTTTCAAGAATCGATTCCGTGATTTTTTTAGTTCGGCTATTTGTTTAACTCTTCGTCTTAGTTTTGGAAGTATTTACGGCTTCAGCCTTTTGTACTTTCGCTGTGAGTCATAATCTTCGAACCATGTCGGTAGTTTCTTAGCCCTTCTGTACGTCGGCAATACATTGTATGATAGCGCTGTGACTCCTTTTGACTTCAGAAAAGGCTCGGAGTGCTACATTAAAAAAATTGAACTCAGACATGACTAAAACTCGATAACTTATTATTCTGCGTAAGAAAATGCGGGAAGTGGCACTTAAATTCCGATAAAAATAGGAAAAAAAAACAGGATGAGAAATCGCCACACAACAAACACTTAGAAAATTTCAAACACATAATTTTTGCTCACTATATTCTGTTGGAAACGAAGCCGAGATGGCTCTTAAAACTGATTTGAAAGGTGGTTGGGTGCGGAAGCACACACACACACACACACATAAACACCGGTTTATGTGAAGGCATGGTCGACCCCTAACCGGTGCGGAGGTTCCGCATTGGGCGTAAACATCATGACAAATTGCCTTGCCAGTTGAAATGGCACAAAATCTTCACCTTAGTCAAGGCTCCTGAGAGAGTTAGGCGTCCAGACATCGAAAATGACGTAAACAGCAGTGATTCCTCGACCGTTCGCATAAATGCACACTGAAAAGTACTTTAAGTTGCTAGGATCGTTAAGCCAAATAATAACCGATTTCCTAGGTACTTCGTCTGCTTTTATATCACTTCCATACATTTCATCTACATCCAGAGCATATCCAGGAGAAGCATTGGTAACAGCATTGTATGACGATTAAAAATCTGTTTAAAAGGCTGGAAGGGGCCTTGGTTACTAGATTTTCAGGCATTGGTTTGCGGAACGTTCGGGAGAATGATCAAATGCAGATAAAAGTGGATAAATTTATTCGGACTTTGAATAATTTCTACCGAGTCAAGAGCTAATTATTAAAATCCGAAGGTCTAGGACTTTTATTCTTCATCAAAAGCTGATGATACTACGAACTAGTCGGAACACATAAAAGTAGCGAATGCTTTATCAATCGAATATATCGAGAATAAAACTACTAAAAGTTTTTCCATATCCTTCTATTTTCATCAGAAGGAGGTTTTTTGAGCAAACTTCATCATTAAATGGGGCCGATGTAGAGCACTACTGTTTGCCAGACGATAGCTGCCGACATCAATTGTTAATACCAAAAGTGTTGTCATGTCAATAGATTTATTTGAAACTGCGATACTCACTTCGGAGGATGACATTCCAAATTAGGAGGGAGCTATGAAGCATACTTTGTAACAAGCAACTTCTAATTTCCCAGCCTTTTTGCATCGCTATAGCGACAGTGTACCTAAGCGGAATTATTTGTTTACGCCTCGGCCAGCCCTTCCGCACATTCATAATAAACCTGGTTCCAAACTTGTACACTTTATAACGTTTTTAGGACTACAGGTTCGTTCACCTGACAATGTGGATGGGGATTCGAGCAGCCCATAATCTCGCCGCGGTTTTCAAATATCTGAATCCACTGAAACCCGCGGTCAGCGCATTGACGAGTGAGGCGGGCCCACTCCTCGATGACCTTGATAACTTCTTCGTGGGTCATGAGAGCTAGGGTGAGGTCAGGACGGGGATGAAAGCAGGTCACGTAGCACTCCCCTGTGGCAGGAGCCCAAGCAAACAGAGGATCCTCAGATTGCGCTTTTCTCGCGTCTTCTGTTAAATCTCCTGCTCCCTCTCCCAAGCGTGCCGACTGTAGACAAAAAATCATTTAAAAAATACTTTATAGAAGTAGGTTAGGTCATTCAATAATAGCTCTCTAGATCCTCTAACTAGTCTGACTTTTCACGAACCCAGGATCCTGCTCACTTTCCAATAGATTTTCGAGAGGCTGTGGGATATTTGAAACAATTTTTGTAACCATTTTCTTCGAACACCAATTATGATTGTCCAAAATATCAAAGTCTGTTCTTCATGATACCACCGCATCATTAGTTATCTTGGAATACCGCCCTGAGCGCCTAAAACCTGCCGCACTTCCTTCACCTTATAACCAGTCCTCTTAGTTATCAAGACGGTGACTCATCAATGCTTTCTTAATTCTCTTTAAAGCTATTTTTTGCGACTGTAGAACTTCTAACACACAGTAGGTTAGTCAGTTCCTGGGGTCTCTGGGGTTTGGTGTTGGTTGCCCTTACCTTTTTAATCACTCCCACCTAAAATGTGCATTTCATCTAGGCCTTGTCTTTTAAACAGACCACTGGGGAGGGATTTATGTTTGACCATAAATAATTCATTGGTTGGTCGTGTGTTTTTCGAATGCAATTTACAATTTGGTTTTCAAGAAAGTTGTTTGAGGTGGCCCGTTCTATGATAAACCATAGGGTGTAGTCATTATAGTCCTACCACTCCGGATAGGCAAAACACAAACTGTTTTTGAGTCAACAAAGGGATTTGAATGGTGATACCTAACAAGGGACTATTGGATGGATTAAAACAAATCAAAAATAGGAAGGAGAAGGAATGATCAACAGGCCCTACAGCTTGGTTCGGTCAGCCAGCTGAAGGATACAAAGTCATTTCAAAGTTCATTTTCCTTTTCGGCTAGGAGAAAGTGCCAAACGCCGTTAATAAAATGGATTTGCTTTGAATAAAGAGAAATGAGATGCCGAACTATCAGCAAATATTATTATCCATTACGTAGCCACGGGGCTCGACAATGAATACGGCCTAACTTTGTAAGAAACTACTGTGGTTATGAGTGTAGAGAGACTGGGACTTTGAAACGCCTCATATATTTTATAAATTAGAATCAAGGCCTCTCAGTCACTACACCATGTCCTGTAAACTGCAGAAAGACCTAGTTCTTAAAAAATCTTCAATAACTGCCTCCCCAGACATTCTTTACCAGCGATCACAAGAATACAGAGCACTACTTGTAGCGTCTCGAGGCTCCCTTGAAGGCAAAAGAAGGCAGAATACCAGGGCGGAATGTATGTATTCAACAGACAGAGGGAAATGAGCTGCTGGCATGGCCCTGAGGCCAGCCTACACAGCCAGGGCAATATGGCCATCTCTGTGACCCTGACCGAAATCGGCAGTCCAAACAACCCAAGTATTACACAACCGCACTACTAACGGCACTTCAGGTGCAGGCATTGATCAAGTGGCTTCACGCCTTGCCTGCAAGGTGAAAAGCGAACATTTCTCCACGAGGTCGAAATAGCATATTTAATGATCTAATGCAAGTGACTTTGGTTGAAGTGTCTTGGCGATGACTGCGAAGCGGGTGAAATAAACTTTGGCTTGGAGTAAACTAAAATGAGGTTGAAATTTCGTCTCTTTTGCCTCCCACTTTAGGCCTCAGTAGTCTATTTAAGGTTTGATTTACTCCGTTTTTTAGCACGCATTATGAATCCTTTATGTATTCTTTAAAAGGCAGTCTGAGGTGGCCTTCGAAAAGTTAATCACAGCCCATGGACAGTTTTTCAATAATTTCAACAAGACCACCGGCAATCATTCGTTCCAACGCTGGGCAGGGCCTGGAAATAGTTCTATTTTGATAGCACAGTAAGTTTATGTCTAGAAGTATCAAATGTGGTTGACTTCCCCTCGCATTTACAAATATCGACCGAAGATACTATTTTTTACATGCTATTTTTGAGGAGGACAAAAAGCTAAATCAACTCGCCCATGATTGCAAACATTGATGGATTGTAACTATTTCTGTTTGACGAGCTGGATGCAATTGCAATTTATCATCCAGATCGTGTTACATCTCGGCAAGGAAAGCACAAACTACACCAGAATACATGCGTTAATGCAAATTGGCCACGATATAAGTGGTGAAGTAATCCCGCTTATGATTTTTTTATTCGGTGGTCCAATCTTCAACTTATATTATCTACTACAGCTTCACAAGATTGGCATTGTATCATGCCCCAATTTACAGTCCCTCGATCATTCTGTGGGCTAAAAATCCTCCCATACTGGTCGGCTGCATTGCGTCTTTAGGGAGGCTAGTAAAAATAAATCCAGCATTGGCTGTGAGTCAACTCTAGTCCAGCCATGGAAATCGGAGGGAAAACTTTCATCATTGCCGCGGCACGATTTTACTGCATCAATAACAACAAGGGGCCAAGGAAAGCCGCTTCAACAATAAAAATAGGCAACATTATAAGCGTGGGATTATAAAGATAAAACCAAAATTTGTACCACAATTCTAGGGTTAAGTTAAACCGAGGAGAAAAAACTATGACAAATAAATTCAATGTCTATATTCCGTCAAAATATGGGTACAGTTGTTTCCTAACTCTCACCCCCTCAGTCGGGGATATGGATTCGTTTGATCAAATTGAGGATGAGATTGTATATTGACTTGTTCTATTTAAAGAGCTCGTTTTTCTTAAGCAAAATTGCAGCTCATTAAAAGACCGCTTCTTTCTGCTAAAAGGCAACGTTCCGATTGTGGTAGACCAGTTTTATCGCGTGAAAAAATTAACTATGACCTAGCTAAAGTCAGCCTGACGCCTCCAATCACAACAGTGAACTGGTTGAAGAGGGATATATTTAAGCGCCCTACTTACTTGGGCCGTGAAGAACATAGCCAACTTCAAAATTGCCGCTAGTGTTGTTCAGGTTAAACAGGAACGTGATTTCACGTTCACAAAGCGCGTTCAAGCATGGTGGTGCCACACGAAGTAGAAAGCAACTCTTGTGTTCTGTTACATATCGGCAGATGGCACACAGGTAAAAAGTCAATTTGGATGCTGTTTATGGGTGCGGTAGGCCAAAATGATGCAATTCCATGTGGGAATGAAGGAAATTCCATGTGCACGAATACTTACAAGCCCCAGATAATTGAGACAAGTGCGGTGGGGGAAATATTCCGTCGCAGTAAGACATTTGAATAGCGCAAGTAATTCAAAGCCTAACATACAGCAGTGGAAACCTCAACCCCGGTGGTTTCAAAGGCCACAGCGATGGCAATCATTTCCGTTAACACATAACTAGACGTGTGGCTAGATTGCACAAGCGAATGGTAAATTCGATTATTCACGAGAATTTGCAGTTTTGAAAAGTCAGCATACCATGGCACTGGAACAGCTACCTATACGCGTTCGCACTGCTAACTTCATTACATAGGATTGTCAACGACTAGGTTGGGAGACATTACTTGGGATTATTTCCATTTGTTCAAATCCCAAGCATAGCACCCTAGGGGCCAGTGATGCAGCCTTTTATAGAGCTTTCCAGTTACTGATGGAACTTTAGGGATCAGAGTGCGAGGGTGGCAGGGGAAGCCCTGCATGCAGAGAAAAAACGCCCTTTGACTGGTTTGGTGAACTAACTTAGGCAAATTACCTGTCTCACACCTCCTTTAAACGTCCTCCCCATGCGTAACATGAAATTGTTTTCTTTGGGCCAAATTTAATTTTCTGACCAGACTACAGTGAAGCTTGGCGACTAAATCTATCAAGTGAAAAAAAAAGCCTAAAAATGAGTCCATTTGAAAGCCAAAAATAGTCCCTGAATTGGCGCCAGACACGGGATAGAAACAGAATGAATAAACAATAGCTAAATATGGGATCAAATTAATCAAATCAAATTTGATGCAGTTTTCGAACTCTTTAGATATATCGAACTAACATTGAATGGATGCAACGATCACAAACAAGAGTAAAATTGTATCAAGGTAGATTTTGCAGCACTTACGAAGGCAGGAAAGTCGTTGGGAAAGGTGAATGTGCTCTCATAGAAGGGATTCACCGCTCCACTGGAGCGTGTTGAACCGGGAGCTAGAGGATTGGGTTTTGCAGAACTCTCAGACGCCTGAGAAGCAGGATCATCAGTATGACCGGATGATGTCTTCTCAACGGCCCCTGCCCAAGGTCGATTGATGCGGTTCGGGGAGACAACCACCCACTCCTGAGTCAGCGGATTATATCGTCTGTGCGACTTGTCCTGTGGTGGCTTTGGAATAACCTGATCCTATGTGACCAATGCCAATTAGCTGGACTCAATCAGTGGTAAGGGAGAGGTGCGCTTGAATCAAGGCTTAATATTGAGACTGCCTTATTGATTATTGGGGAACAGCCTACTTTATCGTTCGGGCATTGCGCTGCTCTTCGATTGGGAGATCAATCCAAGTTAGTTTCAGGGTGGAGATCTGATATCGTCAACATGAAAAATGGATCATTTCGTTGCTTGAAACGGAAACGCATTAGAAGAATGAATGACCCGTAAAAGCAGCGAACTAATTAAACCTTTTGCTAACCTACATGAGGCAATTAACTGGATTCACTTCCGTGCAGAAACCTTCCCTTGTTCAAAAAGGAAAAGCATCGCCTATGCAGTCCGTTAATTCAAGATCATAGTAACGGCCCACTTTCCGATCAACACAAATTAGTTAAATCCTATCTTTCTCGGTCAAAAGATCTGCTGCCACGAAGGCTTTACAAAGACTGAGAAGCAGCTGCTTAGGTGCAAAAGGATTGGAAGTGAAAAGCACAAACGATTGTGCCATGGAGTCTACTAAACACTCTAAACCTATTCGATCGACAATCCAATTAATTCGCTTCAGTCTAAGAGAAGCAACCCCTCAGCGAGATGGAGTAATCTACGCCAGGTCAACCAAGGTAGGTTGATCAAACTCATTCCTTTGAAAAAGACCTGCCATAATCTTCATGCAGTACAATGACAATGCCATTTCTTCAAACGTTAAGATGCTGCATCGCCAAAGGCCTTTATCGAGTGAGGACTTTAGAAGCACCCAGTCTCGTGGATGAGGATGGAGAATTTAGATCGACTCGGCTCTGTTGGAATTAAAAGAATTTCACTGAAATACGGAAGAGATCACCGACAATATCAGAAATCGAAACACAAGGGTAAAATCTAGAATAGTACGTGGCTTCAAACAATGAGCGACCTCATACCCCCAACGCCTCTGAAGAGTGTGTCTCAAACAGCAAAATTTATTGGGGTAAACCAAATGCAAAAACCAAAAGTCAATATGAAACAAAATCAAATCAGTAGACTGCAATAGCAGATTCAGTACTATGAGAAGCGATGCTCACAGCGCGGAAACATTGGTGGAGGAAAACCAAAAGCACATTTACATTACGAATTTGAAAAAAAATATAAGCCGACCACCACACCATTAAATAAACCCAACAAATGAAAATCAAAGCACAGCAAAGACAGAAGCACTCATTATTAAAATTTCAAAAGTATTTAATAAATGCCAGTAACAGCGGATATTTCTTCCCTGGTAAGGGGTTTCAGATTGAAGCCTTTCAAAGGTTCTTTCCCTTCAAGTTTTCGTAGATTCTCCATGTCGCGCTTGATGTCGCTTCGAAGAGAGCTGATTTCGGTAGACAATGTGTTCATGTCTGATTTAAGGGCATTTTTGAGACCATCCTTGGGTACTTTAAAAAATTGATGAGAAAGGCAAGCCCAGACGGTATTCGGAGCGCTGCTGTCATTCAGCCGGTTCAAAGCTTCTTGGGACTTTCTCCGATTCATTTCATACAGCTTGCACTTCTCCTGAGAACTTACTACCTTCTCAGCAGCGGCTTCTAGTTCTTCTAGATCTCGAAACAACTTTGCTAACCGAGCACTGTCCATCGCCGGTCACACAAGCGCAGACATCACCTACCACTCGCGAACACTCCCCTTACAAAGGTTGGAGATAAAATGTCCTTGGAAAACCACCTCATTTCTAAACTGCCCAGAGCCACTTACTTCATCATCATGCCCTGCATTTTGATTGTTATGTCCGTATTTGGACAGAATTTACTTAATAAGCGTAATATAATGGCACTAGACTTTGAATTGTGAAGCAAAAATGCAGCATCACCAAGGCGCACTTTTGAAGTCGTGTGTAAGCTGCGTATGGGTATCGAACCTACACCAGTCAACTATTATGTGTAATTTTTACTTCTAACCCGTGTTTCCTTTAACCAGAAATGCATTTAGAATTATTTCACTTTTAAATATGCTAGTTAAACTAGGTTACTCGGCATGCTTAGCACACCTTATGCTGTTATAATATAATCGTCTTTAATATTATCGACATCAAGCTGTGACTATGGCTCTTCACGTTCCCAAGTTACGGACTCTCTTTCGGTCTCTTGATTTCCTTTGCACAAAGTAAGTTTTTGGCATGATTTAATAAGCAGTAACAATAAATGAGTTGGCATTTTTATGCTTCTCTTAAGAGTCCCCCATTATCCATCCTCGACCAGAGTGTGCTTAACTCGGCTGAATCGTGAGCTTTATGGACGGATGTATCCTGTTTACCTAGCCTTTCCCAATGGCGCAACTATTCGAATTCGTTACAGGGAGCCACGACATGTACTTCAGGTAAACTTTTCTCTTAATCGCATTATCTTTGCATATCGATCGTTTGCTTGGTTATGAGAGCCAGTATTGCTTCGGGTTGGTGTCGTTTGTTGTGTGCGAGGTGCCCTTTTTAGGGACTCTATCTTTTTGTTAAATGCTTCGTTCATCTTGTGCATCCTCGAATAACTACGCTTTTTGGAGTGGCGGTTCTGGGCATTCAAATCTTTTCCCTGGGAGAATTTACTTCTTGGTTATTCCCTTCGATTAAATGGTCTTCAAACGAATTAGTTTTAGTGGAGGGACTGAGGATAATAACTTGCACCATCAACGTGACGACCCATTTGTATCTGCGAGGTGGAACTGGTGTGTAGACTTACAGTTATAGGATTTGCGAACCACAGGATAATAGCCTGCATTAACTGCAAAATATTATGGCCACTGGTCACATCCGCGTTATACTCTCTAGCACTTGGAAGGTTGATGGTCATAAACCATAATGAGCGACATAGGATTGATATATTCTTTGAAGTAACGGAGAACTCATCAGATGCCAAATAAAAATTTTTAGAGGTAGCTGATCCTTGTAATCGTATTTTAGTCAAATATACTGGTTTGTCTTAGTTGTATCCTATTTTTCTCGAATCCTACGACATGTTCGGAGGCCCAGGAACTTCGAGATTGGTAATTTCATACCTAATGGCGAGATAACTACGCTGTAACATTAAAATCAAAGTTCCCCTGTGCATACCGTAAGGTGCATCACTCTGAATGTAACGTTATTATAAGTATGCAAAGGGGTCAATGGACTGTTGACAGAAATGGCACGAATGAAACGTCGCGAAGCAAGGATGGAACTGAAACCTGCAAAGGCTGTTTAGAATCCACGTGGTTAAACGCGTGAATGAATCTAATATTGTTCCGTTGAACTTAAATGGTACGAGTGGCTACTCACCGCTTTCCACTTTTGACTTTTCAGTTGCCGCTGGATCTGGATGAGTGCGATGAGGAGGAACGGGCTCGGCGTCTCCTTCGTCGAAAGCCGCGAGCACGTTTGGAACTGCAGGAAGACATTGGGTTCGAGGACTCCTTTGATGCAACCGCTTACGACTTCCTTTGGTCGAAGTCCAAGTCCAAGTAGCCTCTCTTTCTCTTCCCACCTCTTGCACTCCCTTCTGTAATAAGCTTAGAACGTTTGTACATAATGAAGAGCAATGTCTTCCACAGTTTGCCTCGTGAGTGGGGGTATGATTCTGGAGCCCCATTTGTCTCGTTCTTACATCTCTTGAACCAGCTCTGCTTGGTCTCAAGGAGAGGTGATGCTTCTGGGCATCTCTATTTTTAAGTGTGACAATTTTAAGAAGTCTTGGGGCGTTCCCTTTTGGTTTATCCGTTTTCGTACTCTTTCCTCAAATTGCAGTGGCTTCTCGTGAATGCACTTCTTCGTGCTCCTCGTCTTCTGGGATCTTAGCTACCACTCCTTCAGAGGCAACGATTAAGCGGCAATGTATTCCTTAATGGGGTGTTCTGAGTTCCGGTGCCCTTTTTACCCATCTGGCAAGCCCCTGTATCGTATTTGTGGGACGATAATATGTAGAGCATTCAGTGCAAGATCTGAAAAGAATTACTCCCAAAGCGTATGCGCATATATATTTCTCCATGTATAGTTAAACTGCGTAAAAGGAGCCTACATAATGAATACCCTTACTGTTAGACATGTGTGTACCTCATTGCAGCATTTTAGTAAACACTTCCACACGTTAAATTAGCTATTCACTTATTCTTGGCGCAAATTTGTGCGCCTTCCCTTATTCACGGCTTTTTTCGCTAACAAATTACGCTAAACCCCAGGGGATATGGTAAGTTCTTAGGTTGCATACGCACCTCTTTGATGTGGCTTACCAAAATTTGGCGAGTTTCAACATCGGAGTGCTTACTTTTTTTCTATCAGTAGCAGCCTTTAAACTCGAACAAATTTAGACATTGCCTTTCATTTGGAGTCGAATCAGCTGGCTTTGTTATTCTGGGGGTAAAATCGTGACTCGTGTGGCACTATGAGGTCAACTGTCTGTTTGAAAGTGAAAGGGCTTAGAAAGGTGGGTGTTTTATGGCTAAACTTTTATTAGCTATTTCAAAGATAACACTCAATTCGCATCATCAAAACAAGCGATGGTGCGTGGGTCATTCTCATTGGTTGGAATATTTCTAGGACTACATTCCCCTTAAATGGCATCGAGTTTATTGCTTTTATAATTAAAACACAATTGCTAATTTCTGCCAGCAATACTTTCCTAGCGGTTAACCGAACCACATGTAGTATTGCGGTGGTCCCCATTCATAGAGAAAAGATGGACGCAGTGTGGCGCTTTGAGACTTCCCTGAAGACAAAGGATGACGTAATGAAGGAGTTTCGGGTCTACTGACACGGCCCGGGGGTCAGACTGTCCGGTAGGGATACAAAAAGGGGGAGGCCGAGTGTCTCGTTACAAAAACTGGGAGTATCATGCTTTACTGCAAAAACGAGAGGCAATCCGAGCGGATGTTAATGCATCGACTTAGGCGGAGTTGTAAAAGTGGGGGATTAGACACGGGGTGGTGATCCCCAACCATCTGATTAACCTTAGTCCTCCCAGTCACCGTCTCATCGTGACCTCTAATCCCCTTTTTCTCGAATATACAAAACTCGCAGCCTATACGTTTTAATATCGTTATTTCAGTTCTTCAAACTTTTTGTCTGGGCGAAAATGAAAAGTCTGAGAAATCAACTAATTTGAGATGTAGTTATTGTTCAAGTCAAACGATGAGCAGATTTTATAGCTACAAAATATTATTGCAACTTAGTGGTGGTACAGGCAATGGAAAGCGACTCTTGTGTTCTGTCACACGTCAACAACTGACACGCGGATCGCGCGACAAGACAGTTGGATGCTGTTGATGGCTACGGTAGGCTAAAGCGATGCAACTTCACATGGAGATGAAGGGAATCTCCAGTGCATGAAGGCTTACAAGCCCCAGATAATAGAGATCAGAACGGTGAGGGGGTACTCTGCCACAACCTCAGTGATTTCTAGGCTACTGCCACGTCACCCATTTCTGATAACCTTCAGTCAGCCCGTTGAATGCTCACTCCCCTATGCAAAGTTGACACAACTAGACATGTGGCTTGATTGCATAGAGGATGAGCATTTGTAGTTCTGAAAGGTCAGCGTACGATGACAGCTGCTCGTAAGCGTTCACTCTGCTCATCTCACTACATACGCACGCCAACGTCTTGGGTTGAAAAGCCGAGTTTTAGCACCGTAGACGAAGTGAAGCAAGCCCTTCCGAAGCTGGTACACAAGTGTTTGGGGCTAGTTGAGACATCCTGGATGCTGCGGCAATAAATACATATAACTTCCTTTTAAATGCATTCCTTACGGTCTTCCAGCGACCCACCTTGGTAATATTTTGGAAATGATTTCCTCACGAACGGATATACAGCTTTCAAGCCTTAGGTGGCCAGAGTACCTCAGACTACTGGAGTTACACAAAATTTATGCGGGTACTCAATTTACCTAGTTCGGAGTGTCGCCGACTCGCAGGCCTACGATGCCGTTGAGGTCTATGGCCGAAACGAATTAAAGTTCCCCACTTAACACATACAAGCTTTTTGCAAGCCATATGAAGTTGAAGGTTCTCAAACGGAAGCAGCCGTTGTGCCACCATAGAGTTAACAAATTTTATATTCTTAAAAAGAACACCTTATTCACCCTAAAATTCGATTGCGATGCCTGTATCAATTGAAAAAGTGACGGAAAAAGCGTAACTGTTGGACACATTGAAAGGGCTTAGAAAATTGCCAGCACATCACCACGACAACAGTGAAGGCGCCCGGGGGTAGTCGTGATGACCTCAAGCGTCGGGTTTCCATAAGGTAGGATAGAGCAGTGCTGCACAAATCCAGGGTGCCGGTCTTATTTTCAACAGAATGGAGAATAGCCGATGAAACTCATTGCGAAGTTGACAAGACCACCGTTCCATACACCACTGACCTTAAAGTGCGCCATTCCTCTCGCATTACGCGCTTAAGGTGTGTGCCAGTCGACCTCCCGAGGGCTCAAGAGCTTGACTTTGTGTGTAAAACCTACCTATAAAGGCGCGCTGAATGTCGGATCCACCCACCCACAACAAATTGACCCAATTTTGTGCAATAAACCATTACATGAATGAAGGGCAGAACGTTATCTTCGCCGTTGCAGTACACTGAGGCACTAAAGGGTGAATGACAAATGCCATCTCCTTATCAGTTTCCTTTACCACTAGCAGAGAACATAGATGAAAACCGGACAATGCAAAATCAGTCAAAAGTGAACATGAAATTAGATACCAAGATTTTGCCCGGGGCCTAGCCAACGACATTCTGACAATTCAATCGACCCACCCTGTTACATAGCTCATAAGTCTTCACTACTGTGACGCTTCCGATTCATCTAGGACACTAGGCTTTCAAAAAAAGGGAATAAGTTTTAACGACTCTTGAAGATTAACAAGTTAAAAACAAACAGTTAAAAGTTAAAAATAAACAGTTCTACGCCTTCAGTTGAAACGAAATCATACTTTGGGTGGTGTCACGAGAACTCCACCTGACCACACCTGATTTGCGTTGATTGAAAATCACTAGAAAACACAACTTCCAAAACGAAAAATAACTCTCAAATGAAAAGGAAAAAAAGCAGAGTCCACTTCCAGCATCTAATTGCAAATGAGCAAAGATAAGCCACAACAAGTGCATCTACAAAGCTTGGCAAGGCGATTAAGTACAATTACTGCCTTTAAAGCACGAGAAAGCGCATAGGTGCGCTCGGATCATCGCAAACCGCAACCGTGCCGAGCAAGTCACGTGACAACGCCCACACAAGACCCATAGCTGGCTTAATAGTCCGATCCCTCCGTGTGACAACTGACCATTAATCCGGGCGGCGCATGTACCCAAAGTTAAATGAAATTGAGAAGCGACCTTAGTCAAGACCTACCCTCCCACTGGCCTAGCGACTCAACACAGTATCTCATCAGGCGTTGTAATCTACAACCAACCCCAAATAGGCATACGTCAAGCAAAAACAACAGATCACAGACCGGTTCAAGCGAAAATAGCAAATTAACCATTAAGGAATAACACAGAGCTTTTTTATAACCATTTATAGAACAATCAACACAACAAAACCAATCATCGATAGAACCAAGAGGGAGAAATTGCCAACGAAGTTGGTAGTCCAAATGGTCTAAGAACGATCAGTTTTCTTAGCCTCTGACTGAGCAGAGCGAGCAGCTTGCTCATCCTTCTCCTTCTTTTCCAAGAGGTGGACACACTCATTAACCTACAAACAAGCATTCAGATTAGCAAAACTAATTGGGGCAGTAAGGGTAGGACATCGCATCTCACCCTCTGGTGTAAGTATTCATCCGAGCTGATCATCTTTTCCCAGTATGCTGGACCCAAGTTAAGTAACATTCCAGTCAATTTTCCGGTATTCGTAGGGTGAGTTACTTGAATCTTGGCGAAAAGTTGCTCCCCGACGATCTGCCGATATGCCAATTGTTCGGGTGTCAGGTCAAGAGGAGCTCCATCTTCAACCTCCTTCTTTTTCTCATCCTCCTGCTGAGCCTGTTGTTGGGGCTGCAGCTGGTGCTGCTGAGTTGGTACCGAAGGTTGGGGCTGAACTTGCTCACTAACAGCTAATCGGGCCGGAGAAACCATCGCTCGTGGAGGTTGGGGTTGTGCCATTACATTTCTAGCTGTTTGATTAAATCTTACATTTGCGGCTGCTGTGGCTGCAGCTGGTGGTGCTACAGCTACGTTGGACTGTGCGATAGAACGAACTGCTTGGTTCATGGGATTTGGCTGAAAATAGACAATGTCGTTAAGTGATAAGTATCAAAGATAAAAATGAGCTCTAAACATTTAGCACAACATTTACACGGATGCCAGCTGTGACAGCCGCCATGGTCGCTCTGGGCACAGCTCCAGCAGCGCTGAGAATCTGCGCAGGTATACTTGGCCGCTGGGCTCCGTACTGTTGGGGGCCATTGGCACCAGCGGCGACCATACCATTTGTTGCGCCAGCGCCCAAGGTTGGTATGGCGCCCGTGATCATACTACGCCCGGCGGTTTGACCGCGAAATTGCGGATTAACCAAGTTGCCTTGGGCTAACTGACCCTGCCCCATTGCAGTCATAGCTCCCGAACCACCGACATAAGGGGCTCCCACTGTTGGTCTTAGAGCAGGCGTGGCACCAATTCCTGGGTGACCCAGTTGAACTTGAGGTCCCGTTATAGCACCACGATTCCAGCGAGGCTGGGACGCCAAGGGTGCTCCAGTTTGGAAGAACCTCTGAGTTGGGTTGAACGGGGGTTGACCGAAGAAACCCGGGAGTCCATGTGCTGTAGGGATATTAGCGACATTGGGTCTGTATTGAAGTCGCTGCTGATGTTCAGCAAGTAGTTTCGCTCGTCGATCCTCGCGACGCTGAGCAAGGGCGACATAGAGAGGTTTTGAGCCCAAGAGTGTTCCGTTTAATTTCGCCGCCTCTTTCGCCTCCTCAGGTGAAGTGAAACAGACGAATCCAAAACCTTTGGAAGTACCGTTTGCATCTGTCATAACCTTGGCACTGGTGATCTTCCCAAATTTGCCGAAAGCCTCCTTCAAGCGAGCATCATCAATGGAATCATCCAGATTTTTGACATATAGATTAATACCGGCCGCGTATTTGGCGATCCGTTCATTGCGCTGCTTTTCAAATTGCTGACGCAACACTTCTTGGCGCTCGGCCTTTCTTTGGGCACGATTCACATAGAGCACCTGTCCATTTACTTCCTTACCATTGAGGGTGTTAACAGCTGCCTCTGCGTTATCGGGATCGTTGAAACAGACAAAGCCGAACCCCTTGGATTTGCCCTCATCATCACGCATTATACAGGCGCTCTTGATTTCGCCAAACTCCGAGAAAATCTCCTTGAAAGCCTCATCAGTAAGCTCAGAGCTGAAGTTTTTAACATAGCAATTATTGAATTTCGGCTTTCCGGTAGCGGCTTTGCGCTGACTGCGAGGAATAAAAGGCCCAACAAAAACGATTCGGTCGTTAATCATTTTGCCGTTTACAGCTTTTATGGCCGACTCCGCACACTCCTCGTCTTCAAAATGAATAAATCCATATCCCTTTGAATTGCCAGACTCATCAATGGCGATCTAAAGTACTGTTACACACGAATGGAATGACAAACCTTGCAAGACAAAATTTTTCCAAAGTGCGAAAATGTATCATACAAGTCCTTCTGAGCAATACCTTTGTCGAGGTTTTTGATGAAAATGTTTCCACGGCCAGATTTGCGAAGAGAAGGGTCTCTGACGCACCACATTATGCGAATCTGCCGGCCAAGAATATTTTCATAGATCAGACTCTCCAGTGCACGCTCAGCTAGAAGCAATATAAGGGATGAGACAAAATATACCATCCTTCGGATTCTCGAAGTTCACATATCCATAACACAATGATGATTGGCGAGCAACATCACGACACACGCGGGCGCTCAGAACTTGACCAACGTTGGAGAAAGTAGCATACAACATCGATTCTGTAACCAACGGGTGCAAATCCCCAACATAGAGAGATGCCTGAGGGAGATTCTGGTTTTGTGCTGCAGTATTCGCCATCTTATTTTTGGTTTTTATGGAATTTTGCAATCTTTTTTTGGTTTTTTGTGTACCTAACACGCCTGCTACCAATGTCAAATATTTTGCGAAGTGGCGAGGATTTCCACTTAGATAAACAACAATGCGTTGACCCGAATAATTAAGCATTAATTATAGCAGTCAAGCAAAAAAGCCCAAAATGATTGCAAATGGATTTGAAAAATATTTGTTGCATAATGTTAGTGCTCATTTATATTATTTTAATAAATGTATAAGCACATGCGTATACTAATAAAAGGTCGTATATAAGACATAACCACTTAAGAAATGGAGATGTTTTGTTGGTTTTACTAATCCCCATATTATTTTGTTGGTTAATTTATCGACGGCATATGCTTAAATGCGTATGAAAGAGGCGTGCCATTTTACATCCTGTTGCAATAAAAACCTTACCATTACGCTGCAATCTCCCTTCATACCTGCCTTTTGGGTAATGCGATTAGGAGCATCAGTTTTAACAGTATTTGAAAATGATTCGGTGTTGCGGCTTGGTTGATGGAACCCACCTGTTTATAGGATGTTCTATTTTGTACCTTTAACGTCAGGCCTTGTTGCCATTTTCCTTTTGTTTCCATACGTCAATTTCATACGTCCTCTCATAGTGCTTTCCCTTAATAAAGTTTGAGAGGAGACACGTGGCACTACATTGGTGACTGCCTCAAAATGGCACCAGCCTAAGCCATTTATTCTGCGGGGTGCCGAGACCCCCTTAAAGGCACAAGAAGGCAAAGTACCAGGGCAGAATATGTATATATATTCAATTGACAGAGGGAATGGAACTGCTGGCATGGTCCGAAGGCCAGACCACGCAGCTCAGAGCAATTTGACCACCTCTGTGACCCTGACCGAAACCGGTAGTCCAAACAAGCAAAGTATTGTATATTTCAATCTAATTTTTTACTCGAAAACTATTGACACCTGAATCGGTGACAAACTTGAACGGTTGGGAAATTTTTACTGTAGTGCCGCCCATTGTATTTGTATGAAGGTGCAAATTGAGAAAGCAAGCAACATCTGCATGATCCCACTGGCTGAAAGGAATCCAGGAAATGGATGGCTGGCTATCATTCAATGGGAACATCGTTGCAAGGGGAAGAGTAATGCTATTGGGTCAATGCCTCCGCAAATGACGGGTAACCCACGAAATGCCTTCCCTGTAGAGCATGGCCCTGTGTTAAGTGCTATGAACTCAGTGCATCTCCATCCCCAATGCAGCTAATAAGTATGGCACAACTCAGAATACAGTGAGATTGTCGAAATGTGTCAGTGACAAAGTGATATGCCTGTAGTACTTTGTTTGTTTGTACTACCGGTTTTAGTCAGGGCCATAGGGGTGGCCATCTTGCCCTAGCTGCGTAGGCTGGCCTCTGGGCCATGCCAGCGGCTTATTTCCCTCTGCCCGTTGCCTCCTTTTGCCTTCGGGGGAGCCTCGGGACACTACAGTGCCTTTTCACACTCAAGAAAATTTAGTGACCGGCATCGCCGGTTCGCGAGTGGTTTCTAAACCATCAACTCCACTGTAGCGGATAAAGTGGGAGGTTGACCAAGGAGAGCGTCGGGGGCAGTGCTTGAAGAGGGGAAGGACTATGTGGTGATTTACAGCCTTTAACGTGTTCCTAACACTTCCGATCATTTATTCTCCAAAGATCGTACTTTGTTCGGCGACATAACCCCTTGTCCGTGGGCGTAGTCGCCCAACTCCGGGATGCTACTGTATTGTATTCTGGACAAGGTCGTCAATGTATCATGGCTGAGGCGTGCTAGAGGTTTGCATTCGCTAGGCATAAAAATGCACCAGTTTCTACTTCGGTAGAATAAACTAATTACGATTACCATTCCTCGGGTAGGTTGTGTGAACACTAAACAAGCCGGAGAGCCCAACTCGAGATGCTGGTGAACTAGCACACTCCCAGCATTTAGGAGCAGCATACGACCTACTGCAGCCAATATTTCAAATTATACTTAGAAGTGTCACGATGCTGCGGAAGAACGACCAAGCCTATTGAAGCGCTTAAGAGGTGGAACTATCGCAGCGTTCACGCACCTAGTGAGATGAGCGAGGGAGCAACAACTTACACCTCGAAGGCGGCTCATACAGGTCTCAAAATCGTGTCCCAAAGGCTCCTCACACTCAAATGCCTGCAACTACAGTATCCAGCGTGATTTCACTCTCGAAAACTTACGCAAGGGTCCTCAATTCAAAACTTTATAAGGGGTAGGAGAATGGAAGGGAGATAGCTTCAAAGAACTGGGCGTGACACTTTAACATTACATTAAATTATACAAGAGTGGGGTGCGTCCTATAATTGCCTTCATGCAGCGCCTCCCAAGCGAGCCGCAACCCACTGTGGATGGTCGGTTTCGATACCCTCAAGAATGCGATTCAGCGAGGTCCACAAATTCTGCATTCGCGTATTTGCCGATGTTGTCCCACTGTCTTCTACAATTCGCACACAGAAGGGTCGGCGTGAAATATCACTGCCAGCATTACACTAGCGGCCCCGATTTAAGCATCGCCTATCTTTTCGATTACCTCCTTTAGCTGGTCTTCAAAAGCGAAGGTAGTCAAGAATGGTGAAATATCCAAAGGTCAGAAGTAAAATCAAGCAGCGCACAAGCACAGTACTTTTGTGATTCCATCCTAACTCCAAGAGTCAACTTTAAGAGATGCTTGAATCAACATTTTAGCAGCCGATACAACTCCCGTCTTGCGTGACTTGATGGCAAAATCTTATTATTCCACTCTGAGAATGTCAGGGTAAAGTCCCGCACTGACTAAATGGACGTCTACATGCGGGAAATCGTCCTACGAACAGTTTTGCTCTTCTGTCATGACACGGGTAGACAGTGCGACTATTTACACCTGAACAGATATGCGGCTCCGCCGCTGTTGAGAGCAGTCTATAAACAGTCTTATTCATTCGAAATGGAACGTATAGTATGCCTAACGAGATAAAAAAAAACGTACTCTCAAAATACACAACTCCATCAATTTGATCAATTTGTGCAGTCATTCGGTTCTCCTCGATCATTTGCGCAGCAATCGATTCAGCCTAAGAGGACAAAAAGGCATCAGGCGAGGCCTACCTGACTACTTTCAACCTCCAATAGTTCACCGAGATTCTCCAAGGTAATGTTGTTGTAGAGGTAACTGGCAGCAAGCATATTATGCTCCACCACAACTCGTTCCAGAACCTCTTCTAATTGCTGCCCTTCATCACCGAATATGTGAGGATAGTACTGAATGAGAAGGGGGCGCAAACTTCTCATATTCTCCCGACTTATTAGACGTTGTTTGTACCTGCAGAAGGAAGTAAGAACAATCAACAAAGGCTCAGACTAGAACTTCGTGCAACCGAGAAGCTCACATCCTTTCAAGAATAGGAAAGGCTTGAAGAGCATGACAACGCTCATCTTTGTAGAGGAAGGCCAGAAGACGGGCCCGCTGCTGACCTGCGCCTCCCAAGATGGCAGATAGTAGGGCATGCTCAAGAAAGGCAGTTCTCTCAGCGTCCGTAGAGATTTCACGGAAGCGGATTGATAATTCAATGTATCGTTGACCGGCTTCTAGGAACTTTCGCTTGGCATCCATGAGTTGTGCCTGGGCGATCTAGACAAATATGATTTAAAAAGGCAAGAAGACTCACCTTGAAACGCATTTTCAGACGTTCGTCTTTGCAATTGTTCAGAAGCTTCGACACTGAATTGATGGCCGACTCAACATTGTCGGGTTCTTTCAACTTGAAGAAGCCATCCACGATGCGGGAGCATATCTCCAACTTGTATTCGTCAGAATAAACACTAAGGACCACGACAAAAGTGAGGTTAGAACAAAGTCCAGTTATGGATCAAATTAGACTAGCTACCACGTATGGGAATCGATGGGTATCCCACGGAGTACCGTAACAGCTTCTCGAAGTTCACCAACTTTTACAAGACGCTGAGCAAGAAGATCTCGTAAGTTAGCCAGCTAGAATTAACCAATTTTAAGACGCAGTGTACTGAAATACCTGCACTTCAAGTGCAATGACACGAGACTGGAGTCGTGCGAGTACTTGTTCGAAGGCTGAAATGACCAGCTGGTCGTCGGGAAAACTGTCGATGTAATGGATCAATTCTGTACCGACTTGACGAGCTGTTATGACTGTCACTGTACCCTGACATACTACAACATGCAAAGTAGTAGGGATGGAAAACTTATCAAAAAAGAAAATATTGCAACACAAGCACCACATGAAGACGTTCTTACTCATGTTTGCAACGTTCGACACAGCTTCGACAAAGAGGGGCTGTGGCAGGCCAGTTATGTAATCAAGAACACCCCGAAACCTAGAAACAAGAAATAAGGGAGAGTACGAGCTACTTCTCCAGAGCTTCTTCAGAATCCTTTTCAGCCAAAACCACTCCCATATCTTGGAAAAAATTAGCGTCCAATGCCATCTCTGATAGGGAATGCAACTATACAGCACTCACAGAATATATTTTCTTTGAAGGAGGGTACAATATAAGTACATGGAAGAAGAAAGACTGCACAAACTCCGATTAAAGCTCACGACCACCTAAGATTTTCAAGCTTTGGTCACTTATATTAGCACGTTAAAATAAATGTGTGAAACAATTCTGATACGCCTTAATGAGTCTTTAGGTGCCCTAAATAATATTTGCCTATTTAATGTTATCAGGGTTAAAATTAAATCCACTTGACCACTGTTAATTACAATCACTTTGTACCCAAATATTAAAAAGACCACCTCGAAATCTTTTTGAGTTAAGAACAATGTATGCATCAAGTCACAATATCGGACGAGTTTTGAAAGTACACATTTATTGTAGCATTTCGCAGCACTCCAAATACTATCTTATCAACTGTAGCGTCCCGAGGCTCCCTCGAAGGCAAAAGTAGGCAGAATGCCAGAGTAGACTATATATGTTTAGCGGACATAGGGAAATAAGCTGCCGGCATGGCCTAGAGGCCAGATTACGCAGCTAGGGTAATATGGCCACCTCTGTGACCCTAACCGAAACCGGTAGTTCAAACAAACAAATTACTACATCAGCTGCTACTAATGTCACAATTGAGCTAATAACCTTGTAGCACTTTGTTTGTTAGAACTGCCGGTTTCTGTCAAGGTCACAGAGGTGGCCATATTGCCCTAGCTGCGTGGGCTGGCCTCTGGGCCACGCCAGCAGCCGTTTTCCCTCTGTCCGGTGAATATATATATATTCTATCCTGCCACTTTGCCTTCTTTTGCCTTAAGGAAGCCTCGGGACGCTACAAACCTATTTTAGGAATTCGCCGAATCTGGCATGACGTATGATCTGTTTGCTGAATTTAAACCGATTTGCGTTTGTTCTTTGCTATGTCTTAACGTACCGAGATCTTGCTGAGGACGCCATAGTTAAAGCAATGTTGAAAAAAATGTTTATGGGGAGTGAAACCGAGGCATTTCAGACTTTCTTGAACGGGAAAAAGAGCTGTTGCTTAAGTAGGGTATGTATTATTGCGTCGCGCTAGAGATTTGGTCTGTTGGCATGACTTGGATGCCCAGCCGCTTGGTAGAGGTGAAATTTTAGACAAGTAAATCATGTATTGCATTACCATTTTTTTATTTAAATCATTGCTTTTCTTCCAACTTTTAGGTATGGTGAAGAGCTGCCCCTAAGTGCTCCAAGTGCCTACAAAACGCTGTCACCCTTAACCAAGGAACGCCCCGCTAACGCTTACGTAGATTGCCTTGTGAATGTGGGAAGTTTCCTGATCTTTCTTGGGATATACTAGATACAAACCTACATTTCAATCAAGCTGTATAACAGCCGCTAATTTTCTGGACTCAAAATTCGGATTTCTGGAATGGAACGAGACATCAAGTAAGAAAATAACCACCAAATAACCTTGACAACAAGCAAATAATTTCCAAAAAGTCACAGAAAGGAGAGTTTCATAAATAAGGAAAAAGGTCTCGTCACTTTTGTGCGCCTATCTCCAACGTAGCCACTTTACCAAGTAGGCTTTTCCGATCACATTTTACTCCGCGAGCCTCCAAGATGCTAGCGAGGTTCACAGTGCAGTTGTGAGCATAGCCTAATTCTTCTGCCATAACCTGTGAGGTGTGGAATAAATGCGTTATTTTAAGCCTCTATTGAAAGGAAAACTTGACTGCTGGTGTCATTATTTTAGAAGAAATTACCTGCGTTACCACAGATGTGTTAACGGATCGAATCGCCGTGTACCCACTTTTTCTAACACCATCGATAAATGCTTCCTCTAGAAGGGTCAAAAGTTGGATCCTTTCTCCACCATCTATGTTGCCGTGTTTTGCTCCAAGTAATCCAGAGGAGAAGCATTTGCTAGCATCTTTCAGTTCACCAGCTTCGGTATCACAGACTTCAAAAGCCTCCTCCACGTGGTAGTAGAGCGGATCTTCAACTCCCGGAGCGGGCGGATTGGAGGCTGGAAAGCCAAGGGTCGCTGCACAGACATCAGGAAGCAGGGATTCAAGTGGACCGTCAGGATCGCCATGGGTAAACCCCGCTACATATACAAGACCTGGCATCGTTTCAAATTGTTTTAATCGACCGAAAACAATTTGACGCATTGTCTTTGCGCTCATATTGATCATTTGCGCCAAAGGCTCATAATTCACAAAGGATTCGGCAATAACTTCAGCAATCACTTCCCTACAGTACGCATCGTGGAAAGGTTGATCAGGGAATGTTTTTCCCGGTTGATATTCGCGGACAAATAGTCTCTTTTTGAGGGCTAAAGGTGACTCCTTCTGGTCCAAGTGACGCTGACTCATGAGTATGTCCAAGATTTCGCCAATTTTCTTTTTCACTGCAAAGTCATTCAGGCTTACTCTGAACCCCTGTTTCCGTAATTCGGATACTATAATTGCTACCTAAAAAGAAATACACAAGGCAATATGAGGGATTGACAAAATCTACAAATAACCATTTATCTACACAGAATACTAGTTGGACCATTGATAATGTAATTTCTCGTTCTTGGAGTTGATGTCTTTGTCACGTCGCTTATGTTGTCCTCAGTATCAACCTTTCAAGCCTAGGTTTAACGATACAGCAGTTGGAATTATCCGAGAAGGCACCTGAATAGTGCACTGTCACCCAACAAAAGGGTATTTAACTGGCGTCACAAGTTAAGAAAAATTTTGAGCCAGTTTGCTCTCAAAAATGAATCTTACAGGACACTAGGCAAGACCAGGGCGGAGCAGAGGTAGGCTTACGGATGTGTACCGTAATAGTTAAAATCTCTCCATTAATACATGCAGCATATGGGAATTCTTGTCGGGGACCCATTTTTTAGCTTTGTAGTTCAAAGACGCATTGCGGCTTACCTACAGTGGAGGAATATCTACTGCACCTAACTGGGTGGAAAGATGACGAAGACAAGCTAGTAATTGGGTAGTCGAGTATGACACACGCACCGCCTTACAGACTATTTAAATCGCCTCAACTGTCGTACCCATCGGTCTGGGTCGTACACCATTATCACGACTGTGCCAGTTAACTACGACTCAACTGTTTGGACGTTTACTTGCATTGACACCATCCGACTACCCCTTCCAGTTTTTGAGTTGTCCATTGCATTATAATGTTGGGAAATATTAGCATCTGAAGTTTGAGCGCCTACACTTGTGTCATGCCAATAGCTACTGCTGTTTACAAAATTAATGCTTCCTGTAAGAGCCTTAAAACTCTATAAACTTTCTATGATGTCACAGCGTTGGACGCGGAACGAAATTCATACTAAGCCCAATTGTGACTGTCCAATCCAGTGTGTGCGTGTGTGTGTGTGTGTGAAAAAACGAGGCCAATAGGTAAGGCTGGCTATATCTGCCTGTGATATGCTTGATAGATGGTGCATGCCAACACTTTGAACATAAACAAGTATCTGTAGTAAACATGAAGTTAAAAGTATTTGCTGTTGCATTGTTCCATATCAAACTGTCCTTCTAATTTTCCACCTACAACTACCCAGTTACTCGCATACCGTGATTGAATCGCCTCCAATGAGGAAGAAGTCCTTCGCATCACTGGGCTCTCCATTGGCTCCAGCAGCCTCGGATAGGCCGAGGTGCTTTGCAAACACCCTCCGAATAGCCTCACGTTGGCTATCAGCTGTCGATTTCATGGCCTTCACAATGTTGCTTACGGGGCACGTCACTTGGTCGTAGAGACCGTTCTGAAAGTCTTGTCTCAGTCTCACCTTGTCGATCTTCCCTGTGTGCTTTTGAAGAGGGAATGTAGACACCTGAATGTGAAGGAGCGAAATGAGCCAGCAGACATACGTGAGAAATTGGATTGAAGGTAGGCATGCAGGGTTCGCCACAATAGCGAATGCACAGCAACTGATATGATAAAGTGTAGTTATAATTACATGGCTATGCGGTTTACTGAGAGCTTAGTAGACCAATAAAAACCATCTGATAAGTTGTACATATAACAGCGTAACTTTCTAAGTTTAGCTTTAATATGAACCACAGGCCTCGATACCGAATTTCTACCATGAAACCATCAACATAATTCAGGTTGGAGGTAAACGACTGCACTGCTCATTAAAGTGCTTTAGACGAACCATTCCCCTTTGGAAAGGTTCTTGGTACCCTAACAAAGGTTAAAAACTCTGTTTAAACGGAAGCCGATTCTCACCACAAAAAAGCGATGTGATCGAGCCGCTTCAGTCGTGCTCGCATATGATAATGCCATTGCTAATGCAACCCGTTTCAGTGTTATATTACTCAATTGGGGACAGACACTCACAATAGTGTGGCAATACTTGCCGTAATTGATGGAAGAAGTCAATATTAAACTATTAGCATTGTCAACCAACCAGAAGGCCAATGTATACCAGAAGCTAATGAGTATATTTAAAGTGATTTATAAGAAAAAAAGACACTTAAATGCTACTTACCTCCACGAAGGTGACATTGAGAAAGGCCGAAAAGTGAGTTCTCACCACCTCGGCAAGATCAGCGTTGGTGAACCCGTTGTTACCGATGGTTTCACGCTGGTAGAAGCAGACCAGACGCATGCTTGTCTCGCCTTTCTCAATAGGAATTGTCAAAGTCAGACCAAGACCTGCGAACACTCCACCCTCACATTGGAGTCTGGCCAAGAGTTGATCAATGTTACCAACGCAGATCTTTACGCCATTTACTTTCACCATGTCGTCTACGCGTCCGATGATGTAAAGGTAACCACTCGTTGGACAGATGAATCCTACGTCACCAGTGCGAATGACCCGTGCGAAACAGGGCCGTGTGGAGAAGGAATTGGTCATCAGGGAAACAGTCAGTCTATGGAAGCCGATACACAATGAAATGAGAATTAGTGACAAATTCAAGGTAAGGAGAAAATTAATCCCCTTCTTGTGTTGCTTGGCAAGGTACAATCGCTGTTGAGCTATCTTGATATCTGTTCTCGAAATCCACCAGGACATTGCGCATATCAAAACCGATTGCCTATACGTCACCTCATCAACGTAGATTTTGTGACAGCTACTAATAATTAACATTAATGTCTTTTTTATTGGATGTCAACGTGGTCGTGACAGTGTCGGTACCATTCCTTTTGATTATGAGGACCAAAACTCAGTTCGCATTGTAAGGAAGGGCAAAAAACGCCTACATTTTGGAAGATTTTTCACTCATTTTGTGATGGCACATTTAAATATCCACAAACACACCCTACAAGTTACCAACTTGAGACCACCTCAGATTTCAGGAATCCAAACAGTCAGTAAAATTTCCTTAGCTGGTCCATTCTTAGTTAAAACAGATTGTATCTTAAAAATGCATTATGTGTCCCAAGAATTCTTCCAAACTAAATATAGGAACTACTACACATCGTCAGTGACTAAATGCTGAATCAATGGAATCCCGATTCAAACCGAGTAGTTAGACTGACCTCGGAGACCGATCGGCCATGACTGGTTCCTCCAAAAGAATTGCAGCACCGGATGCCAACACTTCGCCTTCCTCGCCTCTGTCTACGACAATAGCTGAACCCTCCTCACAATTTTCACTGACAACATATATCTCGACGTTGGGTATCGGTTTCCCAACAGGCAGCACAAGGCCGCCTGCGGGTGACTTCACTGCTTTAGACTGAATCTCTTCCTTGCTATCAAATACCGATACAGTAATATCTCCTGCTACTTCCGTGCTTCCATAGAGGTTCAACAATCGCAAGGGGCGGTGTTCGAACACCTCAAACACTCTAGTTGCCAAAGTAAAAGTCAGTATCTGCCCACTGGAAACGATTGCTCGGAGAGATTTGAATGCTTCGGATCCTCCATCCAATTGCTTCATCCAAGCTTCCAGCTGTGAGGGCACACTGGTGATTTGTACAATCTGGAATCGACTAACCAAACGTTTGAGAAAGTCAACATCGGAGACAAGTCGCTCACTTGTGACAGTGGATGTTCCAGAAACAACAATAGTTTGACCATTCAACAAAGGTCCGAACATTTCTGTGAAGGCGTCTACAAAAAGCCAAGAGGTTTTTGCAAGACATGGGCCAGTGATTCCAGCTAAGGGTGATGTAGAACTCCACTGCCAGCAAAGACGATTAGCCAGCTGACCATTTCGCAAGGAAATGACTTTTGGGATTGGCGAAGTGCTCCCAGAAGTGAAAAGCAGCAGAATTACAGGGTTTGTCATGCCTGTGAAAAGTGGCTCCACATTTCTATAACAACTTGCTTCAGCTTGGTTAAGTAGTAGGGAAAAGACGAACAGAGGAACGTGACCGGGGTCAGGTTTGACGTCATCATCATCAGTGATGATGGCTATTGGTGAAAAGAACTCAGCAATATTGGCCATCCGTTGTTTGGAGAGGTTACTGTCCATTGGAATGTAGACCAGACGCAAACGCATACACGCGAGCTAAGGCAAGGAACAATAACTTCATTGAGTATAATACTTACCTACTAGGTAGCTTTAGTTAAAATTATTTTATGTTCCAGCTTAAAAACAATAAACTAGAGATTAACCAAACGAATTTAAAGCATAACTTTAATCCAAAGGCAGAGCCGCTTGACTGTAAGCATGTGAAGGCTTCAGCTATTTTTACGTGAGGAGATTGTTAAGGTGGTCATTTTGTTGTCAAAAGTACCGAACTATAATAAAATTCTTGGACTATTCACTGAATTAATTCTGGAAAATTTTAGGGACGTTCTCGTTTGGTAAACACCTCACGGAGCATACAAAACCACACGCATCTCGATCTAGTCATTCATCAAAAGCAGGCACAATAGCCTAATGATGTGCGACTGTTTATTTACGTGTCTAATCCAAAAAATTCAAACTTTGGGGTTTCGTATGTAACCAACTTGTTAGAATATGTACAACAGGCATACGAATCCAAAAAAAGGAGATTTTGACACTTCCGCGTTCGCAGTGATGTGTCACAAATTTATGGCGAAGGCATCCACGCAATAAATGAAGTGACAAGTGATGCTGCGATTCAATTTCTGGCAAAATGAAGGTCAGTCAATCCCTTGTTTTCTAATCATGCTAATGGTGTTACCCTAAAATTGGTAATCGTTGAGATTTCCCAGCAAGTAAATATTATTACTCAATACTTGCTTGATTAAATCTTGGTTTGTGACATTTGAACCACTTAGGCACCCCTCACTGCATTCTTTCCGGGCGGCATGGCCTCCAGGCCATTTCAGTAGCTTTGATCCCTTCTGTAGGTTGCCAATACACATTCCGCCCACGTATTATGTTTTCGCTCGCCTCGTATAGTTAATTCCTCCTAATCCATCAAGCATGCTTCTGGGTTTCCATAAGTTGTCCTCTGAAGAGATTACTTGAATCCATTAGAAAAGGAGATTTTTTGTGGAGGCGCAGCACGCATACACCTCTTGACACCCACTGGGAGCTCTGTATGCACTCGATCGCGAGTTTCGTAAAATTCCGTCTTTGCAACTTAAGACTTCCTTGAAATTAAGCCAGCCACTTTGAACTGAAATGTCCTTTTGTACCTTTTGTGAATGTCAAACAGTACGGGAATCCCCTCGATGCCTAATACCAATCCGGAAATAATTATGTGACTCGGTCGAATTGACAATCCGAGAAGTGGTTGGTGGGATACATATCGCTTAATTTGCCCTAATGAGGAGGAGTGGTCTCGACGTTAACCCCTATCTGAGATCCCGATATCTTGCTGATGAGCAAGAAAGATTGTTCTGAATAACCTTACCCAAAAAGCAGTGAGCATTGAGGATGCGCGATCATCTAGGGTTAACAGATTATTGTCACTTCTTTTGAGAAGGAAATAAATCTTGTTTGCGAATTCATAAAACATTTAAATCAACCATCTAATTAGATGTGTACATAACCTGGTGTTTTGATGTAGTAACCGTGTCGTTGGTAAGCTATGCTCTTTTAGAGTTACCAAAAAATGTTTGCACTTAATGTTTGCTGCAAGTCAGGGAATTTAAAATTCACACAAAAACATGCGTGAATTATAGCATTTAATGGTGTCCCTTCCACTGCGAGCATTACCTGGAGAAGAACACGGTTGATTCCCGCTGTAATGTAGGTAGCCAGAAATGTCCTGCTCTGCTCTATCTCAGAAGTCAGGTCCACTCCTCGTTGCTGCAAAAGAGGCATCAGCCTTTCTCGAAGTATCGATGCCAACTTGTCGACCGTGGTTCGGAGGTCAGCCACTGATAATCGCGTCACTGTTCCCACTTCATTCTTCACTGCTTGGAAGGAAATGACCGCTGTTGTGGAGTCAGCATTAACCTTCATATTGAAAAACCGGTCACCGAGTTGGAGGTTCGTTGGGAGACCATTTGAATTGGAAAATTCATCACTTAGGTGTCCAGTGATAATACTGGTTTTTGAATCTAAGTATAGATGTTTGATTGAGAATACTTTTAACTAATAAGCCTTCAAGAGTAGTTTATGTGGTGGTAAACAATTAGCGTAACCTCCAATGAACATGAATTTTCGATAGTAACAAAAATAAGACACCTTAGCGGCTTATTCTTGCCGTAACACCGAGCGTTGAAGTAAAGCTACTGCTTTACCAAGTCAAGGTAACAACTCAAGTAGCTGACAAAGTAGAATTAAACCAGTTGAAAGCCTGGAAGGGGCAATACGACCAGAGTTAAGGGGATCAGGGAACCTCCCACTTTTGATAGGTTGTTCTAGAAGGGCACGATTGACATATGAAACTGGAAAACATCATCCATCCGTATAAGCGAACTACCTAGTTAAGATCGTCTACTAGGGTGTGTTTAAGAGGTTCCATGTATTCATGCTATTCCAAAATATAATCTTAACCTCAGAAAGCGTTTTAAAGCATCGTAACTATCAACTATACGTCACGAGAAAAACACATTGCGCTTTCCATAAGTGCAATACACAGCCTTATGAGGTCACTATACTGTTGCCCCCGCTTACATCTATCTTCTAGCCATAAAACTGCCCTCCACTCCTACCACTATGTGGCTGGGACGTGTAGATGCATCGACGCAAAGAAATTCTACATTTCCCACTTGGACAATAATCAAGTAGTCGTAATCATTATATTTAATAATTTTCTTTTCTAGTGTAATGAAAAATTAATGCTGAAAAAAGTGTAATCACTATAAAAATACACCAAAGTAGTTGACTAACTATGCCCTCCTACCGCTACTCATCGTGGCCAAATGATTTTCTTTGGTTAGATGAAGCATTTGGGTGGATAGGTACACTCACCTTTTACCGTGCTCTGCATTGTGGAGTGGTGGAGGTAGATCCGATGGGAGCTAGCCTTATATAGGCATTTGAGAGACAGACCAACCAATCCTGCCGCATCACATGGTGCTTTACCTGAGCGAATGGTGATCCACTCACCTTGGCATAAAATCTCCGAGTGCCTGCGAAAATTTGTACGCTGGCAAATGCTGCATCCGCTCACCCAATCGAGTGGACAATAGATAGCGGGGATGAACTCGACCTGTGCAACTCCACACAGACTTGAAACAGGGCGTATGCAATGAGATGCTGCTGTTCATGTGTAGGTGGGTCTTTGAAATGTATGATCCTTCAACTGATAGAATGGTTTGGGAGGTGCGTCGTCCCAAACACTGGTCTTTGGGTGGCTAACAGGATGTGTTGCGAAAATTCACAAAACTTCATTTACGGTAGGAAGATAATGCATTGTACTTTTTCCCAATGATAGAGAATGGTGCCACATGCCTCTATTTCATCTGATGCGTCCTAGTCTAAATAATGCTTCCAGGCAAATAAAATGTCAGCTTTTGAACCAAGACTACGCTCTTCTTGCTTCCTATAATTGAACTGGTGCTGTTGTACGATCATATTACAGTAAATGTTACTTTAAATTACAATAGTACTTAATAATGTTTACGAACGCCTACTCCATGCAATGTCTAGAGTCTTTTAGCACGCACTTTAACTTTCCTGCTGCGAGGAAAGAACAGTGACCTCTGGATTAAGTAGGAATATTCTCTTAATGAGACGAAAAAACATCTTCATCCAACCATGACTTAAGGTTTCCCATCTTATAATGTCCTGTCAGTTGCACCCATTAAAATGTACTTTAGGGTGCTAATTACTCCTTTTTATCAAGACGCCTTGGTAACAGTGCACTTCGTTTTAGTTTCGCGGGCACCGAAGGTTCCGGGCCATGCTAGTAGTGTCCAGCCTTTCCAAAGGCTGACAATATATCCATCTATACATATATATATATATATATATATATATATATATATAGCAAATGAACTGACAGTAGCCGTGAATTATTTAAAAATGCTCATTGCGGAGCTGTCCATATTGCCTGGATGAAAGCGTCAATCAGGCGAACACGCAATGCCTCTTCTACCCCTTCACCAGCAGGATCGGATCTAGACAGGCACAGATAGACAGCACTGCAGTGGAAACAAAGTGGGAAGGATGAACAGACGCGTAATCTTATCCCCATTAAATAACTTTAAAGCCCGTCTTTCGTTTAGTGACTCTGATTTTAGGTTAGACTGGTGATGGACATAAGTGATGACCATTACATTTCTAAACCAGGCAAAACTTTAGGCCTAGTAGAATGCCAAGAGAAATCGGTAGCATCGCAGTGGGATGTCTTCTCTGTTGCATCCAGACTCGACAGCTGGCGTATTTGTTCCGTGAGCACCTTTCCAACAGCACTCTGAAAAGGAGAGATAAGCACTGCAATGCTTTGTCTTTGTACTTCCGCCGGGAGTCATTGCCTTTGGGCCCCTACAGTCGCTCTCCATCCGTTTTGAACCTTTGTAATACATTCTCTGCCCCAGTATTATGACTTGTTGCGTCTTTAGGCGACACCCGACGCGCTACAAACACGACTAAAAATTTAACTCCATGGCAGAAACAAAGTGGACATTTTGACGAGGATCATGGGCAATTTTGCCGAGATCATTGGCTCCAGTTTCCGGCGGAAAATTGACCTATTTATTTTCCACCATATCAACAAACAATTCATCTCCTGTGCTCAAAAATAGCAGATAAGAGGAACCGCTCTAGTTAATTCTTTCGCCACTATTCGAACAAATGGGCGACAAATGCAGTCATTATCGGGAGAGTGCCTTAAATGAGGCAAGGCAAAGCGCGGGGTGAAGAAGCAACTGACTTTGGCAATAATATGAAATTCGGGACAGTAAACTTGTGCCCTAGACGGGATGGAAGGACTATGAATGATATGTGAGCATTCCAACGAGCTGAATACGCTTCAGCAACACAAACTGATGCAGACGAAGGAATGTCTACAATCCATCTAAACACACAAAAGCAGTACCTATATCACGTCACCTGACAATTCCTTGTAGGACTTCTGATAAAGAAATTTCTACGACATACGATTGCAGAAGGTATTTGTAAAGACTTTAAATCCAAAACGTTTTGAGTGTTAAGTCTGTGAGCAGGTAAAATTGGCCACAATATTGTGAGAATAAAGTTAAATTAAGTAAGAGACATATAGACTTTGACATTTGTTTTAAGAAAAACACTTAATAGACTACTTTTTTCTAGCACCGTACTCTCTCAGACCCTTAAGTACGATGTTTGCCATTCTTGGAGCGGCATTGACCATCTCTCTTGAGAAGGGCAAGGCAATGGCACGTCTAGTCTACTTCTACTACCATGAGGACATTGATGACAACGTGTTCACCAACGCTGATCTTGCCAAGGTGGCAAGAAGTCACTTTTTGGTGTTTAGGGGCAAAATAACATATAAGCGCCTTCCATCCTTTTGAGTCATCCAGAACCTAGTGTATCAGATCCTGACATTCACATCTTGCAGTTTACTGGGCCATTCTAAGAGGGTTATGATAGCGTTGCTAATGTGTTCACTTAACCTTGCCAATGTTGATGCAAACAGTGTCCTAGCCACCGCAATTTGAGCTATTTTCTGTCCTTGATGGGAGTTGTGAGAAGCATTTGACGGATTTGAAGCATTTTCATTACTTGCAAGGTACTTTAAGCTTGCTAAGCTAGGATGTTTGTCAATTTCATGATCAATGACTGCCATGCCTTACCCATGCGACTGTGAACATTTAAACACAAGATTGAATCGAGTTGATGAGAGAGTGATGTGAAATGGATATCTTACCAACATAGCTGCAAGTTTCGGCTTCCATGCGGGATAACAGGGATAAATCATTCCATTTATCACTGTCAAGTTGTTACGAGAGCTGTTTTGAACTCCTAGCTAAAAAGTGTTTGGTTGATGCCCAAGACTGAGGACTACCGTTAATCTTGCTGGCAAATATTTCTAACAACTGTTGACCGACTGTGCAAAGCAGAGAAGGACAAAACAATTATCACATAAAATAAGGAGAGCGCAAAGCGGTTAGTTTCAAGTGACGATCAAACGATTGTTGTGTTAGATATTGAATGAATGGGGAAGCATTTACAATGGATGCTATATTTCTCATGCATGGAAATCACTTGCAAAATAGTCTTGCAATTCATGGTCTCATGATGGCACATTAGTTTTAGCATCATCGTCAGCCCTAATTTTATTCATATTTCATCCACTTTTCTATCAAATCAACTTCTATTATAGCCTCTATTAATGCAACTCTCTCCATAATTTTAGATTTTACTGCCAATGCGTTATGAAGTAAGTGAGTAGGTAGATAAAGACGGGGAGTTGGGAGCCCACAGTTTAGTTAAACTTGTGGTAGTTGTGCTAAATATGTAAAAGGGTTGTTTGTGGAGTAGTTTGATATAATGTGTAAGCGTAGTTAATTAACTGGGCACTCCAATCACCAAAGGCTGCACTTCCAATTTATGGCAAGGTTGTTGGTCCATGCTAACGGCTCCTAGTTCTCCATGTTAGCAGTATATGTTCATTTATGTTAGTGGCTTATCACAACTTTGGGAAAGACTTGTGTCGCTCCACTTGTTAAAACGAGAGCGAATTCACAAAACTATGGAAAGCAATGGCAAAAGCTGTAGTACTTTGTTTGTTGGAACGACCTGTTCCGGTCAAGGTCACAGAGGTGGCCGTACTGCCCTAGCTGCGTGGGCTGGCCTCCGGGCCATGCCAACAGCCTACTTCCCTCTGTTCGTTGAATATGTATCTATTCTACCCTTGCATTCTGCCTTCTTTTGCCTTCGAGGGGGCCTCGGGACGCTACAAAGGCCAATCTGTTTCCGTTAATTACAAAGAAATTCTACACCAAAACAGCAAAACGATCTATTTGATTTATCATGATGCATATGCTGTTACGAACTCCCCTGTTTTGGATATTGTTACCATTATGTTAGCATGAAAATAGGCAAGAAACAAGGTTGGCAATTGCGCATCTAAAAAGGAATCATTTTACGCCAAAACTCAAAACGATCGAATTAATAACAATAAAATACTACCTATTTTGGGACTGATCATGATAATTTGTTCGACCTTAACGTCATGTGTGCCTGAGTCCTTGTTTGGCCTGAGTGGCTAAGTTCTGGGTGCTATGGTTCTTTTTCGCTGGACAAAGTAATGTTCATTAACATATTAGAATATTATTTTGGATCAAAGCGACATTTTTTTTGTTTTTTATTTCCCGATATTCTTATTTAATGCAGGAGATCATCCTGCTGAGGTGTCCGCAATCTCTTTGTAGAACTTTTTTTCTGATCGGAAAAACTAAGAATAATGTTTAGCTACTCCCAATTTGAGATTCATGAGATACGGCAACTGTTACAAGGTAGGGTGAAATCGAACAGTCTCTTGATCACATGATTTTTCTACAAGTCTGGTTCAAAGTATGAATGAGGCAGTTGGTTTTCACCTCAGATGTTTCATTCTATGCTTGTTTATTCCTTATGCAGTATTTTTAGTCAACGCTTGTTACAAAGAGTCTTCTACGGTCAGTGTTTTTTGCTCTTTTAACAGGTTTGCTGTTCTCGTTTTCGTGGGGTTATTGTTCTCATTTTCGGGTCATTACATAGTATCTTGCCTAGCTATAATATTGTGGAAAAGAAGCACGGATTTGCTTTTCAAGATTTAATAGGACCACCTGAACCCTGTTTAAGTGCGTTGGATTTTACTTTCATCACGTATTTTAATATTTTTGCCATAGTTTCTTTTAGAACTCTGTGAAAATGCTCCCCCAAGTCAATATTATGAATGCGCATGCAGATGACATTGCTAAACTGGTCTATGATGGTATGTATCAGTATGTTTACACTTTTTAGAACTCACAAAAACGAGTACAATTAGGAACTGTATGTACATAGATTGTAAATATTATACGGCTTCGGTACAGTTGAAAGTGGTTCCCTACTCATGCTCAAAAGCGAATGTCGAAGATACTGAGGCTTTAATTATCTGTTTTGATACAGAAAACGTAAGTGTTACTGTTCTTTTTAGTTGGATCTATAGTTCTGCATCGACGTTATACTGCTAATGTACTCACATTTTTGTCTAGCCTGAAAGCTGGTCAGTTGCTTGTGACTGGCTGAAATTGGGAGAGGAGGAAGATATTCCTGTCCAACTTCTCGTTTGTGGTTCCTTATCTAGCGAAAATTTTCGTACAGAGGTCTTTAAGGAGGCCACCAAGAATCACTTTGAGGTTGTCCAGCTTTCCCCTCATTCTGATGAAATTGAAGAAGGTTTGCCTTTTTCTTGAAACCTTAAAAGTTCAGATGAGGAGTATGGAGTAAATAGAATCATGGCAGCTTTGGTTGCTCATCAATGGTCTAATCTCGTTCTCAAAAGTAAGTGCAAGCAGTAAGTTCTTTGATAAGTGCGCTTGCTTGCAATATATAAGTAACAATTTTTTTAGACACGAAAACGGCCATTCGTGAATCCGTTCCCACAAATCATTCGCAGCAGAAGTCGAATGTAGTTAACCCAGTGGAAAAAAAGACAAATCAAAAGAATACTTCCGATGAAGATGAAGATGACGAGGATTCCGATGGTGAGGCGTTTAATGAGCTCTTCCCCAAACTCATGGAAATGCGTTCCAGAGGCGCCAGTATGGATCTTGAAGGTCGCCGAAAAATGGCGGAAAAGGTGAGAGTCTTAAAGTTTTATCGTTGGCAATTTTTCCTCGTGTTTATGAGATTTTAACAACTAAGTGGAATAGCCCTCTGCATGTGCATATTTTCTGTTAATTTCTATCCCTAATTAGAAATTTGGCTGTTGGTTGGGCTGTAAACCAGAAAACCTATACTTGTATTGTACTGAATTTAATGAATTTATAAAGAACATCTTAGTAAAGGGACACTTTCAAGGTTTCGAGCACGGGGATTCATCTCAATTATTTTATGCCTTGGGCGATTAACCGACCAATTAAGCAGTGTATTAGAGACGCACAAAAAACCTTTTTATAAGACCTCCCATCGTTCCAACTTTTGTTGGCACTTTTATTTTGTCGAATCAACCATGTCAACCATGGAATATATGTGTATGAAAGTACGATGTGAAAACAATTTGTACTTACGTCATGCATGGAAAAGAAGTCAAACTTCTTGACCATTTCTCTTTTAACCTTTATTCGCTTAGCATGTTCAAGGTTCTTATTTTTCTCCTTTACGCTTTAGCCTTATGCATCTTAGTTGGGGATTTCATAAAATCTTCAATTAATTTTTCTTGTGTTTGGGTTAACATTCATTCTATTTGTGTTTCGAGTTTCGGTCATATTTGAGAATTCTGCAAATCTTGTCATTAATAACAATACAATTGAGTAATGAATGTATTTCATGCCTGACCACCCAATTTTGCCGACATGTATGAAAAACAGTAAAAATGTGCATAATCTGCGTGGTGTTTTGTGGTCGCATCCTCGAATTTTCTTTTATTTGCTTTGGAAAGAAACTCCACCAATCAAATTACCAGAGAAACCTGACCTTTAAAGATTGTAGCCTATCCGTGCACCGGCAGGTTACTTGCCATCTTTTGCTTCACCTCCACCCCTATTGTGAGCCTTTTTTCCAATTGCTGTCTCGTGGACTGATCTCTCGTTTTCTTTCCCCTATCGTATTGTCCACCTCTCTATGGGAAGTAGCGCACTTTCTTGGCAATTAGCCTTTGGGAAGTGGGCATAGTGTCTGCGATTCGCGCTGTTGCTTATTTTGACTTTATGCATAAAAAATTGACGGGTGGACGCGTAATTTCAGGAGTTAGGTGTCTTCGAAGAGCATTCCTTGGGAGCTGCCCCTTTCCATTCCCCGAGTTCTCCCTCAGGCGTTGGTAGGTGGAATGGTCAAAATAGTATCTGCTAAAAACGTCAGTATGAGTTGGAGGCTGTTAATGGAAGTTCAGGACAGAGGCACATAGATTGAAACTAGTTAAGGCGACGATCATTCCGTAGCAATTCCATTGGCGGGATGTGGGGTACTACTTGATCTTGTCGTCCATCGGAACATTTTTTCCCTAGCCTTTACCACTTTGTCATTCTACCGAAGTTATTTTGAATGCCCTCTGCATGTTTGAAGGTCGCTTGCTGTCAAGTTTATTTGCATCGATGGAAGAGAGTAAAACATTGCATTGCGCTTCCTGTGAACTTGATCTTTTGATAAATTACACAAAACTGGCCAAATCCTAGCCGTTTGCTGTCTTGTGGTTTCAACGCCGTTGTTGTGAACATTGTGGAAATTTATTTGGAATGAAGGAAAAGAGGAGTCCACCATCTTTCGCATTGGTTAAAAATGGAAAAATTTCACATGAAATTGGTAAGCAGTAGAAAATTACGGACCTCATAAACTATTTTGTCTAAAACTAATGCCTAATCCACCTAGTTATTTCGTAAGAAAAATGAATTTTGTGGTTTCTGATGTTGACAGATTGGTGAAGAAAATCCCATGGCGGTAATCAAGTCGGGGAAAGAGTCCCTTCTAATCTTGATTAATGAGTAGCTTTGATGGCAACTTTTTTGGTGCTTTATTCACTTCAGTGTGGAGCGTTGGTTCGTGCCCATAACGCGATACCGCTTATTGATAAACAGGAGGATTTTTCTCATTTTTTGTGCAACATGAATAGAAATCCCAAAAAATAAGCATTCTTAATAGGAATGGCTTTAAAAAGTGGCACAAACTTTTATTCACAAATTGCTAACGTCTGTCATTTTTCGAGTGTGTGGCTGAAACATCCAGTTTTTTTGTTTTTCGATGATCTGAAAATCCTTAGCCATCGATGTCAGCAATGGATTTTGAGTGACTAAATCGTGGACTATTCAAACAAACTTTTTTCAAAGCATTATTTGAACAATAATCCCAAACAATTATTCCTATTCTCCCCTAATGTTGCCCTCGAGGCTGGAAATAAAGAATTGTAAAGGGTTGGCCTCCAGGTAATCTCTTGTCCAGTTAGGTATTCCCACTCTCTTTATTTCCTGCTTTCATGTAGCACTTTGTTGCGTAATGAAACATGGTTAACTCCACCTTGAAACACTCATGCACACTTGCAAGCACACATGTTCCTTCCCTCCTTGGAGACTTATCGTGTTCCTGTTGCTAGATCTTCTCTCGAAAAATACATAGTAATTTTAATACCACTTGGCATTGCTGTTTGTGTGGTACTGAATTGAAGTTGTAGGTCTAAATATTCGTCTTTAAGTCGTGTAGTTCTGTCACATCATGAATCTTTGTCGGTTCTTGTGTGATTTCAAGAGCATTCCATCACAATATTTTCGAGAAGTTTTTTTGCTCCTCTGGCATAAGATCCATCACAGGACCAATATAGCAGGGTAGGCAACTCGAAATAGCAACAAATCGCTACCCTGGCCAGGTTTATGATCGCACTAATAGATACTATGGTGACTTAAAGTGCTCCATTTACTATTGTGCTCGAAGCCTTTGAGGGGTTAGGGCATTATGCGACATAGAGTATACGACCAAAGCATTGGAAAATGGGTTTTCTACATAAATTCATTTATAAGTATCTGCAATCAAAACCAAATCACTCAATAGGCAAGTCAGAAATGCATTTGGATTTTCTGAATTAGAGCTTGTCAGTCCAAGTCATTGCACGCCCTATCTTAATGTCGTCTTTTTTCTGTTATAAAAATTGTGCCCCTTTGCTGATATTGGTGCTGCTTCTGACTTCAGTGTCTGCACATACACGCACAGCGGGTAGCCCCTGCAATCATGATGGCACAGCAGCAGTAGCACAAATAGGCCAACGTAATCTATAGTTGCGGACATTTTCTTACGCAAGATGGGAAGAGCGAGAGTGGAAAAGGAGGTGAATGCCCACAATGTGGTAGTCTCGCCCCCTAAACGGTTTGATGAGGTCAAACCTCTCTTTTTATCCCCTCTCTAGATGACCGTGCGGTTTTGGAGAGCTCTGAAGTTGGACGAAGAAGAAATTCGGGGGTTGTCGGATGATGGAGAGGACTGAGGAAAGATGGAAAATGCAGTGATTTTCTTTACTGAGTTAATATTATTTCAAGAGGGTTTTTGATGAGGAGGATTTTTGGCCTTTTTAATGATTCACGATTTTTGGTTTTAAGGGTTGGAGAGGGCTTACTACCATCTTCACGTTAAAGCTGCCAAAGGGGATTTCGGTCTTTTCAGATGCTGACAGCTCACTACTTAGCTTTCAAAAGAATAGTCTCGTGTTTTAAATGCAGGGAATTCTCTTGATGATTCTGAGTAAGAACTGTTGAGGAAGTTGAGTGATTGCTTTTGTTCATACATGCAATACAGTTGACATGGATACGATTTTTGAACGAAGTGACAATTTAGCTGTTGGAAGCACTTGCTGGCGTGTTTCACTTCTACCTCCCTACCAATGATGAATGCCATTAAGCTTTTTAGAGGAAACGGGAGGTTCAAAACATTGAGAAGGCAGGAGTGATCAAAAGGGATGCTTGTCATTCAACGCTGCGTAATTGGAAGTGAAGTGGGACATATTATACGAACCATCGCTGGACATTGTTCTAAGAAGTACGGACTTATTGAGAACAAAACTGGTGTCATTGAGGGAGCAGAGCTTAGCCATTTGAGAGAGTCGAATAGATAAAGAATAAAGTAGTTTTGCACTTGTCAAACTGCTCTCAATACCTTTTGGTAAGTAATAGAACTGGAAATGAAGTGATTGAAATTGGTCAGTCCAGGATAATCTGTATTGGGAGTTCCATGCAAACCGGCTCTTTTTTTCGATGTACTTACCCAATAACAGTTAGACAAATCAACACTTAAAGTGTAAAAGCAGTGATTTGGGCGATCTTTGTTGGAATTTATCCAAGCGAAGCGAATTCTTTTGCAGTATTTGGACAGATATTACGGGATTCATCATCTGGACCAGTAGGTAGGGGCCTTACTCAGTTAAGAATCTCAATAGCCTGAACCTTTTTACCGGCAACGTCGGTGATCCCTGAACTCCTCTGACGTTTTCAATGAATTTACCTTCACAACGTCCCAGTGTCCTCAGGTGACGTTGTTTTTAAGGGATCCGAAGATATTAAAAGTAGTCTTTGGCTGTGTTATTTTGATGGGCGTTAATGCCTCCTTTTTCAACTCAAGATTTGTCAATTTGAGGAGGTTCTTTTTTTTCTCGGAAGCTAGAAAATTGTTGTTCCTTTACGAAGTACATTGACATTAAAAGGGTGTACATGGTAAGCACGAATTGGACTACATGGAATAGTGAAAAAGTGCACCGTCTTGATGGGGAGGTAAACAATTCTCGAGTGCACCGTGCCGAAAGCATCCATAAAAAAAGTTTTTAATTGCTCTGAAAAAAAGTATTGTGTGGTAAAATAAGATTACTTTTGATTAAAAAAAGAAGTGGAAGAGATAGGAGTGACAAACCTTTCGCATAGTTGAGTCGCCTCCACTTCTACTCTATGCATCGGTTTAATTGGGTTCACAAAGGTCAACGGGAAGACGACCGAAGCGCTATAAAAACAAAATTAAGTAAGTTACCGGTTAGCGATGATTGGAAGGGAAAATGCGAGGAAATATAGCACGATAAATGGATTAGTCGGGTAAGGAGGCGAAATCCCAGATATAATTACTGGTGTTCGACACTGCAGGAAATAACTGCAAGCAACCCGAAATCCAAGCGAAAAACCGGCAATCAAGAGCGGCAGGCGCGTTGCCTGTATCCAAGAATAACCATCCATTATGTAAGATCAAAAAAATGAAAGCAAAGCATCGGAACAACTAATGATTCACAGAGACGACTTCCGTAAGCAATCTGTGAGATGCTAAATTCCATAGCATTTCCACGAGGCTATTCGATGCGGCTTTGGGAGGTCACTCTTTGGCGATACCGCCGCCCAACTCCGATTGGGATCCGTCTTCGAAGTAGTTGATGATGCCGCAAAGTAGAATAACGCCAGCACCAAAGTAATACCATTGCGTTGTACCTATTAAGTTTCCCGTTTGTTAGGTACTTCCCACCCAACAATTCAAAGTACTTGGGAATAGAAGAATATACAGGTTACAAAACTTCCGAGTTTTGTTTTAGTGGGTTTCAGAGAATAAAGAGAGACCCACATCCATCGCTACAATCCACTTCTCCTTTTAATGTCGAGATAGTGAAATAAAGATACCACAGTCCATGTACATTGCGTGGGATATTTTAATCCAGAATTTCTGTCACAAGGAAACTGAAAGACAGGGAACACACAATTTGCCTAGAGAGACTTCATATGGTATAGGAGGGCTGGAAAATAAGGAAGCTATGTGACCTCCCGACCTCATTTGACGCATGCAACACCGTGTAGTGGTCTGAGCACAACCTACTAGCGTTGTTCACTATTACTCATCCTAAAGGACAGAAACGTGAACCTAAACGAATCCCTCTTTCAATGCGTAACCGAGGCGAATTAAACCCAAATGAACTGGAAAACAGCTGTTTTTGACAAGACGATGGAAAAAAAGACGCTGAAGTCATACTGAACAATTATTTGAGGGGTAGATTTTACTGCTTGAATAAAAAGATTTCCTCTACATAAAAGTTAGGCCTTATTCTTGAGACAAGTTTTAATCTCAGAATACAATATATTTGCTTCTAAATAAAATGACTACATCACAAAATCGCACTTCTAATATCACAGGTCTCAAAGCTTCATCGTTGTCACTTTAATGACCTCAGACCCGTGTAAAAGCTTGCTATACGAAACAATAACTGCCTGACTGCTTTGTATGTCCCATCGGGCTAAAATAAATACCCACTGGCCGAGCCAATCCAAAGCGACCAGTAGCAGCTGACCACACGGACGGCCATTGGCCAGTTGCCCATTGGCTACTTTATCGAATTCAGAGGTTTGGTGCGTGCATGGGCACACGTTAGCGTGATGTCTGTTGTGTAGGGTGCTATGTGTTGGGATCGGAAGGGTGAGTTTATGTGAACGCTGCGTTACAGTAAAGTGAATCAAATACCTCTCCCCTCCCCCTTCTACCTGTCAAATCAAGCTTTGCATTGTGTCACACACAGGAGGCAATCTGTAGCATCTTCAGTGGACTTACCCAATCTCCCTCTCATCCCATTGCTGCTATTGTGAGGTGAGTTTTGTGCAAGTTTTCTTTTTTTCAAAAGATCGTAAAATTTGACTCTGCGCTTGGGCATAGTTCAATGGTGGGTTGTGGCTTTTACAAACAAAGTACACTGAGGAGGACAATTCGTTCTCTTCTAGAGCCAGAGAGTGGTCATTTTCCCGCACATTTAAGGTGGCACTGCTTCTTTTGTCTAGTTGTCATATTTTACGCAGTTTAAGCAAAAAAACTTTTGCAACTTTTCGGTATGAAAATTAAAAATCATGTAGCGTCAAAATTGTTTTTACTACCATTTCGGTGTTTCAATCTCAGGAGATGACGACTCCAGATGTTTTATTGTTCCAGCTAAGCTGTGCTTCTGCGCAAAAAAAGGTTGCGAACTTTTAGTTATTTTAAAATTATGAAAACTCTACAACCATTTGAGTGCTTTAAACTCAAGGACTGGGTTTACGACATGAGTGGATGCATTTGCGTAGCGTAAGCTGACAGAATATGCATGCTAACACATTGGAACCTATCTGATAATTATGGACTCCATTAGTATCATCTCTTTTCTCGGGTCATATGTGCTATAAAAGTGTGTACAGATGTCCTGTCAGTGTTGATATCCAGTTAGAATATGGCAGGTCTCCTATCTTCTGTCGAGGGTTTGTAATAGTGACACCTGTCGTGATTATTACTGTTCCAAGGTGACACAATGCTTCGCGATGTAATAAATCTCGTCAAGACTGTGAAGATAAGAGAATATCCTTAGTTCTATGCTTGGATAGCAGTCTTAACCTGCCTACGACCTTGAAGATGGTCAAAAAATCCCCATTAATGAATGTGTGACCAACCAAAATTCGCTCCGAATTCTTGATTGCTGATGAGAAACGATGTGGTTTGAAAGGGATGATTTAAATGGGATTAGCGACCTCTTTCACAAGTGCTGCATGATTTTATAATTCCAACACAAAAAATACCACAAATCGGATGGGGCTATCATGCTGCTTTGCTGACGCGAGGCCACATTAGTGATGACGAAACGGTTCACCGTTCGGTCACTAGATTACCCATTTAATAGGATCTTCGCTTGCATAATCATTATTTTAAAGGTTAAGTAAACATGTAGTTTAGTGGAGGAGAGCCTGAGAAAAGGTTACTGATATACCAGGAGTTAGACATTTGGCACATAAAGTGTGCCGATTTTTTGCGTACCCCAAAAATAAAGACGTTCTGGATACTTTATTTTAACGAATTTAAGCTGACGATCCCGAAACGAAATTTGATAACCTACAATTCCACCCACTCAACGATCTTTCCCACACATACATCAGTGCTATCACTAGGCTTATCTCTATCAACTCTTCTTTAAAGTAGACCAAATGTTTCCCGCTGCTAAGAGGGAGATTATTTGATGCTCCTACTCGAACACCGGGTGAAGTTTACGTCCATTGTGAAGTTGTCACACCTACTTGTGTGTAGGTGAACAAGGGGAAAATATAGAAAAACAATATAGCTTCACTGATTGGTCAGAATAAAATTTAAAAGGTCAGATCAATGCCAAATCCTCATTACTGCCGCCATGATAACTTAAGTAGTCATGAAGTCGCATTTATTGGCCAAGAATGTATATTTTCTCAAGCTGAATTCACTACATTGATTTTTAAACTCGCCTTTCAGTAGATAACACTCCTCTCCTCAATCGCGCCTCTGTCGCTTCGTTGTCTTCCAATAGCATTCGGTGAGTCGCCTTGTTTACCTGTTTCATTTTTTCCGTTGGCAAACCAAACAATACGACCTATGCTTTTTGTATTTTTGAGCCCATAAACTATACCAATTTGTGGACATTATGGACAGAAGTGGCTAAAAGAAGTGGCACCTAGGGTAAACAGGCTTTCACACTTCCAGTAGAGACTGTAAGCCTTGCACAACAAAAAGCACCATTTTTATTAGACTGATCGAATAAAGTCGGTGTAGCTACACCTTCAAAAAGCTCCACACATGAAACCTCATACCATACCTCCATACAAATACCTCCATTGTGGACTAAATTTTGCAAAGCACAATATGCTAGCACAATAATGCTTCTAAAGTGACGAAATGTTGATTCATTCTAGATGGCCACAAGATAAATAATACCTCATTTAGGCACAAATTGAAAAAATGTTCAGGTAATTTTAATCTTTGTTTATACTCCCTCTTGTTGTCTAGAAATGACCACAGCAGTAACATTAGCGAGTGTAGTAATTATGACGCAACAGGAGGTACATTGGGTTAACTGAATGGAATGCATGATCACGGAAGCCTGATCCTGCTGTGTGGTTTTGTTGACGCTTGCTGCCTATGTGTCAGGTGTTTACGGTGGCTCTTCTAATGCTTGTCCGATGTATGATCATGTAATTAATGAGCTAGCACAGTGGCCAAACAAAACGTAACTGGTCGGAATCACAAAAAAGTACACGCTCCCATTTCATTAACTTGCCACGCCGATGCGCCAAAGCCCTCCACCTTTCACTTCCATTTTGTAATTTTTCGTACTGACAGACTGCAAAACTTAACGTCGGAAATATTTGAAGTCTGTTTTAAGAGCCCTCGAAATGATTAATAGCGATTTACTTGTTTTCAGAGTATTTTTGGAAATAGGCTCGACAAAACACGTTTTTGTTTAAATCTTTTCGGTGGAATAAACAGTCCCTGGCCTGATGTGGATGTAACTCTTGAAGTTGAGACTTAAAGTGAAAGAAAGAATGTGAAACTCAAGATTACTGCCAGAAATAGTAATTCGAATGCGCTTTCTCATTTCAGTGATTGAATGGTCTTACAAGTTAGTGACTGAATATGCTTTCCTCAAAGCAAGTGAACAAAGCCGTATTTCTGCTGTTTAGTTTTAAACAGTTTTGTAGCGTCTCTAGACCTTTCTGAAGACAAAAGAAGGCATAATGCTAGGGCAGAATGTGCATTACCGATGCACCAAGGCCTGGAGGCTGCTGGACTGGTTCAAAGGCCACGCGGTCCGGCGGAAGTGCAGAGGGCCGGAGCATTAAACGCCCACAAAACCGAAATTAAGTGTTAAACAACTAATAAAGTCATAATAATAATTTTGTTTTACGGGTATAAAAAAAGTATTTGAAATATCAAGATTTGAACTGATGACGATGATGGTGGTTTTGCTACTCGTCCTCAAAAAAGTACATTTGAATTAATAAAAGTCTGAAAATTTGATTTTTTTTTCGTCCCTTGAACACATCGATATTATTAAGGAAGTTTTCGCTCCAACATGTTTGGAATGCAAGAACTTTGGACCAAACATTTTTAAGTCACATTTTTGTGGTCTGGCAGTAAAAATGTGCTAACTGTAAACTGAAGAAATTTCTTTGAAGTTCACCGCATTTTTGTCTTGTGGAAACTTAAAGTATGACACAGTCAAACAGGAGGAGGGCGTTTTCCCCAAATTTGCAGCTTAAGCTCTTCAATAACCGAATCCTTGCGTGATTATGCCTACTTGAAAAATGCTTGAATAACTTCGGAAAAGGCAGACATATAAAGCGTCAGCTGCAGTAATTTGAGGCCTTCTGTCTGGTGCGTTCGAATTCTCGGCACGACTAGGCCCAGCGCAAATAGTCCAACAGACACATTGGAATGAGTTCACGAAATCCAAAGACAGTTGTTTGCACATACACACACGCACGGAGAAAGAATTTTAAGACAGACCCGAAGCTAAAGATTTTGTAGAAGGAAGGACCGTTGAGGGACGAAAATCCTAGGGTCATGAAGAAGGTCACTCCTGTCAAGTTTGTACATCTCCTGAACTCTCCACTCCAACTGTACAAATCTGTCAGGGATAAAGACGCTTGTTCATTGAATTAGTGGTTGAAGGTGCGATAAAGACCACTGGCCTTGCGATTTTATCATCCCTTGGCCTTATAGAGGCTAATAAGTCAGTTTTATAGGTTCAAAAATGTCAAATTTAGTTATTAAGTTATTAAATACGATCTGTGTCATGTAGGCTAGCCTTAAGCCTTAATGTATTACCAGCAAGAAGCAGAAGACGTAAAAAACGTACATCCGAATGATTGCTGCTGTTGCGTTGCCTTAGAAGTTAAATCCAGATGTATGCTTTGAATTTCGTTCCATTCGTCTATCATCTGACAGAGGAGCTGATATGTCTCTTCCATAACAGGTTCTCATGTCCTTTCAGTTCTAGTATATAATTGCAGTTGGCATTTACTATAATTGTACGACCCACTTCTATGAAGCTGTACTGTGCAATGTCAACAATGATTAACCAAACAGTGCATGCGTCCATGGATTATACTGAGGGTTTTCTAGGCTGACAGAATTAATCCCCTTTCATCAGGCATAATGACACCGAGGCTAATCTTCTACTTAAATAGCCAAGTGAGCATGCATGCTGTGAATGCGAGCATTACTGCCAACCAAGGCATCCTACGTGACTCATTTTCCTGATTAGACTCACTAAAACGGAGGATCTTACTCGACCTCGTCGATTTAATGCATTAAGTACATTCGCGTTAACTGAGTAGTTCGTTTTGTTTTTTTTTGAGCTGACTACACTAAATTAGCGCCACGACGAAACTCACGCTACAAAATCACTTGGTAATGTGAAAGGCGCTTTGGGAAGCGTAACTCAAGAGACTACAAACTTGGGCATAAACCAGTGAGGAGACGATTCTGCAGTGAATCAGAAAAGCCAACTGAAAGAAGATGGATGTGACTTTTAAATTTATCGTCTAATGAAGTCATCAATTTCAATGTACTAGCATAATTGTTTTCCTAAGTAGCCGGTCACTGGCGCAATTTCTAATTGCTAGCCTTCATAATGGGCCTAGGCCCGTAATTTAAGGGCAAATTGCTAGTAGTTACAGTTTTATGAAGTGAAGAATCCTAGTGCTTTGTTGGTATGAACTGAGAATAGGGAATTGGATTTAGAGACATTGTGAAAACTGTTGCAGCACCAATTTTCTGGATTTATCCAATGACTCACAAAGACTTCGTAACTCGTAGTGTCTCAAATTTTTAATCAGTTGAAGTAGTTTAATTTCAGTCCGATGTACGTCTTCTGAGTCATTTGACAAGAATACATTGAATGCTTATCCAAACTATGACGAAGAGTTTCAAAGACGTTGACCACTTATAAACGCGCCAACGGAGAGTGAGGCATACAAAACGAGGTTAGATACTAACAATACATATAAACAAAACCCAATTATTTAATATGTTTAGGACCCATGCAAGCACAAGCTAAACAAAGGCCTAGGTCCAATCCTCACACCAAAATAAGAACCTAAATTAAGAAGGCATCAGACGCCCTCTGTAGCGCCTCGAAGCTCCCTTGAGGCAAAAGAAGACAGAATACTAGGGTAGAATATATATATTCAACAGGCAGAGGGAAATGAGCTACTGGCATGGCCCGGAGGCCTGCCTACGCAGTTCGGGCAATATGGCCACCTCTGTGACTCTGATTGAAACCGGTAGTCCAAACAAACCAAGTATAACGCCATCCTCAACTTACCTTTTTCCCATTTAGCCTATCTCTTCTAATTCAACTATAAACCTAAAGAGAGCCAAATTGTATCCTCTTGTTTATGCAGAAAAATGTATCAAAAACTTTATTTTTTGGTACAATATCTAGCCACATATGCATCGCTTCAATACACCTGTTGCAAATAATATTCTTTTTATAAAGAGTATAAATTTTGATAATATGGTTGAAGTCGATTCTACTTTCAAACTCGATTAAATCTCACTCAAAGAAATGGTTTATTTTCTTTCATTTTGATAATTCAAGGGGAAAGAAGACATGAGAGGCTAAGGCGCTACTGACCTAAGTACAGAGACGGAGCATTGAGTGCCTGAGGAACCAAAACAAGCATTTGAACACACCATTAAAGTAATATGCCATCCTCCTCACCTTCTTTTGAGTATCGCATCCAGAGCTCCCCTTGATCAACTTCTTGTGTTGGCAATCGCAAAGTATTCAGTGCTATAAGGGAAACCACCAACCGCCAGTGCAGTCATCGAATTTGCGTGCAACCATCCCAACGTCACTGATGCCTTCTGCCGATCTCACTAGGTCTATAAATCCATCACAATTGGGAGCTTAATTGAAAGCAGGGAGAAACGTGCTGTCCATCACGTATGCCCATCGTCAGTTGTAAGACTACTAGAGCTTGGGAAAGTATCGTGGGATAACACATCACACCATTCCTTCCTGTCGCTTAGTTTTCAATTCAATACTGCAATTCAAACCCACCTGGGCTCTATCCAGCCAGCAGAAAGGTGGCTGAGGTATCGTATGTTAACTTACTTAACCACATTCATGCAAGTTTCGTAAAAAGCTCGGAAGCAAACTTATCTGGAATGGCTCTCCGTTAGCATTGCTTCTGTTGTTACCAGTATTTCTACTGAAAACGGGATTCTTCTATTCGCAGCATCTGCCCTTTTTTCACCCTATTATGATTTAGTATTCGGTAACAGAAATTGGGATTGATGTTCTTTCGGATCGGGTTCGCTTCCTGCTGCCATTAATGTAGGCCACCGAAACTTCAGTGGGGGCGAAAGAAGTCACGACACCACGGTGGACTGTGTATTATTGATGCACATTGGGACTGGGGCTTACTAGCAGAGCCTGGAGGCTGTACAGCCCGCGGAAATATCCCTGAAACCACAACGAAGAGTTAAACAAATCATTACGGATTAAGCTCGGTGGAAAATGGGAAACAACTTTTAATATTCTCGGAAGCAGGTCTGATTGGGTAAATTTATCTAGTCTGTCGTGCTTAAATTAGGATTTTGCGTTTTCAGCTACTGCATTTTCCCAAACTGACGCTTGTAAGGCATGGACTTAAAGTCTACTGACTGACGACGCCATAGCGAATGTGCATTTAAGCCATACTAATTCAAACTGTCAACAATTGTGATTCTCTGCCTACTGACTTTGGCAGTTGGTAACCAGGGTGATAATCATTCCTAAAATTCCAGCATTGAAATGGCAACATTGAAAGCACGGCATTTGTGCCTTACCCCTAAGTCACCAGATTTGTTCTATTGGTAAGGTAAAAGGGGATAAGTGAAGCGATTCGTTTTTTGCCTTCTTGCAAAAGGTAGCCCAACCAACAAATTAATGGTCTTACAATGCATAAATTTCCCATAAAAGTCGTTCCCTTTCAAAACATTTTCGTGGCCGGCAAAAACAGCCAAGGAAAGCCCTATTTGCATTGGAATATTAAGTATCAATTGAATAAGATTCTTTTATAACGGCAAAAGGTGGCTAAAGGTCGGCATTGAGCAAAATACACATTTTGGTGCAACTGTTGCCAGTGACTATTTAAGCAGTTATTCCTTTGATAATCTGACTATACCTGTATCAACAACATCTTTCGTGCAACTACCGGAAAAGCTGCAAGTCCAAACAGCTTACCGAGATTTGTGGAATCACATTACGGGTAGCAGGATGAATGAAAGATGTTCGGTCACACCTTTTGTGTGCTGTAAAGCTGCTTAATAAACTCCCGAAGTGGTTAAGACAGTTAAATGAAATGACTCTTTTAAAAATAACCTTCAAATGAGTTATTCAATTGCTATCTTGGGTGAATTCATACACCTTTCACCTGACCTATGCAACTGACCAGACAGGAATCATGAGAATGGTTTCTTACTTAACTGCCTCTATTGCCATTCATTAATGCAGTAAGTGTCGTCATTCTACAAAGATGAGGAACCAATAAATTTACTTCGCCCTACCGGTTCCTACAATAAAATTGTGACATTCAAAGCAAAGTCTCGTCTCTGTAGGCCCAAGATTTGTCCAAAGAATTTATAAAAACCTCCTTATTGTTATATAAAGAAAGTATCCGGTAAAATAAACTTATTTTTAACACGCTTTAGGTTGATTGGGACCTTACAGGTGCGTTTTTATGCTATTTTTATTCAAAAATTAAAACAACAATTAGAAATAAATACACGCACACACACACTGATTGAATTAGCACGAAACCTGGCCCTTGCATTTGACCAAGCCTTCAAGCATGAAGTTAGCTTATTGAAAGTTGCATGAAATCATCTGCTTGAAGCAGAACTTGGGTATTAAGACGCATGCCGCCCGTAAAATGAGCGATTTCAGGTCCAAACTCAACATCGAAAATTTCATCAACGAAGAAGAGGCCCGCCGACGTGTCGGTACAAAGCAAAAGTGAGCGCAAGTTCTTCTTGACATGCTTTGCAAACTTAGCTTCGTTTAAATTTATCTAAAACGTACTAATTTAACATTAATGGTGAAGAAAATGTGTGGTGAACTGGCTACTGCTAAATTATTAGTAGCAATACCGATTTTGGCATCTGCGTTTCAGGAACGCAGCAAGGCTGAGGTAAAAGGCATAGTACCTCTTTTTTATAATATGAAAAACGAAGATGCAAGATTTATCATAAATAATTTTATAAAACACATTGTAGGCATAAAAGAGGGTAGCTTTTGCTTTGATGACTCAAGTATGCTAGGCCAGGCCTTTGTTGGTTGACAGGACAGCCAACAGCTCAGGGATTAAAAGGTTCCATGAACAAGCAATGTGATTGGGCTTCATCTTTTTAGTCTCCTAGTCTAAATGAAATATGGAGCCATCGTTTGGTCAGTTTTTGATCTTTAAGGGGACAGTCGTAATTCACGGTGAGTCCCAGTACGCCTAAAACTAGCATAAGGCATCCCGAGAAGGAAAGTAGACATCTGAATTAGAAAATGGCGTCTAGAATGGGGTACGCTTGCGTATGTTTCACTGTCAAATAGTTGGAACTTCGTCTCCAAAGATGTTTTTCTACACTTTTTTAAAATTAGCTAAGGAAAATGACAACTTTGATCCCTAGCGCCTTATGAACAATCGCAAAGGGGATATCTACGAGGTGCGCAGTTTAAAGTAACCAACTCTGATGCTAGCGGGATAACATTGGCAGCCAACTGACTACCGCTAGTATTTTGAGGTACATCACACCTTGCAGCACTGTTCTCTTCTCCAATTAACTTCTTTGCACTGAAACTGCTAGTTGGTATCAGATGAGATCATAGAGCCATAAAAGTGTACGATATGGTGACTGAAAAAACGCTATGGTGGGCAATAAGCCAATTCCGATTAACCTGACTCCCGAATTTTACACAATCTTACTTGACACTTTTAACTACAATAGTGAAGGCTTCCTTGTCTGTCAAAAATGAGTTTTAAAATGTTGTATCCATAACTTTTTGCCATTTATCAAATCTAGTTTCTGCAATTCATTAAACGCAATTTCCTGTTTTCAGCCAAAAATAAGCTAAAAATTGCGAGAAATTTTTACCTTTATCACAGTGGACGGAAGCGGGATAAATAAGGAATTGGCGATAAATTAAATGACTACCAAACAATCGCGTATAAATTTCTGGTGAAAAGCGGTGTCCACTTTGGTTCCACAAATCGGTGAGACCCGAGTAGACATGACAATAGTACTGTTACTTTTGAATTGACATGATTAACATAGGGTTAGACTATCCAACTGATTCGAACCGTAGGATTTCCTTCTTTAGTTTAAGACAATCAACTATACTGATTATAATCAACAGCCCTTCCTTGATTTGTACGTCGCAGAGGGTACGCTTCAAGCGCTAAAAGTAGGTGGAGAAGTGTCAGTCAATTGAGTGGTAGAACTAGGGGGCTAGCCTTGTTCTAATGACGGTTGACCAATCTTCCCATGCGTGGCTCTCCTCTCATCCCTCTCCTCCTCCCCTTCCTCCCTTGGGCAAGGGCGTATGAGTGCGTGCGCGCATGTACGTGCTTGTTTGAGCTGGTCTGGGAAGAGGTGCGGTCCGACCATACCACTGGGTAGGTGCGTGGCAGTCGTTGGAAAGGAAGGTTATTTTTAGGTCCACTAGCCAGCGCGCTAACACCCCAAATGCACACGCGACTTTTGCCTCATTACCATTGGTCAGCGCCTCTCATCACCTCGCCTTGATTGGTCGCTCATAGCTGGTACATTTGTGTGTGCGAACACACGAATAGAGAAGCTTAAGCCTCAAGGTCGAACGCGCGCAATCATTCGTCAATTCGTTCTCAAACGGAGTGCGTGCGTGCTCGCGTGTGTGTGGACAGTGCGTGCGCACGTGTATGTGCAAGGCAAACGGGAGCCAATGAAGCAGTCCCACTGATCTTCAACGTATCGGCAGTAGCGGCAGCAGCAGCGGTAGCTCTGGGGTATAATTGAATGAGCAATAACCGCTACACTGGCATTCCCACATCCACCATCATCACAACCTCCACCACCACCACCACATCCGCCGCCACCATCACCTTCTCCGTCACAGCTACCACCAAAAGCAGCAGTAGGACTCTCGCCCTCTTCGTTGCTGTGTGATCATTGACTTTAACTGAGCCTAACAAACAACCAGACAAGAGTAAATAGAGAAGAAAGGTCCATTCGCTAACCCCTTCCTGTTCACGTGGATAATAAAACCGACGCGCTGCAAATGGATCACTCCCTCTGGCCGACACAATGCTAGCATCGCCGTGCATCTGTGACACGGGATACGCGTTATTAAGCAAACCTAGACATCCCGAGGCGAGCCGAATTTGAGGCATGGCCCGCGGGGCCGGTGGTCTACTCGACGGTGGATTTGTTTTCAAACTCGGCCGACTATTTCGTACTCCCTACGGTGGTGAAGGCGTCGACTTTATCGACCAACTTAACTACCAATTCACTGGTGGATTAATACTAATTTTCATCATCATTATCAGTCTCCGACAGTACGTCGGTAAGGTTGCTAATCATTTCAAAGCTGAAAATTCGGTTAAATGCTTTTAATTTTTGGTGGCTATATCGATCGTTTTTGTCACCACTGTTGTTCATTGCAAGGCTAATTGGACTGCAGTCCTAAAGTGTGAAGGAATTCTCATCTGAATAAGTGGTTGGAGGTAATGAATGGGTCCAATCTTGTTAAAAATATGTTCAAAGCACTTTATGCTTGTAAGAAAAAATAGATGACCAAGAAATTACCTTACTTTCTTCTTACCCTTGCATTATTCAGCTAATCGCCTTTTATTAATTCTTTTGCTGGTTAGGTCGCATCCTGCATAAATCACCTCGTCATATACCATTTACTTATGCGAATGCTTTGTCGGGACGATAAGGCACTTTGGCAAAAATATGTCAATGAATATTGCTTAGCTCCTTTTATTTGCAGGAAATTCTGAAATACAGTGGCTTATCATTAGCTTTGCAAATGAATAGGCGCCCCACGAGAAAAGTGCTTCTTTCGAGATCTTAAACGGCGGGAGTCTTGGAGACCGCCGTTGCCTGTTCAAGCAGCCCTCACATTGAAATAACTGCAATGATCTGAGTGTGCTTGTATAGGAGTAGCAATGACAAGGGGCAGTAGACGCTATGGTGTTGAAGAGTAACTTCCTCTCGCTCTCTCTCTGTGTCTCACTGCCCTGTAATTAGCAGACCTCCTTCCTTTGGACGCTTTTCATCCACCTCTTTCTCCTTTCCTCATGCCTTCTCTACCCCTCAAGTATCAACTCATTAAAGACAACTTATTCTCTCCCTCCTTCCCATTATTTCAATTACTTCATTAAGAACTGCTTTTTTCTCATTTAGACCCTTATTATTAGCAAAATAATTACCTTTCCCAAACACGTTAGACGGGTTGCATACACTTTTGAAGTGGGATTTTAAACATAATTTTAAGTAGATTGAGTAGGCCTGCGCTAACTCATGCAGTTATTCCATAAAGAGACAAGTTGCCCTAAACGTAAAAATTGAGAATATTGGTTTGTATGCGACACATAAGGCAAATGGGTTTCATTGACCCAATTCATTCAACACACACAGATAAACTAAATACCACTTTGTTAGGTAAGAATAGGCTAAATCTAGTTACTAGTTTTTTAAGGAAGTTATTAGGCTGTTGCGAACCGACAGCTCCACAGAAGGATCCGCACGAGGTACTATTCAGGCATGCTAAATGAAAAATGCATGAACTTTTGCAAGACTTAGTGGAGCATAAATTTCAGATAAGGGTTGTGCAATTCCTCAACTCCCCTTATCCCCCGAAATTCCAAGCGGCAAATATTTGCTCCCTCTATGCAAGCAACTCAAATCGGTCATCGAAATGTAATTCTGCAAAAATTTAACTTAATAGTTATTCATGAATCCATCTTTAGTACCATTACAGCAGAGATCCAATGAAACCAGCAGGTGTAGTTCAGTTCACACCACTCCGTAGGGCCAAATTTCTAATACCATGGGGACACCTGATATTTTCCACTGTTTTTTTCTTTTAACTAGTCATCATCGGCTTGTGAAACTGATTTGAACCAAGTTTCCAGCCCTCGAATTAAGCGATTAAGGCCAAAATATCCAACATACCGGCATCGTACACGCAATACTCATTACAGTGTATGAAATTTGCACCAGTGCTCTTAATCCAACTTTTCCCATTGCATAATCGCCTTTTGGAGAGCCCCTCACTCTCGGACAGATGTTTATCGTTGACATATTCTATTCCTCCACGCATATTTCGGATGCGTTTATGCACGCATTTTTTGAAGTGACAAATGCCAAGACTGCCGTGATCAAGCGGTTACACAAGATTCAACACAATTTTTTAAAAAATATCCTTCGTTTTGTGTTAACACGAGAGACAGATCTTATTTTCAAGGGAAACAACAAAAAAAACTGCTAGTTTTTTGTTGTTAAGGTAAATAAATTGTCCTAACTTAATTGCCATTCAATGCGTTATGCTCCAGTGAGTGCAAGTGCTCTTGAGATTTTCACCGTTTCAACTACAGCCGTAGTTAGAACAACTTGGAAGCTTGCTAACTCGGAGAAATACTTAAGCCATGCTAGTTTTGTCTGGGCCTATGTGCTTTTTTGGAAGCACAATGAAGGGTCAGAAGGCCTTCCACTCATTAACAACACTCTATAAAAGTAATGTTGGGACATTAATAGAAACCATAAACTTTCACCAATTTAGAATGCTCACATCTAACCGGAGATAAGACGAGGAGATGGGAGTTTAGGGAGGCCACGGCCCTTAAACTTATGAGTGCCGCATAATTGCAAGGTCTTTTAATTTTTCATAAGGTCTTGTCATCCAGCAGTTTTAAAAACGCCGTGTTTTTTATGCGCTAGGGAATGCTCCAAGCTCCAATTCCCAACAGCGATTCTCAGTCGCATCAAACATCAAATGGCAGTTTTTAAGTTTGTGAGGATGCACAATTTTTCTTCTTACAGAACCAGGGAAGAACTCAAAAAGGGACAACAATCATAAATTCTTACCCCATCCCGTTTTATGTTCACCTGCGCGAACACAATGGAAGTAGGAAAGTCGCACAGGTTAAAGAAAATACGGCTTAGTTGTAAAAAGCACTAGTCTTGCATGATTTTCTTGGGCAATATTCCAATGGTCATAAAGTCAAGAATCCAAATTTCCTGAGAGTAAGCCTCTCTTATTGGCCAAAATTTCATTCGTCAGAAAAACGAGGATCGCTACCCGTGCCCTCCAAGTATTTGCGAACTCTATCCCCTTCTCGTCAAAGTTTAAATTATGCATACACATAGTGCTTTTTTACTCCTGAACGAGTCGGTAACAAAAGCTTCACGTTTAAAATTGAATAAGATTGCCTTACTCCCTTCTTTCAATGTCGCTTGGCTTCCAATTAAATCCGATTCATCCATCTTTTGTCTACAAAATTACCCTTTTTTCTCTCACAAAAATGGTCACTCAACGTCTGTAGTTTTGTGCGGGAGTGGAATCACTTCATCGCATTGCTTGAAGGTGTTGAACATTACTGTCGTACAAAAAGGATTTCAAGGAAACTTAATAACCTTTGATGTGGTGGATTTGCACTAGACCCTACTAAGTGGCAAGGAAGTTGGTTCCACTACACTCCTTATCAATTTGACCAAGTTAAAGAGGGTATTTTAAGGCCGAAAGAAGACGATATGCTTTCAAAATGATTTCCACCTACCCAATGTCATCAAAATGGTGTTCCATGTGCTTTTACCCTTTTGATTAATAATGCTTCCCAGGGAACGCCCTACCGTGTTTCAATGAAACAAAGTTTTTGGCATTTTACTGAACTGCTACATCTTAACATCTTCGTTTTGTTAATAGAAACGAAACAGTCAAGTTAATGACTAGTTTTCTTACTATTTGACTGTGAGATATGCGCTTGATAAGTTGTTCGAGCTAATGAGACTTGACGTCGTTCCAGGACTTAGATGCACCTCTGGACACTTTTTTTCCGGAACACCAGCCTTTTATTATTGTTATTTCATCCCTATAATTTACCTAATTACAGTGTAATTCCAAATCTGAAACAATTTGAGATTATTTATTACCAGATTCAATTTTTTAAATGTTTTGCCCCACTTCGGCTACAACAAATGTCTAATCTTTTGCTAGCACTTTCTAAGCATCAGAAACTGGCTTGTTGTATGAAAAAAAGACGTGTTAGGATCAGTGATTTAAAGGGAGTGAAATCTGACAGCAATCTTTATGCAAAAATGGTGTATGTAAAGGTGTAAGAAGTAAAATTTTGACAGCTTTAAGTGGCACTTAAGTGTCGGTGGGCTGACACTTTTTGGCCGTTTAAGGTAGTCTAACAAACTGCCGCCTCGAAGACTTGTACCGAATGGCTAGACGCTAATAGCAGAAATTCGTTCCCTTGTCAAAAGAGAATGATACATTTCCTCATCCACTGACCTAAACTATTGGCCACTTTTTAAAGTAATATGATTTCACTATTTGTGTGCAATAAAGTTACTTTAATTATCCTCAAAGGAGAGAATACATGGTTCTAGAAGTATATGAATAGTAGTCAGCAATTGAGAAACAGTGTAGATATTAATACGGCAGAACATTTGACTTTAGGAAAGCCAATTCAATGTTGGGTGCCTCCAGAATTTACACGAGCATGGGAGGAGTACACCGAGAATTACTGTTGGGTGTCGAACACTTATTTCCTCCTGCCTCACGAAGACATTCCTGCAGAAGAGTTGGAGTACGAGAAGATCAAATTCATCGGCTACTACCAGTGGATGTCAATAGTTTTGGCGGGTCAGGCTATGATGTCGTGGGTGCCACACCTCCTCTGGCGTGTCTGTTCGCGTCGTCTTCCCCTTCTGCTCAAATCCGCCAAGGAGGCTTCCATTCCCGACCGCGAATTGCGCCTAAAAGCCGTCTCCTGCCTCGTGGCCACGTTGGAGGAGCAGGCGGAGTCGCAATCGCGATTTCGGCGCATGAAGTCCTTTGTAAACCGATGCCTCTGTGGCATCCCACCCAATGCACGTCTTACATTTCTCTTCCTCTTTGTGCGCGCCCTCTTCATTGCCAATTGTTTGGGTCAGATCTATCTGATGAAGTGCTTCACTGGCTTCAATAGCACTTTTTTTGGACTACAACTCCTGCAAGACCTCACAAAGGGCGAGGAATGGGACACTAGCGGTCATTTCCCTCGTGTTACATACTGCAACATTAAAGTTCGAGTCATGGGCCAACCCAAGCCTGCAAGGTTAGTCATCTTTTATTAAATAAAAGACCTTTAACGCCCCCATGTAGACATTAATTTCTAGTGTTCTAGCTGTCTGAAGTTAAATATAGGATCTGTAGACCAGGAAACGGACACTTGCCAGCACGTAGTTACAGTAACTAACACTGATGGGAAGTAAGGGCGATTTAATTTAATACTGAGCCATATCTCAAGACTTTATTATAATGTAAGAATTCAATGCGCTATTTCTACTACTTTTTGCTCATCTAAGTTTGCAATTCTTAGTATTGACACGACATAAATCATTCATCCTGGTACACACCTCCTCCTCTGTATTATCAAGTTCAGTCTACTGTCTTTCCCAAAAGTCAATCCACTACTCAGATAAATTTATTTTACAATGATTAGACTCTCTTCCACTTCCCTTCAGTGGCAATTTTCTTTCAAAGTAAACTTATTTTTCATTACACGTAAGATTTTATTCCAGCATTTTTACAGACACAGTAGGCATGTTACTATTCCCTTTTTCCTTTTCCTTGGCTCATCATTTTCTACTTTTCTGTTATAACAGTGTTAATTTATGAAAAATGTTTGGTGTAGTTGGGCAAAAAAGTTTTGCTAGGTTTAGCTTTCTTAATGGAGTTACTTTTACAAATACGTTGGAAAATTTTTGCAAAAAATGTTTAAGTGAAAAGTGTTACTGAGACGAAACAGCCAAGCATGCATTGAAGGGAACTTACTTCCAAATGGACTAAAGAGTCCAAGAGACGAGTTTTACTTCCTTCGGTTTAAGAAACTAGTCTATAATCTTCTCTCCCTTCTCGTTTCAAGGGCCATAAAACATTAGAATAACCAAAAAACGACCATTCAAAGTAAGCTATTTTACTGAAGTGTGGAGTTGGATAGCTCTTTCACGGTTCAGACAGCAATCCAATAAAACATCCTCCATTAGCTTTGAAGGAAAATGTCTTCCTACTTATTTTTAGGGCATTTGCCCTTTCCACACTTGGGAGTTAATGAGGAAGTGGCTCGCGACAGCACCGCTTCAGTCTGCCCAACTTTTATCGCATCCATTCATTGCTCCTTTGTACAACACGCATTACTTGCTCCCACTTCAAAATATCGCTGTCAAAATGCACCAGGAGGCAACAAAGAATCTCTTAACCAGAAGTGCTTAATAAAACCAAGGCTTAAGGTCTGCGGAACCATTATGGGTGTGGTTTCAGCTTGGCAGTCATGGCAGTAGTCAAAAGCCCATTATTTGGCGTCCAAATTCCCGTAACTCAAAGGTTAATGGGTGGAGAATGCAAAATCTTCCTCACCATTGAGTCACTTTATAGTTAGATCAAGAAGGTGACATTGGTTGCTATATTTGGCCTCGCACCAGACCGGGATACAACCATAGCCATTAAAAAGCGCAAATTTTGGGGCAATGTTTACGATGCTGCAAGTGAGTAGCGATAAATCTCAATGGCTACTAGAAGTAAATAAAAGTGACGTTTTGAAACGGTGTCCAAGGAGATCACACAAACTTTACCACACGATTATGCTTAGCATTAGCATAAAAATGCAAAAACATAAGGGACAAGAAAGTAGCACATCTGTTTAATTGGTCCTGACAAAGAAGCAAATAAATGCCAGCTCACCTTCAGAAGGTTGTTGTAGTCGCCTCGGCTTGAAGCGATACTTCCACCATACTGCAATTCGTGTCAAAAGAGTAAAGATTCCGTCTTAATTTGCATTTGTCACTTTTAAAGATGCTATTACATTTTATTTGATTATCTACACTCCTTAATTCCTCAAATAGGTAGAGGTACAAGGAAATCAAGGACCAATAAGAATTAGCACCGAATTCTCATCAATACTTTTCACCATTTCATGTGTAGACTGTTTGGTAACATGCTGAGCCTTTCTCGAAGCCAAAAGAGGCCTTACTACTTGAGTGTAATGTAAATTGACGACAGAGAAGGACTTAAGGCTGCCGGCATGACCGAAAGCCAGGCCATTAGATGGAAGTAAACTGGCGGAGGTCCCAAGTAATCCGCTTCCTAAACGGGGCATTAAGCAAACAGCCAAAGTGTGACTGCTACGAAATCCTAAATTTGACTATTCAATCGCATGTTCATTATATATTAGAGTATTACGAGAAATAAATCTGAATTATTATCATACACTTTTTTAATTTCTTTTGCAGATAGAATGGTCAAAAGATTACCATCTCCATTTCAATAATTCACTTAACTCCTACTTTTACACTGCAATTGGCTTTAAAACAAATGTTTCATCTAGACAGTCAGTAGTGAACTAGTTTTGGCGCAACCCTCCCTGATGAACGGGCATTTTGCCATCAGATTAGCCGAGGTGAAAGAAGCCGTTAAATTAGCAATAATTAAATCGAATCGTGAGGCCTAAATCTAGCGGCAACTGGGACTAAAATTTCGGTGATTAAGCTGCTACCGCTTTGGTCTACGCGGCACATCGTCTGTCCCAAACTGCGCCGCACTGCTGTGAGGGTCGTTCATAAAAAAGATTATCGTTTTGCTGAATGAGTGTGTGTGTGTGTGAGAGAGAGAGGAAGAATGCTAAATCAAAGATGATTCACTTTTATGGTGTCAGTATTTGTCCCTTTCCTTTCCATTCTTCGTTTTCCCCTCCGGCTGGCCAGAGCGTCATTAACCAATTGATTAAAGGTCACTGACCCGAATTCGGGTCCGTCGACTGGACCGAATGCATGTGTGCACTGGGGTTAAGTAGGAAGCCATTTTGTTGGTTTGTACTATACGAATTTTGCAGGAGCGGCTGTTAAAGCAAAGTGTATCTTCTGCAAAGTTGATTACCCTTTTACGAGATCCAGTTTTGTTACGACAAGCATCTCCGCTTCTGACTTCCCACATTTCCACCGTTCAAGTTTTAGTTAGGTGTAATTGGTTTGCCAAGGAATTGCCTTCTGGCGCTTTCTCCACAATAAGGCGTAGGCCAAATGGACCTTTTGCGTGTTTTTCTTTCTTTCTTGTTAACTTCCTCCTTATTTCCCTTTCAAACAATCGCTATTTTTGTGAACCCAATGCTCCATTGTTAGTGAGGCAAAAAACTAATTTGCTTATTGCCTTCTCCTTCATACATCATTTTTACACAGGAGCTAATTGTTTTTATAATAGCATTGGAAAATTAAATATTTACTTAATAAAAGAGCCTCAAAAGTGAAATAAGTGAAATAAGCATTAAAAACCTGAATATTAACCCAAAATCACAGGCAATACCCCACTCATCCTACAAGCTTGACTAGTCTCCATTAACGTTTTTGGGAAGGACCGCTGTCCGCAGGATATTCTTGCTTATTTTGAAATAAAACAAGCAAACAGATTATTATTGCCTTTGAATACTGAAGCGGCGTGTCACAAGTCAGCGACTGATTCCGCATGGGCTCATTTTACAAATTAACTTTGCAAAAGCTTCTCGTAAAGCACCTCTAATTATACACTTTGCCACTCTTCAAAGAACTACTGGGTCTGGTGCAATCTTCTGTGCTTTTGAAAAGTCACAAGTTTAGTCAAACTTATGAATTATAGTTTTCATTTTAACTCTACTTTGATTTTTACTTATTAAATCTACAGATTTGTGTTTTTTGAAACCTACCATAAGGGAACTCCTTTGTTATGAAGATTTGAGATAAAACAATTAATTAATGTCATCTTGATAAATACCTTTTTAAAGCACGCATACCCATATAATCTCCTGCAAAAGAGATTCCACTTCACTTAAAGTGGAGGCAGAATTGAAAGCCTTAAGCTTAATTGGCTGTTTTGTTTTTTTTCTCACTACCAAAGACCGGCACAAACTGAAGTGGAAGCCGAAGTCGGTTTGGTTAAAAACGCCACACGAATAGCTGTTATGATGTGCTAACTCTAAAACCTACAAGCTGTAACTGTATGGATGCTAATTAGTCTCAAGTCAACATTTTTATAGCCAAGTCACGACAAAATGCCATATATTCTCAAGTCATACTTGGTTTCAGCCATACCCGAGTCCTTGGACCCATTCTCATGGCATCTGTTGGATGTTAGAAAGCGACACAGAATGGAGCAGGCATTTCTAAATACGATGGCCCTAATTCACTACAAAATTAATTAAACAGTCAATTTTGCTAAAATCTGTAATAGCAACAAAATAAAAAAACTGAACTAGTTGTTAAACAACATCTATCTGTATGATCTCCCATTCTTTCTCTATTAAAAGCAGTTCTCCTAACGCTTTCTTAAAGTCTTAGACTAAACGCAATTTGAGATGGAGTCGGGTGATGTTCATTTCTCCTCAATCCCAAAATGTCCACAGTATTTTAATCGTTCCGTGGAGTTCATGATACTAAATTTGTGAGTTCTGCCCTTAGTGCACGCAAATAAGGCTTAAACACATAACTAAGCATTTCCCAACTGAAGATTGTAAGAATTTCAAATTGTTTTCCTTAACCCTATCCATTAGCTTTATGCAGCCATTTCACTGTTCATTGTTTGCTACTTTTCTTCGGTTGAATTGCCCTGGAAGATTCTGTCTCCATCACACGCATTTCCCTCGTTTATTTTAACCTCGCGTTGAGCTGACGTGGAAGTCAATGTGTGCCTCTGGGGCGAGGCAAGATGGGCATGCAGAGTGGCGAAAAATGCTGTCAGAAAATGTAGCATGGTTTGACATCGTAGGTCTGCAGCTACTCAATGACAGCAGAGTCGATGGCTCACCAAATCACTCGTCGAAATAGCCAACAAGGCTCCAAATTAATTCAGTCTTATTGCCTGTACGGGTAGAATATTAATCCATATATTCATCCATGCTTGCGACGTGTGCCCCATTTACAGTCCCCTGTGTTACCATTTCATTTTAATGCACGAGAAAGGGAGCTTCAAGATATTTCCCAACTCAGGGGTGGCCATCACCCTGTTGCGTAAAGAGGTCTCATCACTGTTCATTTTCAAGGCTCAAGGGAGGGCAGTTCTATGAGCCTTCATAAGTCTCGTTTAAGTGTACAATTAATCCGAAAATTGCCTATAAAAGAGGAGTATGCAGAAGTTTGTATAGCTTATTTTCAGTTGCCGAAGTACTCCACTTCCTGGAGCATCTATTGGAGGAGCATTTCAAATCCATAGAAAGTATTAAAAAACATTTGGTTTTCGCCATCTGGGTAGTAGCAATCAAAGCTCAAAAAGTATTGTTTAGTAAGCTTTTAGTCAATTGATGGCAAGTAATGGCATAAAAATCGATGCTGTCGTGATAAGATCAACTTTTTTGGAGGAAGAAAACGCTGTCTTTCCAACTAATAAGACACTTTCTTATCAACTACCAGTAGTTTTAAACGTGATGTACGCCATAAATGTAAAATAATTCGTTTTTTGCCCAAAAAAGCCTGAGCAGTCCCAGGCGTTGTACGAATTCAAAAAAAAAAATGAAAAAAAGATTGCCTTTTGTGTAAACCTGCGGAATTTTCTTTGTTCCTTGAGGCAACGATTGGCAAGGGACTTCTTTCAAAAGTAATGAATCAGGCAAACAAAAGGAGGCATTTTTGAACTGAGGAGATAACATCATTTAGGGTTGTGAGGGGTTTTGCACTCCGCAGTGAAGAAAGGAATGATTATGCAGGGAAATTCTGAGGCCATGCAGCTGCATTAATGATCTCCACGGTGAGGAAAAGCACCAAAGGATGCCAAAATTTATAGCAACGGCACAGAACAGTAATCGTTCTTGAAGGAAGCCCAAAAACTGGAAATTTAACGATACTTGATCTTGCCCGTGATATTTATCTTTTACTAAGTGTACCCACCTTCGTGGCAAGAATACTTTTACAGTAAGCCCCTCAGCTGCTGAGTTTGGCCCTTCTTTTGTCACGCAATCCTGCCGAGTCTTTAGTTGGCACAGAGTTTTGGCCCTGTTTTTCGAACTAACACCAGAAACCGGAGGAAAGAAGGCGTATCCTAAAGAACATTGTTATTTGTTCAATTAAAAGGAAACTGCTAGAAAGGCAGATCAAGATTATGAATGTCTAGCGTTCCCCCAATTTCACAGGCTAGAATGAGCAGTTAATTCCACCTTTTCTACAGACTGGCAAATTCCCTAATTGCCGCAATTTTGCCATTTATTAGCTACAATTAGATTGCTTTAGCTTGGGCAATAAAATTTTGTTGTCACAATTTTATGCCACCACTATTCATTGCTAAGTAGTTGGTTGGGCGGCATATTTAAAAGATTTTGCTGCTACTCATGGGATCATTTAAGTAGTGCGTCCTTTTCTGCTAGTTAAAATTAGCTTCGGCAGCTATCAAAAATTCTCGCAAATTCAGTTGTTTCAACAAAGGAAAGAAATATTTTAAGCACTCAGAATGTATGCGAAAGAAAATTCTTTTATTGAGGTAAAGGTGAAGGCAAATGATTCTACGCTTACACCGCTGTGTAGGACGCGTTTTACCGTTTGACAAATCAGACCTTCACAAATCTTCTATGTTCTCATTACCATTACTTGTCGCTTCTTAGAAATGAATGCAAATTCTGAGTTAAAAGTGTTTGTTTGTGGTGAGTCTCGGGATGTATGCTTTAGCCCACCAACGTTATTTTAGTTTATCAGTGTATCTTAGTTTGGGCAAATTTTTTCTCCCTGTTCGAACAACTGCGCATGCAAAAGGTCTTTTTTTCTTCTCCTCCTTAAGACGCCTGTCTAACTGATACTTCATCGAGATAGGAAAAACGCATTTGATTTGAGGATCACCCACCAACCCTGTCACAAAAGTTCTTTTCCATGTGAATACTGCTTTCTTCCTTAAGTTCAATTATTTTTACAAAGTACAGTTAATGAATAAGTTAATTCTGTTTGCCATAACAAAAGCCATTGATCATTCGCTCCCCAGTCGCTGAAGAGAATGTTGGAAAAGTACTTATTTTTCATTACCGACTGTTAAAAAACTTCGCTTTGCAACTCATTTTGTCAAACGAAATCAGAAGAAAATTTGCAACATAAGCAACTTTTATATCGCAGTTTTACAATTGCCCTGAAAACCAAGTAAAATGGACATTTCATCTTTTAAGATGCATATGACAGATTTTGTTCAAGTTTTGATTTGTGCTGTGAAGGTCTGTTCCAGCTGATAAGTTATCATAAATGTCTGCGGTATGCCGAGGCGTTCAAATAAACGGAATGTGTATCAACGTCACGAAAACTGTGTCCATTAGCTGGTGCTGCTGACCTTTCGTAAACTGGTTGAGGTCACTTCAATAAATTCTAGTTTAGTTACCCCCTCTCTCGCCTTCTCTCAGGTACAAATGCGTTCAGGCTAGCCAAATTACCCACCTCCTAACTTACAGGTTTAAGCGATCTGTTGGAAAGCTATTTTTGGATCTATATTAGTGCTTGGGGAGCAATTTCAGGAATCCGGATGCCAAATACTGACCGGAGGGAGATGAGATGACAACAGGCATTACTGTCAGCCCACTTCATACCAAATCTTCGCAGATGCATGGACACAGTTGGCTCAACTTCCATCAAACATAAATTGGAACATTAAAACATTACATTCACGATGGTATGAACCAATGTAGCCTCCAACATAAAGGAAAAAGTAATCATTCGGTGGCCATTCCGACATTAGCTTTCACAGCTAAAAAGCCAAAAAAAGTGTCGACAGTCGCGAAAAAATAGCTGATCATTCCCCTTACCTGTCATGAACTGCTATTTAGTAGCTAAAATAGCTTAATCAATCAGTAAAAAGACGATTTGTTGACATTTTACAACAAGCAAATAAAACTATACTACTCACAAATTCACCAAGTAGCGTTCGAAGTAATTAAGCTTAAATGAAAACAAATTTTATGCTGCTAGAAGGTCAGCAGCTACGTTGATTTTTTCAGGGGCTTTAAGGGGAACTCTGAAATAACTGCCATTATTGAAAGCACCACATCCTCCATAGTAGGTGAACATACTCTTAGAGGAGAATAAACAGGGAAATTGCGTTTCTCCGGTTCATAGTTACAGCGCAAATTTTCTTAAATATTCTGCCTTGATCTCGAATCGGTCATATTTTCTTCTTTAACACCTCATTGTCTCTAAGGAAAATTACAATTCACATTTACACAGTTTTACGACCTCCTCCATGGCTTTCATTAAATTAGTGATTCAGCGAGTCAAATAGTCATGGAAGGAAAGAGCATAATGAAACTCTCAACCTTTTAGTAGGTCATTGTGAGATTTAAGAGATAATTTAAGTTATTTTTAACATCATTGTCAACAAGAGATTAAATCCGTTTTTTGGAGCAGAAGCGCGAAAGAGACCATAACCGTTGGCTGACTTTTTCCACCTAACCACATTTAAGCGTGTGTGTGTGTGTGTTTAGTTGGAAGTTGGCGCGTGAGTCTACTATCTTAGTCTAAGAAAAATTTTTTGTCACGTACGGAGGACAGAGCAGTTCCAATTTCCCTTGGGATTGCGGTAGGCTTTAGAAAGGAAGACTTGATGTAATTGCCTTGCTTGTTGCACCCGATTACCCATTCATGGAGGCAAAAGGAAAAAACAATTCACCCCTTCATTTATGCTCCACCTCTACCCAAAAAAGCACTTTTCCTCAACAATTTAAAATCTACGATGCTGATATTCATTTCATTGCCCCTTCTTTTTATCCCTAAACAAATTGAACTCAGCCAAATCCTCTCCACTCTAAAAATAATTGCTTTTTATGCTTCTCAAAAGTTGTTTAACTTTAAACCAGCAAGCTGCGTTGCCAGCACTCAGAAATGCATTATTCAATTTTTGGGTTGACCATTTTAAATTAAAACACCAAATCCATAGGCACTACATTTTTGTATATCTTTTCTTGTCATTTCAGTTACTCCCTGCAATGCGTCCTCCCAATAAACAATTTTGTAGAGAAGATCTATATATTTCTTTGGTTTTGGTTCGTCATCCTCTGCTCTCTGACGATAATGAACACCATCCAGTGGACCATCAACACCATGCTTCCCGTACGACGCGTCTATTACATAAAGCAGTACCTGAAGGCGCTGCGACTTATCTCTAGCACGGAGGAGCGAGACTGCACTCGTTTTGTCAATCAAAACCTCGGTGCAGATGGAATTTTCATCCTCCACATCGTCTCCAAGATCGCCAGTGACCTGATAGCTTTGGATGTCACCGCAACTCTGTGGAAAAACTATCGACAAGCCAAGATTACTGGAACAGAAGAGGATGTCAATCGATTGCTAGAGACAGTTAATCGGGGCTCGAGTGCTGTATAGAGTCCACTTGAGCCCCTAATAATCCCTTGGTCCTTCACCCTGTTTCTCCTCTCACCCTCCTCGCAATACATTGCCTCTCCCCATAGAAATGCGTGAGTGACTAGTTAGGTATATTTTTGAAATCCCCACCCTTTAGACATCACCACAAGGAAAAATAATCCCCGTTGTGTATGCACTCCGTGGGACCACGATGAACTCCTGTCTTCTCTTCTCTCTTTTCTCTCTGAGTATGCCCATGTCGCGATTTCCTTTCTCATCGTCAGATTTGTACATTTAAGCGCCGTCTGTTGTCGTCGCTTTCAGCTACTACATGAGGTCTTGTATACAAGCCTGTGCACACACACATACACACAGAATAGGTCATTGCTCGCAGTCGTGTTCCTAAAACCCATCCCACTTTGCATGTGTTTGCCGCTCACTTTTCATACTTCCCTCTTCTCTGCTCAAATCTTCCTTATTATTTTCTTCTTGTTCCCTCTTCTTCTTCTTCTTCTTATTCGTTACTTCCGACGCATTGCACGAGCATGCGAATGGGCCAGGTTTTAGCGAATGCAACCGTACCGAACACACAAAAAACAATTTGCAGTTGTGAGTGCGTGTATTAGGCGAACGCTGCTGTAAAAAAGAGTTACATCTCCCTTATATCTGCAAACACCTCTCAGATATCCACTCATATATATAATATTAAGTTCACCCATATTATTAAAAGAAAGCCCTCCCACAATATACACTTTATTATCCATTTACATCTGCGAAAAAGAATATTTTGTCAGTCAGCAAGGCACTGAAAGTCAGCAGCTTACTCACATACACCCTCTCAGCAGGTTAGAGGTGAAAAGTAACGCAGGTGTGATAAATTTTACCATCGTAATCTGATTTTGAGAGAAAAGGAAAAACAATCTTTACCTGATTGAAATCTATAGCTTAAATCACAGTAGAACGGAGAACACTAAAATACAAGGACAGGTGGTTAGTGTTAACTGATTATATCTGCCCAAAATTCTCTGAAGAGATGAACAAAATGCAAGAAGTTTTAATCCGGTAGACCCTGCTCTGTAATTAAATGGCATGAGTATTTTGTCTGCAGAATGGATCCCTTAAAATGCCTCATAGCATAATGCGAGCAATCAAAACGCCTGTAATTTGGTAGTTGGTTGTAAATCAGAGTTAAAAAGCCTCTCTTCGTGGAATTAGTCACTCCTAAGTGCTAATAATTTGATAAAGTAAATCTGGCAAAACTGGATTAGTTGCCAGAGAATACGTTTGCCTAACTATCCCAGTTGTAACTTATTTGGGCAACAATCTCTTTTAGGTGCCTTTTGTTTCACTTGACCTATAAATGCAGTGCCCCTATCGGTTTATGTTATTAAAATGAAAATACCTTTGAATTCACTCTAAGCTAGGACTCCACCTTGCCTCAATGCATGTTCAGGTTACCAATTTTTAAGTGGCTGATTATCTTAGTGGGTCTTAGATTAACTTATGCGAATTAAAAACTTTGGGACCAAAGTGAATTCAGAAATACTATTAATCATTTAGTTGCTTATGACGGGTTTCCCTGACTACTTTAAATTTATGTCCTTTTAACCACTTTAACATCTGGCATTGAATGGTATGCTACATCTTGATTTTGGAAATCTGCGTCGGATTACCTCCACTGGATGCGTAAAGTGATGAATATCAGGTAATAAAGTAGGGCCATTACGGAATCATCGGTTCTTGTTCAGCTTGGCTAACCAACACTCGACCGCGTTGAGACATCTGACCGGACATTTATTACTCCAGCCAGGCGCAAGAAGGCATGTAACCTGCAGCAATAGTTCGATAAACCCAAGTAAGATTAATCGTTTGTACTTCCAGGGGCGAGAGTGAAAGGCAAAAGAGGAGGAGAGGGGAAGAGCTAAATGCTACATATTTCATTAGCCCACTTGTTAAACTCTCACTACCATTACCACCACCACCACTACTACTTGTTGTTACTGCCTGTACGATTCAATTAAATTTAACGTAAGTGTGATTTTGACTGCTACAACTGCTGCTGGTGCTGCTGCGTCTACTCCGCCAGACACGTCGTCTTCCCCTCTATACGCATGTGCGCGCGTACATATGCATCGCCGATTCGTGTACGTGCGCGCAAATTCACCAATCGATAAAAGCTGAGCTGCACTCACCCAGGTGAATTTAGCAACTGATTGGTGCGTGCTTGCGCAGGTGTGTATGTGCATGCACGCGTACTGCTTTGCAAGGAAGCAGAAAACTTCTTGTTCTGCTTCGCGTAGATTGCATTGAAAGACAGGTGGAGACATATTGTTACTTGACGATCATCACACCAACCTTTGTTTAACAAGTGTTTAGTTAGCGTTTAATAGTTGACGTCAAGCCTAATAAGTCATGTTTCCAGTATGGATTAAACTCGCTACTATCCCTGTTTGATCCACTTTAATTGTGCCGGTGATCAAGCATTCCATTGCTTCTTTCCATTGGAAGCAATCTGCACCATATCATTACGTCCGCACCTCAAAATTAGTTTTTTTTAACACCAATAAGACATTTAGAAGCATAAGCTTTTCTAAGCAAAACTTTAAGACGATAGCTGCGTTAATTGAGCAAAAGAGGTTAACGAAGTGGGAAAGGCTTCTCAGCCTTTAATGTTTTTTTTTGCCTAGAAGTAGCCTTAAATCAAGTCAAAGAAGACCCACCATAAATTACCTGGCTAAAATTGGACAGAATTTACTTTTTATTGGTAGGTATTTTGTACTCAGAAGAGCGGAGTAAATTATTTCCCAAAGCAAGTTAACCTATGCTCAAAAAGTGTATGCCAGTTGATTGGAATAGAAGTTGACCACATCAACGAAATGATACATTAGCGGCAATGCGGATTTGACAAAGGCTTCACAAAAGTTGGGTGGACAACTGTAGCCAATTCCTAGAATTACCTCTTGATTGTCAAATTACTAAGCAAGAAGTTTTCCTTTAATTAAACTTTCGAAAACTACTAGCCAAATCAAACAATTTTGAGTAATTTGTAGGGGAAGTGGTAAACAAGAATGAGCAGACCAAGTGTCTTCTGTAGGTTTCATGCCTGTTAATCAAGTTAGCTGTCACCTTTGCCACTAAAAGCTGCAAACATTAAATCTGATTTGAATTCGGATTCAACCCATATTTTTGACACCTATTTTTTTTGAAATGTGTTTAAATGGAAGAAGATAAAAGCTGCCTCGTGGAGTCATCATCATTCCCTTCATCAACATGTTTCCAGAGGTTTTAGAGAACCCGTGAGATATAAAATCCAACATAGTTTTAAGACACGAAATTTCTTCAATGGTAACTGGAACAACAATTATCCCAAATTTCTTTATTTGCATTGTTTAGAATACTTTAAACTTAAAATGTTGACTTATGTGAAATTGGAGATTTTGTTTTAGGAAGAAAAAAATGATTTTAATGATTGAAATCATTGTCCTGAATCACTGCTTCACTCTGTAACATCATGGCACCAGAGTTATTCCTGAGGGCCTAATAATGCATGCCGGTGTAAAAAAAGCCTTATTTCTAGCGCACAAAAGGGTAAGAGGCTTGAAGCGTTTTGCAGAGCAAAATGCCACCGAGGCAGTGACCGGAAAGCGCAGTTAAATATATTAGAAAATCATCCATCGCCGCCTTTTCTGAGTGTTGCCTTTGTAATTGCTTTTTTTGCTACGGTTGTCGCGAGACCATCCTTAACTTGTAACAAAATGCATTCTAGGAATAAAGGTGAGTTTGGCCTTGGAGGAGGAGATAATAGTGAATTTACAAGTGAAAGCACAGGTGTGTATTTGGTTAATTTCACTTACTGTTCCCTAAAAAACTTCTTTGAGTGGCAAAATTGCTTAAAAGCTCTGCAACAAACGTGTTCCTGCACCAAACACTGTTTTGGGAAAGTTGCCTAGAATCCGCGCGTGAGGGCGATTCGTCATGTTTGAAAACGGGCACAAATCACCGTGACTGTCAGCAAAGAGTTTTGGAAACTGCTTTAACTCATTAAATTTGCCCTAGTTTCTTTCATTGGTAAATGGCATGTCTGCCGATTATCAGCACTTATTAAGTTAGTATCTTTTAGCGGGGTCTACAGCAGATGCTTGTACTTGGGGCTCATTCACTGCTGCCTCCGTTGCAGTCCATCGAGTCACTCCGAGGGGCTCTGCAATGCATACCAATATGCGCGGCAATGGTAACCAAACTAAGGGTGCTGAAGAACTCAGGATGCCATTTAAAGAGTTAGAAAGAATGCGATTCACCGCAACAGTGCTAGTTTCAAATACGACTGTTCACAAAATTTTAATGGTAAAAGTGCCTTCAAAATGTCTATTTTAGCCTTCGTTACACTTTCTTTAACGAATCACACAAATTTATACTGAAAATGAGATAACAGTGGTCGAGCAATTGGGAAATTTGCCTGCACGTGTAAATTATCTTGTCCTCCTTCTTACATAGAATGAATTTTAAGCCAAAATTATCCATTGCAGCGTGGTGAAAAATATATTAGGATGCATAAATTTTGCACAAACCAGTCATTTTAGTGTAATAACGAAGAAAGCTTGCCTAAAGGAGTCTTAATAAGAGCATTTTTATTTTACATTGTTATTTGATAGTTAATACTTACTACTTATTTCACTACTGATATGCTACTTAGGGTTGACTTCCTACCGCTTAGATGTGCGACGATTTTATGTAATCTCCATGGTCAAACGTGATGTTTTGTAGTTTTGATATGAGTACTTGCCCAGAATTTGGGTGTAATTTCGTAGCCATTTGCCAGTTTTACCAAACGGATGAAGAATGCTATTGTTTGGCCATTAAAAACTATACTATCTACCAAGAGCAGGGTTTTTAGTCTGATTAGGGCCTTTTGGTCAAACTCTTAACGAAAAGGACATATTTCCGAGGAGAAAATATTGGTCACGCAACATGGTAAGGGACCATACTCGTTTGTTAGTTGGTTGGACGATTTTATCTTTTATAGTCATAAAACTCGGCCAACAATCATTTTTTTGACGAATTTTATGTGCCATTAATTCCGTTTCACTTGTCCGTTTTACTGATGCATTAACCAAGAATACATGATTCCCTCTTTTTTGAGGAAGGCAAATGTGCACTAGCAAACACAGGATTAGTTATCTGCTCAAAAATGTCCAGATTATTTGATTTGTTACTTAATGTAACTAATAAGGGTGAGTATACCCTCTAAACACCTTTGGAAATTTTTAAGTTCGGTTTTTAAGTGAGCTCGCATCGGCTCTCTCCTCTGAAGTGGTATTTTTTATAAATAAAATCCATTCGGTTGACACTAAAATAATAACTGAGATGAAAGCTACAAATGGCTTTTTGCGGAAGCTACTGAATTCCCATTTTATTAAAAGCAGGAGACTTAACAATTACCTTTATCAGAAGCGATGCTTGGAATAGAGACGCTGCTTTTAAATTTAAGTAACAACTATATCCTGGATGAGTTTGGTCTTAAGCACGTATGTAAGGACTGAAACGGTTTAGACTGTTCTTGAATGAAGCATGATAACCTCTTGTCTAAACTTGTGAATACCAAAAATGAAGCCTGTACTTTGCGAGGTTGCCTTTTCTGAGCTTACTCCTCCGGGCAAATTTATCGGAAGTCAATATGGAAGGATGAAGACCTTGTTCTACATGTCTCTACGTTAATCTACTTTTCCGATCTGCAAAGACCAAAGCAGAGCATTGCTTTACCGACCCTAAGCATGTTGCAGTTTTTTAAGCTGTAAGAGCATTTTCTTCTCCTCCTCCTAAATGATAACGATGGCTGCCTTTGTCTCGCTAGTCGACCTAGGCAGTATGAAATCAACCGCTTTTTAACATCACTTATGTAAAATCTCCCAAGTACATGCGTTCACCTGCGATATTTTATATTAATGATTATTCCGTTCTTATTAGATTTTAAGGATATTTCGGAAAGTTTACATTTGCTTGAATTAAAGCGCCATGTCTACTAAATTGTGACTTCTTGTTGGCCGGTGTGGTTTCGTTCGATTCTCAACAAATTCTAGTGGGACATAAGCCACTTTGCTTCGCCCTATGTACAGCTCCTTTAAACGGAAAGTCGTCACAACGATTATAGATTTTAAAAGAAGCTATTCCTAATAAGAAGGCTTAATAAAGGCAATAAGTACTTTGCGGTGCCGTTTACATTCGAAGAAGCTTAGAAGATTCCTATATTTGCTTGTTTTTGGATGTATGGGCATTTTTTCATTCTTGCGTTTGTACTAACAGGCAACTGGTTTGAAAAACAGGACTACTGGCAAAGTGACTAGCTGGGATGATGCAGTTTGTTTTCCTCGAAGTGGTCCAAACATTGCAACAGACACCAGACACACAGGAACAGAAGCACGCAGTTTATTATTTTGTAGGGACAAATGCACGATCACTGTTCAGTAAGATCACATCACATCAACAACCTGTTGGGAGACACCGACTTCTTTGTTGAGGGAAATAGTTTAGAAATAACCTGACCAGCATGTGTAGACATGCGCATTAGTAGAGTCTACGGAAGCACGAAAGCCTGAATAAAAGTCACACTTATCCGTGAGTGTAGCTTTTAATCTTATAATCATAAAAAAAATTTCTGAAGACCAGCTACAGACAAAATGCCAGAGAATACCTTTGCTGATAACTATGTAAAGGCTATCAAGATTGCGTGTGGAATGTTTTCCACTTCTTTGCGTTAAGTTTGAATGTGGTTTTAGGAGAAAAACATTCAAATTACCCTTACTACTTTCAAGTAATCTCAAGTCTGCTTTCACCACCTCTCAGTTCTTAAACATTTTGCATTTATGTATGTATTAAATTGGAGCCTTTCATCATAACAGTTAGTCCTAATTGGATGGTTGAAAGTGGTTATGAAAATTCAAAGCATTTGATGGATAAATATTCACAAGAAATTTGTTATGTTGGATCGTAAACACTTCAAGCATACAAATCTAGAACATGAGGTCCTTGGGTGAGAAAAAATTGAATTCACAAAGCAATTTGGAAGGACAGATACACTAATCAAACAATTTTTTACGCCTTTTGTGCACTTCCGAATCAAAATGTCATGGTCCAACAAGGCTAATTTTAAGTGATAAACGCGTCAGTGCTGAATAATTTTACAGCAAAAATACGGCAGTTTCTACTGGCTTTAGAAAGAAGTACACAAGCGGATGACTAATGGAGTGTCAAATGAGGCTGCGCAAATGACCCAATCAATGTCGTATGACTAGGGTTACATGGGAGGCACTAAGTAGCAACTACAGTTTTGCACCGGATGACCACATAATCACTTACGTGCGCACAAACCCACGTACATGGAGCGAAATTTTTCATTGGTCGAGGCAATGCCCAACACTGATTGGTGGGACGAGCCCAAATGGAGTTCGGGTAGAGCGAGGAGAAAAGTGACTGGGAGCCTTAACCACTGCCCAGTCTGACGCAACCTGCCCATAAGGCATCGTATCTGCTCTGTCTACTCTACGCCCACACCCTTGCTCTTACCTCATTATCCGGCATTCGTGCTCATTATTCTCCGGTGAACTGTCTCTCCTAACCCACCCGCGTGTCTGAATATTCAACCTCTCTCCTCGTGTCCACTTGCCTGGGTATCCGTGAACGTGTCTCATAAGGGTCTTTTTTTAACTCTGTTGTCCCTCTCCACGTCCCTCACAACGTGGATTTCTGCTGTGTTTTTTGAAATCCACAAACCATAAAAAGTATTACACTTCAAGCCACACATCGCCCTTCTATGAGCTTGTGACCGGCTCCAAGGCGATGCTCTGCCGAGAGAAAAACAGCATCTAGATACCACGTCCTTCTATAGTAAGGATCGATCTGGATGAATAGGCGATGACCCGAGGTTTGTGACCCCTTTTGTGATGCCTGATTGCATTTAACCTCGGTGGCATTTTAAACTGCTTCCTTAAGAAATCTGGTCATAAGTGATTCACTGTTTGGGATAAAATTTTGACAAAGAACTAGACGAACTATAGGGATTCGGAGTTAATTTTTAAGCCGACTGAGAAGTGGAAATGGAAGCTAGTTTATTCGCATTTATGAAAAAGCTACACTGCTACACACAAGGAACACAGAATAGTTGTACCTTCTGTGTAAATCGTGGCCCAGTGGCTCCTTCAGTGGAGTAAAATGTGTAGTCACGTAAAATTGGAAGCAATTATTACCATGCTGCATGACTTCTCGTAAAACCAATGAGAACGACTGTTAAAAAGGCCTAAAATGCCGTTTCTATGTTCCTCTATTTTATTACCGTGTAGAATGCTATTTTGTAAGAAGGAAAGTTGTTAAAAGCACGAACTCTACCTCATTTTTTTGAAAAATTCCGCATCGTCTATGTTAAATTTAACGACAAAAACTCGCAAATTGTGTGAGCATACTTTGCTGGCCCCAACGTCAATTAATGTTGGGTGTTTTTTAGAAAAATTATTGATAAGTTGCCGAAACGCACAACTTGATGAGCATACTTCCGGAGAGTGAAGTCAATTACACGTTAAATTATCCGTAATGAAAGGTGACGTCTCTTATTTTGATAGCCACTATCCAAAGTCTAGACTGCTTAATTTCGCCTCGCTTTGGACTGATCGTCAATTTTTTGTTCAATTGGAGCAGAACAGATGACGTTGTGTAGACTGAAGGTAGAAATCCTGCCTTCATCCATCCAAACATTCATTCATGCGAACAGAGTTAAAGGCAAGCAATTTTAACCAAGCTAAAACGCATTTAAATTGCTCACATTTTGATGTATAGAGAAGAAAAAAGGACGGACAAATTTACTCTTTTTCGACTCAATTCAGGAAGCGATTCTCCATCACCCTTTCTTTTTTCGAGAAAACTGCCAAGTTTTCATTAGAGTTTGCCTTTGCTTCAATTTAATTTAGCCCTTAAAATTAATGTAACAATTCTGCTTGTGAAGACAGGGGAACGAAAGATTGCCCCACAACCTGTACATGTCTATCAGTGCACATGACACATAGCGCCCTCATCGAAAGGAGGGTAACACTCCATCTCCGGCGAATAATGCAGGCAAATGGATGATACCCGAACACAGCCTCTTATTTTTACCATGCCAAATAAAGCGACAATTTTTTTAAATTAGATACTAAAATAATTCCTTCTATCCTTTAAAGCTTTAATCAGCCTTACAACTTTGAACCGATAATTAGGTGGGCTCCAAGTCTCCATTCTCCCTCTGGAAATACCAGAAGTCTCATTTTCAAGGTAGCGTAGCTTTAGCTGCCAAGTTCCCCAATCCAGGGCAGACAATGATATTTTGAAATCTGCTTGATTAATGCTACGCCCTTTGGGGTAATAAATCTTTTTCCAACTGCATTAAGCCTAAATGGCATGTTTATGTCAAATCTAAATTCCTTTAAATCTCCAACAGATATAATGTTTTTAGGTAATTGCCAAAATCTCAACATTCGCGCATTTCGTCCACACGATTGCCATTGAAGTAAAGTGACAAGCAAAGTTTTTTTCTCATTCTCAAGGTTGCAACCCACCCAGCCATCTAGAACTATCAGTTTGGAAATTAGCAGTCAACATGTTACACAGTTTTCATAACTGCAAGAAGAAATTAGTGGAAACTATCCCCCATTGAACCGAGTCGAAAATAATGCTTCACAAATCCAAACACCGAACAATGCTTTGTCCTGCTCTCAACCCCCTTCTAGGGACCTAAATAGGGATTTTGTTGGGCCTGCATGAGTGCCAATGTTAGAAGCAGCTAAAACGAAAATCCCATGGTCACTCTTATACAGTCTGCTTTGAAAAGGAAATCTCTTTCGATTCTATCCGCTTAATGGAAATGTTCAACACTTCAATAAGTTCTTTTGTTTATCCAAGTGACGCGATTCTAACAATCACCAACATATGCCAAGAAGGGGGGAACGGTGGAGTGCCAAGGAGAATCTATTTTTCCCAAAAAAACTAAAATTTTCTACTAAATGTGATCTACTTGAAGAATATATGCCTGTAACGTCGTTATCCTTAATTGCATGAGTCGTGGAAATGCGCATTTACTGTGGCAATGCGATTAAGAAGTTGGACAACAAGTTAGAAGTCCGAGTAAGCCTCTGTTTTAAGGGATTTGTGAGTACGTTTGGAGAGCTCTTATCATATTTTCAAATTAGCTATAACTTAAGCAGAAAAGGTATAGTTTCACTGTGAAAATAAGCTTGCGTCCTAAAATCTACAGGATGAAGTACAAGTTTCTCCAATCAGAATGTGTAAATGAGCAGCAAAAGTAGTGAGGCGCAACTTACCTTTTTAAGATCATCCCTCAAAAAATAATTTTATTGGCTTTTAGAAATCATTTGATCGAGTTTGTTTAAGTTTTTACGTTAAAATTTTGATTAACTATGGCGTTTTGCATTTTTAACAAACAATCACTTCGTTTTTAAAGACAGAATTTAGTCAAGATCAACATTCCTTAAGGCAGTCGTTCTCGTACTCGTTTTATTGCTTAAAGATGAGTGACCACGCAATCAAATCGGCTTCTTCGAACGAACAGCAAAATACTTTTCGGTTGCATACTCAAAACGTGCATCAAAAATGGGCACCTGCTATTGTCACTTGTCCCCATCAAGCCTGTGTTAATTGAAGAGCATTTTTGACGTCGCATTTATTACTTTTTAATTCCCTTTTAAGTCAACCAGTCTTAAATCAAATGGCAATTTTTATACCTCAATCCAGTAAAAATACCTTTAGTAATTAACTGAATTTTCGTCTCTGTCTTTTGTCTTTCCTTCAATAGGGCAAGGCAAACAACTTAATCCCATCTCTCATCTTAAAAGTCCTCGAGGATAACAGACTTGGATCACTAATTTGTGACCGATTCCAATCACGCGGAAGAACTTAATGAGATCTAAGTGCTTTCCTCCCAATAAATGCAAAATTCTCGTTCGTGCCTCCCAGATTATCCCCAAAATTCTTGTCCTTTCAAAGCTTAGGACGCGCCTAGCTTTAACCTGCGGAAAATTTGTGCCCAAATGACGTTAAATTGCACCGGTTCTCATACTCTCTAACAGTGTTTCTTTAGTTTCTCTGATGCCCTAATTAGACTGTTTGAATGGCTACAACTTGAGTAAAAAATATCAGGTGGTCCAGGATCTAAGATAATCGCAACGTATTCCTCTTCCTATCTGACTTTAAGCCCTTCAAATGAACAGACTCTCTATTAGCAAAAGTTGATGGAAATGCGTGCAGATTGAGAAAAGTCCGGGAAATCTGCCATCTCCTCCATTAGGGTTTACTAAACGCTTCCATTCCAAAAGTCTTGTCACAGAAAATCATCATTTTACAACTTTGAAGGAAATGTTACGGGGTGAGAGTATGATTACCTTGCATACAGCCATGTACTCATTTGAATTTTCGACATTTACATTTACCCAGCTCAATATTAAACAATTATTTGAAATCCCGCCTTTTTAGTAGGTTTTCTTCATTTCCGCTCACCTTGTTGGCGGCAAATGGGCTGAATCGAACTCTCATCTCAATTACTTATGAATCGTCGGGCTCTGAAGGTCTTTAAACTTCTTCCTCAACCGCAAACCTTATTCCAAGGCAGCCCAATATTTTGTCATTTTTTAGGTTTTAGGGATATATTTCACAGATAATGAATACATTTACTACAAAAGAGAAACTCAGCTCTAATGTTAGCAACGCTTAAATGGATCAAATTACGGCATTTAACATCGCTTAAACTGCAGCCCTTGTCAAAACTATCAAAACGCTCACGACAGCAAGAAGGCTTTTAAATAACCTTTTTTTTTCGTAAACCACTGTCATATCTAGATGGGGTAGACTTTCCGAGTGTATAAATGCCAAGTGGCTTAATTACATTCCATTGCTGCATTATTTCAGTCAGTTAAACGCCTCGAGCATTCACCTGCAAAGTGGCAGTACTTTAACGATGTTGACTGGCGTTGCTGAAACGGTCTTTTTAATTTTGCAAAAGCGGAAAGTGACGGCCATCTGCCCCTGATTTTTTATGAAGCAGCTACAAAGAAAAAACACGTATCCGGATAACTTGCTTATTGTTGCCTTGCTGTCGATCCCATAAAAACGTACACAGCAGGCTGAGTCCAAAACACGGATGCAACCCAATATTCTTCATTAGATTTAAAGTAAAGAATCACTAATTTGGAACATTTATAGGGTAATGCTTGACTATAGTGTGTAAAAGTGTCTTCCCAAACTGCTTTTGTTGTTTTGTTGGAAACAATTCATTGCTTTTCTATGCAGCTCTTTTGGCGGTTCGGCATAATTTATTTCTGCGCAATTTGATTTAAAACACTGCAAAGAACAATGTTATGATGTGATTCGAGTTTATCGCCCTTTTTGTAAAGACAAAAAGGTGAAGTGACACCAAATACGAAAGCGATTTCGAGCCAAATGAAACTACTGCGCTAACTGTTTAGCCTTTGTATTTAATGCACAGAGACAACCAGATTATTCGTGCTTGGCCATGGCGTCTTAATTAAAACACATCGTCTTCATACCATCATACCTTTCAGAAATTAAATGCTTTAAACTTTATAGGGAAAGTCAGGTGCTTAAACATGCGGGTTTTTTCAAAGAGGCTTTATTGGGTGTTATGTAATCAGTCATTAGCATTTACGACTGAGCGTACAGTTTAGACTATTTTTATAGGTGCGTAATCATACTCAGCCCGAATCACTCCTTTTTCTAATAAAATCAGATTTCTCTTGCCAATTAGCAGAGTTGTTTGCAAAACAACAGGCATTTAAATGGTCGCATGAATAAATACGATTCATAGCCAGCATTGAAACACAAAGGTGTGCACTTTTCCGCCAAACTCACTCTCTTATTGTTTAGAATATGCTAAAAAATCTTGTCGATTTCATGCCTTTTGTGCCGAGGTGGTTGTCACGGAAATGGCAGTGTGTGTTTGTAAACTCCGGATACGCTCCGAGATATTTTTAGGAGAATAAACAAAAGCCTTCTTTCTAATTGTACAAATATTGTTCTCTAAAATTTCGGGCGTCACCCCTCCTTCCCATGCCCCATTGACGTCGAGGCTGACAAAGTGGCATTGATGTGAACACCTCTAATGGGTTAGTCGCTGAGCCCGGGACGCAGTGAAATTGCATTTCTCGATGAGTGGTTGTATCTAAAACCTGCACAATAGTGGTTCAATAACTCTCCAAATCGTGTAGAATAAGTTTTCACAGTTTAGCCTTTTATGCATTTGTTTTGCTTAAAAAAACAGGGAGTCAAGATTGTAACACTTTAAAGGCATTTTTACAGTAGAGCTGAGAAAACAGAGGAAAATGCTTCTTGGTGGGCAGAACCACGCTTATGAACTTCATTGATGTTACATTACTCGAAGAAGTTTTAAGTAGAAAGCAGCAATTTGGGTAGCTAGTTAATGTTGACGATGCATGAAGTTGCAAAGATGCGTCAATGATGATGAGGCAGTGAACAGAGAGCGGCAGACAGCGTCTAGTACCAGCTACCTAAATGGGTGACCTTCAGAAGAACGGATACGCACCATTAACATATATTTTAATGCCAACTGCAAGTTTGTGGGCGCATGTGTGCGTGGATAGGTGAGGCTGGACGTCGACAGGAAGAGAAATGGAAGTAACGCACATCGTGATGTGTGTCTTTGTTTGCAGGCGACTACCGTCGTTCTGGTGGATACGGTCATCATCAAGGTAACGGTCACTACTACTCTTCCTTCTACGGTTCAGATTCCCACAGCGGCGGACACGACAGTAGCGGGGGCGGTTACGGGGGCAACTACCATCATCACCACCACCACTCCGGCTCGGGCGGCACCGGTGGCCACATAGGGAGCGGCGGTGGAGGCGGCGGTCACGGGGCAATGGACGCCACCTTCGTCTGGAAGCTCAGTAAACTCGGACGCATCGGCTCCTCCCGACTGCGGTTTGACGATGACTTTGCGGACCGACTCAACTATCAATTCTCCGGTGTTCTCATGTTCCTCTTCATTGGTGTTATCGGCATTCGACAATATGTTGGTACGTTTCATTTGATCCTGTCATTTTCCTCATATCTACTTCACTGATATTGTTTATTCAAATACTTTAAAGTAGTACATTTAAAGCGACTTCTGGCTGGACTCACCATGACTTTCATCATTGGTGTATAATAGATGAGGACATTTAAATCATGCTAAAAATTTAATTGCTCAAGTTTAAAAAAAAGCTGCCACCCTGACGGCATTGTGGCTTACTAGTAACTAACGCCAATGTCACGAGACGGTTTCCAGGTCGTTGATCAAGATAGAAAACAATAATTAAAGCGTTGTGACAAAGTTTCGCATAAGCTAAAACGCCAAATTCAGACCTGCAGATACTTGCAAGGGATTTTAGCCAAAACACGATGATGGACAAAGCCGTGACAAGAAGGTTGAATGGTATGAACTAATCATGGACAGCTGCATGCTTGTCAGCAAAGACTTCTTCCCTAGTGACGCTATTTCTAGAAGTTCTAGAGGCGCGTGTGAATTTGCCCATCGGACAGGCATAATTGCCGACCAACACTTGCGATCACTACAGGCTTGTGCACAAGATTATAAGAACAGCCTTAGGGTAGTCTTGGTGAGGGTAAATGTTAAGGTTTAACAAAGCCAAGAAAGTAACTCCAAGGCGTTGACTCATCTAGCACATCTTACAAAGTCGTTATTAGAGTTGCTTGATTGCTTTGTGTTGCTTGAATAAAAGTGTAATTGCCTCTGGGTAAGCAATGATATCCACAAGAAGCCTCTGTACTTCTGCCACGAACTAGTTTTAACTTTCTCGTTATGGAGAAAATTTTAAAACTACCAAGAATGATAGTTGTTGGGAAATGAGAAACACCTTGACACCCACTCCTAGCCTAATTACGTTGAAATCGTTTGTAAAGGCAATTTTTAAGGCAAATTTACATGTTTAAAACATTCACAACGCTTGTTTAATTATTTTTAACCAAGTAAAGTGGGGCCACCGAACCAAAGCATTGTGGTTGTCAACGCCTGATCCGAGGTTTTCTGAACCCTTTACTGTCTAGAGAATAAAGCGAAACGTGTGGTCGTTTCTAAGATTATACCAATGACTGTATAATCAACTGATCACATTTCTCTGTTAAAGCGAATTTAGATTTTCCTCCGATAAGAGATGGAATAAAATTTTGGATTCTATGTTCCAAACGTGAAGCAGAGACGTCATACAAATGGGTTATTCAGGCACTGATAGCATGGTTAAGTAAAACATCTTAATACGGAAAGCGATAAGCGTTAGGTGGATGCTTACTGCCACCGGTTGGAGGAGGAGGGAGGGGGAGGAGTCAGACATTGCATAAACGAGGCACATGGCGGTCATCACTTCACCACACAGATCGATAGAGTGGAGGGGATGACAAGACTACACATAAATTTGACGTGCTCCATCTCCCCTTAAATCATCGGCATCGGCAGCGTCAATGCTGGCATAGTAACTGCCACTGTCACCGACAGCGTGCAGTACGTGTACATCACTTAGAGCAGAGGTGGCTTTGCCAGAAGCTATTGACTTCCCTTCCTCGGGTTGGGCCAGCATCACAGTAGGGTAACACCCTGCCGTGCTGCTGACAAAAATGAATTATAACTGGTATTGTTGGTATGCAAGTGATACGGTGGAATTTAATACTTGACAGTAATGCTTGCTACCACAATCGCTTCGAGTTAAGTATCTTTAACATATACACATGCACCTATTTACAGGATGGCAAGAGAACTGCTTATAAATAATCACAAAAAGTTAATTCCTGTACTATTCACTCCACTCATAATGCGTAGCCATTAATATTGAATGAAATCAACGCTGTGACGGCGTTCCATCAACCCCTTCAATCGGTTTAATCTTCGCACCGTTTCGTTCAGTTTGAACAGGCGGGAGATGCAAAGCTCGGGAGACAGACAACACGTGCGTGATTTGCCATAATAGTTGCACATCTTTAACCCATAAATCGCCGGAAATCAGCCGCACGTTTGCAAGCCATTCAGTTTATCGCCTTGCTGGTAAAATTACCCGAAATTTTAGGGGCATATTCACTCTGTAGTACTGCAATGCAGCGCTTTGAAAGTTGTGTAGTCCTATGCTTTACTGCATTTAAAATCCGAAAAACCTTGCCTACTTTTTCACAGGTGTTTTACATCTCTGAGAATGAGCTGAGCCGTGAATATAAGGTAGTGTAATGACATTTAGGTTTGCTACATCGTTAAGAAAATGCACGAACTTTTGGATTCGAATCCAATTATAGTTCAGTCAAATGAACGTTAGCGCAGACTTGCCCTGCAATCTACCTATGGATGAAAAACAGCCCGAAATTGCCCTTCCATTGACCTAAATTCGTTGACTATTGGCTCCAGCCCTACCACTGACTGAAGAAATGTGTATACCACAACATTTGAGCCGTAGGCTGCGCAATTTACCGACTTACCTTACGCTGACCTGAAGATGTAAAAGTTGAAAAGCCGTATACAGTGCCACCACAACTGTATCACACCTGTTTTGTGACCTCAAACACGTTGGGGAGGCTTTCGATGACACAGATCCCTCCCCGTTTCCGCGTCTCTAGTTTAGTGATCCCACGAATTCTGTCAACATTGTCTGGACTAGCTCCGCATTTTAACAGATTCATCCATTTGTCATTTTCCATTGTGAGACCTAGCACTCCAAAATACTGCACTTGGTTTGCTCTGGTTAACATTCAAAAAGAATTTTATGGACGGAACAGACTGAGCGCCTGAATGACTTACGCTTGAAAAACAGTTCTGCTATTTTTAAAAAAAGACCGCCTAGAAAGCGTCTGAACTTAAATTGCTCAATGGCCATTCATCAGGGTCCATGGAGTAAGTAAAAATTAAGTGCTTCCCACATCAGCGCCCCCTACTTTATTCGGTTAAAGCGTAAACTGAAGTAGAATGTAGAATAAAATAGACTATTCAAGGCAACACAGGTCTCATAAGGGGCCTTAAATTTTAAATTGAAACATATTCTGAAGTGTAATAAGAGAGATTTAGCTTCAAAGAGCATTGTTTAATAACAATAACTTTCATTTTGCTTGTATAAAAATTGCGCACATTGCGGGCCCAGTTCTGTGTCAAAGTAATAAAATTTGATGGCATCTCTGTACTATTAACGGCGGGATTTAAAGGCAACTTTATCCTAAAGTGCGGCAGTTGGACGCAAATCCAAATGTGACTCACTTTATTGGAAGAGGTTTAGTTTACCAAAGGGGGTTTCGCAGCCTCGAAACCCACCACCTTCCACAGTCCTAAGTGATTCACGTATGGAAATGTGCCGAGCGAGTTTACGTCTCCACTTTCCGGGTCAAAAGTGGCATAAATTTTGGCAGTTGAGAAAGTAACTTGTGGGAGAATGTAACTATCTCAGATATTTATAAATTTTCAAATCACCCTTAAAAAAGATATGCAAATAATTCTTCACACATTAAAGGATAAGAATTGAAGCTACTTTCTTCAATGGGCTTGATCAAAAGGTCCGTTCTTATCCAATTGCACTGATTGATCATCACAAAAGGTGGGAATTTATCTTTCAGTCTTAGAAATGTTGCACATGGCCCTGTTATTTGCCTTCACATCTTCAGGATTTTAATTATAAGGCCGTTTTGGTCAACTGACACACGCACTGGTCTGTTATCTATCTCATTCTCAGTGCTCTGCTCACAACTCGCGTGTCGATCCTCGAGACATTTGTTATTTTGCACCTAAAGCACACAAACCATTTCCGACCTCCATTTATACTGTCTGAAATTGAACTTCACTTGACACTTTTATTGCAGCGGTGTCACGAAGTGAAGCGCTACAATGAAGCATCCCATTTCCTCCCTCAAAGAAAATTACCTCTGTTTGAATTTACTATTGCACGAAATGCGGCTCATGTAGGCCATTTGTTATTGTCCGTCATTTCCTGTCGTTTGGGTTTGGGGTTTGCCACACACCGGCGCCTGAACTCGTCAGGCGGTGGATCAGGCTTATTGATCGGTGACCTTTACGGTCACCAGCTGAACACCTGGGTGTCCCAGGCATGATTAATGCATGAGTGATAATCCCTGCCAGTCGCATCACATTCCAGACTCGAGACTTTGCCAAGGTACATTTTATAAGACAACGGCAAAATATCCTCGAATGACCAGAAAAATGCAAATCAGATGTACTATTCCCCTTCCTTTACAGACAGTAAATATGTTACACTAAAAGAGCATAACTGGAGACGAAGACTTGAAGAGGCTTATATTAATAAACCTGCGCATCTACGTTGCATTATTAACCAGGGCCTATTCCTTGATGCGCCAAGTGAAGCCAGCAGCACAATGTATGGGTGGTTAATTATGAATAGGCATGAATGTAGCATTGGACGACTTGTCCCAACCACACTAAGTGATAAAGCCGTAAATGAATAAAAAATACCTTTTAAAAGTTCAAGTTTTAGGCCAATAAATTATACAGATACGTCAAGCCTTCCCTACTCTCCCATAAACCAGTGGGTTGGGTCCATCTTGTCATAGGAAGGCATGAGAATTTTTCAGACGAATACCACGCCTATTTTTAAATATTCATGGGCTGATTTTCCCATCCTTCATTTAACACAAATCTGTTCAATTTAAATATGCTTCATTTGCTTGTGACGAAAGAGACGTGCACTTAAGGAGAGATGGTTGATACTTGATTTGCCAACGTTATTAAAGTACCAATCCCTTGGTGGAATGCACTTTTAATCAGAAATTTTCACGCCTGAGCAAATCCAAAGTCCTATCTAAATAAAATCCCTTCATACCTTAACTACCCGGTAAGAGTAAGAGCAAACTTTTTATGTCCATTTGTTTATTTGCCTTCTTAAAACAAGGGAAAAGAATTGAACCATAAAAACTACTTCCCAGCAGCAGACAGTTGGCGAATTTCGCCGATCTTACCCAATGGGGTATCAGGTTAAATTAAAAAGCTGCTATACCAACTATTTAATGACTGTGGTGATTCATGGCCATGCACTTTGCTGGTTCGGACGCACAACAGTAGGTTCAGAGTGACTCGAGGAGTGAGCAAACAGTTCCATGATCAGAGGAGGAACCAATCCAGCCTGACCATAAAGCGATGCTCTCCATGTCTCCCTCATAGGATGTCTCTGTTGCGTGTCGGTTGGGATAGAATCATTATTCTAGGGAGAGCGATTTATTGCATCAAATAAAAAATAATTGGGAGCATGCGATGTCGTTGAATGAATTTGATGGCCACTCGGAAAGCATCGACCATGCAGCAACCAACTCTTCCACCTCATCTGCTAGCACATTACAACTTTTCTAATTTGCATTAAGAAGAAAGGCAGTATACAACCTGATCACTGATAAACTACTGAACATCCAGACCTCTAAAATAGCTTATCAAAATCAGGTAATGACTCACCGACCCTGCGAGGTAGTAAATTCTTGCAACTCTGCCTATGAAAAGCAGATAAATAAGATTGTCTCAAATGATATCAAGTAAAATCGTGTTTCCATAACGTGATTTTTCGTTACAAATATTTATAACAAGCATAAACAATCAAAAGAGAGTCCTTTCCAAACAGTAAATAATTTTTTTTTGACAATTTTACGGACATGGAAATGCAGAATGTGTTAAAATCGCAAGTGTTAATCGTTTATCCAATTTTTAAGTCATAAAATGAAAGTAACTACGCTAGTCTTGTGTTCTGATCATTTTATGTTTTTAGTTTGGAGCGTCTTTAATCATATTTTCTTTTTTATCCTGAGGTATGCTTATAATGTGTGTTTGGATTAAGTCTTCTTTTGGGGATGTCACGTTTCCCAATTAAATGGATAACGTGACATTTTACCCAGTTGGTGACTATTACGGAAAATTAGCAGGAAAATTAAACAACTCAGACCACGAGCTCTTGTTGGAAGAGGTGAAGAATCCACCAACAGGTTTTAATCTTTCGGTATTTTGCGTGCAGATTTTTTGGCGACACTGCCAACGCAATCTGCGCGCTCTGCTTAATTAAAGCGGCAAAAACGCTCCAAAGGTAAACAGCGTTTAAAGTTGTATCAACAGCTTAGTTTGATTAACAACGTTTTAATTGAGTGTTTGCAAGGGAATTATGCCTGTAATAACCACAACTCCTTATGCTGTCTGCAAATTTTTTTGTTTCTGCATCATCTAACATGAGGATTGGTGTAAATTATTAGCGTTGGCCAATCAACCAATTGAAAAATGCGACAGATAATTTTACACAACTATGGAAAAATTTGTTAACAGTGCTTGAGACGCCGGAGAAGATGCTTTTGGGATGATCTCAGTGTGAAGCTAATTTATAAAATGACGATCAGTTCAACGATGGGCTCATTGACACCTTAGTTCAGACTGTTTAATTCCAAAAAATCATTCCGCATTTTATTACTACATAAAGCATGTAATTTAGAAGTAATTTTATTTTGCAATCGTCTGCACTGTCTCAATGGGAATAGCTTCATGTGGTTTAATTATGGTGAACCAGACTTAATAAAAGGCATCAAATTTCGATTTTATTCATTTATTAGGCTTATTTGAGAGAACACGCAAACACAAATGCCTAAAACAAAAATAAAAAGCAATTTGTAAGCTAGAGAGTTAGCTATTTTTTGGGAAAAAGTTGATGACTTTTATTAGGCACATCCGAAAATGGTTCGACTCAGCCAGATCATTGGGAGACCGAGCGGCATTTTAACAGACATACCGAGAATTTAGCATTCCATTGAGCCATTCCACAGAATTGACACGCTTGGCCCAATTCTTTACACACATAAACTTACAAACTGCTTCAAAGATCCCCACTCGTTGGATCAAATGCATTCATTAGTGCATGGTAGCCAATCTTCAAGTCGCCGTCTTGTCACTAAACCAAGATTTAGCCCATAACTCTCCAAGCTTACAACTCTGCCTTGTTTAATATTTAACACATAAATCGGTCTCATATCTGTACAATTTTAAATTTTTTTATTGCTAAAAGAATTAAAAATGTTATGCCGGACTGGGAGACTTAAAGCGGCTGAAGGGACTAAAGGTACCTGACTTAGTATAATCGTGGGAGTACGTTTACATAAATCTAACTTTACCATGGACTTCAATATTCGTGAATACAAAAATTAAAAAAGGTTCTGTAATGGAAATTTGACGCTTGTTGACAATCTTCTGCATCCTATATTTTCCTTACTTAGTCGTAAATGTGTTCAGAAATCTTGCATTACTATCACCTCTTCTGACAAATGTCCAACCCTCTTTGATGTTGAACCTATAACTGTTAACATTTGATCTCACCTTTAGGAGGCTTGGCTCATTTGTTTCATGCGGAAGGAAGGGCAAATCAGTATCTAAATAACGGATCGGGATTTCTTTCTAGCAGACACATTTTGGTTTAAATTCCACGTTAGTAATCACAGACGATAATAAAATTGTCATGGGATTCCAACGTCGCATGTATTTGGCGAAGGAAACATTAATGAGTTTTGCCAAGTTTTAAGAGTAACGGCTCACCTGTCAGTTTTGTCCGTCCTTTTTGTTTTCATAATCCGTAAAAGGATTATGTTTCTATGGAGACTAAAAAATATGTCATCTTTTGTAGGGTAGTCGAAAGTGCAAAGGAAGGAATTTTCTTCTGGATTAAATTTCCAAGGCAACATTTATTCCTCTTAATCCATATTTTCTTAGCAGTTTATTTGAAGAAACTTACACTCTTGCTCACTCATTGTCCTTTTTATTGAAAGACTATTTTGCTATAAAAGTTGTTAGAATACGTGGTCACAAAGAACACAATCTTAAGTTGAACTTACTAGTAACGATTTTCGTTTAAAGGTAAACCAATCCAATGCTGGATTCCCCAAGAGTTCACACGAGGTTGGGAAGAGTATGCGGAAAACTATTGCTGGGTGTCAAACACCTACTTCTCACCTCTACCCAAACGGCTACCGCAGAGTATGGCGGACCGAGAGAACGCCCGCATTCTCTACTACCAGTGGGCGCCCATCCTCATGGCTATCCAAGCTCTCCTTTTCTACCTTCCCTGTCTCATTTGGCGTCTCTTCAGCTCTCATTCCGGCTTCAACGTTCGCCGCATTATGCAAATGGCCAACGACTCCAATATTCTCCTGCCTGAACACGGCCTCAAAAATGTGCGCTTCATTGCTCGCTACATGGAGGGCTGTATTTACCGTCTACGCGACTATAAACGTGTCATCACCGGTGCTGGAAGTGCTAGTACTGCCTCCGCTTTTCCCTATCGTGGTATGCAGCGTTTTCCCCTAGAAACTGAGCTACCCCCTCCCGGATACACAAAAGCTGAATTAGAGGCGCGTAGAGGTGGTGGTGATAAACGCAGCAATGGAGAGCCAAATCTGGGAGTCCCCTCAGCAAGACGACACAAGCGAACCACAGGATCCTTGTGTAATTGTAATCGAGGAGGTCTCGGATCATGTTGGGGATCCAGATCATCGCGAAGACGGCCGAGAAAACTTCCTCTCAATCCTATCACTGAAAGTAGCCCCGCAGCGGGATTAGCTTCACCCACAGAGCGGGCGGAACTGGCTAGAAGAAGTGGAAAATCAACACCAAGAGGATACAATTGTTGCGGACGACGAAGTGGTAACTTTCTCGTGGTGCTGTACTTCTTCGTGAAGGGACTCTATCTAATCAACATTGTTGGACAGTTGATCCTGATGGAGAAGTTTATTGGAACAAATACCGCCTTCTACGGGGTGCGAGTGCTAATTGATCTGCTGCAGGGCAATGATTGGCACACCTCTGGCAACTTCCCCCGTGTCACCTTCTGTGACTTTGAGGCTAAAAAATTGGGCAAAAATCAATTGTAAGCTAAAGATTCCTAAATTTTCTGGCATGATTTAGACTGGTATACTAAAGACTAAATACTTCTCTGCACAAACGTAGCTTAAAGCTTGCTTGAAATGCAGACATTGTTTTTGATGTGGAATACGGCTATGGCAGATCTTTTTTGAGAATTTTTCCTCCGCCTTAAAACTGCACGGAAGAGGTTTCTACTTTGCAGTTGTGATGTTGTGTTTGTTTCAAATGTAACTATGAAATTACTTAAACACTCTAAAGCATTCTAAAGACATCATTTGGCAATACTTTATCGAATGGAGCGTAAGTAGCAGGGAGACTGACTACGTTATTTTAAAAAACAACTATTTATTTTAAGATTTTGCCTGTATTTAGAGGGAAACATTTCCATAAAAGCATGGTCTGGCTATGAAAAGTGAAAGGCATAACTTGGTTGGTTTTTATGTAAAGTGGAGATGTTAAACAATGTCAGCTAGCCCCGAAAAAATGGGTTTGTTTTTCTCCGTGTCTTGCATTTGCACGGAACAAAACGCTTCCTTCTAGCCAACAGAAGAAACTTGACAAAAGAGGTTATGCAATTAAATGCCACCTTTTAGCAAACCGGAACATAAAAACGCAGGCATCATGACAGTACATCCATTTTCCATCGGTTGTAATGACGGAAATTGCCCACTCACCCTTTTTACTCTCGCTGATGCAACTTAACCGCCAAAATACTCCTTGCTTAAAAAGGTATTTCGTTCACTTGATCGTAAAAATAACATAACAGTAAGAGTGCAATGGTGTGCACTTGAACCAATCCAAACTTTATTTTTTTATCAAGAAATATTTCTTGGTATCCTTCAGTCATGTTTCCATTCGTACGCCTATATAAATGGTGCAGTGCATCCTCTGTTTCGAAATTTCGTTACCCAGCTAAAAAGGCAGTACAGTTGTTGGGTATCATTCATTTAGATTGTTCTTTCATTCATACGTTTAACATTTGGGCATTTGACTTCTCTATCCTTATGTAGGTTGACAAGAGCTTAGCATGATAATTCATGTTAAAAAATCACTGATGTCAAAAGCAAATATTGCATCTATTCTGCGTGGAGGAGCTTAAGTCTACTAAATCACATCAAGAACTGCGTTTAGGACTATAAATTATGAGAAAAAGATAATTTTGCCTTAAGCAATGCATGAAGATGGTAGAAATCTTAAAACTAAAGTGATAATGTATTAGAGACGTACCGAAGGGCTGGATGACTTCTGGCATGGCCCCAAGGTCATATTGCTCAAGAGAAGTAAAATTACAGAATCTGAAGTGTTCACAAAACCAAATCAGATAGTTCTCCGAACAGCCGTAGTATTGTTAAGCCCCTCACATCCCACGAGCATCGTATTTTGGCGCTACCCTTGGTCAACCTCCGCATCGGCCACCGCATCGTAGTCGGTGCCTTAAAAAAACAAACCTACGAACAAACTTCGCCAGTCATCAAAGTTGCGTGCTGCTGGTGTATTTATTCACAATGTCACAAATACTCCTTGACAATTATACTGGGTCTGAAGTTTTGTCCTGTTTAAAAATGTGGTGGAGAACGGAAAAATTGTGTCGACCGTTACGCATGTTTATCGATAGTCACAAAAGCAATGGCCTAAAGGCAGGGTAATTTATATAAATAAGCTTTAAGGCAGCTTTATGGGAATAAAGTTTTGCGTCTACTATTACTTGCTACTTTGCTCTCACCTAAGTGGTGCCCAGCCATTGTTACAGGTGATTCTGTTTGCCTAGAAGAGAGATTGAGGAGGTATCGCGGGTTGATTTATTTGATGCTTTCACATAGCCGTTGTAGACAAATCTGTAAAAAAACTGTAGCAGATGGTTCATAATAGATCGCTAGACTAAAGTTGATGCTGAAAGTTGATATTACTCTTAACCTTCTGTTAAGAATCGTCGAAGGTTTTTCCATCCTCTTTAAATGCCCTTTGTTTGCCGCGTTAAGATTTGACGTGTAGTAATAGGATTCAGAGTAGTTACTAGCTAAGATCACTTTCTCATTCCACTGCCACCGGTGCAGTGCACTGAGCCGTAGAGCTCATATTACTAGGACCGAAAATGTTTTGGCCAAGCGTAGAAGGGTTGGAGCTGCTAGCCGTGTCCGAACGCCGGGCCTTTTTAATGGAAGTAAGCTGGCCGTGCCCTTCAGTGCTCGTGTAGCCAAATCGAGGAGTTAAGCAAACTACCAAAGTACTGCGGTAAATTTATCGGCTTGATACTTTTTAGCATAAATGCCTTATGGTGGCTACATTAAGTATGCAGCGTCTTTATTGGGCTGAATCACGTGCGACGGTGGTACATGATTTTAAGGCATCTCTAGAATTGCCCCAGTTAGAACGCGGCAATTTGAGGGAAAATTATTTGCGTACGTATTAAATTGTTTTTTTTCGTTTGATGCGTTTGTTACTTTTTATTTTAAGTCTTTTTCAACTGCGCCAGTTGAGCACAGTAGAACCAAAGTTCCCCCACGCTTGAGTGCCTTCAACTGCCACCTTAACATGTAGTACACATTTCCTTCATTTGCAACAGAGAGGTGATTTTTGAACAGACTTCTGTGCAGAAAATGAGTGCCTAAATGTATTTGCTTCTTCTCTAGGTAAAAGCTTACCGACTGGTTACTAAATGCCTAAATTGACTAGCCCGTTAGGTATACTGATAGAAATGAGAACGGCGATTCATGCCACCTCCTTTTGGGACTTCCCCTGACTGGACTGCAAAGGAACCCACCCACTGTAATCGCAACCTCGGTTGTAAGTGGAGCAAAGGTTTCTTGGTACAAAGTAGCAAAAAACAAACACTCTTTATATAAAGATGAATTAGTGTGGCGTCTTTAGCGATGTTACACCCTCCAACCGGGGATGATATATGCATGCGTTGCATGCCCACTTGTCCACTTAGGTTAAAATTCTTCACAACAAAGGGCGTTTGGAACAAAGGGAATACGAATTTGCATAAATTTTCACTGAGTCGTTCCCCTGACAGAGATGGATGCGAGCGCAATTGCAAAAGTGCTTGGGGCATATCACACTACTGATTAGAGCGGTCGCATTTCCGCCTTTTCAAACGCTACTGCTCATTTGCATAAAAGTAAATCCCTTTCTTCTTACAAAAAGATGCGGCTTAGGCTTTCCAAAAATTATTTCATTCATTTATTTACATTACAGGGCTTTATTTGGTGATTTTATTTTAGTCACCAAGATATCACACAATTAAATTCACATACTACTGAAAGGAAGATGTGGTTAAGCTTTACATGCCAAATCTATTTGTCAAACAACTTTTTGCTGAAGGTAAGGTGATATCTTATGCGCTAAAATTGGTTTTTTAGCCGATTAATGAGAGGTGTCTCTCTATTGAGGTAGAAGCAATTTCTCTTTAAAGTACCGAGCGGAACAGGCAATTACCTTTAAATCCATCGGCAGCAACCGAGTGGAAGCAGTGATGGCGTCTTGTGCGCAATCGACTTATCCGCATTCACTCATTCATTCATTCATTTATCATTCTGGGAAAATCCTCTTTATTAAAGCCACTCAGCTTCGTAGATGAATCATTCTCTCAGGAATCAGCAGTGTCTCAATGCAGTGAGTGTAACTGATAAGGGTAATTTTGTACGATTCAAAGGAATATTAAAAAAATTAGCATCAAGGGTAGAGTAAATGTCGAATGTATGGTGTGATGACCCGAATTTGAGCTCATTAGATGTACGTTTCTTCTCTGTAAGTGAAAAATGAGGGTGGCCATATCATTCTCAAGCCACAATCCGCAATTTCGGCCTCTTATTTTATGAAGTAAGTGAAATTTAATGAAAGCTGATCCTTTCAAAACTTCAGACAAGGCAATGGAAGTGTTTTTTAAAGCAAATAAAATTTTTCTGAAGTATTAAGCATAGATACAATAGCGGCTTCTTTTCTAAGCTCCAAACTTCAGACGCTTTAACAGTAAAGAGTTGTAGATTAAAGCAAAGGTAAATTTCCTTCTAGGTGGCCTATTTTTTGCTCTGAAAGGTCCTTTTTAATCGCATTTCCGGTTGGCTAATCACAATAGACATCTGCGGGCTGTCCCAACTGTCAGACTTAATAAATCTCATCAGAAAGTAATCCGATCGGGTTGGATTTGTTTGATGCTTTTGAGGTGATGAGCAAAAAAATATTTTTGGAACTTTAAACCTTCCTCTAGGTGGTAAGGATTTTTTAAAAATAACATTGCTGCTTTTATTATTTAAATAAAGCTGTCAGATACTTTACACAGATCAAATTTATACACCTTCAGAAAAGTTCCTTCAGATTCAAAGTTGGTATAGTGATACAGAGAGTAGAAAAATGAGTTGACTTAGCGAAAAATTCATTTTGCTCTTTGATAATTCCTTTCTAGGCGAATACATTTTAAAGAAAACATTGTGCAGCATCTGAGGCTTTTCTAAGGACAAAAAGTCATGATACCAGGAAACAATGTGTATTATCGGCGTCCAGAAAAGGCACGACCCGAAGGCTGTGTTGCCCAACAAAAGTACACTAGCGAAGCTTTTAGCGTCTACAAGACTGAGACGAAGGATTAAACAACTTGTCAAATTATTATATGACTTTCCCTTCTCCTCTTGAGCGCCATTTTTAGAGCATCTCTTGATTATCGTCCGCATCAGGCATCACCCACCAAATAACCAACCGCATCAGTCATCAAATTAACGAACAAGTGAAGAGACATTTGATCACAACGTCTCATATTCCTCTTCGCAAGTCTTCTGCATTTGAAGTGTTGTCATGCTCAGAAACTGGGATAGAAGGAAAATGGGAATACGCAGACCATCAGTTATGTTCATCACCAGTCGTTGGAACACTGGCCAAATTGCAGTCGTTTAATAGTTTTGTGGAGATAAGGACTAGCGCCCATTCATCATTGCTTCATTATTCTCACTTCATTGCCATCCAGCCATATGTATCTGGGTTTCATCTAGCTATTAAAGAAGTAATGGAAGTATTGCGTTTTCACTTAAGTGACGCCATTACACAAGTGCCATAGACAGCCTTGCTAAGAACGTTTCTAGGTGGTTCACGGCTAGTGTCGCCTTAGCTGTTGATAACATTCTCGAGAAGATGAGACTAGAACAGTTGCCGAAGGTAGACGTCACTTTTGATCTCTCTGTTAGGGATAGTCACAAATTCTCTCATCCATAGCATGTACCCATCCTCCATCATATTAGGATTTAGCTAACATTAGTAAAAATCGGGACATTTAACTTTTGGAATCGAGTTCTTTTACCGCTATTCTCCATGCAGCGCGTCGAGACTTCTCCACAAGCAAAAAAGGTAATATTAGGCCGCAAATGTACTATTGATGTGCGAAAGAGCTGGAGAGGGCTACTGACATGGCTCAAGGCCCTTTTTACCTAGCTAAAGCCCAAGGGCGGAACCTTAAATACTCGCAAAATTAAAAAGAAGAGTTCAGCAAACACCTAAACCATCATAACTACACTCATTTAAGCCATGGGAGAACTTCGTGAAAGACCCAAGTTATCAGAATTCGGGTGATGGAAATAAGAGTACTATTTTTCGAAATTTCCTACAGTTAGAGCAGGTAACGTGTATTTTATGCCCCTTTTTATTCAACTCCGCTTTTGCTCTTCCAGTTTAATTTTAAACCGCACCGACCAAAAAACCTACTTCTCCACTCTTAATTAGAGAGGTGGACTCAAAGGACGATTCCAACGACCAGCGAAACCAAACTAACCGGTTTTGAAATGGCACATAACCTAACTTTGTGGACATTAAGTTTCTAGAATAAAAACCATCGAAGGAGTTCTCAGTAGCGTTTTGGAGCTCCTTTTAAGAATTGTTAATGACACTTTTGCAGAAGCGTTTCGTTAAATCATTTTAAAATGTCTACCATACGACCTAGCATGATTATACGTGAATTTTTCTATTATTTGAAGCACTTTGATAAATTATCTATGTTGAGACAAAATTAGATGCTTGAATAGAAGTGTGAATGACAAAGATTTTGGAAGTTTATGACTACTAAACATATATTCACTTTCTTTTCTAAGGTATACAATTCAATGCGTCCTCCCGTTGAACATGTTTTTGGAGAAGATCTTCATTTTCCTCTGGTTCTGGCACTGCGTGCTGGGCATTATAACTCTGATAAGTTTTATCAACTGGTTCCTTCGCATGGGTTTCGCGCGCTACCGGCTCAAATTCATACGTCGCTACTTGAAAATTATGTGTGTAATGAAGGACACCGATCGAAGCGCCTCAAAGAAGTTTGTAGAGAATTTCTTACGGCCAGACGGTATCTTTCTTATTCGTCTCATCTCCATGAATGTGGGTGACATGATGGCAGGTGATCTGGCCTGCGAGCTATGGCACATTTATCGGCACAAACGAACACAAGACCTTGTGGCGGCAGAGGAGATGAAATATATTGAACCAATACCCAACTACTTGGGCCATTCACAAGCCCCAGGGCTAAGGCATCATCACTCCGAGATTGGATTTATTACTGCTCCGCCTGCCCCTAGAAGTGCCGGTGGTGGTGCTGGGGGTGGTGGGGGTGGAAATGGAGAGAAAGTAATGCTCAACGGTGATGACAGCATTGTCTAAAGCCACAGCACCCCATCCTGCTGCACCACTTTCTTTTTACCCTCGAACCCCTCCCTCACCTCTTCTATACAGACCCCTTCAACTCATAGGATTTTGTGATTTATTGTGAAGGTGTGTAGAGCAATGTACTTATCAAAAAAATGCATTAACTAACTTCAAACCTAAAATGACAATCAGATTTTCCAAGATGTGCAATTTGACTCCCGAGAAGACAACTTGTTGTTTTCTTTTGGGAGAGAGCAAGTGCCCGCTCCCTCTCTTCTCTTAACACCTTAATTTCCATTGTACCCTCTCCTGCGTCCCTTTCCTACCCCTGAAAGATCTCTTTTTTATCCTTTGATGGTCTGAGTTCATTTAAATGATATATGCTCATATGGAAATGATCTAGTCCGTCTTATTCTTAAGGCATCTAGTGTCTTGAACAACCGTGGGGTAGTCGGTAGGAGTCAAACACAATGAACTTCCTTTTGTGGAAATGAAAGAAGCTGGTAAATACAATATCCGGTTAGCAAATAAAAATCCAACATTTTGGTCCTCCCCATACTGCTTTGGATATAAATGACATTACCTTACTCCGATTGTAAAGGGTTTTGTTCAGTTGTCATTGCTAAAACAGGCTCTATTGTGAAGAAATGACGTTTTGATGTCAACTGGACTATGAATTAAATAAATAAAATGCAATTAACCTACCTTTTTATGGTAGCAGTTAAAGAAAACAGGCACTCGTTATCCCCATCTATTGTCATTTATTCAACGAAACTGGAAGATGTAGTGCTGCTCACTTGTCAGAAGTCCTAATGAGTAGATTTCTTAACTAAATTTAGTTCATTTTAACGCAACAAAGTCACCAACAGCCTGTGCTTTTGTTAGAGAGAAACATCCAATTAAAATACGAGCAAGACTGACAATGATTTGACACCTCGAAAATTCGTGCCTCAAATCATATTCCTTTCCAGAGAAACTCTTAAGGCCAAGTTCAATTTTTACTCAAAACACCCATTTCATTCTTATCCCTGGTTCAGTTTGTTTTTGGTAACAAGTGAGGTCTAGGCTACAAAAGACTCTGGATAAGGTTGCGCGTATTCCTGCCTTTATGGCTAGATTCTTTTGTGGCGTAAAAACGTGTTGCAGCGGTAGGTAGGTACAACAAAGCAAGTCCAAAGCTACTTCTCAACAATTTCTTATTCGCGAAATAAGATGTTACAGTTTCCCTGCAGCAGGCACTTAACACGGCAGTACTCTATGTTTATCGTCATGACGACAAAAGTGTTGCATTTTAATTACCTCTTCATTATTCGCAGCGAATAAAGAGAATAAAACTTACAAAGAAACCACCACATCCTTCCATTTTATCCACGAAACCATCAAAAATGCAGAAACAATAATTATCCTATTTTTTTGTAAGGATTTACTCAAAATAATGCAAAACATCAGCTCGATTAAGCGTGAAATTTTTCTTTTAAATAAAATTAAGATGCCGCTTAAGTTTTAACATTTAAATGCACGATTAAAAGAAATAAAATGATAGATGCTAAAATTCTTTTTATCAAACTCATGAATTCGTGCAAAGGTATTTTAGACCAACTTTGAAGTTGAAACATCTAAACTTCTGTTTCCGCTTGAACAGCATCCAATTGCCTAATACACGTGGTATAGTGTTGCCAACAAGAATGAAGCAATTAATTTGAATTACTTAAAAAAGTTAGCTAAGCATCAAAATTTTGAGGAATATAAGAGGATCAAAGAAACTTGATCATTTGGCGCTTTGTTAGAATTTAAAACATGCATAACTGCAGCCCTTCTGAAAGGGAAAGTAATATGTGTTGTTGACACAAAAGAACTGGGCGGCTATCGACATGGTTCAGAGACGTTCCGTCCAGGAAAATCACAATATCGGAGCCCTAAGAGGCCACGCAACCTAAGGGTGGAGTTAAATCCTCAAAGCATTACATAGCTTTCTTGCATCTTGAGCGCCTTCCTCGGCGTTTCGCTTGATCAACCTTCCACGTCGGTCATCACAACATAGCCGGTGCTGTAAGACAAACCCACCAATCAACCGCACCAGTCATTAAAATTGCGTGCAGCTGAAAAAATATCTGGCTGGAGCGCCGCTGATTCCTCTTGACAATCCCACTGTTTCATAACTGCATTAGAGGTGGGGAAAGTATTGGACATCACGCATGTCTACTGCCAGTCCAGGAACACTGGCTTTAAAGCGGAGCCGTTTAATAAAGGACGAGGTTTAAAACAGTTTCGAGGAGATCAAGTATTGTGTATTTTCCTCCTTGCTGCCCTGTCCTCACTTCAGAGTTGTTCAGTCACACCTAGCGGAGAGGCGGAGGAGGTATTGAGCATCAGCTTCATCGGCATATTTATAGAGGTACCATAGATAGCTCTGTAACAAACATGGGATTAAGTTGTTGCCGTTAATAAACGTAATTCCCAAAACTTTTATCAAGGTTGCCACTGAATCTCTAGTTCACGACACATGGCTTCCATCTGTCACATCAAAATTTGGCATTTAGTGATAGAAATTGGTGATGATGACCCGAAACTTGTATTTTCTTCTTGCTCTCACCAAAGCAGTGTCCAAAGTCTTTCATGAAATAGAAGGAAATCGTAAATACAAAGAGGGCATGTGTATTATCGATGTATGAAATAGCCGAAGACCTACTGGCATGCCTCATAGGCCAAGCCGCCCTAGAGAAATTACCAAAATAGGGCATAACCAAAACGGAGATTTCGACAACTGATCAAAGCGTTGCACAACTTTACCATCAAACAAATCCCATTTTTCCCTAAGGGTTTCTTTTTACACAACTTCTTTTTCGTGTCCGCATCCATTAGAATAAATGCTACAGTCATTTCAATGCAGAAACCATGTATTGCACCATCAACTTATTCATCTGCAGGAAAAGACTTCCATTTTTTTTACTTAGTGTAAAAAAGTTTGTTCTCTCTGCTCTCGTATGAGCGCCCTTGTCTCCTCCTAGTCCTGTCACCTTAAATGCGCTCTGCTTACAGTAACTGCATTGTACAAACCTTCCCTACTTTTGTATCCGAAACAGCAGTAGCACGCGTTTCATATTGTTGCCTTAGGCATTAATGAGCTAGACTGAACAAGAAAAATACATTTAATAACAGACTAGGATACTCATGCTTAGAGAAGATGATTTATGCAACGCTAGTCTTGGCTATTGATGAAAATAAGCATCATTTATGACGGGTTTTAAGATTTTCTTCACTCAACTTAAACAAAAGCTTGAGGAATCTACAATAAAACACGAATTGTTCATAAGTTGTAGTTAAGGCATGACACCGATCCTGATCCCCTATAACCATTGGTATACGTTAATAGCAATGATGGCTACTAACACCTCAGCTCTACAGGCATTTTAGAGGACCTGATAGTTTGTTAACACATGCAACTAGGTCTTGCGCGTTTATTCGATGCCTTTCAAATATGTATAATTCCTGAAAATGTTATGCGATACTTTGATTAAGCTCTAAAAAGTAATTTGGCATATTAGCGCTAAAAAGTGGGAGAAGGGCTGATAGGCCCTGGGCACGGACGGATGACGTTTTCACCATGATGGTGATAAGAGACCTGGCAACGGAAGAACTAGTGATTAAATCCACGGTTAAGAGGGCGACGCTATCACAGCTTAGTAAAATGAAAAATTAGGTTTTTAAGGGGGGTAAAAGCCTAGACACTGTAAAATTTTGTAAGATTAATCGCATATTCAAAAGTTCTTCAGTAATTGTTTAAACTATTAGAGTTTCAAGAGAAATCTCCTTTAACAATCAGATGGGAATCATAAAAAATCCTGATATTGTGAGGACGAGGTAAGGCCTGATGAGAAGTGTCTACACCCACCTATTGTACTACGGAGTAACAAAAATTCAAATCCACAAATTTTTAACTAGCATTCTAAACAGACTCTGATTAAAAAGCATCCACTCCTTTCCTTCTCGTAACCAATAATTAAAAACCTCATCCTCTGGTTTATTTAATTGAGGTATAGGGAATCCGGATGAGGTTCTTCCAGGGGAATACTAAAGTTGTTGCCTTACTTAAATAAAAAATGACAGCTTGCATTTTGAGTCACAGACAAATTAAGGTTACATTTCCTTAATCTGCTAACCTATTACCTCGAAAGAGGTCAAAAAGTGGCTGCAGCTTTAAAGCCAGGTGAGAAAAGTCTCCTCACCATACTTGGGGCCTGCAAGGCAAGGTCAGCATGCGATTTCGGTAATATGGCATGATTTGGTGGAATTAAGTTTAAGTTTCTTTAATTCTACACAGGTTTCTCAAATTAGGCATTTTCAATAATGTTTAGGTGAAAAAAAGTATGTTCTTCTTGCTTTCAAAGAGAGACACAGTGATAGCATTAACGACTATGAAATCCTGGCTCCTAGCGTTTGATGTTTCCACTAATGACTTGAAAATACCGAAAAAACTTGGCATTGCTGATTGCGGATTAATCATTTTATGCTTTGCAGTCAGTTTCCTGCGATTAAGGAAACTTTAGAATTTCCTACAGAAAAAAATTTAAAGTGATAAGAATTTGAAACTCTATTGAAAGCCATGAAATACATTCTACAAGGGATTCTAGAGTTCCAACTTTAAAGAATGTAGGTGTTTACTGACACTTTATTCAGCGCTTGCCTAGTGTCTGGAATGCTTCGACAGAGAAAGACTTGCCAGTTTTGCTTTACCATCGCCAAATGGTCTGTTTCAATTCAGCGTTAAAGTAAAAGTTTATCGTGGCATCTGATGTGCCTGAAAATGATAATATTTTTACTTCTTACGGAAGATTCTAACCCTGATCCATTTGCATGATAGATTGCCAATTCATCATCTACAAAGGCGATCCCATTTCTAGCTGACAGCCCTGCCCTATTCAAAATCCATTAGCGCATCTCATTGCCTCAAAATCCACGCCCAAAGTCTTCGTTAGGCAATGGTAGACATCCAGACGTCTGCCGCTTTATTTAATTTACCACATTCACTGTCGCCTGTCATCGTGTTATGGACATATGTGGAAGCGACTGATAATAAAAAGCACTTGCAGCTTACTATTTCCTTCCCGAGGGTGTCCTCTCCTGTGTTTCTAAAATAAAGCCGTAGCTTTACTTGAGCTTCCGTTATCATCGAGAATATTTACCAAAAATAGAAAAACAAGAGAAAAATTCTGCGCATTTTTTAATCCATTCCAAACCATGTTCCATTGTTTTCACTGATGACTTATCTGATCCACATATTGAAATAAAAGCGCACTCCGCTTCGAGTCACTAACATGAAATTCCTATTTGGAAAATTCTGTCCTCATGGTCACTCAGACTAGCGCACGATAGATTCCAATTTGGCTGTTACTATCAGGGTTTGCTTTTTTGTCGATTAATGTTTAATGTAGCTACCACAATGCTTGGCATACTGCTAACCAAGGCAATCATCCATAATTGCATAGCAGCGTGTTCAGATGTTTATACGCCTCTAGTCACGCAAATTACTCGATCCTCCTTGCCAGCGCGGTAATTATGTTAAATTCTCATTAGGTTACACCCAAGGGCGTTTCAAGTGCTCGAATTGATTCTTCAGAAAGAGCTAAATTTCCCTCCTTTATAAAGCATTTAATACTAGATGCTATTATCTTATTTAGGTGGTAAGGAAGATAAAACATCCAAGAAGGAGGCTGAGGTACTTCTCACGAAGGGGAAGAGGAGATCAAGTCCTTAATAGATTCGATATGATCCCAGTCGCTGGAAGGTCTACTTCCTAAATGGCCTTAGTTGAGCTGCATGTGCTGCATGAGGCCAGTTGACGGGCGTCTGACAGGATGATCCGTCCTGTCATCTGAGTTGACTTGATTCTGAACAACGCAAATGACTAATGTAAAGACTATAACATCAGTCAGACACGATAGTTGATACCTTTGTGGCATAATGCTCCTCGATTGTAAATGGGTCCGGCCCTGGAGCGGTTTCATAAATGCCGCAACAAAGAACAGCCTTCTGGAGTCCACTAACAACGAATCCCATCCTACGAACCAAGTTCTTCTCTCTTCACATTTTTAGATGGCTTATAACGTGCAGACATGAATTACTTATGCGATTGCGCTGTCTATTGGATCCCCAGCTCAGCAGCACCCAACATGATCTAAAGGCACTTTTATCAGAGAGCTCAAATTCAAGGTTCACAATGGTTAAGTGAGAATCATCCGAGAAATTTGGGCTTCATGCTTTTTCCATGCTTCTGTTTACATTTGATGATCCAATTTTTTGACGTCTCCATCCACTTTTGCTGATTTTGCAACAGCAATCATAAACAAGTAATGCGGAAACCATAAATCCACTCACAGGTCTTTGAAAGTTACCCCGAGGGTCTATTATGGGGCAAAACACAAATTGCACTACATTTGGAACCAAAATAAATCCCTATACTTGTTGAGATTATTTAACCGCCGCATAAAGACACTCCAAGATACGGATATAAAGACATACTTACTACCTTAATAAGGAATTCACGTGAATAGATCAGTTCTACCTTGTTTAGCCAAGAAGAGGTGCTGTTGCTGGTGACGAGAATAAGATTTTCGCCACGTTTTGAGTTGAGTGAACGTAATTTCCTCGTCAGGGGTTTCAAAAATGCATCAAATTTAGCTCTTTATGTGACGTGCTCTAGAGTCACTGTGATTTAGATTGACAACTAGGTTTCTGAGCATTTAGGCTGATTCGGTTATCCCCTTCAGATTACAAGATCTTAAGGTTCTCGATGGTTGATTATTTAAGAAAAACGACTGAATGCTTCAAAGACCTTAAGACCAAAGCTTATTTGACTAGGATTACGAAATATGGAAAACTGAGTGTCATCAATTTGCTGTTTTATGAAATTGTAGCTAACTCAAAGCGTTTGGAAGCAATAAAAATGAAAAAATCTACCAATTGCATTCAGTGTTGGTCAACTCCAGAATTTGCGTATTTAGAAGAATCATGTATCTCAATATCAAAAACGAGTCAATGATGTTATCAAAGACAAAATGATTGGAAAGAATTACGAGCAGTTTAAATGCTTTTTCGCAACCTCTGAACTTAGTGCCGATTGGGGTGGTGAAAATAAAGAAAGAATGCGGCAACTACTGCGACTATTTAATTGCATACAGCTTTAAAAGCAAAAGTTGCAAGGAGATTTGTGATTTCATTGTTGCGCAGAGTTTTATGCATGTGCACCAGAAATTTTTATTCCTTTCGAGTTTGGTCTCTAAAAACTCATTATCCTGTTTGTCAACTTGACTTTGGTCAGCAAGACGCATCAACTGTGATGTTATGGAGTGGTACCCCACCCTTTAGCCTAAAAGAGGGTCTTTTTATTTTAGATTTCACTTATTTGGACCATTTAATGTAAAACTACCTGCTAAATTGTTCACGGGCTTTTGGAATAAGATGAGCGTTTTGGCTGCGCTCTTTCCTATAAGTAATTTCAAGTTGATGAAGGATCTCAGTCACTTGATTTAAAAATACTTGGCTCAAATTTTATTGCTGTCTTATTTGGTTGCTTAAATATTAAAGCCTAATTATGCATCGGTATCCTTAGTCATGTTTAAAAAAGGTGATGGCAAAAAATTGGTAGTAAATTATTTACAATCAGGTTTGAAATGAAAAAAAATTAGTTCTAAGCAAATAGCTTTGTATCTTTTAACCAAACTATTATGGAAATCATTGCATTTTTATTTACAAAAAAATATTGCTTGAAGGTAAGAAGCAATAATCCTCATAAGAAGTAAAAATTAAGCTGAGGTCACATTGGACGCACTCTCTTTCACCTAAAATATTTCTTGTTCTCGGCTTAAATTTGCCTTAAAATTAGCTATTAGCTAGATCTTGCTGTATTTTCTTACTTGAAACAAACGCAAACATTAACATAAGTAAAAACAAGTTTGTCAGAGGTAAATGAGGCAACTAGATTAGGCGTGCCCTTTCAAAATTCTTTCTAAGTTATTTTAGCCCCACCATTTCCCAAATCGCTTAAAACAGAAAAATACTCCCAAAGACTTTGCTTTGAGTTTTCTTGTTTTCGTGTCAAAGATAATGCCCTAAAGAAGCAAAAGGAATGTTACAGCTACGTAGCATTCACAAGTAGCCAATGCCTATGCCATAGGCCGCGTGGAGCGACTTCTTGCTCAATGCGTATTAGACATACTACCGGATAATTAATAGTACGAGGACATTTCAACGTTACACAACAAACACAATGCTTTTAAAACTGGGTAAATAAAAGATTAAAAATTACTGCACTCGCCTCCACAAAAATCGATAAGATATAAATATTATATGGTGCGTTGATTAGATATTTATAGAAATCTTTATTGCTTAAATATTGGCGAGGAAATGCAACTAAAATAAAAAATACCAAAAAAAAAAAGACAGAATGAACGAAATTAGGCGAACTTAAGCATTAAAGTCAAACTATAATTTGGACGCCTACAAATTAATTTTAGTGAATAACCCTTATCTGTAAAAAGTTACAACGCCAAGTAAACATCGTCGACCATACACAGTTGCCCAATTTTGGTGTACGAAAGAGTAAAAAGCGCTTGTTGATGAGCACTTATAGATTATATTTATCAATGCATAAAAGATTAAAAAACGCATTTGTCTAAATTGGTGATTGCGTATTGAATGCACTGTAGGCACCAGTCATCAATGAGTGTTGAGGTGATTGCGGTTGCATATCCTGTTGCTCCGGCTCATCCCTCGGAAGAACGGCTTCATTCAACTTCGTAAAGTCCGTGCTTCGGATCCAATCCTGGCCGATTCGAACCCCGAATGTAATCATTAATATAATGGCAACAATGATAAGCAGGATCCCAAATGGCAGAAAGAGATCCTTGTTAGTATAATCATACACATAATTCCGGCAAATAAAAAGAAATGCAAAGCCTATCATTAAGACTCCGTAACCACAGGCAAGAGCAACATAATTGAATTTAAACACTACAAAATCATTTTGAGAATACATTCAGGCGCTTTAGCATATCTGGAAATGCTCAATATTCCGCGGTATTTTCCGTTCAAGGACAACCCTATCCTCATTAGAAAATTTAAACGACAATCATTTAATATAGTATGAACGAAAATGACCACGTCCATAAAAAGTAGGTGTTTAGACATTAACTACATGAAGTTTGAATTCGTTGTCCTTAAAATTAATATTGGCTTTCTTAGAATTGTGCCCCACAGAGTCTTGCCTTATCTTCTTTATTCCAAAATTACCAAAAATAAATACATTCGTATGCACACTTATGCACACGTTTATATCAACAACAAAAATGATAATTCTGGAAGTCGATGCATATTCAGTGCGCCTAAACTCAAGACTTCGGCTATTCGCGTCTAAGAAGTACTCAGCCCCATCAACTCTGTTCCATTTTTAATACGCCCACTTAAAACACAAACTGCATTTCGCCATTAAAGTTAGCATATCTTAGAGTAACAAACACAATTTTAAGTCAACCTTCTCAATTTAAATGCAGCTCTGCAGAATTCGAAGGGTATAATACAGAAGACATAAGACGCGGCCACTGTAGCGTCTCGAGGCCCCCTTCGAAGGCAAAGGAAAACAATATACTAGGATAGAATATACATATTCAACAAACAGAGAAAAATAAGCTGCTGGCATGGCTCAAAGGCTAGCCTACGATGCTAGGGCGATATCGCCACCTCTGTGACTCTGACCGAAACCAGTAGTTCAAACAAACAAAGTACTATGCTGCCCCCCTCCTTTTAAGCGTCGTCCACAACACGCATTTTGGTTATCTTTCGCGTCAGCCATCACAACGTAGTCAGTGCTGCAAGAAGCACCCACGAACTAACCATGCCAGTCGCCGACATTCGACGCCATTGAGGCGATGCTTGACACCGACGTCAGTGATCCCTCTTGACAGTGCATTGGACTTATACTTTCGTTTGGCTAGGGAACAGAGTGCAGAATAAATGGCTCTGCCGACCATCAATGTGTCTGTATGGAGGCGTTAGCACGCCGATCTCCTTAGCCAAGTACATTAGGAGTAATTTTCAGAACAAAACTTTTTAAGGTGGCCCATGGCTAGTGTTGCTTTAGTTGTTAACAGCTTTCTTGTATAACACGGAGATGGGGTAAATGCCAGAGGCGGACGTCGTTCTTGGCCCATCCGCAGCAAATGCACTTCCTTCGCACCGCTGCGACATGCCACGGGAAGTAGAGGTCGGGTTAGAAACCCCATAGAGTCCGATTTGCTTCCAGCTGCCACCGATGCGGCGTCTCGAGGCTCCATCGAAGGCAGAACATATATATTCTACAGGCAGGGGCAAATAAGCTGCTGGCATGGCCCAAAGGCCAGCTTACGCAGCTAGGACAATATCGTCACCTCTGCGACCCTGACCAAAACCGGTAATTTAAACAAACAAAGCATTACGGTTACATTTCGGCAGGAGCACTGCCACATACCACCTGAGAGGCCTAGTTAAATCTATTAGAACTTAAGTTCACAGGACCGACCACCCGTAAAATTAAGGTATCGTTCATACAAATAACCGACACGACATTTAGGTACACAGCTTGCACCAAATAGCATTTTGGGGCTGTTTATTTTGTGACCGAGTTTTCTGCAGTGTAGTAGAAAGTGCTTGCTTAAACCTGCGTCTCTATAAAAAGAGCAGACCAGGAATTATGAAAAACAACTAAGTGTGGAGACGTAAAACAGTATGCAACATTGGAATATTCCTTATCTTTACTAGTGCTTTAAAGGCATGCCGTAGGTGATTCTATCCTTCCCTCCTGTTCCTTCTTAGCACCTCTGCTGTGAGAACGTTGAGAGCTTTTAGGCAGCGAAACCAAAACAAGCAAGAAAAATATTTTTTTGAAGTCCAGAGAGCCGCCTTACTCGTCCACAGTCAGGTTTAACTTGCCCTACCACCTCTCAACCACAAGATCATTTTTTTATAACATAGGTGTTACACAATTCAGGCTTGACTAAGCCACACTCCTTCAAGTTTGACCATTAGTTAAGCAATGAGAAGAAATTGGCCTAACCGCGCTGGCTTGTCTACATAAAACCATCTGCATTAAACCAGACGGTAAATACTGAGCGGCTTAAAAACTTCTTTTGCTGCTTTACAAGTTTAGATTAGTCGATACAGTATTTGCGAGTGACAAAAAACACACCATAAATACCAAACATGCCAAAAGCCTTCACTCTGTTAACGAAAACATTGTTGGAAAAGTATCGAAATGCAAAGGACCAAAATGCTTTACAACCAGATATCAAGACCGCAAGAAATAAAGTTAATTTAATCACTAACAGGAAAAATTCTAATAATTGCTAAAAGCTCAGCTAAATGGGTTGATCTCAGTGCTTTGCTAAGGACGTTACATGTTTTTATCTACCACACGGAAGGAATTGGGAGGGAGATTTAAAACTGCCGCTGACGCTATAAAATGCTAATCATATAGGTTTAACGGCTTAGTTAGCACTTTATAATCTTGATATCTCTGTAACTAATTCAAATATGCGCACGTATTTTTCACAAATGCATTTTTTGAATTAAAGAACTCGCGTTTATTTTAAAATCTATCTTTATTTTAACGTAGCCGTTATGTAGAAATGACACTGTTACCAAATTTACCCTCAGTTTAATGTTGATATGGGTTTATGTCTTGAATAGCTTCTGCATAAGCTAAAAAAGTAGCAGGGATTGTTGTACCTTATAAAACGGTTGATACTCAAAAAATTGTTCATACGCTCAAATATTTCTGCCTCCAAATATTCCCATTTTATCATTAAGTTTCGTGCAATTTAAACATAAATTCACAGTGTCAATATTTCTTAAATTATTTATGTTTGCTCTATCCAGTCAGTTCTTTGAGTGGCGAATCCCCAAAAGTACATTTCTCTTGCGTACAACAGAAATTAATCTAATTCAATTCTATTATTAATTTGTCGTCCCGAGGCTCCCTTAAGGCAAAAGAAGGCAAAGTGGCAGGATAGAATACATGTGTTCACCGGATAGAGGGAAAACGGCTGCTGGCATGGCCCAGGGGCCAGCCCACGCAGCTAGGGCAATATGGCCACCTCTGTGACCTTGACAGAAACCAGCAGTTCTAACGAACAAAGTACCACATTAAGTACACAACTAGGATCAATGAGTTCTCCTCCGCTAAACTCTTCTCAGCACACATTAGATACGAATGTTGCGCTACTTCTTATTTTGGTCAGTGCGAAGGAGAACTATCGTATTCATCAAGCTTTTACAAGCATTTTGATGCAGTTAAATAGACGTAAGTCAAAATTATTTTTCCGTAAATTTAATTATCAATTATTAGGAATAGAGTACTTACTTAGCATCCTGCGACTTAGCTGACAATACGGATGCAGAAGATGTATTGACAAAGTTGAGAAAGGCCAAAGGCTACTAGTGTGATCCTAAGAATTTGCCACTCTGCAAAAGTAGAAAAGCAGATCTTTATTGTTTTTGAAACAAAACGAGGCGTTGAACAGTCTATAAAATGTTAAAAATACATCATCAATTATTGCCTACGAATGCTCCAGAGTTACGCCTCCTGTGAAGAGCGAGTAGTCGCTCATTTTAAGGGCGCAAAACTAGTCGAATAATTGGGTAACGTGAAAGCTTTTGTCATCCGCATATCAGTCGCTATGAACTGAGTGACACTGCAGATGTCTCATTAGCATTTTGTCAAGGCCGTACATCATTTGATTGCTGCATAGATAAACAATACGAAAAGTGGTTCTTTTAAGATAAAACAAGTTGTTTATTAATGTTATAATTCCTTGATTACATGTCAAACTCCCTGGTTTATCTTTGCGGACATCAGAGACTCACCCAGCAGCTTTTCAGCTCTCCTTTGCGTTGGCGGTGTATAATCTGCCATACATTTGTGCCTGCTTTCATATTCAGGCAAACGTTGTAGCACAAAAATTTCGTCAATACCATTTGGTAAGGAAACTTTATACTGTTTATGGTGCACTCACCAATCCTCTGCCAGATCAAGTTTGACGGCCGCTAGCTATATTCGACTGCAGAAAAGGCATTTAAGTGGGACCGTTTGTGCATGACTGACGCACATAAGGGCTGAACAAACAAAGTATTCGCCTGTCATCAGCCAAATAAAGTTTTTTGTCTACCTACTTAAACTTGTGTGCTCTTTTGACTAAGTTCTCGATACTTTAAGGCACAAATCAACGCCACGTGTTCACTTCAGTAGCGTCGTCACAAAAAAGTCGAAGACAAATCCGTAAAAGCTTTCCATATGGCTCACGACCATGGATAAAATGGCTTTATGTGCCAAAAGCATTCCTACGGTGGACGAAAATGGGATAGTTGCTGAATTTTGATGTCATTTTACACCATTGTGTTTGGGACCGTCACAGGCTCTCACCTGCAGCTTAGACTCTCTTTCCATCGCGTTAGGATTAAGTATTTTAGAGAAGAAAATTAGAGCGGTTTTCTTTTATGATCGACCTTGCTATCCACCATCCAGATGCACTGGTATGGATCTTCCTTGAAGCGAAAAGAAGTCAGTATGCTAATGAGAGCTGCTGGCACGGTCAACACGGCGTTCTGCTTTGAGATCATACAATAGCGGTGTAGCGTCCGGAGGCTCCCTCGAAGGCAAAAGAAGGCAGAATGCTAGAGTAGAATATTCAACGGACAGAGGGAAAGAAGCCGCTGGCATGGCCCGGAGGCCAGCCTACGCAGCTAGGGCAATATCGTCACCTCTGTGACTCTGACCGAAACCGGTAGTCCAAACAAAGCACTGCATTACCCTTCTTCGCTTTCGAGCATCGTCTACGACGCGGTTCCTGGTACATCTCCCTCGTCAGCCATCACAACGTAGTCAGTGCTGCAAGAAGCACCCACGAACTAACCATGCCAGTCGCCGGCATTCGACGCCATTGAGGCGATGCTTGACACCGACGTCAGTGATCCCTCTTGACATTGCATTGGTTCTGCCGACCATCAATATGTCTGTAGGGAGGCGTTAGCACACCGGTCTCATTAGGCAAGTATATTAGCGGTAATATTCGGAAGGATTCTTACCAGGTGGTCCATGGCTAGTGTCGCTTCAGTTGTTAATAGCTTTCTTGTAGAGCACGGAGATGGGATAAATGCCAGAGGCGGACGTCGTTTTTGGCCCATCCGCAGCAAATGCCTTTCCTTTGCACCGCTGCGACATGCCACGGGAAGTAGAGGTCGGATTAGAAACCCCATAGAGTCGGGTTCGCTTTCCGCTGCCACCGATGTAGCGTCCCGAGGTTCCCTCGAAGGCAAAAGAAGGCAGAATATACATATTCAACGGAGGTCAGCCTACGCAGCTAGGGCAATACGGCCACCTCTGTGACCCTAACCAAAACCGGTAATTCAAACAAACAAAGTACTACAAGCGGGGTCTTAAGTATCCGCAAAAACGGAAGCGCAAGTTAAACAATTAAATTATTACAATGAAGTCGTAAACACGCTTCAGGCTAGAAAAACAGCTACAAAAATGGTTGAATGTAGAATAAAAGGCAAAATGTTGCATCAAAAACAGCCTGAAGTGTCCTCTCTTCAGCAAAGACATTACTTCTAACTTGTTTTTAATTGCCTTTAATTATCCCTTAATGCTCTGTTACTATAAAATGCATCCTCTGACTGTTCAAAATGGCAATAGAGAAGTACATTAACAGTTACCAAATGACCACAAAATTCGCCATAATTTGGGCCAATGCCTTCGCACAGTGGTGGAAGACACCTGCTTCTTTTGATGCCTTTAAAATCAAAGAAGTAGCAAGCAAGACGACTGAAATCATAAAATTTGGTAGGAGCTGATTTACGTCAACTTCTTTGGGTACTTCCAATGAATCCTTAAAATCCTATAAACATGCTGAAATGATCTATTCCTGACGGGCTGGAAGTGAAGTTTCCGATCAAAGGATGCCAACTAATAAAACATATTCACATCGAGGACCAAAATTATTGTTTACAGTATGCAGTGCATTTGTAGCGTCTAGTAAAAAAAACGAATGCAAGAAATCGGTTAGCAAGATGAAAAAGATACATTAAAAGTGAAGGGGGAAAGGATCCAAGATAATCGTGAATTTTAGAGAATTTTATAGAGATTAATCGTAAAATTGAATTGTCATAAAGTACACTACGTGAGTCACCCAATAATACAATAATATTTTAAAAGGTTATGAAATTCACAAGTCTCAGACTGGGTGCTGGCAGCCGGCAATTACACTATCGTTGTCAGAAATGGAATAGTCTAAGTGAAATTGTTGTCAGGACAGTTAAAAAACAAAGAAGTGAATCGGCATAATTCTAGACGATGCTACTTAGGGTATGCCATAACATTCAGAGTTTTTCCTAAAGACGAAACCAGTCGTAATACTAGGACCAAGTAATGAATTGCCGAAGTTCGGAAAGATTGAAGGCTAAAAGTGCCCACGAACAAATGGGAAATTTAAATAAACAAAATAATGCAAAAGCTCATATTCTCCTTTGAGCATGGTTACCGACGCTTCTCTTGGACTACCACAACTTGAGAAAAACACTTGCAACCTAACCGAGCTAGTTATCAAATTTGCATGCTACTGATACCGGACTTCAGCGTCACCTGTACCACTTGGCGAACCCACTGAGATCAAAGGTTTGTCCAATTTTTGAAACTGTCTTGAAGGCTAGACAAAATACTGGCCTAAAATACAAAGCAATGAAGCAAAGTCTGGGCTTTGAATTATTGCATTGGAATAAGGGATTGCGTTTACTTCTTCTAGCCACTTTGCTCTCACCTCAGTCATGTCCATCCAGACCTGTCTCGATTTGAGTACTTAGCTGATATCTTTATAGGGGTGCCATTGATACATCGGTAAAGATTTTTCAGTTTGTCTATAGCTAAGACCTTTGAAGTTTTTGATAGCGTTTTTGCAGAGCACCAGACTGTGGTACTGCCGAAGGTAGACGGCCTTATTTACGTATTCTTACTTCTGCAGCACATGCCCTTCTTCGGTCAGAGCGAGCTTAGCATTCTACAATAGTCAAACGCCCAATTAATTTAGATCACATTGTAATTTACTGTTTCGTTTGAAGATGTGTTTGCCACTTCCATTAAAATGGGTCCTAATAGCAATTAGATTTTCAACTTCCATCAGCGTCACTCAGCAATTCATTCCAATGCATTTAGGCACCGCAAATTTTGTTAAGTGAAGGAATGAATGCTGACTTTATTAGTAATTTTCACAAAATAAAAATGACAAAACAGAGTTAACAAATCGGTTTTATCATTTGTAAATATGAGATTTTGGAGCCTATATGTCAATGGTTTTGACCTGTCCGATATTAGGCCCCTACAAAGTAAGACAACTATGAATGATTAAAAAAGTTTTGGTGCTTTATTGGATACACCCAAAGAAATTGTACGATATAATCATTTACCGTTTTTATAGTTTAAGTTGTATCAGTTTTTTTTCGTATAAAGGCACTTAAAGGGGATGAGGCAAATGTCCAAAGAAGCAGGTGCCCTCCAGTATAATAAAACATTAGCTTAGTTTGCCGTAAATTTTATGGACATTTAATGGCTGCTAGTTCAATTCCCCCAATTCTGTGCACAATTCGAGGATGTATCTCAAAGGGATGAAGAAATGAGGTGCGATTCTACTAACTTTAACCTTTGTACTGCCGTAATTTCAAAATCAAGGCCCAAGCTACTTTTTATACTACTTTAAAATAGCCCTTACTTATTCTTAATCTTCGATACAGAAGCTACCTTTGTTATGATGAATAATCGTGGTTGTATTTTGCTTTCTATACGGATTGTTCCTTCTAAATTAGGGGTCTCGGCGTTCGGCTTTGTATAACCTAATGCAGCACTTCATTTTGCACGGCAATTTTACTTTGCAGCAGACTTTTTAGCATTTCCAGCTTACGTTATAAAGATGAAGCATTTTGGCTTCGCCATCGCCTAAACTTTGGCAATTCTGGTGCCTGAAGAAAAAGTCTTAGTCATAATTAGAGCACATCCAAGTCAGCACGATTTTCATGATTAAATGCTTTTTAAACTGCCTTGTAGATCTAGGTTAATGTCTTTAAAGTGTTGAAGAGACTACAAAAATTTGGTACTGCAACCTGTACGAACGACGAAATCAACCCTACTGAACGGCCATAAGTAGCTCATTTACTCAATTGACGTAGGCTTAATTCGAACCCAGATATTACTCTCGATAACGAAAAAATGTTTTGCAAACGATGATCAATCTAGCTTTGCTAATCTTGAGGACTTTGACTTATTACGGCAAGAGGGGTGGTCGCTGCCATTACGTCAAAGTGAAGCGGTGGAATTTTTAAACCCTGCATCAATATAATTTATGTAATAGAAGGAGGTCATCACTTGCACAGTATAAATTTGCAAATCTAGCTTTAACTTCGTTAAGTTTTTGCCTTGATCTATGAGCCAAAACAACTTACTCGAGTTAAGTAAATTTGATGGTTAAGATGGAATTATCTTACAAAATAAATGTATGACTTTGTTTCTACAGAAGGAAATATAATTGCTAAAAAAGAAGCACAAAAAAGCAAATCAAATAAGAAAGCAGAACAGCTTGTTTACTTAGCCAAATCAAAGCACGTATCCATGGTCATAATAGAAGAGTTCGTTATGAATGAAAACTTCTCACGCGAGAAGAAAAATAATACCCATTAGCGTTTCGGTTTTGAGAAGTTCAGTCCCAAAAATGGCAGGTTTAAGCATACAATCACCACATCTAGAGGCATTGGACTTCAGCCTGCGTAAAGCACCCATTTAAAGGAAGGACCAATTTGCCAACAGTAGATGCAGTCATCGGATTTGGAGGAGGGGTTAATTAAAGCAATTCGCTCAAGCAACAAGAAATCAGAGATGAAAGTGACAATGCTAAAAAAGTAAGCTTTTAAAGTTATCGATCTAATAGAAAGATAGCCAGATTTAAAAGGGATTGTCTCAATAGATGTCATACTTTGGATTGGCTACCTTCAGTTATTTGCATCCGATATCACAATTTTTGGAACAGATTTGATTAGCTTGACAACACTTAGCAGATTTTTAGTGCTTTAAACTAATGTCTCGCTCTTACGAACATCCTCAAAAGTGGCGCTTAAACCCTTACTACTGGATAAAAAACCAAAAATTTTTACCGTGTCCATGGTATAGTCGTTAATCGCAACAGCTATCAGCAGATATCATCAAGTGGGTTCATGATCTGATAATAAAAAAGTTGAGTTGCGGAAAAGTTTTAAGCATTTTAGTACTTTAATTAACACTTTGTTTTGGTTACACGGCCAGTGGAAGCTCCAATACTACAAATTTCCCGGGTGGAATGGCATTTGGTAGCTCCTCAGGTTTTCTGTGCCTCGCCAGTACATAGTGTGTCCCAGTATTGTAATTTCTTTCGTCATTAGGAAAGACTTAAAACACTATATTCTTACCAGCTTTATTCCAAAACATTACAGCAAAAAGCTTTTTTGGTTTAACTAAAGTTTGGGATCACTAATAAGAAGATGTAGTGTTGCACGATTCTTAGTGATAGCAATTGGAGAGTGTTCAGTTTGAGGCAGCAAAAGCTTTGTGCGATTAGGGTAAATTATAGTGATGGCTTCTATCTGCACTAAAATAAGGCATTCCAGTGAAAAACTCTCATGGCATGACGAAATGAAATGCCGTCAAATCTGCCTCTGCAATACATCCAATAGAATCTGCAATAAAAATATTGGTAACTCATGATTCTAGTGAATTTGTGTGATAAAATTGTAAAACGCATATTCTCAAAAGCTTAGAAAATGTTTTACGTTAGTAAAAGAATTCGTTTGAAGTAACACAGAATCACCCAAGTTTAAGGGCAGTCCTGTGGCCCTCGCATATGTAATTATTCCGGACCCACTTTTATTGTTTCATCGCACACTTTTTCCCTTAAAAATAAAAATTTCATTTATTACCAGTAGTTCTGTCTGCCATCCGACTCTTCCTTAACTAAATGTAGAAGGTTTTTTTATTCGGTAGAATACATATTGTAGCACCCATGATGGCGTTAAATACTGACCGACCCTGATCCGGTGCCCTAAATAAGAGTATTAGCAGCAAACATTTTCACGAAGCAACCCAATTGCCTTGATTGTGCATGGAATAAGGATATACGAAATGCTAAGCAGAGCATTGAAAGGGTGGTTGAAAAAATGCCTGCTATGGCTGTTTAATGCGAAGGGATTAAGCACCCTGAGGCGGTTGTCATGATTGGCCTCAACCACATGGTAGATGTGAGGGTTAATTATTCATTTTATCACATACAAATTACCTAAACAGAGATTTTTTAGGCCTAACATATGATTTTGCAGTAATCTTGTAAGATTAGTTCATTGAGAGCTCTCACTCAGCTTTTTGCCATCACCAGACTCCTGATTGTTTCTACACACTCATTTAGTAAAGTGATACAAAATAAAAAGTTGATTCTTATCTTATCTTTTAATTGTAAACATTTGCTTTACACTTAACTGACTTTATTTTGAAGTTAATGTACCCAGATACAGATCCAGAGTCTTTCCTGAATTCGAAAGGAGACGCAACACTGAGACAGAAAATATCTTGCCGACATACAGAAAGGCCAGCGTGGTTCGGAGGCCTTGCCACCTATGATGCAAAATCAACGTGTTAAAGAAATAAAGCTTCGCACAGCCATTAAATAAAGAGATAAAATAAGCCCTTATAAAGAAGAAGAAGCATCAGGTTTCTGAGTTCGGAATCTTCCAGTCTGAGTAAGAAGTGTTGTGCAATCCTAAACACGCAGCGTCGCGGAGAAAAGATGTAAAGACTTTGTGAGAGTAAACAAAAATTCTTAGATTTTATCCATAAAATGCCATATTAGACTTCGTTCTGTAAGACACTTAGAGAGATTCCAATTGAAGAGAGTTCCATCGAATGCAGTGCATTATCCTGAAGCATCGATAGACCACCAAGCTCTTATAATGCTATTGCGTTTAGTGCCCACAACTACTCCGAATAAAATCTAAAAATGTGTTGCTTGTGTAAGTAATGACTATTAAGAGCGTCGTGGACAACAAAATTCCTAACATGACCTTAGAGAAACAATATATGGAACCATTGACGTCTCCATTTTGTCTTCTAGGTCCAAGGCACTTCAGTCAATTTAATTCCTCCTACCATCATATTAGCACAACACATCCATAGCTCATACACGCATGTTCAAATGTGTAAGAAAACAGGCGCTAAATTGAAGAAACCCTCAAAGCACAAGATGGTAAACGCATACTCAACACTAAACTAGTAGAGGTTAGTATACACGCATGATCACGCTTACAGACATTTGAAGATGGTAGGTGAAGGTCCTTTGCTCTTTGCTTTGAAACCTAAATTTCTTTGCATACAAAAAACTCCATTTAATCATGCTTCTAGTATTTGCAACCTTGTTTTCTTTTTGGCAGTCCGACCCCATCACTCGGAAGTCTATCTGTTGACATGGAAACATTTTTTTGAAGTGGAAATTTTACAAGTCCATTTTAGAGAAGGCAAATCACACTACCCTCTGGAATGGCATTTGAGCCCACCGTGGCTTGGTGGAAGTTATGAAATAGCTACAAGTGGAATCTCTTTTAGTCTACGATTGTCAAAGTTGTATTGTAGAGTGGTATCCAATTGTGGGCATGACTGTCATAAGTATTACAAGTACAGACGGTTTAGTTTAGTTATTTTGAATTCTCTACGAAAATCTCTGTTAGTTTTTTAGCCACCTTGAGGATTATTAGCAGGTGGCTTGCTTATTGCAAAACCAACTTGTATGAAACAACGCACTTGTGTTGCATGATTTGTAATTTTTGCTTGTTTAGTTTTAAGAATTGCATTGATAATCAAAATTTGACACAATTTTGCTACGATCCAGCAAATCTTTTGCTTCTACACCATCCGGATAAGTGATTTCGACAGAACGAATTCTCTGAACTGGAACACACATAAATTAGGTGGTAATGAGGAATTGAAAAAGTTGTGGAACGGTTAAAATAGTAAAATAAAAGTTGATTATATTACAAAAGTAGTTAAGTCGCCGTCGAGATGAATTGATTCGACTCAATGACTTAATGAGGACTTTTAAGAAACACACGAGCGAGGAGGTGGATAAATGAAAGACGTGAGAAGATTAAGTTTGAGGGAGAGAAAAGGCCTGTTCATTGCAACGATGTACCAACAAGGATAAAAATGAGAAAATTTGACTGCCTATTTAGTGCGAAATCATTTGCCTTCCTTATCTCACCAATTTTTTCAAACATTTTAGCAAAGTCAGAGTCGTGAAGGCTTTAATATCTGCCTGAAATCGCACCTTTTCAACTTCAATGCGCATCCGCTACGACTATGATTTGCCTTTTGTCCATTGCCTTCTATATTCTTGAACGCGATGATTTTTTACTGCAATTTATTACATAATATTTGGTAGTTTTATTTTTATCACGACGAGACGTATGTATAGAACCGAAAATGATAATTAAATTATCCATAAGCCTTAAAAATACCAAAAAAGTGGTATTATTTAAAGAAAAGCCTTGAAACATTGCTATGTGGGCTAAAATGATGCGAAAGTCAATGCGTAGTTGCAATGCTTAGCTAGTTTCGGTCAGAGGTGGGCAGGCCTGTGGGCCATGCTAGCGACTCTAACTCCTTTCTGCCCAAGTATTACGCCTTTTTCTACACTCAGGGAAATTTCAGGCCGCTAAAGCAGTGTTACAGACACCAACTTAAGAAGACACATTATTTCTTACTTCTTGGAATGCTGTTGAACTCATAACCCGAACATGGTCAAATCCACATAATGAGGTTGGAATAAGTAAATTCGAAATCAAATTGCTAGGAAAGGCGTTGATGGGGCTAGCTTTGAGTCTACTTTCTATTGATGGTTAAAGCCTGAGCTAATGGCATTTAAGTGTACAAATTAAGGAAAGTAAGGCTTCGAATCTGCACATCACTTTAAAATGGTTTTACACTTGTATGGGCAAATAAACGAAACCATGGGACAGCTAACTTAATGAAGAGGATTTGCTAAGATTTAACAATCACCCAATAAAACAAGTCGTTCTAAACAATGGAATAGCATTAGATTGGATAGTGTTACACATCACGGATGAGCCGTTCTTTTTTGTAAATGAACAAGTCTCAAACTACTGTAGCTCACCATCCTTTCCATGGAAATCTATTTTATTTTCGTCCAGCCAAACATGCAACAGGGCTAGATGGAACTTTGACATTGAACTTTGAAATAAACTACTAAAAAAAGCTTCATTTCAGGCATTGTGCCTTCATTACAGACTACATTCACTTCAGTGGATACACTAACCGGACACTTCCAAATCAAAGGCCTTGTCGATATTAAGAAAAGGCTTGTAAAACCTCTTGTCATTTAACTTACTCTAATAAATCAGAACCATTTTTAACTGAATTGAAATTGCTAACTTATCATTAACGCATTGTTGAGGAATAAAAGTGAATTTTTAAAGGCGCTTCAGTCGATCTTGGACACCTTGTGGGTAGTTATGAGCGCATCATTTTCATGCCAATAGAGAAAGTTCTCTCGACGCATTGAGGCACTTGCCACCAAAGCCTCACCAAACAGGTGTATAAATTTAAAGAAGATAAAATCACAGAAATCTATGCAGGGGCACATTGAATCTAAAACTAAACAAGGAACAGGCAATCAAGTCGTGCAGAAGTACAAAAGCAAAGATAACCTGCACGCCAGTTGGATCAAAATTTATTTGATTCTATACCAAATTCGTAAAGGATTTCTTCATAAATTCACTAATCGTGGTACTATGAATGCAATTTCAGCTTGACCAAATTGTGATAACCCTGACATTCTCGATTTCTCTTTCTTAATTGATATTGCCAGTTTGTGTTATTGAGGCTAAAAATTGTAAAGATATCCTCTTATGTAAGTTGAGGTGTGGAATGTGTCAAAGCTCTTCATTGCTCAAAATTGGACAAGTAGAAGATTTTCCTTTTTGAGTAAAATTACAGACTGAGTCCAATTCAAAAAAGTGTGCAGAAATGCATTATAATAGTTTTGTAAGTGAATCAGAGCATGCTACAGGTATTGTAAAATGCTAACGCAGTAAATTAATGAGAATAGGTTGTAAATGCTATCAACTAAAAATTATTTTAGGCAATTCCTGAACTATATAACTCTTGAGTGATTTTTAGTTATTGCAAAAATGTACGAAAGGTCAACAGATTGATGAAGCTCAACAAACGTTGACTCGGTACTTCAGTGAGACAACTCCGCAAACCAAAATTTTTATAACACTGTTATATATTTAAGGCATATACTGGTTCTTTGAGAGGCATAACTTCTGCTCATGCTATAATTTGTTCTTCCACGGATCTCTTGCTTAAATTTAATAATTGTTCCTGCATTTTTAAGATGTGGATGAACAAGTAATTGGGAACAGATTCGCTCTAACGTCGTGCTCTGAACACACCGAAGCGAATAGTAATGAAGGTCTACCTGGATGGGAAATAAACACACTGCTTCTGCAGATTTCATTGTGATTAGGCGGAGAGCATTTGTTCCATCCACTGCCTTTTTAACTGATTTTAGAAAAAATTCTTAAGATTTTTGTGGTTGCTTAAACGCACAAACAGGGATCTATAAAATCTTGAATATTATTGCGATTGTTTACCTTAACTCGTTTTTCATCTAAAATCTTAGTTTAAATGTTAATAAAGACAGACCATTGATAACAAGCACATGCATCCCAATTTCCTTCCTAAAGACAAAATAGAATCTGAGTCAGATAACCTTTAGGAAATAGCTTATCAGTAGTCCAGGAATGCGGCAGTAACACAAAAAGAGTGAGAAAAGTTTGCTTTTAGCGATGGCAAAAATTCTCGTTGTTGTTACCCTTGAATCCACGGAAACAGTAACTTGAAGAGCACCATAGTCAATCAAGATTATGAATTAGGTCCTCTGAATCCACGCTGTTGATGATATGTTAGAGTCAAGTATTCCTTAGCAGTGAGGCCCTCAGACCTAATTCACCTTAAATTTTGATGGGTTACAATAAATGAAAACGAAACATTTCATCAAGTTGTTGACAAGAATTTTAAAAATCCTTAAAATAATCTAATTGTAAAAAGACGTTTGTATCCAAACAATCATATCAAAAAACACTTGAGAATAACAAGTCAAATAAGAATGTTCGAACGCAAAAGAAGGACATAACATCGTGAATAAGGTATGTTCTTCTTGAATGCAAAAACAACTGACTTATTATACAGATTAGCAAGAAAAGTGCACATTCAGACCCCTTAGAGAAAGAAAACGAACGTTTTGCAGATGGCTGCTATTCTATTGAGACTAGGAATGAGTCTATCCACTCCATTAATCGCGAGATGGAGGAAACAATAGCCTTCATTTTCTGTCCATCAGATTGCATGCGAGCTCTCGGAGCATATTTTAGCAGAATAATTATTATTGAATGGTAGATTGACTACAAACGCTTGACAGAATTTAAAGTTGCTCTGTCGGGGCTGTAAACACTTCTTCAGAGGCTAGCCATCCTGTGGGAAATTCAAGCGGGTGATTTGTTAGCTTTATAAATCATGCAAGGTGAAATATAGAGTAGAGGCCATTATTTCTGTTGGGGATTCGAGCGACCTTCATGCAGTGGGAAGAATTTTGCGCCACGAAAATAGAAGTTCTTTATTAACTCTTCGTTCCAAACGAAAGAATTTTAGCACATTGTAGTAACTTTAAAGCCGCAGCGCTTCGCAACTTTTGACATTTTGCAAAATGCCTTTGCTTGAAATTTTTGTCTTGCGAAATCCAGTACCATAAAAACCCCAAGTTGCGTGAAATCAAAAGTGGTAGCTTCAAAGCTTAAAAAAAACATGAAACGAATTCTGTTTAGATTAATTAGTCTTACGAGAAAGACTTCTGCATAAATTGCTACTAAACATGGTCAACGAAGTTGGCGAAAATGTACTTCAGAGAGGCCTAAGTAGGAGAGACAATGCTACCAGGTTTGCAGCTTTCGCGGCCGCATTGCTGTCAGAGTAGGGGCACTACATGGGTAGAAAAGGGAATCAGGATCGCTACATTTATTAAAAAAGGTATCCTTTGCCTTTCTTTTTCTTACGCAGATCAGAATTGGCGATAATCACTGGCTCATTTACTAAAGGCGATGCTTACGCAGACTGCTGGCAATGACGTCCGTTTGGAGGCATCATCACTTCAAAAGAGGTCTAAAACAGGAAATTATTTACCCACATTTCTAAATAGTATGCTCTAAGTCTAGCTTTTTGAAACTCAATGTTACCATGTTATCAGACACTGACTATTTGTTTGATGCAACTTATAGCGCTATTTCTCATTACGACGCAAAATAGTTTAACGCATTTTATATCGGCTATGCCGATTCAATAGCAGGGTTATGGAACCCTTTTAAAAGTAGGACTGCGGTAAATTAAAGTGTTTATTGCAAAGTAATTGATATGGCTACTCAAACGCATGGAGGGAGTGCTTTCTTCTCGTCTACTATTTAATAGCTTAAATTCCTCGGTTTCGTACATTCTAAGCTTTTCAAGTTGTCACCGAAACCAAAAAAGGCATAACGCCGGGACAGATTTTATTCTGCCTGCTTATGGAGGAACCGAGAGGTTACCAGCAATTTCTAAGTTCATGTAGCATAGCGGGAGTAAAGAGTTCTCACGAATTTTAAAAGAAGAATTATGCAAGCAATTGGAGTTCTGCTCACTGCATACCAATCTAAGGTAAATTTTAAAATTTAAATTAAAAGCCCCTAAAAACAAATGTGAGGTTATGTATTCCCTGACCTTGGGACTGTGATGACGTATCTACAAAAGTGTAAGTCTTAGGCGTGGTATTGTCAGAGGTGTCATTCTTGGACCTAAAAAAAGCATCGCAAGAAATGTGGAAGGCCCAGTTTTTAAAAAAAATAATTGTTTTGCGCCTTGAAAATTGTTACTGGTTTCCAAAACTGTTTTTCGCTATCCGTTTGCATTCACAGTATTAGTTACTCCTAAGCCATATCCACACATGACTTGCTTAAAATTTGAAACCAGGATCATTTAAAAGGAATTGTGAAGGTATGCAGAGAAGACTGCAAACTAGCACTTGATAGGATCTGATGAAGCAGAACTCGGACAAAGATGTTGGAACGCAAAATAAAGCTACTAAAAGGGTAGTAATGACATTGAATTGATCCACGAAGAAGTACCTGATTTTGTAAAACTATGTTTAGAAGAGGCAGGTTTTCTTAACTAAGGAGCAAACCTAAGAAACCGAAATAAACTATTTGGACTGCAACGCTAAATAAGAGTATTTCACAATTAAGATTGCGTACTTTTAGCAAGTACATGTTTAGAAAAAGTTTCAGACAATCATTAAGATCAAAATGGCCACCAGCCTTCGTATTTACAAAGATTTTAATATGACGACGGTTGCTCAAACACAATATTGCTAAGCCCCTCCAAGTGCCTTGATCCTCATCAATAGCAGAACCTCCAAATCGTTCTTATAGCCAAAATTTCATCATACTAGGGCGTATAGAAGAGCCATGCTACTCAGCAGAATTGCCGTGGCGCAGCCTCAAATGCATCCGCAACCAAGACAAAAGTTAAATGAGCAGTTGTTTACTATGTCTATAACTCAAGGCTGGCTGGTTCCTGTCCACTACTGAAGTTTGAAACATTGTAAATTCGAAATCAAAGAAATTGAGGTACAGAATGCTCATTTTAAAAATTCATGTGACTGGAATTAATTTCCTTTAAAGGACTAAATTCGTAATACTTTAATTTTGACAAAATTTTTGGTTTTTGACAAGTCGCAATTAAAGTCTATAAAGTAACGAATTTTGCTTTCCTTAAATCTGCTTTTTGAAACCGGTGTGAGTGGAATCACGTATGAAAGTGCCCTTTTGTCATAGCGATCAAACGAAACAGATGTTTTTTTATGTATTGAGTTGAATTTGATAGGTAATAAACAGTTTGACCTTTATTCTGCCATAAAATTGCTTAGCCTCTCCTCCAGCCTTCACAACTAACAGCCGGCATATGGCTTCTGAAACGCATGCTTGCCCTTATGTCCACATTATGTAATACTGATGAAGCAGTTACGGAATGTCCGCTCTGGGAAACGTGGTGAGCAAAGCATTTGGGAAACAATTTGACCTCAATGCATTCCAATCAGCAACTCCTATACACATCGCTTTGTTTAGCTCTGCATTACATTTTATGAGCATTATTATTTTAAAAACGCACAAAGTTAATACATTCAGGCAATTCTTTGCATTGATTTGGTCCTCCCTATCAAAAGGTGCGTTAGCAATACGTGACCGTTCAAAGACTGCAGTTACCCCTAATCCCTCTTGCAATTTAATCCAAAAATTATAAAAAGGACTTAAACCTCTCTAAATATGTGTTATTTTATGAGTTTTCCCAGTCGAATGGTGTGATTTTCTTCGTAGCGTTCCATTCAAACACTTTCAGGTTCTTCGCACCGAAAGTAGGTGCAATCACTTACAGCATAGCCAAAAATAAAATTGTTTCGCGAGCTAACTTCTTGCTTGTTGCAACCTTTTCTAGCTCAAGAGTGAACTGATTCCCATCACAAACTCATAAAAATGTATTTACTAACCTTTAGCACTTTTTGGGTGCAAAACCAAGTCAATTACCTCTGTGCTTTAGTGACGGGTAATTACCACGATTATGCAGGTCGCAGCACTAGCAATCGTTTATCATCACAAGGATTGCAGTAATAAAGCACTAAACTCAGCCCAGAGCTCTTTTATACGTAAAGAAGGACAATAAAGATTTCTTGCAAGTGGTATCCTTTGAAATGCTGACAAACTTTAAATGGCCAAATCTGCAGCCTATTTACTTTATGAACAGATTGGTGTTGAAAATGTTGAAGGAATATTTTTCATGGAATTGACCATGCTGCAAAATACCTCACACACTCTTCTTGAACTTAATTAAAAAAAAATTCGAAAAATTTTAAACACCCAGGATTTGCGAAAAGTGGCATTTTTTAGGAACGAGTTATGTGAACAAGAGCCATCCTGTGGGAGCAAATTCGAAGAAGGTCATACAATCTAACGAGTTTCCTCCACTGCGTAATGCTGGCCTGTAAATTTCTTTGTCGCCAGTTTCAGAATTGTTTTGATTTAGCACCAGGTTGGCATTACATTGAGATATACTGCAGTGGCAGGCAGATGTATTAAGTTGATCCAACATTTGTCCTTTTATAAGCTATTTCATGAGGGTTTGCTCTCAAACTAACCAGTTGACTAGGGATTTTACGCGATTGTCTGATTTAATCACAATCAGATCGTGTGATAATGCTTTGATAAAAGAGCTTTATGTTGGCTATTTTTTGTTACGTTTCAGGCTATAAATCATAAGCTATATTTCTTAACTGCACTAACGTTAGAGTCAGTAAAACCAGCTTCAAATCATGCAGTTGATTGCGGGACTGATAGTAGGGTATGCTTGATCTTGCTGATATTATCAACTTCGCTCGCATTATATGAATAGTCTTTGTTAGGCTGCATGAAATGAGAGGCGGCTGTTTTAAAGCCACCTGCTATTCTCATTAATATCTCATTTTCATTAATATTGCCCTTGACTGCCCAATTAGACAAAGAATTTTTTGAGCATACTGAGTATTACATGTGGTTCTCTTTTTATCATAAATGGACAAGACTTCAAGCGGCATTTGAAATGGATGCCAGAATGGCATGTAAGCCACTAAATTCGCTGTCTACATTTATGTCAGCGTTCTATTTGAAAGTATACAGAAAAGGGAGCTGTAACGAAGTTAAAATTGCCAAATCAATCTGAATTTTTACCACCAGCATGCTTACACAACCGATGTGTGCACTTTGCTCGGAGTAGAGTAGTGTTGACTTTGATAGCCCATAATTGCGTCCTTTATTAGATTTTTACAACAAATGCGAACATTGTAAGACAACTTTATCACTTCTTGCATAAAAATTTTAATGCTAAATATAAAATTTGACCTAAAAGTACCGTAAATGATCATTTTTCCTTAAAATCCCCTGAATCCGTTGGCGAAGAGAATTTCGAGTAATAGATTTAGCCGTGCCACTTTGCATCTACCTTTAGTTGTTAGCAACATTTTACTCCTAGTTTAAGCACTCATTATAGAAAAGCACACGCCTTGACAAGGAGCTATGGAGAAGCTGTCTGTCTTCCAATTTCAGAGAGGTAAACGCAGCAAATGTTTTACAAGCTTTGCAGACGCAAGCAAAAGAGGAACAGAACATAAAATGCATTTTCCGGTTAAGATACAGTAAAATATGGTGCTGGCGGGTTGCTGCCCATACTCGTTTCCAAAAAATGACAATATTTTTACCTGAAAAATTTGACGGACTTGTCTCTATGAAGTAAGATGCGCAAGGTGCTTGGACTTTAAGCATACAGAATTTGTAACCACTTTGGTAAAGTATAATGAAATTTCTTTCCTTAAGTCAGAAAAACTGACAATATTTTGTCTTAAGTGCGCAATGGATAGCTGAAGTGAAGGGTATTACTTTATACTAAATTAATATCTCTGCTCTGAATGAGGGAACAGAGCATGCTACTAGGTTGAAAAGATTAGTGCGTCGATAATTATTTCATACGAAAGAGTCTTATGGCTACTCGACTTCCAGTAGTTAGATGTTGCGATTAATATCACTAAGGACTGGCTAGTCGAAGGAGTAACTTTTACATCCGAAACAACTTGCTCATGTGGCTCCTTAGGATGGATAGAAAAAAATGCGTAGAGTAAGGAGGAAATAAGAACATTTACCCATTATTCACTAAAAGCAGGAATAATGGGTAATTAGCATTTTGTACACATTTTGCTTTCTTGATACAATATTCGCTATTGCAATACCATTTCTAATTTTCCTTCAAAATTCTTATTTCCTCAGAGACGCTAATAGTGGTTAACCCCAAAGACTTGTCTGGTTTTAAGGACCATAAAAATGCGAAAATCCTGAATTAAACTACACAGCCGAGAGACCTGATTTGCAGACGGGAAGTTCGCTTCTGTTTACAATCACTTGCTCAGCATAGAGTTTGGGAATTCGGTATAATTTTGGAGTTGATGCATAAGAAAATGACCCTAGGTTTTGGCAGTCGCAATTTATGTTTTGAGTACTATACGAACGCTAAATAAAAAGCTCTTTAAATTTTAATAAAAGGCTGCTGATAATGTAGACATTTGGTGCAGTCTCTGCAACTTAATAATGATGCGGAGAAAACATTTTGCACAAAATTTACGGAACTATCAAATCACAAATTTACAAGTGGTCATCAACCAGCCTTAATTTATATCAAGTGGAATGGCCCTTAGGTCAAATCAGTATCTTTCCAGCCCTTCTGTACGTCAGCAGCGAATTCTACCCCTGTGTTGTGTCATTCTTCATCAGCAGGAGCGACCAGAGCCACTATAACAAAAGCTATTCATAGCTTTACAAGTGCAAAGGCTTTTATTATCAGCCCAATTTTATAACCCGAATATGTGCTGGATTAAATGCTGCTAAGCAATTAATTGCAGCTATTTTGGGATTTACAGCCTTAGCATTGTAGAAATATGTGATCTCTCAGTAAAGAGCACTTAAAGTAAAGTAGCCACTTTTATGTGAAGGCAAGTAAAGTGCACAAGCCTTATAATTCAAAGTCTCTACAACACTTTATTTTTACTTCTACCTTGCAAAATCAAGGGTAAATTAATGTGACAGTTCAAGGTAGCTTAGCCTCTCGGGCATAACACAAATCCGTCTACGCTTAGAATTATATCAGAGGTTTGAGTGTGTTCACATTGCCTACGCAAGGCAATTCCTATTTTCAAGGGATACCATTAATGTAGATTTAAAAGGTAGGACTGGATTCAAAAAGAAGTCTCGAAAATTCAAAATCTGAAAAATAACTGCGTAAAAGTAGCATTTTCCCGACTCCACAGAACCGACTATTTCTAGAACACATATTAACCTGAAAATGCTTTTTTACATTTAGCAGCGATTGATGCCTTAAAAAGGTTGCATACCTTGGCCACTCCGGTAAATTAAACAATTGTATTTTTCGGATTCAGTGAATGCAATTTGATTAATTCTGAAAGGTATTAGGCTTATAATTATCAGGAAAAGAATAAAGTAGCCGCTTAAGCAAAGACAGGATGTCTAACCTTTAAAATGGATGGATCAGTGTGAGAAAAAAATCATACGATTGTTATTATTAAAGAAGGATGGGATCTATTTGGAACCTTTGTTACAAATGGTAAAGTAAATGCTTAAGCTTGAACAACTCTGTCTCCAAGCCATTAAAGAAGCAGGCGTACTTTTAGAGTGCTTTGAAGGACCTTAGTTTATCGAAAGAAATTAATGTTGTTCTGCTCACTATCTCCTTACAATTTGGGAGTTAACATCAGAGAATAAGCGAGTAACCTGTTATCCCTCAATTCTGCGATCTAATGGTTAAAGATGGTTGAAATATGTAGAGACCTTGATTTAATTTGTGCAACCTCTGCCACCTCAAATATCCACCAGAAAATACGAGATTGCACTGTTCTAAGGAGTTATTTACGGTTTTAAACAGCCAGATTTGTTAATCTCAACAATGTTGCGATTTTGCTTAATCATCATTCAAACCGTATTTTCCATAGCTTCTTGCGTCCTCTCCCTGATTTCTAACGAAGGGTTCTGCATCAATAACGTTGTTATTTTTAGCTATTTTATTTCCCATTCCCCTAAGCTTTTCCCACAAAGATAAGCAGAATCCCACCACTTAACTGTATCGCACTTACCTGTCTGGTTAAAAGTATCGCATAGGCGCTGCGATCCATCCAAAACTCAAGTCTGCAAAGCACTTTCAAAGTGCTGTTTGCATAATTCCTTCACCATGCATTGAAAGCTTTGTCTTTATTGAATGCTGAATTGCACGTTTGTTTAAACAATTTGTTTGGTGAGAGACAACCGGAAAATACGCCCGTTGTGTCGGATTGGGTGTCACCAGGTGGCTCACCCCAAGCCCACTTGACTGTGACCTGTGTGCCCCTTTATATATCGCTATCCTTTGAAACATCCCTCCATCCAACTTGTTAACTCGTTGCAAGAGTGGGTAGCCTTAGATGAGGGAGGGAATTCCCGTGTCTGAAAAGTCTAGCCTCCCTGTTTAGCTTGTTTGACAAATTATGATGCGAGTGGAGTGTGGGTAATTTGTTTTAACAAATCGTCCGGCAGTCACCATGGGCACTTGCTAGACTCAAGATTTTTAAAAGGGGAACCTTTTATAAGTACAGAGGGATTTCTCTCAACTTAGAGCGGGTAGGAGTTTAACATATTGTCAGCACGCAGTTCAGATCAAGTCCTTCGAAATTAAGACCAACTTTTTTGATAATTTCGTGCCCACTTCTAAATCATCCTTTTAGCTCAAATGACGCTTTATTCTGTTGTGAAAAGTAGATTTAGTGAATAATTTCGGTGAAGACCTTAGATGGTCCTATTTTATCTGCAGTAGAAAAACCTTCAAAATGACTCAGAGATTTCAAACTTACTTTAAGGGTGAAAGCATACAAAAAGCTTAGAGTAACTTATAGGAATTTAAAGACCCTGAATTCATTTTTAGGCTGACATGAAAATGATACGACAATTGTGGATGGTTTTAAGCTTCACTGAAGAAGGCAAAATAAATTTGCTTTACGCACAAAACTCCTAAACATAAAAGACAAAGAATGAGGTAGAAAAGAAATGAAGCTTTATAACAAAGAGAACTTTATGATTAAATAAGACAAAGTAATAGCTTCATCAACCTTAAGTTTGGGCTACCGTTCAACGACCTGTTTTACCGCCTATAGCATGCTTCACTTGGTTTCATTTTCCATGATAATCAGTATTCCTTTGAATCGGTCGAGTTATCTATTGAGGTAGGATTTGTGCGATCATTTTTGGCAGTAGGAAAATGGTGGCTGTGTCTTAACAAGTGTGATGACCAGTAGATAAGGTTATGACATGTTTTTACAATTACAGGTAAAGTCCACAATCAGCTTCTCCTCTCGCCATGCACTTGTTAGGTAGCACTTTAAGCTTAACATTCACTGCTTTGAACCCCAGACATCATCGTCTTGGATGGAAGATAATTTTACGTAGGTCAACCCATGTTTGGAAATAAGACTTTTCTTTCTCAGTAGTGCTTCAAAACTTTGCTGAAGTGATAGTGACCGTTTACAGATCCCATATGTATTTATCAAAAGACGTTACTAGTACGGGTCGCGATTACGGCTTTAAGGCCAATTGAATGGAAAATATGCACCTCTGGTTTAAATAGCACCCAAGTTTTAGTGGTTTTTGACATTGTCGGTCATATCTGACCCAACTTAAGCGCCTAAGTGATTGCCAATGCAGTTCTAGCAAGTACACATACACATACATTTAGCTACTAAATGAGGTTAATCTCTAGCTATTGTTTAAGACTCTTTTCAAACTGCAATGCGTTTAGATCCTTCACAAGAGTCAAGGGAATACAAGAGATTGTAAGAAACCAGACATGGGAAATGACATAGAAAATAATGTTTCAAGACATTTTAATGCCTAATAACTCAATTTAGAACTTTTGTTAGGGTGTATCAATCCCATGTCAGCTCTTTCCGAGATTGTGATTTTGTAAAAATTTTGGTTATAGAGCAACAGTTCTATACCAAAAGCCACACAAAACTCTAGAAGATAGCCTTTAATTTCTACAATGAGCAATAGCTGACTTCTGGCGCTTGGAATGTCAGCAAACACCCGCGAGAGAAAGCCGGTGAGCAATTAAACCGAGCAATGATAAGTTCGCCCCAAAGGTGGTCTTGATCTTGTATAGCATCTACACTTAGTGTGCGATTCCATGTGATTGAAACTAGGCAGCTGGATGCCTATAGTGCACTGATTACATTCACAAATCCGCACCACACCGGTTTCAAGGATTAAGTTGCCAAATTGGCAGTCCAACTTGAGTGGGGCGCTTAAACGTGACATTAAACATTATGCACAAAAACTTGTGCATTGTGATTGATGGCCAGGCGCTCACTCAATTGCGCATTACCACAAAGAAATGTCTAATGAGGAAGCCTTCTGACTCATTTCAAATAAAACAGACATTTTGGACATCAAGTTATTTACGTCAGAGGTAGCGGGAAGTATGACCAAGAACCTTATTAATTAACCACTCCCTTTCTTCGATTAACAAACTGATGCTTGTCTGAATCGCGGCAAATTTTAAATCCATTTTGCCAAATTTAATCAACAAAATTTACATTACAGTAGCTCTTGCGGCTAGCTCATGCAATCAGCCGGAGTAAGACATCGTGAATGGTCTTAGTGGATATCAAGATTCCATCTAGTTAATGCCGCATCAAATATGCCTATTTTTTTAGTTTTACGATAGTATGGCTCAAAATTCGGCAAAAAGCACGTAAAACTAAAAATCATGATGATCTAGATGTTGTAACATTACCAGCCCGCATGTGAACTTGGTATATTCATTAGACGCTATTTGTGTCTGCGCAGGGCTGCATGTCGCAATTAATCAAACTGATACAGAAGCAAGCAAATATGTAGGCGCTCGTTATTTGGGGACTGCGCACGTATAGTGATAATGATTGTCTGCACAAGTCTTCAAGAACATACGAAAAGGCGGGTAAAATGTGATTGCCCTAATCCTATCATCTGGATACTAAAGCAAGATTTGGTTCATAATCGAAATGCGTCGTAAAATTTAGGAGATTTCTAGGCACTTAGAGTTGCGATTTATAGTGTCGGCTCTTCTCCAGCTGCGCTTACCGTAAAAGTGCGTCAATTAATGACAAGCAGAGCGATCGCTACTTTAGCCGGTAAGGAAAAAGTGAGACTTGTTTCCAATGAGTAGGCGGTTCCCGGTGCTCCATTTTGAGTATACAAGACTGAGACCAAAGTTTATGTATACCGGCCAATATCCAACCATAATCATGTGCTAATTATGATGGTGAGTTTACAACAAAACGAGGTCATTCAAAACGAATAAGCTTAGTTCAACTTACCCTGTCCCTATATAAAGTTGGGCCTTAAAAGGAAGTCGGGTAAGAGTTACTGGTTATATAAATACGTTTTTAAATGAGCGGATAAATTTAGCTAGATATTCTTAGAACCTAAGAGCAAGAGTTTATTAAAATGGCAGCATCTTTTACATTTCGTGCTACCGATTTGCAACTCGGAGTGAATTAACATTCACTGTGATTTGGCTGTTGAGATGAGCAAACCATGTAGGGTCGAGTGAACCTGCTATTAGGGTGAATTCTGAGAACCCGTTAGTCGCATAAGTAGGACAGCGAAAATCGCGATGCATTGGATTCAGAAACCCGCCAGGTCGGAACCGCTGATATGTGCTAAATAGAAGTGGGTGAGAAAACTTACGTTCCCACGAGTGCAGTCAAAATATTTGCACAAGTTTTCGTTAATAAAGTAGTAAGTTGGTATCGCTTGCTATTTTAACGCGTGGTTATTAATTTCGTTACCTTGTTTAATCACATTTAAACACATTCATGATTCACTCAGTCAGTTATATCCATCACATCGCTATCGGAACTTTAGAAAGATAGCAATGGTCAGGACCCTCATACTAGCTAAGGATTAGTTAAACGATAAAAGACGATAAAGATAGACAATCAAGAGAGCTTATTCAGCTTCTTGAAAAATAAAGTTAGCTCACTAAGTAAAGTTGGCTTGCGTCATTTCAGTCATTAGCCTCAAAGTTAACTGACTCGATAGCCATTTGTCATTTCATTGGGGGTACACAACGCGGTGGTTGTCATGCCAATTTGAGTAATTTTTCTGAGGTAAAATAATCACTCCTTGAGTGGACTTGGAAGTAAGCAACCTTCTGGATTAATGACAAGTTATGACTACCAAAGCGCTCTTAGGTTAAGTAGCCCAAATGCAGATAAATGAAAATAAGCTCATTCATGTTTGCTTTAAAAAGCTAAGGAAAATGGGCAGCGTACTTCGGATCAAAATAGTAAGTGAAATACTCATTTTATAATTCCAATTTAATAGCATTTAAGAAAAATGGAGTGATTAACTATCTACGCAGCACGGCCAGCTATTTGTTCTGCTTTAGCTTGTTGATAAAATTAGGCTAAAATTGGGGAAGCTCTCAGCTCACTGCTTAAAGGAGGCGTCAAGTGTGTGATAGCCGAGTGAATTAAACAGCCATCCGTGATAATAAAAAAAATAAGGGCATAGCGTAGCCTTTCTTAAATAAACACGATTTAGTGGGTTGCAACTAATTAAAGGAAAGCGCGCTTCCTCAGGATAGCCGTTGTGCGAAACCAATGCTATGTCTCTAAACAGATGATTTTTAGGATGACTACAAAAGAATTTTCTCGGTTATTAAACGAACTGCTTCAAGCATCGAGGTGCCCGATGGTAGAAGTGGCATAATCATCCACAAGTACTGATCCCATTCATGGAGTTCGACATTTACATTTAATGTCTAGGTTAAGAAATTGTCCTAAAGGTTTAAAGCAATGGCTCTGCTTTAATTTGCTGACCTCAAAACCACTCGAACGGTATAACTTTTGAACTGAATATTATCTAATACAAAGCCAACTACTATTCCTTTTGTTGACTCAATCCTGCACGGTGTCAAATGAAATGTCACGATTTCTATCAGTACCGTTTTTGACTACGTGACCGAGTACAGAATGTTTGATGCAGTCTTTGTTTACGCCACAAACGGGGATGCTTTCGCGGCCTAAAAGAGGCTCCATTAGCTGTCTACATTTAGATTAACTTAATTTTTAAAGCTAAGGCAGAAGGGGAACCGCAACAAAGTTGGGAATGTTGAAGCCTTCCTAAACCTTTCCGACAAACTTGGGTATGCAACTAATTTATGCATGATGCTTCTAGAAGTGCTAATGTAGGTAACCAACCATTATATTCACGAGTATTTTGGAATTGCGCTTCCGTTTCTTTTAGTTGAATCGAAGGGCGTACTGGACCACAATAAATGTTGTAAACTAAACTTGAAAAACTTGACCGAAATAATCGTTCCTTTAAAAGGTCTTTGAAATAAAACATTTAATTGTGTCTTGCCACATCCGTCTTTAGCCCTCAATAAGCTTTAACTTTTAATTTCCGAACTCACCATCTCCTTCCTAGTTTCAAGTGGATAATCCCAGCATCCGTTATACCAGCCATGCAAACGGAAGCAAAAAGATCGGAAATGAAAAAATGCATTCCTTGGCTAAGCCCCGGAAAAATATGACAATGAAAAATGACTACTTCACCTTTCCTTTGAACGACAATGCTTTTATCTAACAAATTTAAATGGTTGGTTTCCCAAAAAGCAAAATATTTGCATTCTGGTTAGTTTTTGGGCAAAGATCCCCGTAAGATGCTCAGAATGCACAAAATGCACTATAGTAGAGTCTAAGACAAATTTATTACACTTTATGAGGGCAAAATACTGGTATTTTTCTTTATTGCAAAACAAAACTGACAATTTCTCGTTTCGCTTTGCAATGAAATACTAAAGTGAAAGATACTACTCGGTAATGAAGAAATACTTCTATCCAGGATAAGGAAATATAATGAGTCAGTAGGTTTAAAAGGTAAGTCTGTCTACAATTTTTTATTATAAGACGCAATTTTTTGCGCTCTGTAATTGGCAATAGCTTGGTCATTCATTTGCGTCCACAGAAAACTGGCTTTTTAAGAACTTATGTATCTTTTCTAGTCGAGCAAATAAATGAGCTTACACAGTGTTGAGCAAGCACTTTTTTCGCACCAGGACTAAGTAGATGCGATTAAGCTTGATTTGTGCACTTTTATCAACCCTGAAATCACATTAACCACCATAGTTCACCTGTTGCTGCCTCTGCTTTAGCAGCCGCTGTCAGAATTCAGGTAACAAACGCAAATAAATTTAAGTTTTGCTATGCAAAGAAGGAACCAAAAGTGTTATCGTAGATTTTGATTCTGCCTAAGTCTACATGTGCAATGCACAGCGATTGAAATTTGACAGGATTCTCTAACATTAATGCTTACGCATAACACTCGAAGCTCTACTTTGACACACTTTTAATTGTAATGTTCAACCTTTTACTTCTCAAGCTAAAGTACTCAAACTTGTACAATATCAAATTCCAGAATGTTCCAATTTTACAGACACGTAGATCTTGCTGACGATGCCATTATACGGTGCGATTCCTAAACTTTAACAAGGGAGCGAAGAAAGCATTTCAGCCAATCTTGTGTGAACTTGACCCCTTTTTTTTTCAAAATGCGTTTCGATGTTGCCAAACTCTGTTCTGTTTCATGGTCACTTAAGGCCCTAGGGGATGGTCTTAATAGCCTCCTCTCACCCTCATCCCCAAACGTCGGCATCATGCATATTGCCTTTGTGTTATACCATTATTTTTATAGTCAGGAGTAGCTTTATGGCGCTAAAATAAAAAGTAGGATTACTGCTTTAAAAGCGCAAATTTATTCATTGTTATTCTACTGTTATATCTCGGACATGTGTTAGGGTAATAAACACCATGCAGATGTTTGCCTCTTCTGTTTGGATTGCTAACCTTGGTATTGTGAATATATAAACATTCAGTGCAGACGTATTGACTTTGAGACTCTCAGATTCGTACAATTTTTAGCAAAAGTGCAGCTGCAGATGAATATAGCGATTTTAAGCAATTTAGGATTAATATGTTTCCTAAAGTCCACTGCCTAAGTGAGGACAGGCTATTTGTATGCTGTGGTAAAAATGATTAGTGCTCTACAGTGTTTTTTTTCTAGCGGAAGTTATCCGAAGATTTTTCTGTCAATTATGCATTAAGTGCTTGGAGTTTGAGTGCAATGATCATTCAAGACTGTTGTAAATAAAGCCTGTTATCAATGAAAGAAGGAGTGCGCTTCGCCTCCTTCTCACTATAAACTGGGCTTTATTGCTAAGGCTTAAACGAAAGCCCTTTCACTTCCCTATAATCTCGGTAAACAATAAGCTAATAGTCCAGGATGACTCCGATAAACAAGACTCACGCTTAAGCACGCAAATCTTTGCCATTTTTCACGCTTATGGAAAATGATAGCCCTCTTTTTTATGCCTTATTGAGTTGCATCATTAGCATTGATACAGAATGTACTGTTCCGCCTTAATGGGTACATGAATGGTTTGACAGCGCATTTGCAAAATTTAAAGTGTCAAGATTAAGATTTTTCACTTATAATTTAGAGTGTTTTAATTTGATCTGTACTGATACCTTTCACATTCACTTTCCACGCAATTCTGTTGTCATCTACTTTGTTTTTTCCTGGCATAATTGAGCGAGAAGATTTGTAAAATGTCACAATTTGGAATGATCAAATGCGTGAAATGCCTGCTCTAACCCGATCAAAATACCAGAAGAGTAACTTTTATTCTGAGTTTGTTCCCTTATGCAGTGCCCTTAATTTCTGGAAAGTGTGTAATGCTGACTAAGCTTCTACCTCTTTGAATTTAATTTCATTTGACTAGACGAAAGTGATAGGGTCATTAAAGCTATATTTAGTGCACACCATTGTATCCTTTGCCGACTAATAAAGAGGACTTTTACGGTCCTTATGATGTGAATCGCTTGCAGTTGCTTCATTTTATTTAGTGCGGCCGCTGCCCCGTTAGCATCCTATTTTTATTTTTACTTTACTCAATTAGTAATATCGATCAAGCCATTTAATGACTTTTAAGGTGACAAAAGTGGCAAAAGCTCTCAAAATCGACAAGAGTAAAGAGAATAAATTTTCCTTGATAATACGCATGGAATTTAAAGATGCGAAGACAAACCTACTTAAGATCTGCAAAGAACGCATTCATTTTAAACGAATCTGCCACTGCTACTCATTTCGGAATAAGACAACGGCTTTTGTGAAAAAATAAGAGAATCCTTGAACTTTTTATGTAGGGGAGGTTTTGAAGCTGCTGCCAGTAGGCAAAAGCAGACGGACAATCAGGTGCGGCCTGTTGTCAAGTCCTGATACAAGCTACCTTAATGCACAGAAGCAGACGGCGAGATCCAGCGTCACGATTGTGGATACGTTAATCATTGCTAAAGCATTCATAAGCATATTGCTCAGATTCTAAGCAGTGCAAAGAATTCTCATACCCCCTGGTTTATTTCCTCAAATGTTGATGCCCATTTGCTATATAACACAACATTATAAATGCTTGAAGGGGTAGTGGTTTCCAAAATTAAAGGCTATTCTATGAGTATAAGGAGTTGCACAGTTACTGTGAGTGAATATCCGGATTAACGCATCACTTTGAAGTAGCTTTATGCTTGCATGGACACATGGACAAAAGTGATCTGCAGAATGTGGCTGTAAACTTACTAAAGAGAATCAACCAGAATTATACCATTCCTTTTTCCTTTAAAAAGGCGACGACAAATGCCCAAAAAGTAAGGCATTTTGAGATTAGACGACAAAGAACGTCATTAATGAATTATTTTACCCTGTCAATAGGAGGCCAAAACAGGTAGATGGAACGAGCTGCTACGCAGAGCTCTATCACAGCTAATCAGCCTTTTCCGTGGCATCGCCTTTCGACATAATGCTTGTCGCTTATTCTTTCATTAGGTCAATTCCACAAGAGGGTCAGATAGCGCTCTATTGTTGACTCTCGAATCAAATATCGTAATGTCATTTATTTATGACTGCTAACAAAAAGCATTGAGTATCCCTTTGACACATTAATTATTTTAAAAATAGGTCTAATTTCGAGGGGATCAAAACAGCCACTGCATTGTCTATTCGTTTGAAAGTGATGTGAACTTCTGCGAAAATGACTGCGCATTATGTGATCAGGGAACATCTTCTAGCCACAACAAGGTGCTGGCCACTGTTTTCGCAGAGGCAGGAAAACAACTTTATTGCTACTGTGGGCTTTTAGAAAATTAGGCAGAAGAATATCAACTCTAAAATGGTACAAAGAATAAGTACACAAGCCTTGCTGAATCGCGACAGAGTGAGTGAGACACACTTTATGGAACCAAAAGTTGCATAATATATTAAAAATAGGGGAATTTTCGCTAAACCACTTATCACTGTTTTGGAGACCTTATTTTTATAAACTGCAAAATGGCTTTCATTAAGGCAATTTCATGGCTTACATTTGAAGAATTAGACGAGTTGTTTACTTTTGTCTAAAGACTAATGAATAAAGCTAAATTGGCAGTGGTAGAGAATGAGCGATGTGCCACAGTTCTGTGAAGTCGTTAGAGCAGAACATTAACTTTTAACAGGGTAATCTTACATTTCTGTATTATAGGCTGCAATGCATAAAATGCTTGGGTGTACCTTTAAGGTAGAGCCAAAATTGATGAGGCCTGAAGCATTCATTGAGGATTTGTTGCCTTATTGCTCCAATTTTATCAAATCCACACACAACGTGAGCCTCAAAAGTAGGCTAAGATACTGCAAATGCAATTCAACTCAGTATTTAAATCTATCAGATAAATCTAATAATCAATCCCGTATTTCCAAAAGAGTCAAAAAAGGAAACTTAAGGAAAATTAAATCCCCTATCAGAAAGGAAGTTCTGTACAACCAGAGGCAGAAGATCACGTTGGCGTACTTGGACTTGAAATGAGTACCTACCATCTCCGCAGGTTTCATCGTGGCAAGATGAACACACCAAACAATTCAAACACACCGAATTGATGGCGACAATTCTTTATTTATCGTTACTTGCGAAGCGCATTTGAATCAAGAAGTTAAAGAAGTAGCAACCTAACATATTTGCCCTAATAATCTTTGCATAATAGCCGTGGTATTATATGCTTCCATAAGTAAATGGATTATTAATTTGAATGTTTCACATCTTAGTAGGCAAAAAAATTTAAGCGCCATCATTTTATACATTTAGACCTTGCGTTCGTGCAGTAGTGGTACTCCTTTCCCACATACTAGTGGATGGCTTGGTCTTGTGTGCTTACAATGCTCTCAGTCTTCTTTGATGATGTTAGAAGGAAATACTTTAATGAAGTATGTGCAGCCTATGCGCAGAGGAGCTGTTTGGTTACCAGAGTGATTAAAAGGCAGTGAAGTTGCCCTATGCGTCCGTATTTAATGATCAATATAAGCTTAATTAAAATTTAAAGCGGAAATAATTTTTTTCGGCTGCTTAGTACCGCTTGAAATTAAAAAAAATATGCTGGATGGCCTCTAATATAAGGACTGGGAAAACATATCCATAAGGACGTATGTTTTACTTGTGGCCTTAAATGTTAAGATTTACAAAAGTACTGAGGATGGCCGTTCCGCGTGCAAAATATGTTTGGACTTCTGAAAACATTTACAGCACTAGCCACTTCATAGACCATATTAACTCATGATTTCTTGCATAAAACGAGTGAACTGGCTCACTTAAGCAAGTAATGAATGCGTACAGCGAAGAATGCCGACTATCATTTAATGCAGCCGATCGAGATAAAACCGAACAAAAAATGCTTGCAATTAAACATGCAGCAGATAGAAGAGTTGGTCGACTATCACTTGATCAAATCAAGATCCGAATTATGGAAATCCTTTGTGTGATACGCAAAGGAGGGATTTTGATGCTATCCGAAGGTATGTTGGCAAGACGCGGAAATAGAGTCGGCAGAAGTACTAAGCATAACTTTTAAGAAATTTAGTATGCTTGACAGCCACACAGGATCAATCTTCAGTAGAAGAAGAAAAACCGCAGAACAAGAATCTCTAAAGCCATTTTGATGAGTTAAATTTAGACTACATTTTTGGCATCGCTTTCACAATATCTGGCTCTAAAATTTGCACCGTCGATGCTTATGGTAGAGTAAGAAGCTATTAAAAAGGCGAACAGCGTTATGTAGGTCTGCTTCCCATTCTGATAACTTCCGGCTCTTGCAACTCAGAAAAAGTGTTTTTTGGAATAAAATTGCCAACAAAACTTTAGCAGGAGCTGTGACAACAACAAAATCAATTACTGCGATAAGAGAAATAAATGGTCAAGAATTATTCATGCATAATAAATTTTTTGGCTAACATAGCTATGCATATCCCAAAATTTGATGTATGCAACTTCCTAATAGACACATACAGATGCCGCACATAAAATGTAGAGCACGAAACAAAAATTTTCATAAAAGTTGTCCTTATAGCTTAGTTATTTAATTTATTGCTTTGCATTAGAGCAGGGCATGATTTAGACACAAATTCGGGGTTGGTAGCGCAACTACTTTTTGCACCCATACGAATTCAGGTATTCAAAACCTCCATCAGTGGGTAGCGATGCAGAAGTTGCCCAAATTTAGTATACGATACGAAATACTTTTTAATTTTGCAATTTAGTTTTCTTGTAAAGCTGTTGTAAGGATCCAATTCATTTAAAGAAGAGCAGCATACGGCAAATGGGTTAAATCCAGTCGCTTGATTTTAAGCTTTAGTAGAAGACTTAATCAAACAGCAAAAATAAAGCTTAAAATGACTGTAAGTTGCATCTTAAAATAATGTAATCGCATTAGCGACTTGACAGTTGCTTCGTGTACTTTAGATCAGCTTGTCTCAAGAGTAATTACTTTCAGGATAAAACACTTAAGTAAAATGCAGTTATGGTTGATTTGATTAGATGAGGAGCCATCGACGCTGACCAAGGTGAGATATGCAGTGCTTTGCTGCTGTGTTTCTAATTTTTAGCCCAATGTTTGTTATAAAATAAGAATAAAAGCAGAACCTTCCATGAAAATTTTGCTTATTGCTCTATTTTGCTTTAAAAAATAACGTTTAATGCATCGGTTTTAACTTCTCAGTGAGAGCATCTTATTTTCGTCATTTGCGTGGATGGCAAGGGTGCTCGTAAAGACTTGCAAGAGAAAGCGTTGAGGGAAGGAATAATTTTTGCTGACCTTCCTCTCCTTCCATTTAAAGATTTTAACAAGAAAAGCAGCACAATTATGCATAGAACTAACCATTGACTCTTATTTAATAGATTTAATTAAATTGACGTAATAAAGCTACCAATGTCGATCATTTGTTTGTGTTTAGTTCCGCAAGTGCTGCTTAGAAATACGCAATAGTGATTCCTTCATGCATACTGCATGGCATAAGGTAAGCTTACGTTGCTATCATTTGAAAGTAGCTATGCACTTTCCATGTGCACAATGAGGTCTTGTGATACCTGTTTCTGCTCTTTTATTGTACTCTTTGTTCATGGATGTTTAATGATCAAATATATTTCCGGTGTGTAAATATTGCAACAGGCCTTCTTATGCAAATTGCACATATCCATCAACGTTTTACAATAGCAAAACAAGTCCAACTGTATGCTTCGGCATCAAGCACTGTACTATCTCCTATGCAAAACATTTCATCACACAGTGTATCGTTGTGCAGATTTATCAAGAAATATTGCCCTATCTCAGTCAAAATCCAGGTGAACATTGTTACAATAACCAGTTCTCTTTCCTTACAACAACTATTATTTTTAAATAAATGGGCGTTTGGAAGTAAGATAACAGTCACTGCAGCCACCACCGAGTTTTCAGAGGCTGTATATTTCTGCGCATTCAGCGAATGCAGATTCTGAAGGAGCAGAATGAGGTTCAGTAACTGCTGAACTAAAACTAGAGCATCTATTCTGGGCAAAGGTGTTTTTTGTAGGAACTGCTATGCGCCTGAGAACAAACCATTGCAATGCTTTGGTATTTGAATAAATTCAAAGAAAAATAGAGAAAGTGCTCCACTTTTTAGGCTGGAAAATTCGCTTAAAATTTCTCCTATTAATGATACTTTGGATGCTTGTATTCTGAACAATGTAGTCTCTAAAAAAGCAGCAAGCGGAGAAAGGGTAAGATTTTAGTTTTTTCAAGATAGTAAGGCCTCAGATTCGAGGAGTAACCAAGTAGTCCTTTATCGCTATGTTGGGATGAATAAGAACCTATTAATCCAGGGCTCACGCTTAGATAATCACAAATACCCGTTGGAAATCGGTAGTTCTCTCCTGTTTGGCAGTAGTAGATCATGGTAATGCCAGTCACGAAACACGGTGATGCCTAATTCTTGGAATTAACTTGAGGGTTTGATCAGTGTACTTTGCCGAATGCAAAACGACTACAGTTTTGATCTCTTGGATCTTTATAATGGCATTTGAACCCAACTTATGCTATCAACTGTTCTTTACATATCCTCCATTTTGATCAAGATTGTTAGTTTGCGTTTATTTTTCTAGGATAATTGCGTGCTAAGCCTTGCATAATTACAGTACCCTAGAGCGTATTATGGTTGACGCTACCATGAGGAAAGGAAATACTTCTTAACATGCAGAAATAAATTATACGCACAGCCCAACTGATTTTGCAGGGTCAGAAATCGGAGTTTTTATTTTACCAGTCTTGATGAGCATTCGCTATTCTGGCCCATTTGCATGACATGGCACAATGGATTCTAACGGGTTTTAATCCTACAAATTAATGCTGCTGGTTAAGTTTTGACTTCCTCGCTTTTAATCGCACATAGCTAAGGGAAAGGCTATTGAGTCATCATAATTACATTCTATTTGTCCCTTTATACCCTCTTACAGATTGTTAACTAAGATTTCTATTGTACTTTTATTTCTATTAATAGGTAATTCATGCTCCAAAGTCTGACTTCACCCCAGATTTTTTACAGGGATAGAAACGATCGCACCATTTAATACGTTCGTCTATTAATGCTGGCAACTTAGGTCCCGCTTGAACTCATTCTAGCATACCTATTCCTAGCTGATTGTGCAATAATCTCTCACATATATCGCATGTGTGTATTTGAATGCATTTGTAAAGCGGGACGTTTTTGGTGTCTACTAACCTCGTGACGGGTTGGATGTCATCAACTCTGAGCGATTCAATTTAATCAGTAACTTCTAAACGCAATTCAGAGGAGCAAAAGGAATGAAATTCTCTGATCAGCAGACGAAAATTGAAAGATTGCACCTAGTTTTACACGGTTATTTTTTCTGGCTTCATAAAAGTCAGAAAATACTGACTCGTAACAAACGTACCGGGATTGACACATCTACAACAATCGTAAATTGTCTAAATAATATAATGTAGACATTGCATCAAGTTTTTTGTTTCATTTAACATAAATTCACAACACTGGAGGTCAGAGAATTGAAAGGAACAAAATGAGCTCACAAAAGGGTATTAATGCTTATTCAACAAAGGGAATATAAACTTCAAAGAATAAAAATTAATAACTTTGCTAACCAAAATCCTTAGAAATTGTGCAAAGTTCTTCCATTGTAACGTCTTTAACCTTCATTATTTAGTGATTTTCATCACTTTTGATTAGTGCCGCAAAGAAATTTCCCAGTCACATTATGTGGAGACAAACGTGGTCCGGACTATGGGGTGCTGCGCGAAACACTAACCGTGACTCCACAAGTGCGATAACCAGAAAATAACACTGAGGAAAGGTTTTATAGATACAGGTAGCTAGATTGCATGATTAGATTTCCACTTCTTATTATACTTAATGTGTAGCTCTTATAACAAGTCCTAAAGCATTTCGATCTTAGCACAGTCTGCTAAGGAGTACAAAGGTCAACATTATGAGTGGGAAGTAATTTGAAACAAGATTAACCCATGCTTGAAATTTCAACATCTTAGTTTTAGATTCATTTTAAAGCTTTTGTCGGTAAAACAACAGCTTATGGGACCAGGTGTTTCCCTAGTTCCTAATACCACATAAAATAGGTCTAAGTCGTGAATTGAACCCTAACACAACTTGCATCATGATCAAGAATATTAAACGGTCGGCCAAACATTCTTGGTCTTTGCGCCGGTTAGAGTTTACAGACCGCAATAAATTAATCTGATAAAACAGCACACAAAGGGGTGGTATCTCAAGGGTTGATAACCACGCATGCATGGTGGCTGTGTCACAGTGTTTAGCGCAAAGAGACTAAAGAAGCGTTATTTTTTCAAGTTAGTCACTCAAACGCTCATATAGAATATAGTTTCTAAATAAAGTGTGTGGTAGGCTAAAGATACTGCTAGGTGTTTGGTCTGAGGGTTCACAGTGTCAAATCGTTCATTTTGGCCCTTCCCGACCATCGGCACTTCAAAACACATTTTGACTTGTGACTATCGTCGAGTTACGGAGTGTAAGTGAATTCTAGTGCTAATCAGTATAGCGTGGGATGAGAAAAGAGAGCGATAAGTTTACGCAATGCTAATAGATTCATTTTCTCAACTTTAGGCATACTGTTTAAAAAAGGGATACCAAAAGTCTGAACTGAGTTCGAATTGAGTATTTACAAGGTGGAAGCTAATTAAAAAGAAATTTGTAGGACAATCGTTGAAAGCGACTAGCAATAATTCTGAATTGCTAAAGTGAATCGTCTTTTCAAAAACAATGAAGATAGTTAGAACTGTTTTCGTGTCCTAATAATAAGTCGATCTGTGTGAACGAGGTAGAGTTTGTGGTTAGGATAAACACTGCACAGCAGCCATCGCGCAAAAGTAGCTAATGAATTTAGATGCACTTGTGCAAACACTAAGGCTATACCTTCACTGGGAAGGTAATGCCTTTTACTTGCCTTTTTACCACTTCATAGCTTGGGCTGAAGCAATGTAAGCTGAAATTTGGCAACTGAGATGAACGAACGAAATAGACATGAGCAGACTCTCTTATAGCTGACATTTAGAATAAGAGCTTCGGCACCAAAGAAATCGTAGAGCCTTGGATTTAGGATAAAAAATGAGACTCTGGAAGGTTCTTAACTGATGCTTTGAGGCTGAGCAAGGGAAGGTCGGTGCTTGCAAGTGAAGCTAATTAAACTTATTCAAGTTCTCTTCTGAAAAAATGGCAAATTAACGCAACTTATGTACTTTTTTAAACTGCTTAGTGCTTAAGAGCATTGTTAGTGTTCCCGTTTGGCTTTTAATAAACTGGGTTGTTAGTTTTATGAAATTCGTAGATGATCTACTACCTGACGAGGATATCATGAGATTTTAAAATAGGTATGAATGAAACAGGTGATTAAGGTGAAGAAAAATGTTGTCCCTTTCGCTCTTAACCCATCCTTTAAAATTTTATCCAAAATACGCATATTTTTGCAAAACAGGATGAGAAATTTCTCTTAGAAGATGGGGCAACGCGTTTGGTTCCCCACAAGTTGGTCATCAGCGGCCATGACTGCGCGCCTAAGGCTAAAGTTATTATTCTTTAAAATCGCTAACAAAAGGAATCTGCTATTTTAATTGGTGTATGCAAGCCACCGAACGCGACTTATTGCAATCCTACACATAAATATGATTTTGGAGTCACTGCTTTTGAAATCAAAGCTAATTTTCGTGTGGCTGTAAGGTCATTAAAGGAGCATTATAATTACATCCTGAATGCACATTTTTAAGCAGTAATGTGTACACTTCCGCTTTTCGAATGCACAAAGTGAGTAAAAAGGTATTGGGGCTACGTAAGCCTATAAACCGTGGAAAAATGCTAGATTACAGCACAACTCGTCTCATCCATTGAATCCAGCATTAAATAACACGGAAGAGTCCAATTAATGCAACTCTTCACGTTATTGTGTCTAATGGCGAGGCAAACGAGATCTATTTCACAAGATTATACCATCTCACAACTTTACGAGAAGTCCGCAGAACTATCCTAATAGAAAAAAGTGATTTTAGATTAATTTGAAAATTTACAAAGACGGATGATTTAAGTAAATGCAAAATTAGTGGGACATCTCAACTGCTTTAGCAGCCAGCATGGGCGATGGATCAAAAGACTGTCTTCAAAGAAGGCTGTATAGAATTGGCCCTTGTTTTGCACATCTTCATGCAGTGTTTACAGCCTTTCCTGAGATCAAAAGAATTGAAAAATTATCGCCAACGGATAGACGGACTAAGGGCTACTGGGGTGAACTGGACGCCATACCACCATGTTAAACCGGAGCCTTGAGAACCCGCTAAATCAGAACGAAATGTTGAGCGACCAAAGAATTGTATCTCTTCCTGTGTCACTGCTATCAGCGCAACGTTCATAAACCAACCAATCTAGTCAATAAAGCTGCTAGCAACCTAAAAAGTGACAAACCGCAAAATCACTGCTCCCTTCCGTTAGTTCCAACGTAGCTGAGTTGAGAAGAGAACATGCGTAGACCAACCCGTATTTCCATCGTTATTAGTAAGAACACTGGAAAGGATTTAAAATCGTTTTGCAAGAATAGGATTTTGCTTTCATTCCTTTGTTCTGCACTTTCTCCATTTGCTGCTGCCCAACCATCCAGATAGTAGGCAGAGAAAGATGATGAACGCGAGAGGGTATCAGACCCTCTAATTAACCTGTGCTGCCTAAAAACTGAAGTCCGATCCTCATGGTGACCTGTCACAATTAATGCGCTTACTTGCATACAAGAAAATGCCATATAAGAGATGCAAAATAAAAACTTAGGTTAGAAGTATACACAAACCTCAGGCGAATCTTACAGAAGAGAAAATACATGGGTGCTTACATATCGCAGTCATATATAATTAGCATTTTGCAATCCATTACAGTTTTAGGCTTTTAACTATCACATTACAGACACAAAACTCGATGGATGCGACACCTTCCTAATTCGTAATCCTACTCTTTGCCACTCACTCTACTTCTTTTTGTTAAAACGAAGCATTAATTTGTGAACTCACGAGCTGGCGCAAGCAGGAATGAAATTGAGTGTGTCTTTTTAAAAAATAATTGTGCTGTTATTCAGAAAAGGAGATGACCCTAAGGCAAAATAATAGTATTTATGAGTCTGCAATAAAAATATCGCAGGTAAAAATTCAGTCTCTTATGCCCTAGGCTCGTCAAAATCACAACCGGGTGGCTAATTTCGTTGGAGCATGACTTCGGGCCACACCACATGGACAGTTCATGCATTATTTAGGTGCATGCATGGCATAAGCAGTAAAGGCAGATAATTCTTAGTTTTCCTTCATAACTTTGCAAGTGAAATTCGCAAAAGTTTTGCATACTTTACTTTGATTTTATGTCCACTTGACACATTGGTAACAACTGACTTCCTTTCAGTAACATCAGTTTTGATAAAAAGTGCGGTTTTATCAAACGAATCGTTAAACAAATGCAAACACCACCAAATATATGTCAATTCACTCCCCAGCATTTGCACTTTCATGTAACCTCACTTGCACCGTTGAGTTCTACAAAGAAAGTGGAAATGCATTGAGGCCACAATGGTTTAAAACCCACAAAGGAACAATGGATTCCAGCACTATATGCCTTATCTAATGAACCCAGTATTGAAGAACATAGAAGAGCTTGATTAATGTGATCATCTGTGTTGTTACGTTCGAAATAGGGAGAGAAATAGGAATTCGATTTTAAAGGTTATGGCAACTTGTAAACCCACCAAAGATGCCAGAGAATTTCCTGATGGAATAAAGGCTTTATACTATTAAGCTGATTAGTAAAAACTATTTAATTTTACATTAAATAGGTAATTCATGCAGACGTGTTCATAAAGCACTTGTAAAATTAAGAGACTGGCCCACCGATGTCTACGATAAGGTCTTTTAAAATAACCCAGAATTCTGCACGTTGAGTATTTTCTGGGATTTTAATAAGTCATAATACTGGAACAGAAATTGCGTTGCCAACGAATAAAAGGATTAGGGGCTGCTAGAATGGATTAAATGATAAACCATCATACCATCGGTGAATCTCTCAGCATCTTCAATACCATACTCCATAACTCTCTGTTCTGTTGAGCATCGTCAAGTCTTTTTTAGGTCAAGCTCCTGTGTTAGTGCTGTGAGAAAATCATCCATGAATAAACTACGCCAGTAATCAAAGCTCCAGCCAACCTAGTACACATTCGACCACAACGGCACTGATCCATTGTGTCATTTTCATTGGGCTGGGCCACATTTCCATTGCTAGTGGTAAGTAAGCAGACTCAATACTGCTCAATCATATTCCTATTCCACCTAGGTGGCGGATAGGTAGAGAATAAAGTTAACAAAGAATATGTCTGCTAAAAAGCAATACGTTTGAAAATGGGCAGATTAGTTTCAAGAAAACCGATTCATGCAGTCAAAATTTGTCTTTTTACCGTATTACGAAGGAAGGCAAAGGAATGACATCAACAATCAGGTCTTAGACCTTCCAATCGAATTGTCTCATCATCACTGTGGCCAATCGCATTTATTAAGCATATAATTCCTTGTATTTTTCAACTTTAAGCTATACTTTACAGTACAAGTACAAAAATTGGAATGATACAACACTTTGCTTTTTTCGTCGACTTCAAGCAATTATTCGGGATCCCACCCTTTAGCGTAAACACAAATGGAATTTCGCATATCTCATTAGAAGGCTAATCATGCCATCAACCTGGAGGGCAAATGACCCCACCACATAGTGGCAGAAATTACCAAGTTATTACGAAAAATGCCAAATGCAATAGCTTATACTCCGTCCTAATCAAAATCACATTGTTAAAAGAGTCTGCTTGTATGAACTGTGGGGTCGAACTTTGTTAGAGCATAATCTCGGGCCAAACCACATGAGCAGTTCATGCATTATTTAAGCGCATGCATGACATGGACAGTTCAAGCACAAAAGTCTTGATTTTTTCTTCACAACTTCGCATACGACTTGCACAAAGTTTTTTCTACTTATGAGTTCATCCGTTCACTTGATGCACTGGTAACAACCGACTTCCTTTCTGTAACATCAATTTGGATAAAAAGTGCAATTGTGATAGGTACGTTTTGAAATCACTTTTATTTAGTAAGGGAATGCCTTTTTGGTGAATAGTTGGCACAATCTCGTTACAGTCTTGGCTTATTATTCAATCACATGCTTTGCGAAAATACTTAAAAGTGAACCACGCTCATGCTGAGCAAAATGTAAATGACGAAAAGTCAAGTGTTGGTCAAATTATTCCTCACCCATGTTTAGATGCCTAGCACAAACTGTCTGATCTGAGGTAAAAGTTAATTCCATTACGAAAGCAGCTAAATTACAGGCGATATGAATTAGCTCTTCTTAATGACTCGTTTGTCGTCGGGACGAATATGGAACACACGAGTGAGGAGGTCACTTAATGAAAGCACTGGAATGTTGGTAGCATTGAGCGACGTGGGAAGGGCACTAAAGAGGTAGAAAAAAGGTCTACCTATCACTATGTATGATCACACTGTGTCACTTCGTTACAGCAGTGCAATAACAAAGAAATATTTGTTTTAAGTTATCTGGTTGCACTTCCAACATAGAGGTCATTTATTAGACTTATCCTTTTCGGTACAAATGTCTCAATATTATCAGAATCATGCAGACATCAAAACTTTCCCGCATATCCTCGTCTTTAATGCAACACGCATATTCCGGTGGGACTACAGCTCTATGCGACAACACTTGTCCCAGTCTGGGTATCGTAACGTGCTTTAACTTATTCCGCTTGATGTGAAATTATTCTATTCCGCGCCGTGTATTAATCAAGCGTTTTTCAAGGCAAAAGAAACTAGCAAATTAAGTGCTGGATCGACAGTTGCATTTAGAGGAAGATATGGCAGTCCTGTCGCGGCAACTGAAATGACGCTAAAGTCAAAGTAGAGCGGTCGAGGAAATTACATCTCAAATTTGTAGCCAAAGAAAACGTGATGCTTCCTTGTTTAATTTTAGTGATCTAAGTAGAATGTGATCACATCAAGGCAGTGACCGTGTGACAAGTAATTTGTTTGCGGCATTTCTAAAAGGAGATTTGATTTTGCACTCGGTTAATGGTTAATAGCTGTGGTTATGTTAGTTCACAATGTAAATTCGTGCTACGGCAGTAGTGCTTGCATATGCTTTTATAGCTTGAATTTGGCAGTCCCACGTTCGTCAAATTCGACGTGCTCGGGTAGAAGTCTAAAATTGCCTTTGTTCTGGTGCTGCAGATTTGCTAAAATAACGGGAGTGAAGGTCAGCAATCTTCATATCACATGAGAACAATGCAAACTCCAACAGGGTGTTGCATGTTCGAACAGATCATTTCAGTGTACTGCATTTATAATGCGGCACAAGTGGTTTTCTTTGTTAGGCGTTTGACGTTCGACATGATTGACGTGCCGTGCCATCCTTGCACAGATTAATTGGAGCAGCTAAAAGGATATAGGCACTGCTGAGATATCATGACACCATAACTTGGTAGAAATTGTTGCGTTATGCATGCATTTACCTAGAATTCGATTTAGCCGTATTTGAAAGCTGTTCTCGGCTGCCCTGCGTTTCCCTCCCTCAACTGGGACTTACAGCGAGAGAGAATGGATACCAAATAAAACATGTCAGCTCTTTTAAGAGCTGTAGCAGCTCCATCTCCTTCTCCTCTCTCCTCGTCACCGGCCACCGTCGTCGCCGTCGAAGCCCCTCAATTGAGTCCTACACCCGTCCTCTGTCTCGCCAACATGGTTTCGCCTCGTGACATTGACTCTCCCGAGGGTTACGCTGATGTCATGGAGGACGTGCGCAGTGAATGCCTTCGACATGGCGCCGTTATTTCCGTCCATATTCCCCAACCCAATTCCTCGACTTCCTCGACCTCCTCCTCCACCGCCACCTCTGGTGCAAAGAACTTTGGAAAGATATTCGTCGAATTCGCGACTGCACAGCAGGCTCACGCAGCCAGTTTGGCACTGGATGGACGCAAGTACAATGGACGCACTGTATCCACGAGTTTCTGCGACCCGGCACGCTATGCGGCGGGGGAGTTTAGTTGAGGCAGGAGACTGTCAGAATGCGTGATGATTTGTTCTGTCTTGTCTCGGCTTACTTCTCTATAATAATGTATGAAAGGTCTATTTTTGAAGCGCTGAATCTATACCTTCTCTAGCTCCTCCCTCTTTGCTTGTTGCGAGTGATGTAACTTCATCTGAAACATGTAAAGTCCTGCTAATCATTCAGATTTTCTTTTCCTTTGGTGATTCAACTTTCTTGATGTATGTTTTATAGTGTCTTACAACTCCGAGTTTTATGCATGGAAAGAAAATTAGGGACTCGGCTATGGAGATGAGTTAAAATAACATTTATTATAATTAAAAGAAATTCTGTAATTTTGGTCATGGTTTTGCGTTTGATATTCGTATATGACGAAAAATTGTACTACGCTAAGCAGGCCAGCAATATTTTTTGTAAATTCTGAAACCCGTCATGATACTATTAGGTTTGTAGGACTTATTCTCTTAGAATTGGTAAAGCCAAGAGCCTAATCAAATTACTAACTTCGTACAGCTCATTTAATCCACTTCGTCCTCTCTGAATCACCAAATTGTTATTGTTGAAATGGACTTGCAAACTAAGTAGGACGGTACGGATAGGGTCAGCGGAAATCCAGCAAAGTTAGTTCCTGTACTTCATACGTGGCAGTGCCAAATGCTGCAAGAATTGAAGCACAGTCGCTAATAGTGTCTTCCCCTCTTTTGTTCTATTCGCTGTAATAGACGCAATGTACTCATTCGAGGAGAGTTTTCATGGTTAAAATTTGGAGGGCAATTGCGGATACCGAGTGTACAGCTAAGGTGGCAATGCACTCTTGGGAAGAACCCAGTCCAGTCATGGGGACAACTTGCTTGTCTTCAAGCATATAGATTAAGGAGGATCCTCTACAGCCGAAGTAAATTAGGACTAGATGGAGCTTAATTATCCGACATGTAAATTAGCCATAAGAGGTGACGATGGGTAGTTGTACAGTCAAAACGCACTTGCAGTTGGATAGAGCTTTGCTCTGTTATCACTTTTCCATTTGACTTCCTTTGACAAATGCCAAAGAGCTCAAAATTCTTCTGCTCTTTTCAAAGCATACCTCTTACAACCAGATAACCATAAATTACAAGTCCTAAGCATAAGATTTTGATACAAAATTACGTGGCCCTCTGGCGTTTGGTAGACAGGTTCACTGTTGACGGGAAGGATGCTTGAGATCCAATTCAGTGTCATTTAAAACACCCACAAATCTAAAATCTGTTTTTCTGGTTGACTCCTTAGCCTACTTTTGCAACTACAGGAGCTGAGCAACTGCATAATTCACTGGATCGAGGCGAGTTCATGTGTCTCCTATTTTAATTAACATCGTCCCACCCTCCATCTTATTTTTGGCACTTCATGGCATGATTTATTATAACTACTAAACCGATTCAATGTTTCTAAGTTCCGCTTTTATGTTTGGACCCTTGAAATAGGTAGACTAGTTTAAGGAAAACATAGCGCGTTTGACAGTTATAAAATGCGCACATGGCATCGCAATTTTAGCCTTTCGGAGTCAAAATACAATTAGACAACTGAATTGCTGCATTTACTTGTTGCCAAGTAGGCATCTACTAGGAAAATGGACATCTTAAATATCTTAGAATACTTTGATGCGGCTGCTTTCGATTCTCGAAATACAAGTTTGTGCAGCTATTTATGCGTGATGGCCTCAGATCAAAACCCGTTCAAATTAAACATAATTGACCAGACTTACTCATCAAAAGTGCCTGTATAAACTTGTGCTATCCTTCTGCAGCAAAATTAAAATCTGCAATTACGACAAGCAGCTCGAACAAAGTAAGTAAAGCGAAGAAATTGCGTCTAAGCGAATTCCTATTATTTGTTCAAAAAGGTAAGTCTCCCGTGTAGGAGTTTCTTACTTTTCTTCCCCTATTGAAGCAGCTAAACAATCAATAGTGTACAAATAGGAGTTAAGATGAGGGTCTCTCTAAGCCCGGAGAATTCACGTGCCCTCTTCAGGGCCACATTCAAGTCGTCGACACCATCGTAGGGCGAAAAAGAACCGGAAAACCTGTGCACAGTAATTAATATTCATCGCTAAATTTGACAAAGAACTGTATATGGTGAACCCAGTTTAAAAATGAGGTATTCATAAGGCAGCGAAATTTTGGCGAGAAAAGAATAATTCCAAAGAACTCCTAATTGGGATGGCATTCTTGCCCTAATGAAATTCGTTTTCTGGAGGATTTCCCTCTGTCAGTGTCAATGATTTATGTGCTAGTTACACGGTTGTACGACCGATGACCCCAAAGTTATTACATGATTTCGTATTTTTCCTTAAAGGCATTCCTATCGGTTTATTCTGAGGCCAGTCATGTAATGGACTGGCACCTTGTAGCGTTAACTACATAAATGTCCTGAATCCGACCTCGGTACTTATTAAATCTGAATACAAAACAAACATGCGATTCGGTGAACATGCTATTGATCACAGTTCATTGTTTTTGCAGGGCAATTTTTGTTTTTTACTAAAATGGGATGGACTTTAACATTAAATATTGAACCTGTTTGTTTGGACACATCTTTTGGGCGGAGTGTGTTGGTACTGACGAATTCCGTGACAATTTGGTGGACGCCATCGGTCCCCGAGGAGTAGGCCTACACTGAACACGCTTGGGCATGAGATCTGTGCCCTTTTTAGCGCTGCCGCACAAAACATAACGTTACCCAACCTGTCCGCTTGCTCAAAGGGTGTGAGGGCTGCGATTGAACGGAAAATCGTCAGACCTGTTGTAATGCATTACTTTTTTAGTTGATTGCATCAAGGTGCTTCAAGTGCATGTTTCGGCTTTTAGATTCGCATTGTGTAGCAAATTCAATTTCCTCCGAGATTTTTAGTTCCATTTGCATCTGATCTGCCACGAAGCCATATTTCCTAACCCAAGAAGTGTATTCAGAAAAACTTGCAATATAAATATTCAGCATAAAAAGGATTTCGTTGATTCGCATCTCGGGTGCCAAAGCGGAAGAATAGGCAAATAATTCTGCTAAGCATGCATTAGTAACGCCTCCAGTGTGTCTCTAATCAGTACATAGTTGACACATAAGTGGAAAATAAATTCAAAAGATTAGTTAATTTTAAATACTTAGGTGTCATAAAACCTTAGGCAATATTCATCGCCCAAATGTCAAGTAAATAGATATAGGTGGCCATTGTTAAGTATTCATTTGGGCAACCTTTGTAATGTGACTGTTATTATCGCCATCCTTCCCCACTGCTCTCTCACCCAGTGAAGAAAGCATTGTACAGACGCAGTTAGTATGTTCAATTATGATTTAACGAAACCAATGAAGTTATTTCGTCCTGCAGTGTTCTGTTGTTATTACTCCGTAGCATAATTCTGACGTACTTCTGCGAGGGCATTTGATGAAATCTAGTGTCATAGCTAAAGGTGTGAGCAGGCGCTGGGTTACATTAAGCAAATATCTGCTTAGTCTAATGCAACAGGAATAATATCCCCGAAAAATTATTCTAAGCATGATGCAAAATAACCTAAGACAGCGTAAAAGCTCAAGAATAGCTCTTTCTTAATCACGGACTGACTCTTTGACTAAACTTCAAGCTGGCTTCATCACAGTCATGGATATCTAAACTCGTTTTGGATGCTGCATTTGGTAGACAACAACGTCTCCAACACAACAAGTAGTCTATTTCTGCATTAATACAGCACACCACAGCTTCTTCCTATTTGAGATGCAGGGAACGAAAACCACGTATTAACAGCCAAAATTAAATATGATAATTTGAATAACCACTCCCATGGCCTGAGAAACCAATTAGTTGTTTTTCCATATTCGTCTCAAAAGCTAGATATTTAATAGTTTTCCCTTCCTGGACAAAATTTGGGTGTCAACTTTGGCTCTGTGAATTATACATTGGAGTAGGCAAGCTCAAGAGCGAAATCAGGTGTAATCTGTTATTTAGTTATGAGGCAGGCCACTTTAACTCGAAAAAGTAGACGGCGAAGCCTAATGATATGGTGTTAAATAAAGATAATTCCCTGGGCCCCAAACTGTGCAAGGACACCCTGCCTTCTAAAACTTTCACTCAAACGTCTATTCTCACTTATTTCAAAGTGTGTACTTTACGAATGTTTGAAGGGATGAATGTGCGTACAAGCAAACTCCATCATTGTTACTTAAAAGAGGTGCCATAATTACTTCATGCAGATCGTCGTTTCAAGCTGCATCTTAAAGTGCATTTACACTCGTATGGACAAATACACGGAAATGAGATATCGGCAGAACATGACAGCCAACTTACTGAAGAGAGCATTGCAAAGCTAAACATCCTACGCAATCACATTGGGGCTATGTGCTATGCTCTAGCACATTCAAAAGTGGCATCATTTGCCACCCGTCTTGAAATCCGCTAATTCACTCATTCTGAATTCTGACTTGTATTTGACATTAACAATTTGTGTCAAAGCGGCCAAGAAAGTTTTCGTGCAAGTTACAATATGGTACTGACTAAAATGTCTTACAATTGAGGAAGTTGAGGATTATTCAATTTATGGTAGCTCGGTGAAGGAGTCTCAAGGTAGCACAAACATTCATGTCAAACATTAAAATTTGACGAGATCTTTAAAGAAACTTTGAGATGAAAAGTGGATTTGATCGAAGTACCGAAAGAGGATTGCTTAACCTGTGAAAGAATCAAAGGATTGGAAATTTTGTATCCTATTTCTGCAATGCATTAACGCTAAAAGCCAAATAACATTTGAAAAGTGATTTAGGATTTTCAAGCTCGTCCTTACGCAAAACTGGTAGTTTTTGTTGGATTTTTAAAATATTAAGGGATAAATTTCGAAGTAAACGAAGAAAGTTTGCCGTCATTTGCATGCCTCGGGCGCTCGGAAGCTCGGCTATAAAGATCTACCAGAACATAAAATGCACATCGTTTTCGAAGATTTCACCATATCAATGAAGAGACTAGAGCAAATCGAGATCGCTACTGTATCACACACTGCAAATATTTCCCACATTTTAAATGAAGGCAAATCGAATTCATGGGGATACCCAGAAGTGCAAACGGGTGTCCATGAATTCCAGGGGCCACTGTAGCAGGTTATTCTGCCCAACTCTTTATCAACCGTCTCGACCAAAATTTGTTCGAAAAAGAATAACCACCAGTAAGCATACATTCCAAAAACTAGCCAAAGTTGCGTGATTTTTCTTTGAATACTCAGGAAGGATCAGTGAGCTAATTAAAAATGGGAAGTCATTTCATTTAACCACCACCTTTTGGAAAATGCAGCCACCAGTAATTTAGAACCTTAGTACTGGCCTCTAATTTATAGGGAAAGCTCTAACTTTCAGCAGCACAAACAGTATCCAGAAGTATAAGTATTCATGAAGTTGCACTTTAATCCACTAAAACAATTTTTAATGGATGTTTTGACCAATCAAACATGTGCGCAACAATCCTTATAACCCACGCATGTCAGCAACGTATTCAGGCCAAATGTTCTTCGTTGTTGAGTTTTTTTATTGCTTATTCGTCTGTGAGGCTCAAACGAGCGGTAGCACTGTTCACAGCTCATGAGAACAGCTTAAATTAAGAAGGGGATGCGGCTAAAGCGATGGCAAAATTTTGTGCTGTATTGAGTGGTTTTATCATCAAAGCTACTAATAACTAAGGATTCATCTACTCAAAGTGTGACAACGATTTGCCAAAGGAGGAATAAAGCCGTCAGATGGAAACAAACAACACAGTGTAAGGGCTGTTTGACAGATAACTACATGCTCGATTGGAGCTATAAGGCCCCTTCAGGGAATAAATATCCTATGGAGATCCAAACAGATAAGTCGCTGCATCCAAATCTAACGCAAGGACTAAACTGGAACAGAGGTCATCACCTTCTATAAATTTCTAAACAATCATCATGCAGACTAGAAGCAGCTTTGTTTGGCTTTATAAAACCTCACAGTAGCTATTCAATTTTAACTAAATGAACTCACACCGAAGTGAAACCTTCTCTCTAGCTATTTTTTGCAACTTTTGAGGTCTCGAGAAAAACGTTTTGTGTTACCTGTTTTGCGAATCCTGTTAACATAGGAATAGAGTGCACTACTTGGTAAAAGTTAAAGGTATCCGCTAAGGACATTAAATAAACCTGACATTGCGACTAAAATACATGGTCATTAAATCGCCATTAACTCAAGCTTAAGCTTTTGCGCAACTAACCGGACCTACATTCACTTTCGACAACGACGACATAGAAGATGAAATTCTACAGGATGCAACTGACAGATTCGGTGATGTTATGCTGCAAAGGAATCGGTGTGAGGTAAGCAATGTTACCCAATTTGCGACTTTGCCGCAATGCTTCGATCAGGATGCGACCAATAAATTTGAGGGAGACAGAACTGAAGAGGTGTATCCATTAAAAAGCAAAGAGCATCATTAGCCTCTTTATTTTACCTCACAAACGCACAGCCCTAGTGACAAGGAGTGATGATCACATGTTTAGTGTAACACATTCCGTTGTTAATCATCAAAAAAGTCAACAGGTTGCAAGTTGACTTATTCTTTTCCAGTTACTTCTCCCTGAAGGTAGAGTCAAGGAATAATCGCAAAGTGAGGAATTAGCAATTAAAATAGCTACTATGAATGGGTGCAAAGATTCAAGTAGTGCTATGTAAACCACTGAGGTAATATGGCAACGTGAGAGAAATGTGAGGTTTCCAGTCTTCACTGAAATCGTAAGAAGCCGTAGAGTAGAAGAGATGGAGTGCTATCTACATAGCGTGAAGTCCATGCCGGTCAGCGAAAGAACAATGAGTGTGCCAAAGGAAGGTTTAAGTGGACAATGAAGTTAGTGTAGAGGTTGGTTAAAAATTTGATGCTAATATCACTCCTACGAAAGGTTTAAAAGAACCTAAAATAAAATTTAGGCCACATAGTTCCTGACTCTGGCACTGGAACGAAGTATCCACAAAGACATGCTTCTGTCGTGGCCATCAATGTTAGATTTTGCTTTGTCGCAGCCCATCAATGTGCCAACGGTGGTGGTGAATTCCCACCAATCGGGAAATAATCGCTGCGTGGCTGGGATAGCCTTCGATGCTTTTATGAGCATACTTTCAGCTCTCCCACAGCAGTAACAGCACCAACTACCCTCATTTTATGTTCTCTCACGATAAAAGGACAAAGAAGTAACCCAACTACAACTTTGTGGAGGTGTGTGCAACAAACCTCTGCCACCATTGCTGGTGCATCAGCATTTACCTATCAGAAGGTATAAACAAATACCACTTATCCAAACCACGGTCTACCAAATACGATCCTCCATAAGCCCTGAAACGAGAAAAAGAAAACTGAAGTACAGACTCCGCATTTCAGTATCACAATCTGAGTTAAGTAAGGTCATTATTTTCTTAAGAATAGGAAAAGATTCGAGACAAAAAATCTTTAATGCACCTGCTACTTCCGAAACTGTGCCTGCATTTAGTGTTATAACACCCAGGCAGAGTTTATTTCAACTACTTAATAAGGTCAGTTGTTATTTCAATAGATATTTCCAACCTTTAATTATTAGACGATCCGCGCCTAGGATTACAATTCCAAAATATTTCCCTGGAGTTTGCAATGACGTAAGGCAGCATGCATGCCGGTTGTGAAAGGGGTTTTAAGATGAGGTGACAACATCGACACCAACCACTACATTAGTGGAAAAAATGCACTGGTGGTTGCATTAGCAGATGTTTTTATTTCTACAGCATCCATGCCTACCCTGTAAGTGTGATGTGAGTAAATTAGTGTCCGGTATATGCTGATGCCATTTGTAAATAGATGATATGAACCACTGTACCTTGGGTACTTTCTGTTTGCTTAACCCTGATGAATAGTTTACACGAAAGTATGCTTAAAGCGAAAATTCAGATTTGGTATTGCGGATAATTCTTCTCACCCATACAACCTCAGATGCTCAAAATCATCATCGTTCCGCATCGAGGTGTGTGACTCTTAGGCCAAGCTCACCTCAATGAAGGCCTTATTTTAGAATATTCCTTACTCAGTGTCCAGTTTACGTGCACATAAATATTATGGATTAAGAAGCCAAATTCACAGGGTTGACCTTAAGCTTTGGTAAACATTGCAACAAAACAATGAATTCAAGTTTACTTTAAGCGTAAGTTCCACTCCTTTTCGAAATTGTAGACCAAATTATTTATTTGTTTTGAATAGATTAGACTAGTTCAATAAACGAGCAATTGCTTTGCATCATGAAAAGGTTTGAGGAGAAGTAAATTCAATGGCACTGCATTTAGGCAATTTAGCCATGAAGAATGCTAACATTGCTAATACCCACTTTATCCTCCATCTTTAAATAAATGGTTTTGATGAGTGGGCTGGATTTAAAGCCAATGGTCTCCAGATAGAAGTGGTTACACGACACATGTCAATGAGAACGGCTACCACTCTTAGGTTTCGTTATCTACCAAGTATTTGGAAATTTCTTTGAACACCTGCTGTCCACATTAGGAACAGTCCACCAGATGATTAAGTAATTTATTCAAAAGTCGTGAACAAGGTTTCTTCCGACCAACGCAGCAAAGCGCTTAGTGATAAATAGTATAAATGCGTCCTTACTTTGAAATTTTGTTAAACTCTCTTCTCAGTCCTGTAAGTTCTCCGTAGACCATAATTCCATTCCGTTGTACCACCTCTCAGACATGCTAATGGCTTCTCAATCTTTCGGTTTGTAAGTCATGCGTGTATTTCATACCACTTTAATTTGCTTCAACTTTGGCAGTGGTGAGCAGCTTCGATCAAAAGACGGCTCTCCAGATGGCAGAAGCTGATTTCTAAGCCATTAGGCCACAGAAAAAGGGAATCTGCTACGAATAGATGAAATTGCAAGCACTTTGATCAGAACAGTTAAACTACAATTAACATTCAAAAATTATCTTTAATGGGTAATACAAGGAGACAAAATAACAACTGAAAAGAAACCAGACGAATTATTTGGAAGTTTCAGCTTGGAGCTGTTACCTATATGCGTAGCAGCAATGCCCTCTTCATGTCGGTGCCAGCTAAATAAAACGCTGATAAATGGATGGCTGCACACCAATGAAATGAGGTTGGGATGGCAAAGCGAAGTGGAAGCGAAACATCGGCCTTACAATTTCATTTTTGAAATATTTCAGCTAAACGACTAAGCTTTCGGGCCAAACCCACGAAGACTGACGTTTGGTATATAAGTCTACGCTGTAGCAGAACACCCTTCGGTTTTGTGGTGAAGATCAGTTGAGCTCCTTTTCCAAATATAATTAACAGATTCAAGAATGATTCGAATAAAGTAAAATCACCTAGATGTGTCAGTAAGGTTGAAATTAAATACCTTCTATCAGATAAGAAAGTTTAATTACCGCTGCGTTTGTTTCACTGACTAGCTTGCGACGGTCGGCGTGGAATGATGATAAAAACGGAAGTTGGAATATCATCAGAGAGGAGTGAGAGGCATGCAGTGATCTAGTATCCTCCATAACGCTGTGTCGCAATCCCGCTCTGTGGCATGGCACCTAAACCATGTTACCACGCGTCCAAATGTTTCATTCCTGGTAATATACATTCTGCTACACTATTTCAGCTTTATAGCCATTGCCAATCTTATTTTGATTAGTGAATTTTGTGCCAAGGATTTAGGTTTTACAATAGCCTTCGCAGCTGTAGCTTAGTTATTTCGCATTTCCTCCAATTAGACGTGAAGAATTACCCCTTTGCCTCGAGGCTGCGAATTAAGCGCGTTTTAAACATAGAAACAAATTTAGTTTTGATTTTGATAGGTGAATTATAAATAAGACAAAAGTTGAAAGCGCTTTGCAGATTCTGCTAAGTCAGCTGCAGTTCCACTTGAATCCTGTCCTCATCTTTGTTCTAATTATATAACCACGCATAAATTCAAGGCAATTGCGGATGCAGAGATTCGGAGGGACTACTTCAGAAATCACAACGTTGCATCACTGATCATAAAGTGTAATTACAAAGTCAGTCACTAAAAATCATGATTATAAGGAGGTTTACTTGGTTTGGATGCAAATTCAGGAAGTCGGAATAAAATATTTTGGCCTACAAAACTAAAAAGCTGCCACTGCCTTCCATCAACCGGCTGAAATTGCACACAGCTAAGGCTCATATTTAAAATCATATACTCAAAAAAGCTTTACAAGAGGTAGTAGCTTAGCTTTGAATGGATAATTTACAAATGGTTTTGGTATCACTTGCAAGGATCTGCTTACCTGAGAGTTTTAAACATCGCGTTTGAGTGACTTGGCTCACCGCACAATTGTACTGACTTGAGTCTTTCCTATGCTAGAAAGAGGTTATGAGATCAGAGCAGAAAATGTGTCGTCAACGCACAGAAGGACTGTGAAGCTAATAACCTGCTCTCAAAGTCTTGTTTTCAGCTGAAGTATCGTGATGGAATTTCAAGTTCTTGCTTAACCAAAGGGAAGAACAAAACAATCAGGTTATCGCACAATGTCTGTGATCTGCAGGTAGTGAATTTCTATTTATACTTGCGGTTCAGGGTGCTGTCAATAAGTAGTTTAAAAAAATGACCTACGGAAAGGCCTTTTTAAGTATCTACTGCAGATCGGGCTCAGAAATGTATATGCATTTACACAATGATAGTTACCTTCAATTGCTAAATTATAAGCATAATGATCTTTGCAAATTGTTTTAAATTTTGCAAATCCTAAATAGAAGCCTGCAAAGTAACGAAATTTGCATCAATTTTAGGGCCTTCTTCAAAGTCTTCGTAGATGGAAACACGTGTAAAAGTTCCCCGTTGGCATGGAGATAAAATAAAGCTGATGGTTTTACGTTTTATGTTGACTTGGATGGGCGATGAATGTTGTAACTTTCCTTTTTCCAGAGACCACCCAGAATTGCAATCGCCCAACAACGGTCGACATATGGTAACTAAAAACTCTTTGGCCATTTCAAAGTTGTCTGTTTGCCCTTATTTATGGGAAATCCAAACAGCGCAGGATTAATGCAGTAGTTCTTGAATGCCCGTTTTACGACGATGAGCACACGCAAATCATTCTGGCGCTAATTTGACTACAATGCATTCCATTTGGCATCTGTTACACTAATAATTTATACTGACTCTGTGTCAGCTAGGTTTTAGCATAAGAATTTGTATATCCACGCAAAATCGGTCTGCACTTTGTGTCTATGCATAGGACTTGCATTCAATTAAGGCTCACTTTAGGAAACCAAACAAGCGATTTTAGGACCAAACTCTGCCACTTGAAAGAAATCAGCTTATTAATCCAGTGACATTTCCTTTGAATGCCATCCCTTTCCTCGCACCAAAAATAGAACATCCGCATATGCCTTTGATGGAAATGCTTACCACATCGCACATCACATACCGAAGTCCCATCCGATGCAGTCGTTCTTAGCTCATGAGTGGGCTGATACCCATTGCTAACCCAGTAGTATACAGTCCCAAGTTTTGAAAAGAAGTTAACTGTTGAAACAGGATAATGGCTTAATGTACTTCCGTGGTGGTAACCTGACGGTAATTACTACAATTATGTGGTTCGTAACATTCGTAATTACCTATCATCACTACAATGATGGACAAGAAGCTGTTCACTTGCCTTACTTGTCTAGCGTGTATGGAAATAGATGTAGGAAGTTGAGCTTTTACAAATGCAATCCACCTATAATACTAGTGCTTCCTAAATCAACTTGTTTCTGAACAAAATTAGAGGCGTGTTCCCCATGCAATGGACCATCTTTTATTTTAGTCCTTGCATTCGAGTGCATTGTCATCAACATCCTCGCCGATCGGATACGCAGCCTCTGATTGAAGGTCAAAAAGAATGCACAGCTTTTGCGTTGCGTTCAAGTATTCGTGGCTTTATATCTTATGCACAAATCATGTGTGAAGATGAACCACCTCTTAAGAGCGGATCAGCAAAATATCATGCAATCTAGAGGGCTTAGTTTACGTCAACAAGAGGAAATTTTAATTAGTTTGTGGTTTCGGTGCATGAACTTTTCAGCCTCTTGCCTTTAAATCGTTCGAGTTAATATCAAGTCGCAGCTTTAGCCAATCGCTCATCACCTCAATTTACAGATTGAGTTGGTTTGAAGTTTTTCCTTAATTGATAGACATCATTAGCTCTTGAGAGGATATCAAAGCTAAACAACCTACTCGATTAACCATAGCTTAAGTTTAACAAAAAGAGTTGTGCTTAAGTGGCTTAGAAAACGGCTTCACTCAAATAACCTTCCGCGTATTTGTAGGCCAAGAAACCTCCTTCATAACGGCAATATGTAGGCGGTCTACGACTGTGATGCCATGCAAACTAAACATTGGTCCATTCTTTAGTAAATCACTTTTAAAAACCACTTTTTTCCATCATACTTTGAAAGGGCTTTTAAGCGAGGCGTGGTCGATTTCCTTTATGACATATTTGACTTAGGTCAGTTCTGTGAGAATCGAGTACGGAAAAAATGCGACAAAAATTAAATTTTCACCAAGGAGGCATTGTATGTCTTCCTTAAAGATGACAAAAGACTAGCCTCAAAGTTGACATTAACTAAATGGTTGCATACTTCCTCTAATGACCTTTGGCCAGACCTACTGCAATGCGGCTGAACGGCTTCTGCTGCAAAAGGAATAAAAGATTCCCTTATTTTGCTTTGCTTACATGCAACATTGTATGAAGTGTCTCAAACAATAAGGTGCTTAATGCTAGAGGTGGCAGAACCATCCCTATACAATGCTCTTTATTAAGAGGCCAAAATTCGCATCCGATGTCTAAGCTTTAAATTAACCTAAAAGAGGGAAGTTACTGCTTTGCCCGTTTAACTATGACCCAAAAATCAGCCACGTAATGCTGATTCGATTTGACTAGCCTCAAAGACTTGAGAATAACTGGTTCGATACCACCTTCTATTCTCCTTATGGGCTCTATTTCTTACTTTGCTAACCAATATTCTGCTTCATTCATCAAAGCGTTTCTTGACTAAATGAAAATGCACTTCTATTTCATTCTGATTACACATGGAATTTTTTAGATTGCATCCGATTTCGAATGAACACACTCCTTGAATGGTAGCCAAAAGAGAACCCACAGGGTTCCTAGTCTCAGAAGAGCAACCTCAAGACCTGCTATGCTGGCCGTGCAGACACAAGCAAAAAAGAATCGAGAACATAAGTTGCATTCCACAGTACTGGTCTTGCACAGCACAGGACTAGCAAGTTGTTGCTTGCAGCGGTTCTCAAAATGGCGATCCTTTTACCCAACAAATTTGGCTGGTGTCTTTCCTTGAAGCAAAACACTTGAATGTAGATAACTTGTGGGTTTAAGACCTCTGTAAGATGCATAGAGTGCATAATACGCACTGAATCTGGGCGCCTTACTTTATGCTCCACTTAGAGTAACATACCATTGTTTTTCTCCTAATAGACGTATCCGTCATCAATCAGGTTTGATATGCAATACTATGCGAAAGGGGTAGGTACTACTCAGCTTCAAATCAGTACTACTACCTTGAATGAGAGAGCTTAGTAAGCTGATATGCTTAAAAGATTTGTGCCTATAGCTTTTCGGTAGGCATAGTAGTCAGGCCGAACATCATTACACGCATAAAAAACTGCTCATTTTGATCCATTGCATGGATTACTGGAACCACAGAAAAAGGACAGCATGACCCCTTTTACTAAAGGAGAGGCAGAGGTGATTTGGCTCTATTAATGTCCACGTTTTCTTGAAACCATATTGAACGCGACAATTTTCCCTTTATTGCTGACCCCGACAATCCTAATTTCCTTAGAGGGTGTGGTGTTGTTCAATACCAATACCTTATATTTGGCATCTTTAGGCCAACAAGCTAGATTCGTGACCATGCATTCACTCAATTGAGGGAACGCAGGATCCACCACGATGTTGATTTTCCAAGCCGTCTACTCATTAGCACAATGTCTTGTGGCGTGTATGAAGTACTTGTCATTCCGTATACAATAATTCACACTCTTTGGTATTTCTTGCATTGAATCAATGCATTTTGAGTTCTCAAACATGTGGATCTTTAGCAGTCGCATCAGTTTATTTTGCTGAACTTTCATTTACGCTTTAAAACATCTCTTTACCAAGGAATAGAATTTTATCTCTTCTGTTTTATTAGTTCCATAAAAAGGTCCCATCCATAAAGGACTTAATGGATTGAGTTAAGCAATCAAAAGCAACTGAATGGCGCCCTCTCAAAGATACTCATACCTACTTAACTGAATTCTCAAAAACATTTTAAGTCAAGAGAAACGAAGATCAGTAGCGTTTAAAGGTTGATTTAAAATAACCGATGACTGAAATGAGCCAGAGGCAACCGCTTCTTTGGTTTATTGCACATCAATGAATTCTTCAGATGTACAATATCTTTTTACTGATTTCGACATGATTTCATTATTACCTAATAAAAGCCTTTTCAATGCTCTGCATTAAAATGCGTGTTTATTTGGATGTGCCTATTAGACTAGAGGCGATCAGAAAATGTGAACCTCGTAATCGACCGGACGCCATCACTGCCGAGGGGAAGGAGGAGGAGGAGGAGACTCATCAACTCGTCTTCTAGTTCCATGAGTAGGTGGGCTGAGATTGAGGAGGGAATCGTAGAGCCTGTAAGACCTAGCCTACCTTTTTAGCTCGATTGGCAGATTGTGATATGATAGGAGTGTGGGTAATCTGTGCGAAGAATTTGTATACTAGTCATCACAAGCCTTCCAATACCAGGATTGCGAAATTGCTCGCTATGATTGTTTCCTTTGGATCAAACATAAACAAAATATCACGGCTGACACTGTAAGGTTATGATACAGTGTTCGAATTGGAGGGTCATTCAACTCTGTGGGTGCTTTCATGTCCACGTCAACATTCACATCCCAACAGAAGTGGGTCATTTGCTGCTACAATAAGTAGATTTCGTCATTAACTTCACTTCATCCTTTACTTAGTTCTTGTTTATAATTAAAAACTGGTGAAGGTGTTGAATTAACTAGGAATAGGCGAATGGCTCTCCTTTCATGCTCATGCTAATGTGGATTCTCAACAGCAATTGCGGGTTGTCTCACTGGGTAGGTTTGAACAAGTTTTCATTCCGTTTCTAAAACTCATAAATCCGGACACCTAACCTTTGATTTCGTACGATTTTCTGAACCAACTTTGATTATCTTCAAGTTTTTAAGTAATTACCGATACAAGCATTCCAATAAGTAGGTTTCAAACACAGAATTATGGTTAAACACGCAAAACAAATAGCTGTTCTTTGATGCAAAATAATATAAGCTAGTACATCCAGCTGATTTGAGCATAGCAAAGGCAGCATATTTAAGCAATTACATTGGGCTGAAGCTTGGCTGTTAACGCCAGACCTACTTCAAACTGCAAAGCTCATTGACTCTCCTTCGAAATCAAGAAACGATGTGGTATACCATGCAAAGGACATGCAGAAAGACGTAAAAACTTCACGAATAATTGATAAGACATTGAAATTGACATCCAACAATGTCGTTATTACGCATTCTGACGTTCCATTGTCAGTTTGACTGCTCGTCAATCTCGATAAGTATGTGAAGGCTCATGTCGCCTTTCAAGCACTTTTAGCGTGATTTATCTAGTTTGTCTTTAAAGCCACGAATTGGTGAACAACTTGGTAATCGAACATTTGCAGCATTTGAAACAACTCAGAATGCCGGCGATGGGCTTTAAACGTCAAAAGCGCATACTAATCTACTTTTGGAACCTTAATCACACGAAAGTGCTCGCAATGGGAGCCTTCTTTACGATCGAGCCGAGTGATGACAGGCTGGGCTGGAAGGTATTCTGTCTTTGTCATCATCCAACTCAGTGCTTACATACCCTGTTATTAATAATTCAATCATACTGAACTTTTTATCACACAAATAGGACCCGAAAATAAATAGCTGGATGTCTACAACTTCATGAATTAAATGCAGAATGCTGCACTATAAAGGCTCAAAGTAAGCGGTTAATTTGGATGCAGTGCTAAAACGGAACCTGTAATGCAGTACTCGCAAAAAATTTTACATTTCGTTAGATGTTCTGGAGCTCACACAATCTGACACTGAGTCATGGCACATAATAGATGAACTACAAGGAGGAATGGTCTGACGGCAATAGCAAAGATGTTTCCTGCCTAATTTCTGTCAAATTTGCAACCTGATAGATCATATTTATCTTCCTGTTAACAAGCTGATAGTTTCTGAAGGTCGAGCAAGTTTATTGTCAAAATTTTGATTACGTCAGCTCTCATGACCAATTTTCACAGTCAGTCAAATGAGGACATTGACACGGGCCTTGAGGGTTGACAAGACTGCACCCAACTAAAACTACATCAGATAAAACAAGCAAAAGAAGTCCTTCATTTGGTTTTGCTGTGTGCTACAGTTGATGAACTTCTTCCATCACTGAAGGGTCTATTAGCAGAGGTAGTAGTAGTAGTAGTAGTAGTAGTAGTAGTAGTGAAACATACACTTGGCTTCGAAACTACCGTGTAATTTTACATTCATCTTTAACTTTTTAGGCGTTCCATTCCTTATTTTAGCACTTATCGTTGGATAATCACATGCTTCAAACGCCAGTCAATGGAAAAACCATTTGGCACAGAATTCAAGCTTTAAAAATGGTGCGAAATAAAATGCTTCGTCTAATTACAAGTAGACGACGTTTATTCCTGCCTCCATCAATTGCGTTTCTCTTCAGACGCAAAGATTGTTAAAAGATTTTGTTACAAAATTCATTTGTTGAACTCTGGTTTTTGTTCTGTACTGGCGATTAAGGCTCTGCAGCTGCAATTTTGTTAGACCAAATGCTCTCCGGGTCACGTTATTAGCCGCTCAGTCACTCCTCGGACCCTTACTACATCAAAATCACTTAAATCGCCCTTGTGCTACGCCTCCATTGCACAGTCAGAATGAGCTTTAAAGTGCTACATATATTACTGGTCTTTAAAATTGCAAATCTATTCATTCCCAGCCCGTTTTTACAACCCAACATGCACTGGAGTAACACTCACCACGCAATTATTCTCACCGTTGGTTTGGACTTGGCCTTCGCACTGAAAGCGTACAAGCATTCAGTGCAGGCTTCATGAAATATAAGTGTCAGATTTGTGTGCTTTATATTGAACTGTAGATGGAAAATTGGTGGTTCGCAAAACACACTACCAACTTCTCCCTCTCAGGTTACAGGTGCATATGAATGTAATATTTCGAACGAATTTTGGAGTAGGGGTGTTGCTTAAGAATTACTGCCTTTGGAAGGACAGACTAGTCTGATGCTGAGGTATGTCAATTAATGTTTTTATCAGAAATAATGATTTTTGGGGTTTATTTTGTCAAAAATACTTTAAAAGCGTGAATTCTGCACAATGTTTGTACTCAACAAAGATCCAAGCGGAGGTCTTTCAAGACTGTTTCATCAAGGCCTACTAAAATTGAAAGCAGGGAGTACGCAAGCTGCCTTTTGTCTCCCCATCGAGGCAAAACAACCTATTATTTTAGAGCGATTTAGATACACAGGGGATTATGCCATTATGCTTGTAGAAATTGATAGCTCTCTTCTTCGGACGTTGGTTGGTTGCGTCAGTGGCATAGGTACGGAATGGCATTGTTTGAACCTAAGGAATTAATAAAGGTTTGGACATTGCGCTTTTATCCACCGTTCGACACAAACCTAATAAAGCTTGTCATCGTCTAACTCGTCTGTTTCAGCTTCAAACATATTGACCACGAAATTGACTTATTTTATCACTGACCACTTCTTAAACTGCAATTGATGCACCTTGTGCACCTCGCCCTAAGCATAAAATGTAGGGCCGTACGCAGACCGCTTTGTGTAAGAGATATTCTCAAGCAGAGCCAATCTACATTTTGAGGCAAAGTTTTCCGTTATCACTAACGATTCAAAGCCTTTCGTCGAACGAAATTGAGCATTCGCGGTTTCCTACTATTTTTGATGTAAGACGATGATGAAATCATGGATTATAGGTGCAATTAAAAGCCAAATCAACTGCAAGTTTGCAATTCTATCTTAAGGAACAATTTGAGCTCGATTAAATTTGACCCCCTGATCCGTATTTCATCACATGCTAGTAAATCATGCAATTGCCGATATGGTCATTTTGATGCATAAGCGCAATGCATGCAAATATGCAAATATGAATTCGCTTTGCTTGTCCCACGTGCCGGTGCCAACGGATTTTGTGATTTCGGGATCTTAGACAGTTAGCTTACGGATAGGTGTGTTTCACTTAGCAAAACATGGGGTGGTCTACTCAATGAATTTTCCCATTATCATGTTGTGATCTTTTAACAACCAAAGGAGCTTACACCTTGAATGATAATGCAGTACTTCCTTTAAGCCACTAAATGTTTCCATCCTCTTTGCGAATCAGGCAATATAGTGAGTCGTCGTGTAAGCAGCATGCAAGATGACGCAAGTACCTTCACAAATAAGCAATAATAAGTTTTATTATGAGATCGCTATCATTGGAGTTAATGAAGAGGCCTTCTGTGCAATCCAGTGTGCCATATCGCTGGTAGTGAAAAACACGTTCGAATGCCATGCGAATCCTTCATTCCCGTCTACTTATTAATAAGCTAATGCATTTCAAAACTTGCAACAAGTTACTAGTAAAATGAAACCTTTCGAGCATTGTCTGAATGGTCATTTTGACAGTGGTGTGAATCAAGTTGCAGATAAGAGCATTTCGTGGTGGCCCAGGTGTATAATTTGCGGTCTGCTCTTTGTCAGTCTGCCCAGGGCCTCACGCTGCAATAAATTAACCCAATAGTGTAGCACACGGCGTGTGGGGGCTCGCCAGTTAATGGCTGCGCCGATAGGGTGGTTAAGTTTGCCTGGATTTCCAAGTGCCTGCCCTATACTTAATGCGAAGCATTTAAATGAATGCGACTATTGTCCTCCAGGCATTTGGACTCTCGTGCTGAATTCGTTTTAGCATGAGAATTCACTGTGTGGCATGCGTCACCTCGGTTACCGTAAAGGTGCACCACCACCACCACCACCACCACCACCACCACCACCACCACCACCACCACCACCACCACCACCACCACCACCACCACCACCACCACCACCACCACCACCACCACCACCACCACCACCACCACCACCACCACCACCACCACCACTCTTTTAAAATCCATTTTGGCGTCAACTGATGAGGCGTGGGTAAAATCGACACTAGTAGTGCCAGTGGCAGCTCAGAGTGACGAACCCTCGTAAAATCCTTTGAATTTACCACTGGAAATGTAGCACAACGGAGACCTGGACTGAGACCGAGGCTGGCATTTGTGTTACCAACAGCTAAAACGTCTTGTGCTCATTCAAAATGCTCGCAACATATTTACATATATCAATAGACTCTATTGCCGATAGTTAAGGTCGTTTCTTCTTTCAATGTGAAGTGAAAAGTTAAAGACAAGTGACGGTGAGGGCAGTGTCGAGAGGAAATACTTAAGCTACTATCAAGTGAAATGAGTGAACAAAGTTGGGCACGATTTTGCAAAAGTTGAGATCAAAGCTTTACGGGAAAGGTAATGCCTTTCAATATGTCTTGCTATTATCTCGAATCCTTGACTGAAGCAGTGGTCGCTGAAATTTAGCAGTTAATACGGACAAACGTACCTTCAGGGTGATTTTCGAGAAGGCACTACAGAAACCGCGATGACTCGGATCAGAAACCCTTTTTACCTCATCTGTTACTTTGAGTTGCAGCGGACAATAGAAGGCCTTTAGCTGGCTTTCGAGGCTGGGCGAAAATACTTATATTATCTCAATCATAGCTAGTAGAGACTTAACATTCTTCACTGTTGAGTAGGCGAATTGGTACTACTTGTAGTTGCGATAATTTTCTCGAGTGATTTTGCCACTTTGTCAGCATTCCAATCAAGTGTCAAGTTTACTTTTCTTGTAATGCCTACCATGTTCCCGACTCACCTTCTAATTGACATCAATAGCAAAGCTTCCAAAACAGCTGTGAATAAATAAACGGTAAGAGACGTATATAAGTAGCACTCCAAAGGCTCTCTGGAAAAAGGAATTATTGGAAGTACAGTGAACAATTTCCTTAAACCTTGCCAGAAATATATATCGAGTACACAAATTAACCACCTCCAACTGTGACTAGTTACACAGGAAAGCCAAACATTTTTTGAATAAACTGCATTAGGAGGAATACGCAGTCCTGATCTATGTGCACGAATCTCCTATTGCAACTTACAATACGTAAAAAGGCTTTATAGTTACCGTTGTCAACAACAAAACGAGTTCCTATGCGCATTTACTACCATTAAAAAGCATCAACAGTTCTTTGAACTAACAGTATGTGTTCGCTTTAAGAGAACTATTCACACTATCAAAATACTATGGAAAGTTTGTGACTCCCCACCTCCTTCTAGTTGCACATTAAAGTTTCCACTATAAGAGCAGTAGCAGTGCATTCACTCCCTCCATCTCTAGTGAACATTACTAACAATGTATCAGCGAGGTCAAACTTTGAAATAAATGAAGTAGCGAATTATAGTATGATTTGCCCAACACAATGTGAGAAAAGCAAAGATGTGAAATTAAAGTGGTCATGAGGTTCTCGATTCCATTGCTTCGAAAAATAACCGAGGAGGAGGCGCTTCGCCTTTAGAGGTTAGATTATACCGATGAACACTGAGTGCCTAACTTTATGCAATTATTCACTACAACCAAGATATTGGGATAAATCCTCCACCGTCTGATGCCTTTTGCCACCTTGATATTACTAACGGCTGTTGTTTAGCTTTGATGAGAAGCCTCTAAAACTCAAAGAACCAAGTTTTAATCCGGATCATAGCAAGTATCACCGACGCTGTATGAGACTTTAAAAATGGCAGGATGCTACAGAAAACAAAAAAAACAAGTTCTACATAAACTGCCTAATGTCTATAGTTTGCTGTTTCACACAAGCTGTTGCGAGAATTACACAAGTTTTGGAGGTTATATCAATTTATCTGTATGCGGAAACCCCACCAGATTTCGATCTCTTGCCATTTTAAATTGCGAATTTAAATACTCACATCTGACGTCAGCTATGTGCATTCAGTATTCACTTACTTCGGTTCCAGGAGATTATGAACAAGGTCGCTATAAAGCAGGAACAATAATTCAAGGTCTCACCTCAGGGAATCAAGTGCGCTGCAATGAGTAATAATTGACGATCTGAAAGAGGTTGACGTGTTGTGGGTTGATGCGATGGATTTGACGACTACTTACAGGCTACTTACATCAAAATCAGAACTTCTGTTTAACTGTTCGTAGCTTAGAGGGTTACAGCTAGAGCCCTGTTTGGAGTACCACACTGTTCTATGCCACAATATTAGCACTAACTGGAGCACTTTTATCATCCAGTGCTACATTGTCGATTTATTCTTGTTTGAGGTGCCTCTGAGACCAGTCAGATGCTTCCTTTGCCCAAAGCTTCACATGAAAGGCAACACCACAGAATCTTCAGTGTCCAACAATAAAATAACACGAGTTTTCGGAAATAATTCCCTTGATGAAAACCGTAAGCGGCGCGTTTACTTGGTGTTGAGCTATGACCTCCACATGTCGATGTGCATTCAAAGTATGAGCGGGTCGGGTCAATGCATCATGTGGGCTCAAAATCATGTAACAGCCGTAAAATTAACATAAACCATTGTCATGAAATAAGTTCCAATTTAGTCCTATATGTCTGCACCTCCAGATTTCATTTAAAACCAACACGAGAAATAAATACTTCTTCTAAGTTTTACACAATTATGTGCATTAGCATTTGGTACATGATTCGATCTTATTGTAACTTCTTTCCACATGTTTTTCGATCCTTAAGAGTCTATTCCAAGCAATGCTTAAAATACCTTCTTGTAGATAACGATTTTAAGTCAAAAATGAGGTTACGGATTGTCTATCATATAATCGGGTAATTACAACACCGAATCAGTGTAGTGAGTTGTAAAATGAACTGAGGCCTCGAAAAACACTCCCACCAATATTGTACTGGTAGTGGATTAGTCAGCTAAAAAGGAGCTGATGAATGGTCCCAAGATGCATTTTCAATCCTAATTCGGAGTCGCTTCTGTTTTTTACTGCTTAAGTAGCATATAGGTTCCATTCATGCTCTGCGTCTTTTGTGATTGGATATGCTACGCTTTGTGAAATTTGTGCAATGTTTTGAGAATCGTTTGCTTTATTGACACCAAAATGTAGGAATTTGCTGCTCCAATGCACAGTTTCCCTGGAATTGTTCGCAAGTCGGTGTGGCTTCTCGAGCATTTGGTAAAATCTTATTAGGAATTAATTCGCGACTATCTAACCGATTAGGCTGCTTTGCCTGGAAATACGTTCGCAACAAAGATTTGCGCTGTTTTTAAGGAGTGAAAGGAAGAACCGAGATACAAGCGCAATATTTCTTACTCCACTGCTGCCCACCGAGACATTTTACGCTCCCTCTGAGCCAGTAAGTCATTCAATCACATAAGTCAATCTGCATAATTATGAAAAATTGTTGAAATCACCACCCAGGACGCTCTGCACTAGCATCCCCTCTAATAAACACTATACAGGTTTGCCCAGTAGAAGAGTCTTCTCCTTCCGTTGATGTGTGATGCCTTAAATACTCAATTCCAATGGCAGTATAGGTGATTACTCACTACGGTATGCAAGCGCTAATAAGTAACCAGTTCTAGTAAGAAGTGCAATGTGTGTAAGCTAAATTAAACGAAAGTTAAATTAGTCCGCTAGTTGGGACTACACATTTAAAGCCTACCATAAAATTGAGGTGGCCCCCTATATTTAATTTACTCAGACTAGAACTAGCCAGTAGCGTTGCGTGATTTACTAAACTAAGGCGATATCAAAATGCACGAAGGACAATGCTTCGGTGGCCCACTTATTTCTTTGCAGTAAAGCGGGCACTTAAGGCACCGCGATTGTACTTCTGCTAGGTGGCATGGTTGTCCGGACATGCTAGTAGCACCCCAGCTATTCTGTGCGTGGGAAATACATCTTTCCTTCTCTGTACTATGGTTCGTTCGACTTCCGAACAGACTAGGGTGCTAGATCAGTGGCTGAGGAAAGCACACCCGATCCTAAAGTACATCTACGCTGATTACTACTACCGCACACTAGATATTAGCATGATGGATGAAGGCCAAATGTTACTAATACGAGGTATCGGGACGACCTTTAACGAAATGGTAGTAAATGACGCCCACCTTCAGCAACTGCCACGGCTTTTTGGGTAGGAATGCTTTTAACAACTACGGCGTAATAGCAGTGAATCATTTGCATGTCTTCGTTACACAACTCTCTAATGTTAACTGTACGAAGGCGTTAGCCAAGAGAACATGCAGCAGCTCTTCATCCTCACCACTAGCTGGATAGAACTCAGATATGTAGGCTAAGGAACATTGAAGCGAGAACATGGTGTCAGAGATGAACAGACGCTAAACGCTTTTATGTCCTGTCCATCATTAAATGGTTCTGCTTTAAGCCCAGTGTTCATGCGAATAGCACCGGACATGTCATGACAAGCACACCACTTTTCCCTCAATAATTCTAGAACGGGATGCAGCCATGCATTAAGTTGAATTTGTGCGAGAGGTCAGTGGTACTGTGGTCACGTGCCTTATCACCTGCACGCAAATCCGATGGCTGGCACAAGTCGGTTCACGGTGACGACCGAAAGGAAGCCTTACCAATGGAAGCACTGAGGACGAGGTCCTAAAGAAGAAGAAAGCTGTGAAGCACTTTGGGTGATTAACGCTTCGTTTAAATCACATGGACGCTTAAGGCTTCGCTCTTTACATCTCTACTGGCAAGCATGGCCTATTGTTCGTGCCTGTAGCCTTTCAGCCCTTCTGTGTGCCATCAATATGCTTTCTGGTCTGGTGTCATCACTGCTTTCACCTTGGTGAATATTCAGAGCCCTACGTGAGAAGACGTGAAGTACTGATTTACTCTGCATTTTTGCCATGTTGGGCAGAAATATCTGAACTATGACCGATGCCGCAAGCTGAGACAGCTACTATAGCCAAATAATCAGCGCCCAAATGATATGCATCCATTAGTCATGATTTGAGCCACTACTAAGTACTTTCGTTCATCGTCTTAGAGTAAAATGCGAAATTGCTGCATGTGGCCTTGCCAGTGACTACTCTGCTTTTGCATTTAATACCAAATGCATTTTCCGTAGCTTCCAACTCAACAAAATGCAGACAAGTGTTTGTCTGTAGCTTTCATAACTTCCCATGTGGGTATCGTCAAGTGAAGGAAATGGTTCTGTAATCCATAATTTCTCTAAAGATTTTTACCTATGTGGTTTCAATGCTTCACCACTCACCTCGTGCAATGGATGCATGGAATTAAATGCGTTGCTACTTGAACACGTAATCACCATAGAGTTTAAAGTCACATGTCCTTGATGGTGTTTACGTTAGCACTGATTTGCTTCCTCGAAGCAAGTGCATGCAATGATTTCGAAGGCATGTTGATGCATTTTTAATGATCATGCAGCTACACACTAACTCGTTTTGTTGCTGACAGTGCTGATGCTAAAGCCTTTGATGCGTGTTTGTTTGCAACAAACTGCTTTTGGTGGTTTGCATGCGTCAGTTAGAACCGCAGAAATAGTTAGAATCTGTTTTCACGAAGATGTAGCTTTCGCATCACTCAATGAGTGTTCATGGTCAGAGTCGGCTAATTTGTTCGGAACAATCGCATTCGTTCCAACATTTGAGAAACATTGTCCTCGCCATTCCCGAATCCCGTGCCTGCTTTTGGACAATTTCTCAGGAGTTAGGCTAGGGACAGAACTAGCAACCACTTCACTTTGTCCTTCGTTGTTTGTTCATTCCTATTCGTTTTAAAAGGTAGCGTCATCACTGTCAACGTACACATCATTGACCGGCTCGGTAGACATTACTAACCGATTGACTTATAAGTGGGATCGGAACATTAAGAGAGCAGAAAAGCACTCATGGAACATCCAATCATAAATAGTGCTGATTTGTCGGCCAACAATGGAGAAACTCAAAGGTCCCTAATAGCCATTTTAGTGGTAATTTACCTTTGTATGCCAAGCCTTAATTCCAATGGGTATTCGAGAATTCCCCTGAATTTGAGTGCACTAATGTCCATCTAGTTTTGCATCAAATGCGTCAAATTACAGTGTCGATTGCTTCGATCCAGATTGCGAAGCACTAAGGGAAATAAGGAGGCAGCACCTTCAAAGTGGAGCATTGGTCTCGCTTGCTTAAAGAATTGCATCAAAACTTGTCCAAGTACTTTGCAGAATGAATGCCAAATGTACTTACATCAAACATTAACTCTAACTCGGCCTGTTCGTAAGACCCAACTTCACACTGGTACAACAATAACCATAGCAATCAGCCCTAATTTTCATGTGGTGGAGCCCATTGAGCTCTCGTACTATTGAATTTTTTGAATGGCTTTTCAGCTAATAATTACCGGTCTATATTTTAGTCCAGACCTCCAACTTGCTTTGTTTTCAATAAAGTACTCGAAAGAGCGCATTAAGAACCACGTACTTTGGGTGAACAGGCCGTTATTTGATCCTGTCATATAGCTCAGTCGTTTTGTGCCGAGTGCTCTGCACTACACTATTTAACGCATTCTACGAGCTAAAATGTGCATTTCAAGTATCGAGAATAGTCAAAATGGCCAGAGTGAATTCTAAGACACCATGGACTCTCATGCTGAGAATTCTTAAATCTGGGACCACACTTTTAAGCGTTCGAATGAATGGAATGATATTAGCATCTTTCATCACTTTCTTCGTGTCAAAAGGGGTTCTGTGTTGAGATGAGCAGACAAACGCTGACCACTGAGGGTGCAATTCATCTAGCAAGCGTGTTCAACTTAGAGGCTGTCGAATCGGATAGATTTAATGCGATGTCACCCTGGACCAACGCAAAGAGTGGCGAACGAATTTATCAATCTCGCATCCGGTTCACAAGTGGCAGATGCTCGTTAGACCAACAAGTGTTCTTAGCTGCGAGTAGAAGCCTACAATTATGAAATTGACAACTGGGATACTTTATGCATGGCATTAAAGAGATGGATGCATGGCGACCATTGGAGCCTTTACGACTTCTCTATCTGACTGACTGCGAAAACTGGCTGCACAAAAACACAATGGATTCGAATTCTTGTGACCTAGATTTAATAAATAATGAACATTCCAGTTGCTGCAGTCGTGGTGAAACACTAGCTCATTTGCTAAAGGCGTAGAAATGACAGACTAACATGGCTTCCGACATTTGTTTTCGCCATCCGCAAAATAAACCACTGAATTTCCAAAAAGAAGGTGAGCAGAGGTCTCTTTATTACCTCCATTGCAAGCATTCCCATTCCAGTCTAGCAAACGTAAGTCAGTAGTGAAGCAATGAAAGAGCTACGTCACAAAACAAAACCTCTGATCTTCTACATTTACGTCTAAATAATGTTTTAGGTATTCGTTCAAGATAATATGGCGAATTGGCAGCCTAACCCCCAACATCTGTAGCATAGATTCGTATGCTCAACTTACAAACTAAAAGACATTTAACTGCTTTGGTCTCATATATTGTAGCCAAAATACCAATCACACGGCAGTTCACTGCTAATGCAAAAGTTGTCGAAGGATGAGACTAACTTCTAGTCCAATTCGCCATCATTTGTCTGATCACAAGCCAAGTTTCTCCGGTAAGTATTTGTTAAAATTTGTGGCTTTAGAACCCACCCATTTTTACGTTCAAAGCGCTCTTCTGGTAGTTTTGAGCAAAGGACGTCCCAAAATTTGAGCAAGATTTGGATTCTGCGCAATTTCCTAACATTACCAATGATAGCAACAACTAATACGGCACTCAGTAGTTTAAGACTGCTAAAATTTAAGCCTTAGACAGCAAGTTGCATGACACGAATTATGAAAGCAGGTTATGAGAGCGTCACTGAAATTCAGGAGGCGTCAACTTGACATCGTGGTCCAGAACCAGACAATGTTTCCACAGAAGGTTTGCATCTCTATGCCCACAAAGTATAATCGGCTCAAGAACTGAAGTCCACTGACTACGCACTGCACGTAGATTTCCCTGAATTGTCTGGATAATGTATTCCACATCAATTTGCTGGTAAAATTTCAAAAGCTTCTAGATCACCGAGGGCAATTTTTATTTAGCTCACTTCTATAGACGGCTTTTTAGGTTTGCAATTACTTGAGATGTAGCATAATAAAAGCTAGAGTGATTTTCGCAGGTGTAGAGGCCACTAATTTGTACATGATTCTATTACTAAGTAATGGGCCTGTTGATGTGAACAGGATCGAAATCCAGATTTGAGCCGTCCACTTCCCATTTAGACATCCAAAATTAAGGTTCTTTGCATCCATTCGCTCCCTACAATCAGACAATGCGTACTTCCAATTTGACTTGAGGCGTTAATATTGAAACAGACCACAGTCTTTGGGCAATTCCGAATTTATAATATAGAAGCCCCAGGTGGGTTTTGCTTCTGAATGGGATTTTGGATATCAACACTGTTCAATGGACTTTATGCAAATCTGTCGACCCGCGTAGTGGCGAACTGTCTACGTCAACATTGCGTTACTCGAATTAAGACATTCATTTGGTGCATAAAAGAGATGTTGAGAAGTTGTGAGCTTCCTTAAACAAGTACCCTTCTGTTGCAGTCCCAAATAAAGCGCTGACTCCAATGAGGCATCTCTGCTCTCTCGTTATCCATTTCAATGTCACCTAATGTCTCGTAAACAAGGGCATGTGAAACCTCCTCTTCTGCGGTCGAAGTGTTTTATTTGTGACAGTAAGGAAAAAAAAGCAACTAAGTTGACGCCCTGTTTGCGCAAAAATACTGCACCTGCTCAGGTAGTCAAGAGGAGCATTGGTGAATATGGCAGAATATTGGTTCGCGAAGAAGAAAATCAAGCCACCAGAGAAAATAGAAGGTGGTTTCAAATAAGTCACCTGCCTGGTTTTCGGGTCATAATGAAACAAGCAAGGCAGTAGCTCCCCTCATTTGACTTAATTCCTAGGCCCAGACACCGGATGTGAATGTCGATTCCTTAATGGAGAGCGTTGCATGGAGATGGTTCAGCCGCCCATTGAATTGAGCACCTCACTGTTTGAGGCAGTTCATACACTGATGCATGCAAGCGAAATACAATGAGAGGATCTTTTATTCATTTTCAGCAAATGCTGTTTGGAGGCGTCGTGGTGGATCTGCCTAAAGGCCATTCAAAGGAAGTATGCAATCACTTAATTAATGCCAAATTGGAGTTAGTCTTTCGTCATCTTTAAGAAAGGCATGCAATGCCTCTCTAGTGATAATTTTGTTTGTGCCTTCTTGCTTCTGCACTTAATTCTCACACAACTGACTTGTGCTCGTGGATTAGAATGGCCAACTATGCCATGAAGACAACTGATTACTCCTGCTTTTTATTTTATTTTGCTTATTTTTGTTTTGAAATTTTGTTTTGTGCATGAATTAAGCATCTATTGTGATGATCTAAAAGTCTTCCGATTTCCACATGTTGATATGATGGAAGTTAAGCAGAAATAATTTTGAGAGATCTAAGCTATCTAAATGAGAGGAAGTTGTCAAAATAACCTAAAAATGGAAGTGGTTGTGACCTAGTGAAACCATGATGTTAAATCTATCAGTCTAGAGACTTACAGCCTGACTAAACAAACCCACTTAAAATCGTCACCTTAAGAACTGGTTTTCTACTACGAGACAGTTCACCTTTAGTCATTATGTACACACAAGAAATAGAGTCATTACTTCTTACATTTAACAGAATGCTGACCACTGTTTCTGATCCTTCACCCAGGACTTGCATTAATCAATGGCAAGGATGATGCTGTCATCGGTCTCAAAGGTAAGTATTCTCTGCGTTGGAGTGGTTTCTAATTCCCCGAGATCATTTCTGATGTAGAATGTGAAAGTTGTACCCAAGAAAGACTCATTCCGTGGAAAACATTCCTCCAACACTTTTCAGCAACCAGCTTTATGAGGGTATCAATTAATTCAGTGAATCGCACTTGAGAAAGCCTAGTGTTTTGTCCATTTTCTTACGCATTAGATTTCCTGGGTTAGCATCATCATCAGTCCAATTTTGATTAACATGTAGTACTGTTTCAGCGTTAGGAAGCATTTTACTTATGGACTAAGAAGGGTGACTCCTGACGGGTCTTCGACATGTGAAGTGCCCTTCTTCGAGGTATGCGGCTAACATTTCCATCATCCATGGATGGACTTATACTGCTTTTGGTGCGGACAACCCGATGGCATTTAAAAGGTATGCTAATAACTAAACATCTTGGTTTACAAACGGCAGGTTGAATATTGCTTGTTTTAATTGTAAAAGAGGATAAATTTGATGAAGGTGTAGAGCGATCCACGCCGCTTACCCAGACCGCATTTGTGGGGTCAAAATGGAATAGTAGTTTGCGCACACATAAAAGATAGTGTGCTGTCTAATTTATCACGATTTCAGGCATGAGTTGAGATTTGAACTAAATTATTAATGAAACAGTTGCCAATTGGGTGCAGTGTGGTCAAATTAATAACAAACTGCTTTGCAAGCCGTCGCCGTAGGAAAATGCTTACGCCACAGGTGCACCATTTTCCTAAGGGAGGACACCCAAGAAATACTACAGCAATCTTGCGTAGTTTCAGATTCAGATATTTTGGCAAAAATTATTTGTGGCTCCACGTCGGCTGCTGGCTGCGAAAGAGTGGGTCATTTTAGCAAAAATGAGAGGCACAATAGCACCACTCATTTAGGCTAGCTCAGAATTCAACAACTATTATCATTTGTCTCTATTCCAGCAGAAAACTTTCACGCGAATTTCCATTTACGATAGCTTTGAAAGAGATTGTTGGGAGGTAGCGAAATTTACTACTTTACAGGCTTTTTATTAAGGTCTATCTATAGTTAAAGTATTTTGTGTGAGTTGAGTTGTTTTGTGATTAAACTACCCAAAGCAGTTGACTGGTCCAGAGTCTTATCTGCGATGGATCCTAGAATGACTTTCTTCCATGTCAATTCTCTCGACTATTTATTTGTATCACCCCAAACTCTAAATAATGAATAGGTTGCAGACATGCTGGGCAGCAAGTCCATCAGGGTATAGAAAAGGTCGTGCAATATATTTATCCCACGGGTCAAGTCGCTGAAATGAGTTTTGCTAATTTTTTGTTTGAACGGCAGTAGTCACATTATGAGTCTATGCAAAACTCTCTGCAGGGCAGAGTGTTTCAATAAAAAGCTGTCTACTGCAGCTTCATATTAATGTAAAATGTTCTTTTAGTGTGCACTTGCCAAAACCAAGCAGCTTTTGACAGCTACTGAAAAAAAGTACGGCGACATATTTTTGCAGTCCAAATCACTTTATTCTGGTTTCATGGGTTAGCACCTAAACGAAGGAAGCCTGCTTCTTTTAGTCATGCTGGCAAAAGTCAAATCCGGGATGCTTCTTAGTGTTTAAATTTAACTCGCACTTTATGTAGCAGTGGTATAGCACCAAAACTACAGCCTATATAAAAAGCGTCCTTCTTGAATAGGCTAGTTTTAAGCTCCCCTCTCATAACATCTTAACATATGCACATATTTTTATTACTTTTCACACAATCAGAGAATAAGGGTCTACCTCATTGCCCATGATATTTAGAAAATTGTTCCTTGGTTTATTAAATCGTGTACTTATGTGTAAACTAATTGCGGCATTTACGAAACTTAGGAGGACAAAATTCCAGTTGAAAAAGATAGTTGCCATAAGAAATATGATAAAACCTTTTCTAACTACAAACTTATTTGCAATTTGAGAAAATCCTGTAAAATGCGTTTACTCCCTCGGGAGTTAAGTGGAATTATGTTCGGCAAAGCAATTGTGGGTAATTAATTGTGCATAGAGGGGCTCTCTAATTCTATATTTGTTTGACCTTTGAATCGCATTTTCGAAAATAAGTTTGATCTCGTCTTGTCAAAATGCGTCTGTTTTCCCATTCATAAAAAAGTATTGTAATTTTACATATATCTTTATGGAAGGGGTGGAAAATAGCTACACTCGGGTTGTGCACATTGTTGGAAAATTTAAATCAAGAAAAAAGGCTCGTTCCTGCCAAAACTGGACCAACAATAAATCATCTGCCTTATGTATCTAGACGCATTTGATCTTCCTAAAAGTCGTAATAAACCAACGTAGCATAAAAGTGGACATAACTAACGCAGAGTGGCTTCAATAAAATCTTTTAGTGAGGAATGTGGATCAACTCATAGAATTAGATTGCTAAATATGAAGATCTAGGGATCCACGTGGTTATTAATTTAGTTGTACAGACTCTCTCTCCTACCTAGGATCATTCCGCATTCATCTTTAACATCTATCCGCACCTGTCATCACAAAACAAGTAGGAAAACTAGTAAAAATTGTTATCAACTCTTCTTACCTGTGATAAAACATTTGATCTTAAAAGTGCTGCTACATTTTGGTGGACCCATTATATCCAGAACTTTATCGATTTGTGAATTGTATTGGAGAGGGAACTACGATACTTAACCTCAGCATTAACTTTTGTCTCAGTTGGTAGTCCTCATGGAACTGGCCGACCGACACAACTAATATGGCCGAGAAAATATGGTTTGCTGAATAAACCAAGAAATTTGACACAATACAGTTTTAAATGCACTCATGACTGCAGAAATTGCTACTTATATTCTTCTTGCTTTAATTTTTGCCTTTGTACACATGCCCTTAGGGCAATCCCAATGTACAACAATCTCAGCAGAGTTGTTTTGCATGGGTGGAATTGAGATGCTCCATTGCTTTACATTGTTCCATTTATGTTTTTCTGCAAAGAATCGTGAGATGATGACTTGGTGGGTGGTTTGTGCTATAAGTACTGTAGAAGCGATAAAATCTACTCTTGAAAAGATCTAAGGACCTCCTAGTCGTATAGTGATTACGACACAGCAATTACTACTTTTGTAAGCTCCAACGAAGTGAAATCTGACATTGAAGATCACATCAGTGACACAAGCTTTCGTGGATTCCTTCATCTTAGTCTCAAGGTTAGAAAATACTAATTCTAAATTTTTCTCAGAGCTTTTTAAAGCATTTACTACGCAAGGCCCTGATTGCTTGCTTAACCCTTTGTTTTGGTTTGCTAGGGATCTTAAGTCTCCGTCGTTGTTCTTTTGATGGCCGACATGGCTTCCTAGCCATATCAGTAGTCTCCCGCTATTCCATGTGTCAGTATTACATAATTCGTCCTACCATTACGCATCTTTAAAACTGCAGCCTTTCATGAATATCCATCCATTTAGTCGTACTGCCTAAATTCATTTGATGATAACACTTCATTTTCCTACTTCTGCAAGTTTAAAAACACTGAAATTTATATTCTTTTTCTTCATTTAAGATTGAGGTAAGTGAAAAAAACAGATCAATTTGCTACTTGTTTTATTTTTTAATGGGAAACCACGATATGGTAAACTAAAGAGCCCAAAGGCTGAAACACCTGTTTTAAGAATGTCAGTGAACAATTCCTATTGCAAGACCCTTTCTAAGGCAATAGAGACCTATAAGGGCCATGCTATCAATGATTCTCGATAAATAGGAGTGTTTTTTTAAGTCTACGTAAACATTACCTTTAGTGAGCAGGGCAAAAATTATTGTGAACCCTGAGTCATGCAATCATTCAAAGGGAAAATGGCATTCTCTTCTCTTTAATGGCTATAACTATTCGATCCCTTCTTTTGGGCCTGCTTAGTGCGCATTTTTTGACCACAGCATAGTAGCAAAGTTGCAAATCGGGTTACATTTCTCTTCTATCCCGATTTCGCTTCATTATTTCATCAGCACTATCGGTCGCACTCAGTGATAATTATTCCCATTTTTCAATTTTTTCTAAAATAACTGTGGGTCTAAATGGTGTAACAAAGAGTGTAGACTTAATTTTAATCGGAGTTTATCAGACCGTATTTTCTAGCAAGAAGTCAAGTTTAATTAAGTTTCGTAGTTGACATTTTAAGTATTTTTATATGGTTCACTTTGTTTTTTATGGTAAGAGACTTCACAGAATAAAACTTTTTTAAAGCATCAAAAGTTTCGAACAAAACAGTCTTGGGAAAATTCCGCTGAGCCATAAATTTCTGTTGCGATAAGTTTAAAAAGCAGGGCAAAGTCCTTCCTAACACATAAAAATGGTGTGAATTCCTAGGGAATGGATAACTTTTGCACCAAGTTTGGCTTTGCATTATTTCTAAATGCAACAAATTCCCCTCTTAGATTCCCGTATGATAGTTAGCCTCTAAAGAATTTTAGCTGCTCTGATCAGACGTGTATCTTGTCTACCAAGTTGACTTTTCATTATGCCACTTGCTATTTTTTCCTTGACTTGGCAAATGACTCTAGATGTATTTGACTTTGGTAGCAAAGCCATGTATCATAATTAAGGCATTGCATGTAATTTTTATCGCCTCAAATGCAGCTTATTCTTTGGTCTGACCCACTCCCATAAGCACTGAACTTTGTATGTTTTAATTCATAGTTACAGCCTTGATACCGCTATGTGAAACTTCAAAGGCAAATTAGGCCTCACGTCCTCACAGCTAAAAGACATTTGGTCCAAATAAATAATCAACGTGTGTGGGTTCACTGGAAGTTGCCGATAAGCTTAGATACTAAAGCATTTTATGTTCCTGTGGATAAAAGTAAAAGAGCACGAAAAATATTTACGCCTTAAAATACCGCTTGTAGCGTTACGAAATGGAAATCAGTGTAAAAGCTAAAAAACTGCTGATGCTTTTTATTCAAGGCCTCCCAAAATGAAACCAGATCTTCCATTTCTAAGAAGATAATTAAATTTTCTTGAGCACTTATCAGAGGCATCGCGTATTCTATGCAAAATTTATAATATATGCTCACTAGTGGTGGTTTGTTATCGAGGCCGTAGAAAGATGATGAGGTGGAATGACCAATCGTAGTAGTATCTAAAATTTATGAATACCCGTTTGCACTTTTAAGCGTTTCCCCAAACCCTAGGAATTCGGTTCTGGAATTCGTTTGACTACTGCTTAAAATGCAAGAATGTATGCAATGTGCGACGTAAATGCTCTGATCTTTCCACTTTGCCCTGATGTGCATTTTATTGTTCAGATAGGCCCGTCTGACTATGCTTACGGGTACCTTGCGTGTGCGATTAGCGATAAACTTCACACACCTTAAAAATCCCTTTCTTTTTACAAATATTTTGCAAATACAGAAAAGGTGGTTGGATTGGCTCAAGAACGATTTCTCCTATGCAAATAGAATGCATTTTATGGATATACTAGCATGCCTCTTAGGCTTTTGCCTGGTCGTGAAATTTTTCCGGCCTTCGAGGTAGATGAACTTTAGGAAATGACGTGTAAGCCTTAAATCATTTGACGTTCCTACCAGTCTATCATTTTTCATTCGGTTTTTTGTAAATATTTTTGTCTCGCTCAACAGGTCTTCAAAGTTTTGCCAAAAAATAACGTGAGACTCTACTTCATAATTAATGAATTCTCTTTGCTGTTTTGTATTCAGTTACTGTCTGACGATTTTTTATATTTAAGCATGCTTTTGGTTCTGCACATACTTAATGCATGGCATTTATTTTCCACTCTTCTCGTTCCATTACCCTTTATTAATCTCGTTGAGTAAATGGGAGAAACTACTGCTTCCTCAAATGCAGACATTCAAGTGTCTTAATGTATTCCACCTCGCAACGTGCGCTGAAATGAACATTACCAAGTGTGCTTAGAACACCTTTAACACGAAATGGCAATATCGAATACTAAGCTAAAATTAAGAAGGGCAAAGCAACTGGATTTCATCGTAATGAACTTTTATATAAGCTGCCCTGCTAATTGTATTAGCAAAAGCAGCTCTCCCAGAAATCGGTGACAACGAAAGAGCATGGGGTACCAGTTATTGCTGCATTTCGGTGGGATTCGTAAACCTCTTTCAAGTGCTGTATCGCAATCGGTATTCCTCTAAATTAATTTCTCAAAGCTCATATTGCCACTAAATTTGTTTTTAGAAAACAAGCACTTCGCTGTGATGGGACAATTTTCTCTAATGGCCTGACTTTTAAAAACTGAATTTCGCTAGGTAATTTTACTTATGTACTGTTATCAGGCCCTTTCGTATAATCAAATGCTTAAATGTGTACAAACGTGTGCTTATTTACAACGAGGAATGCTTAGTCCATGATATGCCATAAAATTTCATCTCAAGTCAATTCACATCTTGAGATGAATAGAGCTATTTTTCGTCCGGGCAGAGTCAAAATATGTTTTTGCAAGGTATTAAATTCAATGTATTCTCTTCGTTGGGTAGTCATTATGCTCTGCTAATCTTCTGATCTCTATTTTTATACAAATTTAGAAGCATTTCAAAATGCCGCTCGGACTCAACGATCTAAATGCTTTGACCAAGCAGATCGTCTAATCAACAGTAATGGTGTTCAATTACAAGACTGATCATCCCAAAATACAATTACCCTTCATTAGGGGATTAAGTTGGGATATGAAGAAGGTCTTTGCACAGTTTAAAACCTGAGTACTGTGCCCAAAACCGCTTTAGCTGTGTTCCATTTGTTCACCACTATGATGTCAAATGTCATCGTCGGCTTTTCGCATTAAAATGGCTTGCCTCATGACCGAATAACAAGTCACACCTGATTGTCCGTTTGCGTTTATCTCGTCTGATTTTTGAGGCGTAGAGTTAAATTTAGTGTCGTATTTTGGTTCATGAACGCAAAAACTGTTGTACTTTTAAAAATCAAGACTACGCATAGCTAAAACTTTCAAATAAAGCATGGAAATATAGATTAGCTCTTAATTTTTCAGGTTACGAACCTGGTGATCTACAAATTTTGTATTGACCTCCACTTGTTAACATGTGGATCATGTTTTTAGCTTTCCAAAGGGCTCAAAAGATATCTGCTTATAAGGAAAATCAAACTGTTAATTATGCAGAAGAAATTGTTGCTAATTAATTGCCATTTTGCAAAAGGCACAAGTCTGGGTATGTGTAACAGTTTTAAGGCTAGTCTCAAAATTATTCAGATGGTCTATCCAATGACTAAGGAAAGAACGACTCTTAATCGTTTTCTTCGTCCTTAGCTATTATTTAACGTACCTTAAATGATTTTTTTGGAAAAACAAATCCATTGCATTTGAGCAACTAGTGATTTGCGTTGTGCAACCCAACACCTGCTCACACCTTCAACCACACGCAGCTGTGAATGCACGAGCCCGGGTTTTATCAAATTTCCTTTCACAAATGCTTCAAAATTCAACCATAGAGCGATGCCAAAAAATTTCCTAATAAAAGAGAAAGGATGTGAAAGCCCAGGGTAAACTACAGTTGCCAATTTTGAAAAACATGGGTTAAAACTAGCCACGCATTTCCTGCGCCCCTTTTACTAGAATGAGGCACATCCAAAAACGAATGAATACAAGTAATCGTCACGTCCTACTGAATGCTAAAACAAACACTTTGCAATGCCAATTAGAAAGAGTCTTACTCGAATATCAATTCCCAGTTCCTCTTTAGCACCCTTGTTGCGAGTTAACACAGGCTTTTCTGTGCTTAGCGCTGTAATGCATATTTGCTTAAATTTTAGTTTTAACCAATAGTCGACAAAAAACATAAACCTTTTGACAGACTAGTCGCTGGAAAAATTTAAGCAAGAATTTGTAAAAGTGGATTTTTGCAGATTTGCCTAACTAAACCGCGCATTCACAAACATCGACGCGGCTTATGAAAAAGGAGAATGTTGCACTAAGCTCGATGATTTTCTCTTCCATTGCAGCCTTGATACCATTGGAGCGAGCGAATGAGTTGGACGCGAACATGCCTTTTGGTGTGCATATGTAAAGGAGCAAAGATTTCACATTCAAGAGTGCTCAAGATATTTCCTCCCTCTGGGTCGACGGCATAATCCATTTCTCTTAAGAAATACCTTCATGCATCAAGACCTACCTCTTTGGACACCAAAGTATTATGTAGTGGAAACCATGATTAAAGATCACTTGCATGCTTCTTAAAACGAATGTTGATTTTGCATTGAGGCTGGAAAAATACCGAGGTCGAATTTTGGGGTATCTATGCAAGTAACACAAAGTGGCAAAGGCTGAAGGCATAACTTGAGAGCTCACCATAGTTAGTTTTTAAAAAAACACTTAAAACCTTTAAAGCGGTCTTAGCTGGGTGGAATCTTGTTAGCCGTTAAGGTTTGTGTCGGTGCCTTTATTTGACTGACTTTGGAAAATGACCATGAGAGCTGGCGTGATTAAAATTTTGATGGTGGCAAATTCGACAATCAACCTACTCGATTCTTAGAAAATACCAGCTTATTAACAAGGTAGGAATGGCGGATTATTAAAGATTTTTGCTGCAAGATAAGCTATTAGATTTCTAATTTAACATAAATTAGGCATGGAACCTATTTGCTATTGCCGTCAGGTGATTTTTCGCATTATTCCATCTATTACGTGCCATGACTCAGTGCCGGATTAGAAGAGTTCCATAACATCTAACAAAAAGCAAAACGTTTTTCCAAGTACTGCATCACAAGTTCCGTTTTATCACTGCATTCAAGTTGACTCATTACTTTAAACCATTTTATTTGTGTAGCACCCTGTGATTCATTTATGAAGTTGTAGACATCCGGCTATCCATTTGCATTTCCTATTTATTTGATAAAAAACTTAGTATGGTTGAACTATTAATAGCAGGGAATATAAGCGCTAAGGTAGGCGTTGATGAAGACTGCAGATAAGGCTCTGGACCAGTCAACTGCTTTGGGTAGTTTAATCACAAAACAACTCAACTAAACAGCTCAACTCTTTCAAAGCTATCGTAAATGGAAATTCACGTGAAAGTTTTCTGCTAAAATAGAGACAAATGATAATAGTTGTTGAATTCTGAGCTAGCCTAAATGAGTGGTGCTATTGTGCCTCTCATTTTTGCTAAAATGACCCACTCTTTCGCAGCCAGCAGCCGACGTGGAGCCACAAATAATTTTTGCCAAAATATCTGAATCTGAAACTACGCAAGATTGCTGTAGTATTTCTTGGGTGTCCTCCCTTAGGAAAATGGTGCACCTGTGGCGTAAGCATTTTCCTACGGCGACGGCTTGCAAAGCAGTTTGTTATTAATTTGACCACACTGCACCCAATTGGCAACTGTTTCATTAATAATTTAGTTCAAATCTCAACTCATGCCTGAAATCGTGATAAATTAGACAGCACACTATCTTTTATGTGTGCGCAAACTACTATTCCATTTTGACCCCACAAATGCGGTCTGGGTAAGCGGCGTGGATCGCTCTACACCTTCATCAAATTTATCCTCTTTTACAATTAAAACAAGCAATATTCAACCTGCCGTTTGTAAACCAAGATGTTTAGTTATTAGCATACCTTTTAAATGCCATCGGGTTGTCCGCACCAAAAGCAGTATAAGTCCATCCATGGATGATGGAAATGTTAGCCGCATACCTCGAAGAAGGGCACTTCACATGCCGAAGACCCGTCAGGAGTCACCCTTCTTAGTCCATAAGTAAAATGCTTCCTAACGCTGAAACAGTACTACATGTTAATCAAAATTGGACTGATGATGATGCTAACCCAGGAAATCTAATGCGTAAGAAAATGGACAAAACACTAGGCTTTCTCAAGTGCGATTCACTGAATTAATTGATACCCTCATAAAGCTGGTTGCTGAAAAGTGTTGGAGGAATGTTTTCCACGGAATGAGTCTTTCTTGGGTACAACTTTCACATTCTACATCAGAAATGACCTCGGGGAATTAGAAACCACTCCAACGCAGAGAATACTTGCCTTTGAGACCGATGACAGCATCATCCTTGCCATTGATTAATGCAAGTCCTGGGTGAAGGATCAGAAACAGTGGTCAGCATTCTGTTAAATGTAAGAAGTAATGACTCGATTTCTTGTGTGTACATAATGACTAAAGGTGAACTGTCTCGTAGTAGAAAACCAGTTCTTAAGGTGACGATTTTAAGTGGGTTTGTTTAGTCAGGCTGTAAGTCTCTAGACTGATAGATTTAACATCATGGTTTCACTAGGTCACAACCACTTCCATTTTTAGGTTATTTTGACAACTTCCTCTCATTTAGATAGCTTAGATCTCTCAAAATTATTTCTGCTTAACTTCCATCATATCAACATGTGGAAATCGGAAGACTTTTAGATCATCACAATAGATGCTTAATTCATGCACAAAACAAAATTTCAAAACAAAAATAAGCAAAATAAAATAAAAAGCAGGAGTAATCAGTTGTCTTCATGGCATAGTTGGCCATTCTAATCCACGAGCACAAGTCAGTTGTGTGAGAATTAAGTGCAGAAGCAAGAAGGCACAAACAAAATTATCACTAGAGAGGCATTGCATGCCTTTCTTAAAGATGACGAAAGACTAACTCCAATTTGGCATTAATTAAGTGATTGCATACTTCCTTTGAATGGCCTTTAGGCAGACCCACCACGACGCCTCCAAACAGCATTTGCTGAAAATGAATAAAAGATCCTCTCATTGTATTTCGCTTGCATGCATCAGTGTATGAACTGCCTCAAACAGTGAGGTGCTCAATTCAATGGGCGGCTGAACCATCTCCATGCAACGCTCTCCATTAAGGAATCGACATTCACATCCGGTGTCTGGGCCTAGGAATTAAGTCAAATGAGGGGAGCTACTGCCTTGCTTGTTTCATTATGACCCGAAAACCAGGCAGGTGACTTATTTGAAACCACCTTCTATTTTCTCTGGTGGCTTGATTTTCTTCTTCGCGAACCAATATTCTGCCATATTCACCAATGCTCCTCTTGACTACCTGAGCAGGTGCAGTATTTTTGCGCAAACAGGGCGTCAACTTAGTTGCTTTTTTTTCCTTACTGTCACAAATAAAACACTTCGACCGCAGAAGAGGAGGTTTCACATGCCCTTGTTTACGAGACATTAGGTGACATTGAAATGGATAACGAGAGAGCAGAGATGCCTCATTGGAGTCAGCGTTTTATTTGGGACTGCAACAGAAGGGTACTTGTTTAAGGAAGCTCACAACTTCTCAACATCTCTTTTATGCACCAAATGAATGTCTTAATTCGAGTAACGCAATGTTGACGTAGACAGTTCGCCACTACGCGGGTCGACAGATTTGCATAAAGTCCATTGAACAGTGTTGATATCCAAAATCCCATTCAGAAGCAAAACCCACCTGGGGCTTCTATATTATAAATTCGGAATTGCCCAAAGACTGTGGTCTGTTTCAATATTAACGCCTCAAGTCAAATTGGAAGTACGCATTGTCTGATTGTAGGGAGCGAATGGATGCAAAGAACCTTAATTTTGGATGTCTAAATGGGAAGTGGACGGCTCAAATCTGGATTTCGATCCTGTTCACATCAACAGGCCCATTACTTAGTAATAGAATCATGTACAAATTAGTGGCCTCTACACCTGCGAAAATCACTCTAGCTTTTATTATGCTACATCTCAAGTAATTGCAAACCTAAAAAGCCGTCTATAGAAGTGAGCTAAATAAAAATTGCCCTCGGTGATCTAGAAGCTTTTGAAATTTTACCAGCAAATTGATGTGGAATACATTATCCAGACAATTCAGGGAAATCTACGTGCAGTGCGTAGTCAGTGGACTTCAGTTCTTGAGCCGATTATACTTTGTGGGCATAGAGATGCAAACCTTCTGTGGAAACATTGTCTGGTTCTGGACCACGATGTCAAGTTGACGCCTCCTGAATTTCAGTGACGCTCTCATAACCTGCTTTCATAATTCGTGTCATGCAACTTGCTGTCTAAGGCTTAAATTTTAGCAGTCTTAAACTACTGAGTGCCGTATTAGTTGTTGCTATCATTGGTAATGTTAGGAAATTGCGCAGAATTCAAATCTTGCTCAAATTTTGGGACGTCCTTTGCTCAAAACTACCAGAAGAGCGCTTTGAACGTAAAAATGGGTGGGTTCTAAAGCCACAAATTTTAACAAATACTTACCGGAGAAACTTGGCTTGTGATCAGACAAATGATGGCGAATTGGACTAGAAGTTAGTCTCATCCTTCGACAACTTTTGCATTAGCAGTGAACTGCCGTGTGATTGGTATTTTGGCTACAATATATGAGACCAAAGCAGTTAAATGTCTTTTAGTTTGTAAGTTGAGCATACGAATCTATGCTACAGATGTTGGGGGTTAGGCTGCCAATTCGCCATATTATCTTGAACGAATACCTAAAACATTATTTAGACGTAAATGTAGAAGATCAGAGGTTTTGTTTTGTGACGTAGCTCTTTCATTGCTTCACTACTGACTTACGTTTGCTAGACTGGAATGGGAATGCTTGCAATGGAGGTAATAAAGAGACCTCTGCTCACCTTCTTTTTGGAAATTCAGTGGTTTATTTTGCGGATGGCGAAAACAAATGTCGGAAGCCATGTTAGTCTGTCATTTCTACGCCTTTAGCAAATGAGCTAGTGTTTCACCACGACTGCAGCAACTGGAATGTTCATTATTTATTAAATCTAGGTCACAAGAATTCGAATCCATTGTGTTTTTGTGCAGCCAGTTTTCGCAGTCAGTCAGATAGAGACGTCGTAAAGGCTCCAATGGTCGCCATGCATCCATCTCTTTAATGCCATGCATAAAGTATCCCAGTTGTCAATTTCATAATTGTAGGCTTCTACTCGCAGCTAAGAACACTTGTTGGTCTAACGAGCATCTGCCACTTGTGAACCGGATGCGAGATTGATAAATTCGTTCGCCACTCTTTGCGTTGGTCCAGGGTGACATCGCATTAAATCTATCCGATTCGACAGCCTCTAAGTTGAACACGCTTGCTAGATGAATCGCACCTTCAGTGGTCAGCGTTTGTCTGCTCATCTCAACACAGAACCCCTTTTGACACGAAGAAAGTGATGAAAGATGCTAATATCATTCCATTCATTCGAACGCTTAAAAGTGTGGTCTCAGGTTTAAGAATTCTCAGCATGAGAGTCCATGGTGTCTTAGAATTCACTCTGGCCATTTTGACTATTCTCGATACTTGAAATGCACATTTTAGCTCGTAGAATGCGTTAAATAGTGTAGTGCAGAGCACTCGGCACAAAACGACTGAGCTATATGACAGGATCAAATAACGGCCTGTTCACCCAAAGTACGTGGTTCTTAATGCGCTCTTTCGAGTACTTTATTGAAAACAAAGCAAGTTGGAGGTCTGGACTAAAATATAGACCGGTAATTATTAGCTGAAAAGCCATTCAAAAAATTCAATGGTACGAGAGCTCAATGGGCTCCACCACATGAAAATTAGGGCTGATTGCTATGGTTATTGTTGTACCAGTGTGAAGTTGGGTCTTACGAACAGGCCGAGTTAGAGTTAATGTTTGATGTAAGTACATTTGGCATTCATTCTGCAAAGTACTTGGACAAGTTTTGATGCAATTCTTTAAGCAAGCGAGACCAATGCTCCACTTTGAAGGTGCTGCCTCCTTATTTCCCTTAGTGCTTCGCAATCTGGATCGAAGTAATCGACACTGTAATTTGACGCGTTTGATGCAAAACTAGATGGACATTAGTGCACTCAAATTCAGGGGAATCCTCGAATACCCATTGGAATTAAGGCTTGGCATACAAAGGTGAATTACCACTAAAATGGCTATTAGGGACCTTTGAGTTTCTCCATTGTTTGCCGACAAATCAGCACTATTTATGATTGGATGTTCCATGAGTGCTTTTCTGCTCTCTTAATGTTCCGATCCCACTTATAAGTCAATCGGTTAGTAATGTCTACCGAGCCGGTCAATGATGTGTACGTTGACAGTGATGACGCTACCTTTTAAAACGAATAGGAATGAACAAACAACGAAGGACAAAGTGAAGTGGTTGCTAGTTCTGTCCCTAGCCTAACTCCTGAGAAATTGTCCAAAAGCAGGCACGGGATTCGGGAATGGCGAGGACAATGTTTCTCAAATGTTGGAACGAATGCGATTGTTCCGAACAAATTAGCCGACTCTGACCATGAACACTCATTGAGTGATGCGAAAGCTACATCTTCGTGAAAACAGATTCTAACCATTTCTGCGGTTCTAACTGACGCATGCAAACCACCAAAAGCAGTTTGTTGCAAACAAACACGCATCAAAGGCTTTAGCATCAGCACTGTCAGCAACAAAACGAGTTAGTGTGTAGCTGCATGATCATTAAAAATGCATCAACATGCCTTCGAAATCATTGCATGCACTTGCTTCGAGGAAGCAAATCAGTGCTAACGTAAACACCATCAAGGACATGTGACTTTAAACTCTATGGTGATTACGTGTTCAAGTAGCAACGCATTTAATTCCATGCATCCATTGCACGAGGTGAGTGGTGAAGCATTGAAACCACATAGGTAAAAATCTTTAGAGAAATTATGGATTACAGAACCATTTCCTTCACTTGACGATACCCACATGGGAAGTTATGAAAGCTACAGATAAACACTTGTCTGCATTTTGTTGAGTTGGAAGCTACGGAAAATGCATTTGGTATTAAATGCAAAAGCAGAGTAGTCACTGGCAAGGCCACATGCAGCAATTTCGCATTTTACTCTAAGACGATGAACGAAAGTACTTAGTAGTGGCTCAAATCATGACTAATGGATGCATATCATTTGGGCGCTGATTATTTGGCTATAGTAGCTGTCTCAGCTTGCGGCATCGGTCATAGTTCAGATATTTCTGCCCAACATGGCAAAAATGCAGAGTAAATCAGTACTTCACGTCTTCTTACGTAGGGCTCTGAATATTCACCAAGGTGAAAGCAGTGATGACACCAGACCAGAAAGCATATTGATGGCACACAGAAGGGCTGAAAGGCTACAGGCACGAACAACAGGCCATGCTTGCCAGTAGAGATGTAAAGAGCGAAGCCTTAAGCGTCCATGTGATTTAAACGAAGCGTTAATCACCCAAAGTGCTTCACAGCTTTCTTCTTCTTTAGGACCTCGTCCTCAGTGCTTCCATTGGTAAGGCTTCCTTTCGGTCGTTACCGTGAACCGACTTGTGCCAGCCATCGGATTTGCGTGCAGGTGATAAGGCACGTGACCACAGTACCACTGACCTCTCGCACAAATTCAACTGAATGCATGGCTGCATCCCGTTCTAGAATTATTGAGGGAAAAGTGGTGTGCTTGTCATGACATGTCCGGTGCTATTCGCATGAACACTGGGCTTAAAGCAGAACCATTTAATGATGGACAGGACATAAAAGCGTTTAGCGTCTGTTCATCTCTGACACCATGTTCTCGCTTCAATGTTCCTTAGCCTACATATCTGAGTTCTATCCAGCTAGTGGTGAGGATGAAGAGCTGCTGCATGTTCTCTTGGCTAACGCCTTCGTACAGTTAACATTAGAGAGTTGTGTAACGAAGACATGCAAATGATTCACTGCTATTACGCCGTAGTTGTTAAAAGCATTCCTACCAAAAAAGCCGTGGCAGTTGCTGAAGGTGGGCGTCATTTACTACCATTTCGTTAAAGGTCGTCCCGATACCTCGTATTAGTAACATTTGGCCTTCATCCATCATGCTAATATCTAGTGTGCGGTAGTAGTAATCAGCGTAGATGTACTTTAGGATCGGGTGTGCTTTCCTCAGCCACTGATCTAGCACCCTAGTCTGTTCGGAAGTCGAACGAACCATAGTACAGAGAAGGAAAGATGTATTTCCCACGCACAGAATAGCTGGGGTGCTACTAGCATGTCCGGACAACCATGCCACCTAGCAGAAGTACAATCGCGGTGCCTTAAGTGCCCGCTTTACTGCAAAGAAATAAGTGGGCCACCGAAGCATTGTCCTTCGTGCATTTTGATATCGCCTTAGTTTAGTAAATCACGCAACGCTACTGGCTAGTTCTAGTCTGAGTAAATTAAATATAGGGGGCCACCTCAATTTTATGGTAGGCTTTAAATGTGTAGTCCCAACTAGCGGACTAATTTAACTTTCGTTTAATTTAGCTTACACACATTGCACTTCTTACTAGAACTGGTTACTTATTAGCGCTTGCATACCGTAGTGAGTAATCACCTATAATGCCATTGGAATTGAGTATTTAAGGCATCACACATCAACGGAAGGAGAAGACTCTTCTACTGGGCAAACCTGTATAGTGTTTATTAGAGGGGATGCTAGTGCAGAGCGTGCTGGGTGGTGATTTCAACAATTTTTCATAATTATGCAGATTGGCTTATGTGATTGAATGACTTACTGGCTCAGAGGGAGCGTAAAATGTCTCGGTGGGCAGCAGTGGGGTAAGAAATATTGCGCTTGTATCTCGGTTCTTCCTTTCACTCCTTAAAAACAGCGCAAATCTTTGTTGCGAACGTATTTCCAGGCAAAACAGGCTAATCGGTTAGATATTCGCGAATTAATTCCTAATAAGATTTTACCAAATGCTCGAGAAGCCACACCGACTTGCGAACAATTCCAGGGAAACTGTGCATTGGAGCAGCAAATTCCTACATTTTGGTGTCAATAAAGCAAACGATTCTCAAAACATTGCACAAATTTCACAAAGCGTAGCATATCCAATCACAAAAGACGCAGAGCATGAATGGAACCTATATGCTACTTAAGCAGTAAAAAACAGAAGAGACTCCGAATTAAGATTGAAAATGCATCTTGGGGCCATTAGCTGACTAATCCACTACCAGTACAATATTGGTGGGAGTGTTTTTCGAGGCCTCAGTTCATTTTACAACTCACTACACTGATTCGGTGTTGTAATTACCCGATTATATGATAGACAATCCGTAACTTCATTTTTGACTTAAAATCGTTATCTACAAGAAGGTATTTTAAGCATTGCTTGGAATAGACTCTTAAGGATCGAAAAACATGTGGAAAGAAGTTACAATAAGATCGAATCATGTACCAAATGCTAATGCACATAATTGTGTAAAACTTAGAAGAAGTATTTATTTCTCGTGTTGGTTTTAAATGAAATCTGGAGGTGCAGACATATAGGACTAAATTGGAACTTATTTCATGACAATGGTTTATGTTAATTTTACGGCTGTTACATGATTTTGAGCCCACATGATGCATTAACCCGACCCGCTCATACTTTGAATGCACATCGACATGTGGAGGCCATAGCTCAACACCAAGTAAGCGCGCCGCTTACGGTTTTCATCAAGGGAATTATTTCCGAAAACTCGTGTTATTTTATTGTTGGACACTGAAGATTCTGTGGTGTTGCCTTTCATGTGAAGCTTTGGGCAAAGGAAGCATCTGACTGGTCTCAGAGGCACCTCAAACAAGAATAAATCGACAATGTAGCACTGGATGATAAAAGTGCTCCAGTTAGTGCTGATATTGTGGCATAGAACAGTGTGGTACTCCAAACAGGGCTCTAGCTGTAAACCTCTAAGCTACGAACAGTTAAAAAGAAGTTCTGATTTTTATGTAAGTAGCCTGTAAGTAGTCGTCAAATCCATCGCATCAACCCACAACACGTCAACCTCTTTCAGATCGTCAATTATTGCTCATTGCAGCGCACTTGATTCCCTGAGGTGAGACCTTGAATTATTGTTCCTGCTTTATAGTGACCTTGTTCATAATCTCCTGGAACCGAAGTAAGTGAATACTGAATGCACATAGCTGACGTCAGATGTGAGTATTTAAATTCGCAATTTAAAATGGCAAGAGATCGAAATCTGGTGGGGTTTCCGCATACAGATAAATTGATATAACCTCCAAAACTTGTGTAATTCTCGCAACAGCTTGTGTGAAACAGCAAACTATAGACATTAGGCAGTTTATGTAGAACTTGTTTTTTTGTTTTCTGTAGCATCCTGCCATTTTTAAAGTCTCATACAGCGTCGGTGATACTTGCTATGATCCGGATTAAAACTTGGTTCTTTGAGTTTTAGAGGCTTCTTATCAAAGCTAAACAACAGCCGTTAGTAATATCAAGGTGGCAAAAGGCATCAGACGGTGGAGGATTTATCCCAATATCTTGGTTGTAGTGAATAATTGCATAAAGTTAGGCACTCAGTCTTCATCGGTATAATCTAACCTCTAAAGGCGAAGCGCCTCCTCCTCGGTTATTTTTCGAAGCAATGGAATTGAGAACCTCATGACCACTTTAATTTCACATCTTTGCTTTTCTCACATTGTGTTGGGCAAATCATACTATAATTCGCTACTTCATTTATTTCAAAGTTTGACCTCGCTGATACATTGTTAGTAATGTTCACTAGAGATGGAGGGAGTGAATGCACTGCTACTGCTCTTATAGTGGAAACTTTAATGTGCAACTAGAAGGAGGTGGGGAGTCACAAACTTTCCATAGTATTTTGATAGTGTGAATAGTTCTCTTAAAGCGAACACATACTGTTAGTTCAAAGAACTGTTGATGCTTTTTAATGGTAGTAAATGCGCATAGGAACTCGTTTTGTTGTTGACAACGGTAACTATAAAGCCTTTTTACGTATTGTAAGTTGCAATAGGAGATTCGTGCACATAGATCAGGACTGCGTATTCCTCCTAATGCAGTTTATTCAAAAAATGTTTGGCTTTCCTGTGTAACTAGTCACAGTTGGAGGTGGTTAATTTGTGTACTCGATATATATTTCTGGCAAGGTTTAAGGAAATTGTTCACTGTACTTCCAATAATTCCTTTTTCCAGAGAGCCTTTAGAGTGCTACTTATATACGTCTCTTACCGTTTATTTATTCACAGCTGTTTTGGAAGCTTTGCTATTGATGTCAATTGGAAGGTGAATCGGGAACATGGTAGGCATTACAAGAAAAGTAAACTTGACACTTGATTGGAATGCTGACAAAGTGGCAAAATCACTCGAGAAAATTATCGCAACTACAAGTAGTACCAATTCGCCTACTCAACAGTGAAGAATGTTAAGTCTCTACTAGCTATGATTGAGATAATATAAGTATTTTCGCCCAGCCTCGAAAGCCAGCTAAAGGCCTTCTATTGTCCGCTGCAACTCAAAGTAACAGATGAGGTAAAAAGGGTTTCTGATCCGAGTCATCGCGGTTTCTGTAGTGCCTTCTCGAAAATCACCCTGAAGGTACGTTTGTCCGTATTAACTGCTAAATTTCAGCGACCACTGCTTCAGTCAAGGATTCGAGATGCCTGGAGGACAATAGTCGCATTCATTTAAATGCTTCGCATTAAGTATAGGGCAGGCACTTGGAAATCCAGGCAAACTTAACCACTCTATCGGCGCAGCCATTAACTGGCGAGCCCCCACACGCCGTGTGCTACACTATTGGGTTAATTTATTGCAGCGTGAGGCCCTGGGCAGACTGACAAAGAGCAGACCGCAAATTATACACCTGGGCCACCACGAAATGCTCTTATCTGCAACTTGATTCACACCACTGTCAAAATGACCATTCAGACAATGCTCGAAAGGTTTCATTTTACTAGTAACTTGTTGCAAGTTTTGAAATGCATCAGCTTATTAATAAGTAGACGGGAATGAAGGATTCGCATGGCATTCGAACGTGTTTTTCACTACCAGCGATATGGCACACTGGATTGCACAGAAGGCCTCTTCATTAACTCCAATGATAGCGATCTCATAATAAAACTTGTTATTGCTTATTTGTGAAGGTACTTGCGTCATCTTGCATGCTGCTTACACGACGACTCACTATATTGCCTGATTCGCAAAGAGGATGGAAACATTTAGTGGCTTAAAGGAAGTACTGCATTATCATTCAAGGTGTAAGCTCCTTTGGTTATTAAAAGATCACAACATGATAATGGGAAAATTCATCGAGTAGACCACCCCATGTTCCGCTAAGTGAAACACACCTATCCGTAAGCTAACTGTCTAAGATCCCGAAATCACAAAATCCGTTGGCACCGGCACGTGGGACAAGCAAAGCGAACCCGTGGCAAAATGATTACTTCGGCTTTAGTGGGTTGATGCATATTTGCATGCATTGCGCTTATGCATCAAAATGACCATATCGGCAATTGCATGATTTACTAGCATGTGATGAAATACGGATCAGGGGGTCAAATTTAATCGAGCTCAAATTGTTCCTTAAGATAGAATTGCAAACTTGCAGTTGATTTGGCTTTTAATTGCACCTATAATCCATGATTTCATCATCGTCTTACATCAAAAATAGTAGGAAACCGCGAATGCTCAATTTCGTTCGACGAAAGGCTTTGAATCGTTAGTGATAACGGAAAACTTTGCCTCAAAATGTAGATTGGCTCTGCTTGAGAATATCTCTTAAACAAAGCGGTCTGCGTACGGCCCTACATTTTATGCTTAGAGCGAGGTGCACAAGGTGCATCAATTGCAGTTTAAGAAGTGGTCAGTGATAGAATAATTCAATTTCGTGGTCAAAATGTTTGAAGCTGAAACAGACGAGTTAGACAATGACAAGCTTTATTAGGTTTGTGTCGAACGGTGAATAAAAGCGCAATGTCCAAGCCTTTATTAATTCCTTAGGTTCAAACAATGCCATTCCGTACCTATGCCACTGACGCAACCAACCAACGTCCGAAGAAGAGAGCTATCAGTTTCTACAAGCATAATGGCATAATCCCCTGTGTATCTAAATCGTTCTAAAATAATAGGTTGTTTTGTCTCGACGGGGAGGCAAAAGGCAGTTTGCGTACTCCCTGCTTTCAATTTTAGTAGGCCTTGATGAAACAGTCTTGAAAGACCTCCGCTTGGATCTTTGTTGAGTACAAACATTGTGCAGAATTCACGCTTTTAAAGTATTTTTGACAAAATAAACCCCAAAAATCATTATTTCTGATAAAAACATTAATTGACATACCTCAGCATCAGACTAGTCTGTCCTTCCAAAGGCAGTAATTCTTAAGCAACACCCCTACTCCAAAATTCGTTCGAAATATTACATTCATATGCACCTGTAACCTGAGAGGGAGAAGTTGGTAGTGTGTTTTGCGAACCACCAATTTTCCATCTACAGTTCAATATAAAGCACACAAATCTGACACTTATATTTCATGAAGCCTGCACTGAATGCTTGTACGCTTTCAGTGCGAAGGCCAAGTCCAAACCAACGGTGAGAATAATTGCGTGGTGAGTGTTACTCCAGTGCATGTTGGGTTGTAAAAACGGGCTGGGAATGAATAGATTTGCAATTTTTAAGACCAGTAATATATGTAGCACTTTAAAGCTCATTCTGACTGTGCAATGGAGGCGTAGCACAAGGGCGATTTAAGTGATTTTGATGTAGTAAGGGTCCGAGGAGTGACTGAGCGGCTAATAACGTGACCCGGAGAGCATTTGGTCTAACAAAATTGCAGCTGCAGAGCCTTAATCGCCAGTACAGAACAAAAACCAGAGTTCAACAAATGAATTTTGTAACAAAATCTTTTAACAATCTTTGCGTCTGAAGAGAAACGCAATTGATGGAGGCAGGAATAAACGTCGTCTACTTGTAATTAGACGAAGCATTTTATTTCGCACCATTTTTAAAGCTTGAATTCTGTGCCAAATGGTTTTTCCATTGACTGGCGTTTGAAGCATGTGATTATCCAACGATAAGTGCTAAAATAAGGAATGGAACGCCTAAAAAGTTAAAGATGAATGTAAAATTACACGGTAGTTTCGAAACCAAGTGTATGTTTCACTACTACTACTACTACTACTACTACTACTACCTCTGCTAATAGACCCTTCAGTGATGGAAGAAGTTCATCAACTGTAGCACACAGCAAAAACCAAATGAAGGACTTCTTTTGCTTGTTTTATCTGATGTAGTTTTAGTTGGGTGCAGTCTTGTCAACCCTCAAGGCCCGTGTCAATGTCCTCATTTGACTGACTGTGAAAATTGGTCATGAGAGCTGACGTAATCAAAATTTTGACAATAAACTTGCTCGACCTTCAGAAACTATCAGCTTGTTAACAGGAAGATAAATATGATCTATCAGGTTGCAAATTTGACAGAAATTAGGCAGGAAACATCTTTGCTATTGCCGTCAGACCATTCCTCCTTGTAGTTCATCTATTATGTGCCATGACTCAGTGTCAGATTGTGTGAGCTCCAGAACATCTAACGAAATGTAAAATTTTTTGCGAGTACTGCATTACAGGTTCCGTTTTAGCACTGCATCCAAATTAACCGCTTACTTTGAGCCTTTATAGTGCAGCATTCTGCATTTAATTCATGGAGTTGTAGACATCCAGCTATTTATTTTCGGATCCTATTTGTGTGATAAAAAGTTCAGTATGATTGAATTATTAATAACAGGGTATGTAAGCACTGAGGTGGATGATGACGAAGACAGAATACCTTCCAGCCCAGCCTGTCATCACTCGGCTCGATCGTAAAGAAGGCTCCCATTGCGAGCACTTTCGTGTGATTAAGGTTCCAAAAGTAGATTAGTATGCGCTTTTGACGTTTAAAGCCCATCGCCGGCATTCTGAGTTGTTTCAAATGCTGCAAATGTTCGATTACCAAGTTGTTCACCAATTCGTGGCTTTAAAGACAAACTAGATAAATCACGCTAAAAGTGCTTAAAAGGCGACATGAGCCTTCACATACTTATCGAGAATGACGAGCAGTCAAACTGACAATGGAACGTCAGAATGCGTAATAACGACATTGTTGGATGTCAATTTCAATGTCTTATCAATTATTCGTGAAGTTTTTACGTCTGTCTGCATGTCGTTTGCATGGTATACCACATCGTTTCTTGATTTCGAAGGAGAGTCAATGAGCTTTGCAGTTTGAAGTAGGTCTGGCGTTAACAGCCAAGCTTCAGCCCAATGTAATTGCTTAAATATGCTGCCTTTGCTATGCTCAAATCAGCTGGATGTACTAGCTTATATTATTTTGCATCAAAGAACAGCTATTTGTTTTGCGTGTTTAACCATAATTCTGTGTTTGAAACCTACTTATTGGAATGCTTGTATCGGTAATTACTTAAAAACTTGAAGATAATCAAAGTTGGTTCAGAAAATCGTACGAAATCAAAGGTTAGGTGTCCATCGGGACAGAGATGCAAGCTCTCACTTGGATGAGATATCTTCGAGAATGGAAAGCCTCAAATCGAAAAGTGAGTTGATTCAGCATGAGTCATCTTCCTCCCAAAACGGTGATCTGTCCATTACGTTGCGGTTTATGCTACAATCGAGAGCCAAGGAGCTAGACTTACTGACTGCTTAAAAAGGTGTATGGCAATGGAAGAGATGGTTTTGAACTCTCATTACTTGTAGTTGTAAAACCATGCATCAGCCTTGTCCGCTGGTCATCGCACTTGTTGAGGCACTGCTACAGTTTTCTTTACTGCTCCAAAACGAGCTCAAAAATACCACCGAAGCACAGAATCTGAACATTGTTGTTGTAATGCCAATTATTGAGGAAAGAGAAATAAAGTAAGAAAAGTTAAAGAAGATAAAATAAAAGGTTGCTGATTAAGAGCCAGAACCGAGACTCAATGGAGCTATTAATTAAGGCCATTAATTTGTTGACTTCTCTTTGTTAAGCAAATGATTGCATTCTTTCGCAACCCCTACAACTGCCCTGCAATTTTCTTGTCTTCCGGATTTATGAGTTTTAGAAACGGAATGAAAACTTGTTCAAACCTACCCAGTGGGACAACCCGCAATTGCTGTTGAGAATCCACATTAGCATGAGCATGAAAGGAGAGCCATTCGCCTATTCCTAGTTAATTCAACACCTTCCCCATTTTTTAATTATAAACAAGAACTAAGTAAAGGATGAAGTGAAGTTAATGACGAAATCTACTTATTGTAGCAGCAAATGACCCACTTCTGTTGGGATGTGAATGTTGACGTGGACATGAAAGCACCCACAGAGTTGAATGACCCTCCAATTCGAGCACTGTATCATAACCTTACACTGTCAAGTTTGATCCAAAGAAAATAATCGTAGCAAGCAAATTCACAATCCTGGGAATTGGAAGGTTTAATCTGAGTTACACGCCAACTATATCGGAAGAACAGGGCGAACTTCTTCCTTACCTACAATGAGGTCCTCATTAAGAGAATCTGCAACTAATCGACAAATTATTCGCACAGATTACCCACACTCCTGTCATATCACAATCTGCCAATCGAGCCAAAAATGTAGGCTAGGTGATGTGATGTGACACGATTTATATATTCACAATTTCATTGATGCATTCTGAAAAATTATATGTGTAATCAGAATGAAATAGAAGTGCATTCATAGAATAGTTGCCTTTGTTGTGAACAACCTTATTATAAACATTAGGAATGCTGAAGCAATGCCAGCTTATCGCAGTTTTCTCTTCTATTTTATCCCAAACAAAAGTCGGTTGAAACGTTGATAGTGAATTGAGAGACATTCCTTCCATCCAGGTGATCACTTTAAATGCCACCTAATGGCTTGTGCACGAGAGTAAATTAGACCTCCACTTTTGCAACAGAAGCGTTTCATTTGTGACAGTAAGGAAAAAGGCAACTGAATTGACTCAGAGCTTACGCACAAATACTGTATCTGTTAAGATATTCAAGAGTAGCATTGATGAATACCGTAGAATATTGGTTGGTGGAGTAGGAAATAGAGCCAACAAGGGGAACAGGTAAATTCAAATCAGTCACTCTTATATTCCTTGAGGCTATCAAAAGCCGATTAGTATTGCATGCCTGGTTTTCGGGTCATAATAAAGCATGCAAGGCAGTAACCGCCCCCATTTGAGTTAATCTCTAGGCCCAGACATCGGATGGGAATGTTGGCCTCTTGATTAAGAGCATTGTATAGAGATGGTTCTGCCACCTCTAGCATTGAGCACCTTATTGTTCGAGACACTTCATACAATGTTGCATGCATTCAAGGTAAAATAATGGAATCTTTTATTTCTTTTGCAGCAAAAGCCGTTCAGCCGCATTGCAGTAAGTCTGGCTAAAGGCCATTCAGAGGAAGCATGCAACTATTCAATTAATGTCAACTTTAAGGCTAGTCTTTTTTCATCTTTAAGGAAGACATACAATGCCTTCTTGGTGAAAATTTAATTTTTGTCTCATTTTTTCTGCACTCAATTCTCACACAACTGACCTACGTCAAATATGTCATAAAGGAAATCGACCACGCCTCGCTTGAAAGCCCTTTCAAAATATAGTAGGAATAAGTGTTTTTCAAGTGCGATTTACTAAAGAATGGACCAATGTTTAGTTTGCATGGCATCACAGTCGTCGATCGCCTACATATTGCGGTTATGAAGGAGGTTTCTTGACCTACAAATACGCGGTAGGTTATTTGAGTGAAGCCGTTTTCTAAGCCACTTAAGCACAACTCTTTTTGTTAAACTTAAGCTATGATTAATCGAGTAGGTTGTTTAGCTTTGATATCCTCTCAAGAGCTAATGATGTCTATCAATTAAGGAAAAACTTCAAACCAACTCAATCTGTAAATTGAGGTGATGAGCGATTGGCTAAAGCTGCGACTTGATATTAACTCGAACGATTTAAAGGCAAGAGGCTGAAAATTTCATGCACCGAAACCACAAACCAATTAAAATTTCCTCTTGTTGACGTAAACTAAGCCCTCTAGATTGCATGATTTTTTGCTGATCCGCTCTTAAGAGGTGGTTCATCTTCACACATGATTTGTGCATAAGATATGAAGTCACGAATACTTGAAGGCAACGGAGAAGCTGTGCATTTTTTGACCTTCATTCAGAGGCTGCATATCCGATCGGCGAGGATGTTGATGACAATGCACTCGAATGCAAGGACTAAAATAAAAGATGGTCCATTGCATGGGGAACACGCCTCTAATTTTGTTCAGAAACAAGTTGATTTGGGAAGCACCAGTATTATAGGTGGATTGCATTTGTAAAAGCTCAACTTCCTACATCTATTTCCATACACGCTAGACAAGTAAGGCAAGTGAACAGCTTCTTGTCCATCATTGTAATGATGATAGGTAATTACGAATGCTACGAACTACATAATTGTGGTAGTTACCGTCAGGTTACCACCACGGAAGTACATTAAGCCATTATCCTGTTTCAACAGTTAACTTCTTTTCAAAACTTGGGACTGCATACTACTGGGTTAGCAATGGGTATCAGCCCATTCATGAGCTAAGAACGACTGCATCGGATGGGACTTCGGTATGTGATGTGCGATATGGTAAGCGTTTCCATCAAAGGCATATGCGGATGTTCTATTTTTGGTGCGAGGAAAGGGATGGCATTCAAAGGAAATGTCACTGGATTAATAAGCTGATTTCTTTCAAGTGGCAGAGTTTGGTCCTAAATTCGCTTGTTTGGTTTCCTAAAGTGAGCCTTAATTGAATGCAAGTCCTATGCATAGACACAAAGTGCAGACCGATTTTGCGTGGATATACAAATTCTTATGCTAAAACCTAGCTGACACAGAGCCAGAATAAATTATTAGTGTAACAGATATCAAATGGAATGCATTGTAGTCAAATTAGCGCCAGAATGATTTGCGTGTGCTCATCGTCGTAAAACGGGCATTCAAGAACTACTGCATTACTCCTGCGCTGTTTGAATTTCCCATAAATAAGGGCCAACAGACAACTTTGAAATGGCCAAAGAGTTTTAGTTACCATATGTCGACCGTCGTTGGGCGATTGCCATTCTGGGTGGTCTCTGGAAAAAGGAAAGTTACAACATTCATCGCCCATCCAAGTCAACATAAAACGTAAAACCATCAGCTTTATTTTATCTCCATGCCAACGGGGAACTTTTACACGTGTTTCCATCTACGAAGACTTTGAAGAAGGCCCTAAAATTGATGCAAATTTCGTTACTTTGCAGGCTTCTATTTAGGATTTGCAAAATTTAAAACAATTTGCAAAGATCATTATGCTTATAATTTAGCAATTGAAGGTAACTATCATTGTGTAAATGCATATACATTTCTGAGCCCGATCTGCAGTAGATACTTAAAAAGGCCTTCCCGTAGGTCATTTTTTTAAACTACTTATTGACAGCACCCTGAACCGCAAGTATAAATAGAAATTCACTACCTGCAGATCACAGACATTGTGCGATAACCTGATTGTTTTGTTCTTCCCTTTGGTTAAGCAAGAACTTGAAATTCCATCACGATACTTCAGCTGAAAACAAGACTTTGAGAGCAGGTTATTAGCTTCACAGTCCTTCTGTGCGTTGACGACACATTTTCTGCTCTGATCTCATAACCTCTTTCTAGCATAGGAAAGACTCAAGTCAGTACAATTGTGCGGTGAGCCAAGTCACTCAAACGCGATGTTTAAAACTCTCAGGTAAGCAGATCCTTGCAAGTGATACCAAAACCATTTGTAAATTATCCATTCAAAGCTAAGCTACTGCCTCTTGTAAAGCTTTTTTGAGTATATGATTATAAATATGAGCCTTAGCTGTGTGCAATTTCAGCCGGTTGATGGAAGGCAGTGGCAGCTTTTTAGTTTTGTAGGCCAAAATATTTTATTCCGACTTCCTGAATTTGCATCCAAACCAAGTAAACCTCCTTATAATCATGCTTTTTAGTGACTGACTTTGTAATTACACTTTATGATCAGTGATGCAACGTTGTGATTTCTGAAGTAGTCCCTCCGAATCTCTGCATCCGCAATTGCCTTGAATTTATGCGTGGTTATATAATTAGAACAAAGATGAGGACAGGATTCAAGTGGAACTGCAGCTGACTTAGCAGAATCTGCAAAGTGCTTTCAACCTTTGTCTTATTTATAATTCACCTATCAAAATCAAAACTAAATTTGTTTCTATGTTTAAAACGCGCTTAATTCGCAGCCTCGAGGCAAAGGGGTAATTCTTCACGTCTAATTGGAGGAAATGCGAAATAACTAAGCTATAGCTGCGAAGGCTATTGTGAAACCTAAATCCTTGGCACAAAATTCACTAATCAAAATAAGATTGGCAATGGCTATAAAGCTGAAATAGTGTAGCAGAATGTATATTACTAGGAACGAAACATTTGGACGCGTGGTAACATGGTTTAGGTGCCATGCCACAGAGCGAGATTGCGACACAGCGTTATGGAGGATACTAGATCACTGCATGCCTCTCACTCCTCTCCGATGATATTCCAACTTCCGTTTTTATCATCATTCCACGCCGACCGTCGCAAGCTAGTCAGTGAAACAAACGCAGCGGTAATTAAACTTTCTTATCTGATAGAAGGTATTTAATTTCAACCTTACTGACACATCTAGGTAATTTTACTTTATTCGAATCTTTCTTGAATCTGTTAATTATATTTGGAAAAAGAGCTCAACTGATCTTCACCACAAAACCGAAGGGTGTTCTGCTACAGCGTAGACTTATATACCAAACGTCAGTCTTCGTGGGTTTGGCCCGAAAGCTTAGTCGTTTAGCTGAAATATTTCAAAAATGAAATTGTAAGGCCGATGTTTCACTTCCACGTCGCTTTGCCATCCCAACCTCATTTCATTGGTGTGCAGCCATCCATTTATCAGCGTTTTATTTAGCTGGTACCGACATGAAGAGGGCATTGCTGCTACGCATATAGGTAACAGCTCCAAGCTGAAATTTCCAAATAATTCGTCTGGTTTCTTTTCAGTTGTTATTTTGTCTCCTTGTATTACCCATTAAAGATAATTTTTGAATGTTAATTGTAGTTTAACTGTTCTGATCAAAGTGCTTGCAATTTCATCTATTCGTAGCAGATTCCCTTTTTCTGTGGCCTAATGGCTTAGAAATCAGCTCCTGCCATCTGGAGAGCCGTCTTTTGATCGAAGCTGCTCACCACTGCCAAAGTTGAAGCAAATTAAAGTGGTATGAAATACACGCATGACTTACAAACCGAAAGATTGAGAAGCCATTAGCATGTCTGAGAGGTGGTAAAACGGAATGGAATTATGGTCTACGGAGAACTTACAGGACTGAGAAGAGAGTTTAACAAAATTTCAAAGTAAGGACGCATTTATACTATTTATCACTAAGCGCTTTGCTGCGTTGGTCGGAAGAAACCTTGTTCACGACTTTTGAATAAATTACTTAATCATCTGGTGGACTGTTCCTAATGTGGACAGCAGGTGTTCAAAGAAATTTCCAAATACTTGGTAGATAACGAAACCTAAGAGTGGTAGCCGTTCTCATTGACATGTGTCGTGTAACCACTTCTATCTGGAGACCATTGGCTTTAAATCCAGCCCACTCATCAAAACCATTTATTTAAAGATGGAGGATAAAGTGGGTATTAGCAATGTTAGCATTCTTCATGGCTAAATTGCCTAAATGCAGTGCCATTGAATTTGCTTCTCCCCAAACCTTTTCATGATGCAAAGCAATTGCTCGTTTATTGAACTAGTCTAATCTATTCAAAACAAATAAATAATTTGGTCTACAATTTCGAAAACGAGTGGAACTTACGCTCAAAGTAAACTTGAATTCATTGTTTTGTTGCAATGTTTACCAAAGCTTAAGGTCAACCCTGTGAATTTGGCTTCTTAATCCATAATATTTATGTGCACGTAAACTGGACACTGAGTAAGGAATGTTCTAAAATAAGGCCTTCATTGAGGTGAGCTTGGCCTAAGAGTCACACACCTCGATGCGGAACGATGATGATTTTGAGCATCTGAGGTTGTATGGGTGAGAAGAATCAGCCGCGGTGCCGACTCTGAATTTTCGCTTTAAGCATACTTTCATATGAATTATTCATCAGGGTTAAGTAAACAGAAATTACCCAAGGTACTGTGGTTCATATTATCTATTTACAAATGGCATCAGCATATACCGGACACTAATTTACTTACGTCACACTTACAGGGTAGGCATGGATGCTGTAGAAATAAAAACATCTGCTAATGCAACCACCAGTGCATTTTTTCCACTAATGTAGTGGTTGGTGTCGATGTTGTCACCTCATCTTAAAACCCCTTTCACAACCGGCATGCATGCTGCCTTACGTCATTGCCAACTCCAGGGAAATATTTTGGAATTGTAATCCTAGGCGCGGATCGTCTAATAATTAAAGGTTGAAATAACAACTGACCTTAGTAAGTAGTTGAAATAAACTCTGCCTGGGTGTTATAACACTAAATGCAGGCACAGTTTCGGTAGTAGCAGGTGCATTAAAGATTTTTTGTCTCGAATCTTTTTCTTTCCTTAAGAAAATAATGACCTTACTTAACTCAGATTGTGATACTGAAATGCGGAGTCTGTACTTCAGTTTTCTTTTTCTCGTTTCAGGGCTTATGGAGGATCGTATTTGGTAGACCGTAGTTAGGATAAGTGGTATTTGTTTATACCTTCTGATAGGTAAATGTTGACGCACCAGCAATGGTGGCAGAGGTTTGTTGCACAGACCTCCACAAAGTTGTAGTTGGGTTACTTCTTTGTCCTTTTATTGTGAGAGAACATAAAATGAGGGTAGTTGGTGCTGTTACTGCTGTGGGAGAGCTGAAAGTATGCTCATAAAAGCATCGAAGGCTATCCCAGCCACGCAGCGATTATTTCCCGATTGGTGGGAATTCACCACCACCGTTGGCACATTGATGGGCTGCAACAAAGCAAAATCTAACATTGATGGCCACGACAGAAGCATGTCTTTGTGGATACTTCGTTCCAGTGCCAGAGTCAGGAACTATGTGGCCTAAATTTTATTTTAGGTTCTTTTAAACCTTTCGTAGGAGTGATATTAGCATCAAATTTTTAACCAACCTCTACACTAACTTCATTGTCCACCTAAACCTTCCTTTGGCACACTCATTGTTCTTTCGTTGACCGGCATGGACTTCACGCAATGTAGATAGCACTCCATCTCTTCTACTCTACGGCTTCTTACGATTTCAGTGAAGACTGGAAACCTCAAATTTCTCTCACGTTGCCATATTACCTCAATGGTTTACATAGCACTACTTGAATCTTTGCATCCATTCATAGTAGCTATTTTAATTGCTAATTCCCTCACTTTGCGATTATTCCTTGACTCTACCTTCAGGGAGAAGTAACTGGAAAAAAATAAGTCAACTTGCAACCTGTTGACTTTTTTGATGATTAACAACGGAATGTGTTACACTAAACATGTGATCATCACTCCTTGTCACTAGGGCTGTGCGAAATTGTGGGAAGCATAGTCTTAAGCACTTGAATTAGGGGTGTTGATGAACCATTTCTACCTCGAGACCTTCCCAAAAGCAGTGGCAGCTTAGAGGAGTCTTGTTACTAGAAATCCAAATTTAATTTCAAGTTGACGCAAGATTTCTTTAATATGTGGGGCAGAGATTACTACAGACCCTTATTTGTGAGGTAAAATAAAGAGGCTGATGATGCTCTTTGCTTTTTAATGGATGCAACTCATCAGTTCCGTCTCCCTCTAATTTATTAGTCGCATCCTGATCGAAGCATTGCGGCAAAGTTGCAAATTGGGTAACATTGCTTACCTCACACCGATTCCTTTGCAGCATAACATCACCGAATCTGTCAGTTGCATCCTGTAGAATTTCATCTTCTATGTCGTCGTTGTCGAAAGTGAATGTAGGTCCGGTTAGTTGCGCAAAAGCTTAAGCTTGAGTTAATGGCGATTTAATGACCATGTATTTTAGTCGCAATGTCAGGTTTATTTAATGTCCTTAGCGGATATCTTTAACTTTTACCAAGTAGTGCACTCTATTCCTATGTTAACAGGATTCGCAAAACAGGTAACACAAAATGTTTTTCTCGAGACCTCAAAAGTTGCAAAAAATAGCTAGAGAGAAGGTTTCACTTCGGTGTGAGTTCATTTAGTTAAAATTGAATAGCTACTGTGAGGTTTTATAAAGCTAAACAAAGCTGCTTCTAGTCTGCATGATGATTGTTTAGAAATTTATAGAAGGTGATGACCTCTGTTCCAGTTTAGTCCTTGCGTTAGATTTGGATGCAGCGACTTATCTGTTTGGATCTCCATAGGATATTTATTCCCTGAAGGAGCCTTATAGCTCCAATCGAGCATGTAGTTATCTGTCAAACAGCCTTTACACTGTGTTGTTTGTTTCCATCTGACGGCTTTATTCCTCCTTTGGCAAATCGTTGTCACACTTTGAGTAGATGAATCCTTAGTTATTAGTAGCTTTGATGATAAAACCACTCAATACAGCATAAAATTTTGTCATCGCATCAGCTGCATATCCTTCTTAATTTAAGCTGTTCTCATGAGCTGTGAACAGTGCTACCGCTCGTTTGAGCTTCACGGACGAATAAGCAATAAAAACTTAACAACGAAGAACATTTGGCCTGAATACGTTGCTGACATGCGTGGGTTATAAGGATTGTTGCGCACATGTTTGATTGGTCAAAACATCCATTAAAAATTGTTTTAGTGGATTAAAGTGCAACTTCAAGAATACTTATACTTCTGGATACTGTTTGTGCTGCTGAAAGTTAGAGCTTTCCCTATAAATTAGAGGTCAGTACTAAGGTTCTAAATTACTGGTGGCTGCATTTTCCAAAAGGTGGTGGTTAAATGAAATGACTTCCCATTTTTAATTAGCTCACTGATCCTTCCTGAGTATTCAAAGAAAAATCACGCACCTTTGGCTAGTTTTTGGAATGTATGCTTACTGGTGGTTATTCTTTTTCGAACAAATTTTGGTCGAGACGGTTGATAAAGAGTTGGGCAGAATAACCTGCTACAGTGGCCCTTGGAATTCATGGACACCCGTTTGCACTTCTGGGTATCCCCATGAATTCGATTTGCCTTCATTTAAAATGTGGGAAATATTTGCAGTGTGTGATGCAGTAGCGATCTCGATTTGCTCTAGTCTCTTCATTGATATGGTGAAATCTTCGAAAACGATGTGCATTTTATGTTCTGGTAGATCTTTATAGCCGAGCTTCCGAGCGCCCGAGGCATGCAAATGACGGCAAACTTTCTTCGTTTACTTCAAAATTTATCCCTTAATATTTTAAAAATCCAACAAAAAACTACTAGTTTTGCGTAAGGACGAGCTTGAAAATCCTAAATCACTTTTCAAATGTTATTTGGCTTTTAGCGTTAATGCATTGCAGAAATAGGATACAAAATTTCCAATCCTTTGATTCTTTCACAGGTTAAGCAATCCTCTTTCGGTACTTCGATCAAATCCACTTTTCATCTCAAAGTTTCTTTAAAGATCTCGTCAAATTTTAATGTTTGGCATGAATGTTTGTGCTACCTTGAGACTCCTTCACCGAGCTACCATAAATTGAATAATCCTCAACTTCCTCAATTGTAAGACATTTTAGTCAGTACCATATTGTAACTTGCACGAAAACTTTCTTGACCTCTTTGACACAAATTGTTAATGTCAAATACAAGTCAGAATTCAGAATGAGTGAATTAGCGGATTTCAAGACGGGTGGCAAATGATGCCACTTTTGAATGTGCTAGAGCATAGCACATAGCCCCAATGTGATTGCGTAGGATGTTTAGCTTTGCAATGCTCTCTTCAGTAAGTTGGCTGTCATGCTCTGCCGATGTCTCATTTCCGTGTATTTGTCCATACGAGTGTAAATGCACTTTAAGATGCAGCTTGAAACGACGATCTGCATGAAGTAATTATGGCACCTCTTTTAAGTAACAATGATGGAGTTTGCTTGTACGCACATTCATCCCTTCAAACATTCGTAAAGTACACACTTTGAAATAAGTGAGAATAGACGTTTGAGTGAAAGTTTTAGAAGGCAGGGTGTCCTTGCACAGCTTGGGGCCCAGGGAATTATCTTTATTTAACACCATATCATTAGGCTTCGCCGTCTACTTTTTCGAGTTAAAGTGGCCTGCCTCATAACTAAATAACAGATTACACCTGATTTCGCTCTTGAGCTTGCCTACTCCAATGTATAATTCACAGAGCCAAAGTTGACACCCAAATTTTGTCCAGGAAGGGAAAACTATTAAATATCTAGCTTTTGAGACGAATATGGAAAAACAACTAATTGGTTTCTCAGGCCATGGGAGTGGTTATTCAAATTATCATATTTAATTTTGGCTGTTAATACGTGGTTTTCGTTCCCTGCATCTCAAATAGGAAGAAGCTGTGGTGTGCTGTATTAATGCAGAAATAGACTACTTGTTGTGTTGGAGACATTGTTGTCTACCAAATGCAGCATCCAAAACAAGTTTAGATATCCATGACTGTGATGAAGCCAGTTTGAAGTTTAGTCAAAGAGTCAGTCCGTGATTAAGAAAGAGCTATTCTTGAGCTTTTACGCTGTCTTAGGTTATTTTGCATCATGCTTAGAATAATTTTTCGGGGATATTATTCCTGTTGCATTAGACTAAGCAGATATTTGCTTAATGTAACCCAGCGCCTGCTCACACCTTTAGCTATGACACTAGATTTCATCAAATGCCCTCGCAGAAGTACGTCAGAATTATGCTACGGAGTAATAACAACAGAACACTGCAGGATGAAATAACTTCATTGGTTTCGTTAAATCATAATTGAACATACTAACTGCGTCTTTACAATGCTTTCTTCACTGGGTGAGAGAGCAGTGGGGAAGGATGGCGATAATAGCAGTCACATTACAAAGGTTGCCCAAATGAATACTTAACAATGGCCACCTATATCTATTTACTTGACATTTGGGCGATGAATATTGCCTAAGGTTTTATGACACCTAAGTATTTAAAATTAACTAATCTTTTGAATTTATTTTCCACTTATGTGTCAACTATGTACTGATTAGAGACACACTGGAGGCGTTACTAATGCATGCTTAGCAGAATTATTTGCCTATTCTTCCGCTTTGGCACCCGAGATGAGAATCAACGAAATCCTTTTTATGCTGAGTATTTGTATTGCAAGTTTTTCTGAATACACTTCTTGGGTTAGGAAATATGGCTTCGTGGCAGATCAGATGCAAATGGAACTAAAAATCTCGGAGGAAATTGAATTTGCTACACAATGCGAATCTAAAAGCCGAAACATGCACTTGAAGCACCTTGATGCAATCAACTAAAAAAGTAATGCATTACAACAGGCCTGGCGATTTTCCGTTCAATCGCAGCCCTCACACCCTTTGAGCAAGCGGACAAGTTGGGTAACGTTATGTTTTGTGCGGCAGCGCTACAAAAGAGCACGGATATCATGCCCAAGCGTGTTCAGAGTAGGCCTCCTCCTCGGGGACCGATGGCGTCCACCAAATTGTCACGGAATTCGTCAGTACCAACACACTCCGCCCAAAAGATGTGTCCAAACAAACAGGTTCAACATTTAATGTTAAAGTCCATCCCATTTTAGTAAAAAACAAAAACTGCCCTGCAAAAACAATGAACTGTGATCACTAGCATGTTCACCGAATCGCATGTTTGTTTTGTATTCAGATTTAATAAGTACTGAGGTCGGATTCAGGACATTTATGTAGTTAACGCTACAAGGTGCCAGTCCATTACATGACTGGCCTCAGAATAAACCGATAGGAATGCCTTTAAGGAAAAATACGAAATCATGTAATAACTTTTGGGTCATCGGTCGTACAACCGTGTAACTAGCACATAAATCATTGACACTGACAGAGGGAAATCCTCCAGAAAACGAATTTCATTAGGGCAAGAATGCCATCCCAATTAGGAGTTCTTTGGAATTATTCTTTTCTCGCCAAAATTTCGCTGCCTTATGAATACCTCATTTTTAAACTGGGTTCATCAAATACAGCTCTTTGTAAAATTTAGCGATGAATATTAATTACTGTGCACAGGTTTTCCGGTTCTTTTTCGCCCTACGATGGTGTCGACGACTTGAATGTGGCCCTGAAGAGGGCACGTGAATTCTCCGGGCTTAGAGAGACCCTCATCTTAACTCCTATTTGTACACTATTGATTGTTTAGCTGCTTCAATAGGGGAAGAAAAGTAAGAAACTCCTACACGGGAGACTTACCTTTTTGAACAAATAATAGGAATTCGCTTAGACGCAATTCCTTCGCTTTACTTACTTTGTTCGAGCTGCTTGTCGTAATTGCAGATTTTAATTTTGCTGCAGAAGGATAGCACAAGTTTATACAGGCACTTTTGATGAGTAAGTCTGGTCAATTATGTTTAATTTGAACGGGTTTTGATCTGAGGCCATCACGCATAAATAGCTGCACAAACTTGTATTTCGAGAATCGAAAGCAGCCACATCAAAGTATTCTAGGATATTTAAGATGTCCATTTTCCTAGTAGATGCCTACTTGGCAACAGGTAAATGCAACAATTCAGTTGTCTAATTGTATTTTGACTCCTATAGTGCTTATTCAGAAACTACAGCCGAACATTGTAATATCACTTGATAGTTGTGCAAGTGTACCTTTTGGGTGACACTCAGACAGTGCACATCAATACCGTGACTGAGTAACTGCATTAATCTCTGAGGGGAAATTGAACTCCAAAAGGCTAAAATTGCGATGCCATGTGCGCATTTTATAACTGTCAAACGCGCTATGTTTTCCTCAAACTAGTCTACCTATTTCAAGGACCCAAACATAAAAGCGGAACCTAGAAACATTGAATCGGTTTAGTAGTTATAATAAATCATGCCATGAAGTGCCAAAAATAGGATGGAGGGCGAGACGATGTTAATTAAAATAGGAGACGCATGAACTCGCCTCGATCCAGTGAATTATGCAGTTGCTCAGCTCCTGTAGTTGCAAAAGTAGGCTAAGGAGTCAACCAGAAAAACAGATTTTAGATTTGTGGGTGTTTTAAATGGCACTGCATTGGATCTCAAGCATCCTTCCCGTCAACAGTGAACCTGTCTACCAAACGCCAGAGAGCCACGTAATTTTGCATCAAAATCTTATGCTTAGGACTTGTAATTTATGGTTATCTGGTTGTAAGAGGTATACTTTGAAAAGAGCAGAAGAATTTTGAGCTCTTTGGCACTTGTCAAAGGAAGTCAAATGGAAGAGTGATAACAGAGCAAAGCTCTATCCAACTGCAAGTGCGTTTTGACTGTACAACTACACATCGCCACCTCTTATGGCTAATTTACATGTCGGATAATTAAGCTCCATCTAGTCCTAATTTACTTCGGCTGTAGAGGATCCTCCTTAATCTATATGCTTGAAGACAAGCAAGTTGTCCCCATGACTGGACTGGGTTCTTCCCAAGAGTGCATTGCCACCTTAGCTGTACACTCGGTATCCGCTATTGCCCTCTAAATTTTAACCATGAAAACTCTCCTCGAATGAGTACATTGCGTCTATTACAGCGAATAGAACAAAAGAGGGGAAGACACTATTAGCGACTCTGCTTCAATTCTTGCAGCATTTGGCACTGCCACGTATGAAGTACAGGAACTAACTTTGCTGGATTTCCACTGACCCTATCCGTACCGCCCTACTTAGTTTGCAAGTCCATTTCAACAATAACAATTTGGTGTCTGAGGGAGGACGAAGTGGATCAAATGAGCTGCACAAAGTTAATAATTTGATTAAGCTCTTGGTTTTACCAATTCTAAGAGAATAAGTCCTACAAACCTAATAGTATCATGGTGGCTTTTAGAATTTACAAAAAATATTGCTGGCCTGCTTAGCGTAGTACAATTTTTCGTCATATACGAATATCAAACGCAAAACCATGACCAAAATTACAGAATTTCTTTTAATTATAATAAATGTTATTTTAACTCATCTCCATAGCCGAGTTCCTAATTTTCTTTCCATGCATAAAACTCGGAGTTGTAAGACACTATAAAACATACATCAAGAAAGTTGAATCACCAAATGAAAAGAAAATCTGAATGATTAGCAGGACTTTACATGTTTCAGATGAAGTTACATCACTCGCAACAAGCAAAGAGGGAGGAGCTAGAGAAGGTATAGATTCAGCGCTTCAAAAATAGACCTTTCATACATTATTATAGAGAAGTAAGCCGAGACAAGACAGAACAAATCATCACGCATCCTGACAGTCTCCTGCCTCAACTAAACTCCCCCGCCGCATAGCGTGCCGGGTCGCAGAAACTCGTGGATACGGTGCGTCCATTGTACTTGCGTCCATCCAGTGCCAAACTGGCTGCGTGAGCCTGCTGTGCAGTCGCGAATTCGACGAATATCTTTCCAAAGTTCTTTGCACCAGAGGTGGCGGTGGAGGAGGAGGTCGAGGAAGTCGAGGAATTGGGTTGGGGAATATGGACGGAAATAACGGCGCCATGTCGAAGGCATTCACTGCGCACGTCCTCCATGACATCAGCGTAACCCTCGGGAGAGTCAATGTCACGAGGCGAAACCATGTTGGCGAGACAGAGGACGGGTGTAGGACTCAATTGAGGGGCTTCGACGGCGACGACGGTGGCCGGTGACGAGGAGAGAGGAGAAGGAGATGGAGCTGCTACAGCTCTAAAAAGAGCTGGCATGTTTTATTTGGCATCCATTCTCTCTCGCTGTAAGTCCCAGTTGAGGGAGGGAAACGCAGGGCAGCCGAGAACAGCTTTAAAATACGGCTAAATCGAATTCTAGGTAAATGCATGCATAACGCAGCAATTTCTACCAAGTTATGGTGTCATGATATCTCAGCAGTGCCTATATCCTTTTAGCTGCTCCAATTAATCTGTGCAAGGATGGCACGGCACGTCAATCATGTCGAACGTCAAACGCCTAACAAAGAAAACCACTTGTGCCGCATTATAAATGCAGTACACTGAAATGATCTGTTCGAACATGCAACACCCTGTTGGAGTTTGCATTGTTCTCATGTGATATGAAGATTGCTGACCTTCACTCCCGTTATTTTAGCAAATCTGCAGCACCAGAACAAAGGCAATTTTAGACTTCTACCCGAGCACGTCGAATTTGACGAACGTGGGACTGCCAAATTCAAGATATGAAAGCATATGCAAGCACTACTGCCATAGCACCAATTTACATTTTGAACTAACATAACCACAGCTATTAACCATTAACCGAGTGCAAAATCAAATCTCCTTTTAGAAATGCCGCAAACAAATTACTTGTCACACGGTCACTGCCCTGGTGTGATCACATTCTACTTAGATCACTAAAATTAAACAAGGAAGCATCACGTTTTCTTTGGCTACAAATTTGAGATGTAATTTCCTCGACCGCTCTACTTTGACTTTAGCGTCATTTCAGTTGCCGCGACGGGACTGCTATATCTTCCTCTAAATGCAACTGTCGATCCAGCACTTAATTTGCTAGTTTCTTTTGCCTTGAAAAACGCTTGATTAATACACGGCGCGGAATAGAATAATTTCACATCAAGCGGAATAAGTTAAAGCACGTTACGATACCCAGACTGGGACAAGTGTTGTCGCATAGAGCTGTAGTCCCACCGGAATATGCGTGTTGCATTAAAGACGAGGATATGCGGGAAAGTTTTGATGTCTGCATGATTCTGATAATATTGAGACATTTGTACCGAAAAGGATAAGTCTAATAAATGACCTCTATGTTGGAAGTGCAACCAGATAACTTAAACAAATATTTCTTTGTTATTGCACTGCTGTAACGAAGTGACACAGTGTGATCATACATAGTGATAGGTAGACCTTTTTTCTACCTCTTTAGTGCCCTTCCCACGTCGCTCAATGCTACCAACATTCCAGTGCTTTCATTAAGTCACCTCCTCACTCGTGTGTTCCATATTCGTCCCGACGACAAGCGAGTCATTAAGAGGAGCTAATTCATATTGCCTGTAATTTAGCCGCTTCCGTAATGGAATTAACTTTTACCTCAGATCAGACAGTTCGTGCTAGGCATCTAAACATGGGTGAGGAATAATTTGACCAACACTTGACTTTTCGTCATTTACATTTTGCTCAGCATGAGCGTGGTTCACTTTTAAGTATTTTCGCAAAGCATGTGATTGAATAATAAGCCAAGACTGTAACGAGATTGTGCCAACTATTCACCAAAAAGGCATTCCCTTACTAAATAAAAGTGATTTCAAAACGTACCTAACACAATTGCACTTTTTATCCAAATTGATGTTACAGAAAGGAAGTCGGTTGTTACCAGTGCATCAAGTGAACGGATGAACTCATAAGTAGAAAAAACTTTGTGCAAGTCGTATGCGAAGTTGTGAAGAAAAAATCAAGACTTTTGTGCTTGAACTGTCCATGTCATGCATGCGCTTAAATAATGCATGAACTGCTCATGTGGTTTGGCCCGGGATTATGCTCTAACAAAGTTCGACCCCACTGTTCATACAAGCAGACTCTTTTAACAATGTGATTTTGATTAGGACGGAGTATAAGCTATTGCATTTGGCATTTTTCGTAATAACTTGGTAATTTCTGCCACTATGTGGTGGGGTCATTTGCCCTCCAGGTTGATGGCATGATTAGCCTTCTAATAAGATATGCGAAATTCCATTTGTGTTTACGCTAAAGGGTGGGATCCCGAATAATTGCTTGAAGTCGACGAAAAAAGCAAAGTGTTGTATCATTCCAATTTTTGTACTTGTACTGTAAAGTATAGCTTAAAGTTGAAAAATACAAGGAATTATATGCTTAATAAATGCGATTGGCCACAGTGATGATGAGACAATTCGATTGGAAGGTCTAAGACCTGATTGTTGATGTCATTCCTTTGCCTTCCTTCGTAATACGGTAAAAAGACAAATTTTGACTGCATGAATCGGTTTTCTTGAAACTAATCTGCCCATTTTCAAACGTATTGCTTTTTAGCAGACATATTCTTTGTTAACTTTATTCTCTACCTATCCGCCACCTAGGTGGAATAGGAATATGATTGAGCAGTATTGAGTCTGCTTACTCACCACTAGCAATGGAAATGTGGCCCAGCCCAATGAAAATGACACAATGGATCAGTGCCGTTGTGGTCGAATGTGTACTAGGTTGGCTGGAGCTTTGATTACTGGCGTAGTTTATTCATGGATGATTTTCTCACAGCACTAACACAGCAGCTTGACCTAAAAAAGACTTGACGATGCTCAACAGAACAGAGAGTTATGGAGTATGGTATTGAAGATGCTGAGAGATTCACCGATGGTATGATGGTTTATCATTTAATCCATTCTAGCAGCCCCTAATCCTTTTATTCGTTGGCAACGCAATTTCTGTTCCAGTATTATGACTTATTAAAATCCCAGAAAATACTCAACGTGCAGAATTCTGGGTTATTTTAAAAGACCTTATCGTAGACATCGGTGGGCCAGTCTCTTAATTTTACAAGTGCTTTATGAACACGTCTGCATGAATTACCTATTTAATGTAAAATTAAATAGTTTTTACTAATCAGCTTAATAGTATAAAGCCTTTATTCCATCAGGAAATTCTCTGGCATCTTTGGTGGGTTTACAAGTTGCCATAACCTTTAAAATCGAATTCCTATTTCTCTCCCTATTTCGAACGTAACAACACAGATGATCACATTAATCAAGCTCTTCTATGTTCTTCAATACTGGGTTCATTAGATAAGGCATATAGTGCTGGAATCCATTGTTCCTTTGTGGGTTTTAAACTCCTGTGGCCTCAATGCATTTCCACTTCCTTTGTAGAACACAACGGTGCAAGTGAGGTTACATGAAAGTGTAAATGCTGGGGAGTAAATTCACATATATTTGGTGGTGTTTGCATTTGCAATAAATCGAATTGGGTTCAAAGGCATTTCAATGCCTCATTAATGATTGTGTAGGCACACATAAATTTGCTTTAGTTTTGACAGCGGTGATTCCATAATATTCTTTATCTGCAGGCAACCAATATTCCACGTTTAGTGGTCCGCATACATTGGCTGGAGCTGTGGGATCCTCCTGTCAGTGGTTCTACAAAAAACTTGTTAGCAGTAGTCGTGGCCGTGGGTGGCCAGCTTGTGCAGGCCAAACGCATTCTTTCTCATTTTTTAGAAAATTCGCTGTCCTATTTAGGTAAAACTCTTAAAGGCAGACAGATATAAACCTTGCCCTGGCCCTTGTTATTTGTTTTTTTCATAGCTATTTTAAAACCTCACGCCATCTTTGTCAAAATAAAGGTTTTTAACAAGTAACATCAACTTATTAGCCAACTGTTGAAGATCCTGGAATAATACAATTAGCTGTATTTGTGAGAACCCGTCATTCCATTTTCCACGCAAAAGTCTTCTGGAGTCTCCTTTAAATCCAAGTAGCAGTTAAACTGGTGAAAAATTTCTATATCTAAGTCATCAGGATTTCTTCAGCACCACGTATGTGATCAATGCCTACTCTAGATGTACGTTGAAAGTAGGTCTACTCATGATTGTCTAGTTTGCTCATTTCACGTGCCAAATTACAGCATACGACCCTTTAGCCCAAGTCACAAAATGGTAACAACACATTGAAAGGCATTAACTTTCCAGTGAGGATTCGGTCTTAGTTTAGCATAGTTGTGCCCAAATTTATTAACCAATCTACTGGATTGTCTTCAAACATTGTTCATTTTAACCACAAACTCTAACTCGGCTTGTGCGCACGGCTCGACTTGATATTAGGACACGTATATGACCTTAATTATCGCCATTGTTTTTATAGGGCAGATCCCATTTAGCTATGCAAGGCTGCAACTGGTTTTTCCTCCGATTGCCTTTTCAAATTTCATTTTAATCTGCTTCCAGCTTAAAATATATGTTAACATCGAGCTCAGTTCGGCTCTTAAACGTGCTGCATATTCAATGGTATATTCAAAGGTTAGCATCTAGATGTATCTACCTTGTGTAAGCATGCCCCCCTCTTGCTTCACCCCACGCCTTGTTTTTTGGTATGTATTTAAAATTTGATGGCGCACATTTATAGCAACTTTTAGTCAAGAGTAATCAAAATAAACTATATGGCGCTATAAATCTTCAGGCTAAACATCCAGAAACATCGTTAGCTTACCAGACACTTCATTAAGATGTCACATCTTGCACAAACGTTCTAATGGCTGGAGCAAAATAATCGCTTTTCTCAAGCCTCTTTGCGCAAAAATTTGGGTCCTGTACCAAGAGATATACAAAGATGGCCACCATAGGTGCACGATCATTAATTAGCGAACACCCACACTTTCGAGTGCCACTGTATCAGGTTGATTTATTGCGGTGGTCGACCCCGAGCCGATAGACAAAGACCGGCTAACGAATACATTAATTTTCCATGCAGCTCACAAATGGTGGTCTCAGTTGTTAGTTGAGTCATACCAATGCTGATTTGACAACTCTGACTTATTTGATGCGGCATAATAGTCCCAAAACCTATTACGATATCCTTAACTGGCTGATTTCAAGAACCGAGCTTAAAGATTTCTGGAATTGAGACCTGACTACTTAACTCGGCAAATTTGACTTTCATCATGCTGCGATCTTGGAAAACATCTGCTTATTTACCAGAAGATGGGAAGTACAGTGTATGACAGTGTACTACTCTATTTTTGCAAAAAGTGTTCAGTCTTATAAGACGCATAGCAGAGTTCTCCACTATTCTTCCTGCTGGATAGTTCTCACTCTAATTAAGCTAATTAGCACAAATCAGTGCCTAATTTAGGTAGCGCTTACCACCGCAACAGAATGCATTTTTGTGACTAGTCACTTTTCGATTATGTTTAAGCGCCATTATTCAGGTTGGCCTGCTAGCTTGGCATTTTGGCATTTGAGACTAATTTATTGTGGTTTCGTATGCTTAATTTTTGAGTTTTGAAAAATTCAACTGCCCATTTTCGTTATCCTATGTACTCGTTAAGCATCCATTTTGTGTTGGGAATGTCACAGCTAATGTTGGTGTTATTGAAGAATGGGACCACTCTCTGCTTTAACTAGTCGCAAAACAATCTTCTTTTAATGGCACTATTAAGACTCAGCGGTGTGGAGGCCCACTACTGTGAAATTTCATTGAAAAATAGCACGCCCCTAGTGATATGGGTGACTATTAGTATAGCAACGATCTCATTATCCAACTGTTTATTAACCCATTACTCCCAGAAAAGCATAAGTGAACAAGGCAGACCTTATCACAAATGCTGAAGATAGTATCTTTACAGCTTCAGCCAGTCTCCAAGGCGGAGAAGCAATCAAACCCGTGCTTTTGCTTATTTAAAAAGTTCTCCAAGTGCTGGGTAAACGGGAACTTGCTTAAGTACCAACTTCTTGAGGAGATCAAAGCCCTTAGTAGTTCAAAAGCAGCCATGTATTAGTAGTTCAGGTTCAAACTTATTTGCCACCTAAAATGTTTGGGTGCATCAACGTAACGCTAACTTTGATGGCGACCAAATTGTTTGGGTAATTAACTTTCATCATAAGTAGTGAATAGCATCAGTTTACTTAAGGCACTTATTAAAGAGTTTGAAGTAACGGAACCCACCAGCACCGTCACGTAAAAACAAGCAAAAGAAGCTTGCAGAAAAAGCGGCGGTTACGTAGTTTGTGTGTTGAAATGTATCCGCATGCAAAACCTGTACCTATCACTTTTGTGAGGAAGATCATAAATCAGTAAATATGGGTGAAGGTTTAGGAAGAATCTCGAATTTGCATAAGAAATCCGTAATGCTATTAGTATTCTATCATAAGATCTGTCTGGGATTTGCGAGCTTTCGTTGTCATGGTAACAGGGGTTTTCAAGAGCTTTTGAGACTGAAACGCTTCAAATTCGACCATGAACTGCTCCTATTTTAAACCCTTTCCTATCCAAAATTTTTGATCTTCGTACTTCTTTTCAGTTAATGCAAAGAGTAAAGCGCTTTGGAACTTGGTCTAATGAATATACTAGGAGTATAATGAGGTGGAAAAGCTGATCTCTTGCTCCAACTACTTGCAGCTGTAAAACCATCCATTGCCGTCATCCATTAGTCGTCGTACTTGCAGAGACAGTTATTATTCCTCTCAAACCCCATAATCTAGGGCACAATTGTCTCTAGAAAACACCTATGACTAATTCCACTGCAATGCTGTTCATTTAGCAAATGGGGGTAAAAAGGAAGGCTAAAAGCTATAAAATAAGCTTATAAACGGATGCCGAAATTCGGAGTTGATGAAACCATTGATTTGCACTCCCTATTAATACACCTTACTTCGTTAAATGAAAAATGGTTCCCTTTTGATAGCTTACTGCTTGCCATGCTATTTTTGTATTCCAAACTTACAAAGTGTTTCATATATAAAGTTGAATTTCTTTTGATGTCTGCATAGTATAATTTAAACTATTTACAATGACTGCAGATTCACTCGGTCGATGCGTCTCTTTAGAGTGAGTGTGTTGAGTTGAAATGAAAATTTTCATGGAATTAATCGAGATACTCGTGTTAAAAGAGTGCATAGCCTTCCGTTTTTAGTGGTTCAGAGGGGACTTTCACTCCACTAGGCTAGCATTCTCTCACCGCCTCTCGCCTAGGAGGCTCATTCAAACACATGCATTATGGGTGTGAGAAATTACTACACAGTCAGTCAAACAATTGCAAAGAACATATTTCGGCGTAACCTAATGTCTTTGTGTTGGTATGCGAATGCATCGAACGGTGGGATTGTGTCCATTTATATGGGAACTCTGGAAGAGGAGCTATACTTTGGGAAGTGTGAGATACCTAACAACAGCATTGCAAGTATTGTGAGAGTCACAAATTAAAGTCGGTGAGAGGATGCAAAGGAGTAGGAAAAGTATATGTTCAGCAGCGTTATGGCTTTTCACTTAGCCAAGTAACATTCAAACAGGGCTCGTGGAAATTATCCAGCATTATGAAACTTCAAGAAAGAGGGTTAATTTGTAAAAGGAAAGCTCGAAGGGTATTTAATGAAATGCTTGATGCGAATGCACTGAAAGCGCAAAACACACTTAAGACTAGTTGGATAAATCGCTTGGATAATACTGTCTTGAGCAGTTAATGAGTTATCAAGAGAAATCTATTTCTGTATCGAATCCGATAGCAGTTCCATAAAAGACCATTTTTAAATAACTATTTATCTCCTCCAAACCACGTGGACAGAGGCGTTTCTATAGCATGAGGCACCCTGAACCTCGTAACTTTGCAAATGGTATTTATTTGTCTCAAAAGAAGGGAATGCAAACCATATTTTTAAACACATTTCGAAGAGACAGAAAAGTTGTTAGCACAAATCCGTCAAAAGGGTTGAAAGGTCAAGATTGTAGTCTTTCGCGTATGGTAAAATTATGCTGCTAAAAGCCTCAAGTTACTCCCAAGAATTAAACGCCATTATGTTCCACAGCTAAAATTGTCACATACCCCTGGGGGCAAAAATGCCAAGAGATGGCCATTATTTCCTAAGAGTATTTAGGAGTATCTAAGCATGTGCCCGGATCGGTAGGTCATTGTTTGCATCGATTGGATGATAAAAGGCTCCTCCAAGCCTCACATCACCTTCGCTTGCTTAGTTATTTGACGCAGTTTATATACTTTGATATCATGATAGCTTGTATCCATGTGAACAGTAATTCCTGTGAAAGAACCTTCTGTGCACAAAACAGATGCTCTAGCCTTAGCTAGACAGTTAATGAACTTCATGTTACCCATGCGTAATAAAGCTTCCGTGCTGATTCTGTGAAACAGTCGCCAATTCCTTAGATAAATACACGATTTAAAAAGCATCAACGGCCGCTAAAATGTTTAATTTGTCTCATTTTGCATTCTTGTTTTGGAAATAATGGTTTCTTCGAGGAAAAGGAACTGTTCATTGAAGCATTACTCCTCTGAATCCCGGCTTTTATTAGACTCTTAACTGCATTCTACCTTTTCTTTACATATTCGCTCTGTTAAAGCAATGCTGTACTATTTATGCACTGGATATGCAACTCATCATTGGGCAATCTTCTTAGGAAGAAACAATAGAAAGTACAGGAGTAGGTGTCACAAGTTCTCTCCGTGCATATGGAATGGGCATAGCTACTCCAAGATGATCGCGAAGTGGACTTACCTAATAACAGGCAGCATGCACCAAGAATCGCAATCGTTTGTCTCCAAGCAGAGCCCACAGAACTAGCCACAATCGAGTGATTGCTACTGACAGCTTTTAACATAAACAAGGCTCATAGTAATCACTCCTAATAAAAGAAGAGCTAAAGACTGGATGCGTGCAAAATTGTGCTATTATTGTCAAGATCCTTGACTAAAAGGAGAACAAAGGCAGTGAGCATCATCCTCACTCTCGAAGTTTTCCGGAGCAAATCTCCACAGATGCCTCTGCTTCTCACATAAATGACGGCACTTATGTTGCTCTCAACAGGCGGATAAAATCCATTTATTCAATCTCATTTGTCAAAGCATGACTGTTCTAGGAATTCTTACTAAATATCTTATTTTGGAATAATTACTCAACATAATTCCTCATGTCTAAGTATGCTTTTTTTGTACAAATCAGAGCTTGTTACACACCAAAATGTAAAAAGTCGGGGATGGGATGATAATTTGTGACCAAAACATCACTTAGAAAAATAATGTCACACCTTAAGTTACTAAAAGACAGAAAGAGAATGCTTTTTTTCTGATGAAACACCAAATGCTCTAACTTAGACCGCACTGCTAGCTAAACAAATCTTATTAGCTGTAGCTGCATTTAGGATAAAATCTCTTACCGATAGGAATTTTAAAGGAAACAATGTTTTCCACCTTAAGCTAAACAAAATAGGAGCAACGTTTAATGAAAACCTAGATGCTATCTTAACGAGTCATTTCTCTCCACTGCTGGTTTTTAAGGTTTCTTACTCAACGCACTCTGCATTCAATTACCATCTAGTCAACCTAAGAGTCAATCATCACTAATGTCAGATATCGCAACTATTCCCGAGATATTCAAATTTTCCTTACACACCGAAGTTAAGGCTTATGAAGTTCTTTTCGATACGCGAAGAAAACTGTCTGCATTGTGAATGGCACTCCAAACATTAACTTAACTTAACTTAATGCCCAAAGCATCTATGAGCGGCCTTTAAACAAAGTGTCTGTCTGTTTTGGTTCAATTCAGTCACTGGTTAGGCTGACCTTAATATCCATGGCTATTATTTTTCTTTCCTTTTGATTCGATGAATATAGGCCATTTCCATTCCAAAGATAAAGCGCCTTTCGTTAGCCCTTATTTCCTTGACTCGAGTTGTTAAGCCTAGTAAGGCTGTCTCCATTGCTGTAAAGCTAATTAAAATAGGGAAAGCACTTATTCCAATAGTAGCATTTGCAAAAGTTCAACAGAATCACTCAGAGCAAATGACTACGCTCCTTTGTCCGGCAAGCTCTATTGCGCTGCTTAAGCACTAATGATCTCAACAAGGACTAATTTTAGTTGCCGAATGAGGCCAAGAATTTCATACGCGTTATCAAACATTTCGCTGAGTTGTTCTACAGTTTCGGTTTGGCCTCATAGCGGATCCGAAGTTCCCTTAGTTATGTGGTTATATAACCACGGAGGTGGCTTTTCTGCCAAATTCAATAAAGATTGGACTTGACCAAGTTATGCGCCCATGTATTTTGGGCAATCACAGCTCATCTATACACAGGGGAAAGTACTGCCAAAAACCCATCATCTTACAGTGCTTTGGAAACCACAAGCCGTTGAGTAAATCAGTGGTAAGTGAAACATTTTTGTCCTCCATAACGGATCAAAACAAAAAATCGCGTTTACTAATCAAAAACGGTGAAATTCGTTTGAAAATCAATGAATGACACTTTGATGGGAACTAAAATAAACATGAATTTTTAATGGCGTATTTATTTGTTTCCGATGCGTACAAGATATCAGTAGGTGACATGCTTCATTTATGCGTGCTATTTAGACTCACATGAATCCACCAAATGTACTTTAAGATCCTCAATGCAAAAGCTGTAATTTATAACAAATGCTACAAGTAGTTTTGTAGCAATAGTTGGACCGTCGGCTAAGTAAGTGGTGTTTTTGATTCATTTTATTTGTTTTGTGTTCATCCTTGCGAAGAAAGCTGCCATCACATTACTGGCCCAATGTATTTTTGTTGCCGGCGCAGGAAAAGGCGTGGAGAAAGGCATTTTAGGGCATGTCCGGGCCATTTCCCCTTCAGGCGAAGTAGCAAGGCGGAGCTTTAAGCTGACATGAAGCCCATACAAACAGTTAAAGCATTAGCCAAAGAATGCAATTATGATGCCTTTGTTATAAGACGTCTTAACAAAATTTAAAAATGCTAATTTAAATATAACTATCTAGATCAGTCACTCCGCATCATTGGTAAAGTATGGACTGCGCTAAATAATCACATCACCAGCAAGGTCATAATTTGCTTTAAAGCATTTGTAATAATCTCATTAAGAGAATCAAAATGTTGAATTCCATCAGACCAAAATAGGGCGAGGTAGAGCCTGGAGTGATCGGCTTAAGTACAAAGACCAAGATATTGCCACTCTCTTGCTGCTAAATGAGAGTGTAGACGTAAACAGCATCAAAATTTACTTTTCAGCCTTCAGTTACACATTTATGCATCTGAAATTAGGATCCTCTAAGCTTTCTCACCCTTAGCACTCAAGCATTGTTCACTCCTCATTTAAATTAAACACCAACTTTAAACAGCATCACAACTTACAGAAAAAAGAACTTTCAGAGGCAATAAAATGTAGGATTCAAAAATTAATGTGATCTCGAGATAGCATAAAGCCCACAAACAGGGCTGAATCATGTGAAACCCAGTTTTATTGAGAAACAGGTGATTTCCTCCATCCCATGGGTTCAGTCATCAATGGAATATTTAAAGCATCTGCCTAACGGGGATCACATAAATTGAAATGGATCTTTTTTAGGAAACCACAGATACGCTAATCCTCCTAGTCTATTGTCTCCCTATTTTCTTACTCAGACCAGAAGGACTGAACCATTATTTAGTGATATCTTCCATTTTGGTACTCTATGGTCAGTCAAAACAATTTATCAGCAGTTTTCTCTACCTAAAGGGAATCATCTGCATTTCACCAAATTGAGGATTCCAATACTTTTATTAGTATAGCATTTTGCGCATCCAGGGCATCTTACGACGATTGCGGCTGCAAAATTTACTTGAATTCATTTAATTTTACTTTGAGGAAATTGCCTAGTCAAACTTTTGGATAAAAGCTTTGCCACTTTTTGAGGAAGGTTAAAGTAGAAGCACACAAATACCATATTTTAATGCTCTTAACATAATGGTGCATTTTTCATTCCCGCTCCTTCCTTACTCGCGCTTGCACGGCTCGTAAAACTGGTGTTAAGATTATCTCAAAGGAGACAAGGGGCAACGTTGTTTCTCTATTGACTGTTATTTAAGGAGTGTCTGTTTAAGGATAGGTAGTAAAATTTTGTCAAGCGTTTGCAAAAGGCTAAAAACAAGCACAATACAGCCTAGCAGAATGTTTCAATCGGGGTACTCTCTTATGAGTAACCCAATTTTTAGGTAGGATAATCACTTACGATAACTTTTGGCTGAAGCTCAAGCTTTGAAAACTACAACAATCGTCTTAGTAGCTTAAAAACCATAATTTACTTGATAAGCAGTAGAGATGCAATGTTAAAATACTTGCTTTTATTGTTGATTTGCAGAAACAGCATAATGGTGGGGTGTCTACATCAAAATTACTTAAATCACAGCACATGTACTGGTTGCCTTAACGAGCTGTTGGTAAGATTTGAGATTGCCTAGATGAATTCAATTTTTTCTCAGTTTTCTCTTCTGCCGTAGCCCAAAAATACGTCGACTCAAATGTGGACCGTGATTTAATATGCACCCGTTTTGAATGCCACGAAATGATTTGTACATGGGGGCAAGTGGGATCCCCTCTTATACGGCAAAAGCATTCACTTATGACAGAGGATTAAAAGAGGACCAAGCCTAATTTTCAGCACTTATAAGAAGTGTTTAACTTGCCTAGATGGCCGATAGCAATATTTATGAGCTTAGCAGCATAATACTTTAAAAAGTGGAGAAATGAGCAATCAAGAAAATAGCAGATAGCTTTGCATCAGTCACTCCTCAGGTCCTGAGAGCAGATACAGCAAATTGAAGTTATATGAGTGGTTTAGATGTCATAAAAATTTGGACTTAGCAGTAACTTAGACATCGGATACAAGTGTCGAACCTGCAATCAAGAGCATCACTTGGAGGTGGTTCCGATATCTCTACCATTTGACACTTCAATGTTTGAGCGAAGTAATATAATGTTGCATGTAATTAAGATAAAACGAGGGGGCTTTTAGACCTATTGTGGTAGGATTGCGCACAGGGACTTATAGGAATCAAACAGCCATTAAAATACAACAGACATTATATTCCTCTTTTGCAAATTTTCCAAGAAATACGGGCGAGGAGCCTATAATTTTATTTCAAATTCTCTGAGCAGCTAGGTGGCTTACTGTACTTATCGGAGTAAAGAGCGCATTTGAAATAGAATTACAGACATAGACCCCATATACTGCGGTCGCTTGCAAGAAATTTTAGTGAAAAATTACCTTGTCTGATGGTGAGTTATGCGTTTTGCATAGGAGATGGAGGCTGGGCTGAAGTTTGCCTGTTTGTAATACAGGCGAGAAAATAGGGCGGTCGCACACTGATGGCGCATCCTACATGGCTATGGTTGTTTCAGAGCAAAGCACTGCATAATACGACAAAATTTATGCGCTATCTGATTAATCACAACCTCAAATACAAATAATTTTCAGATTTACCAGATTGCCTGCCATTTCAACTCAAAGATACATTGTCAAAACTACAGGCTTTAAAAGGAGCCTGCTTTCCAAAGACTTTATTTATACTTAAAACAAAGATAGCACCATAGGTGGTTTGGAGGATACGAGCAAACAGACTTGCAATCGCCACAGCAAAGATGGCAGAGTGTTTGTAAGCCCATACATTACAATCTAACTTCTCGTTCTCTTGCAAAACGCACCTTTTTTCTCAGTCGCGCGAAAAGAGGACAATTTTTGCATCCTTTTATGGAAGAGATGGGGAGATATTAAATTGCGGTTATGAAAGGTATTAAGTTAAACATTGAGCCTAATTTTCATCAATTAAAATCAGATCAAAAATGGTCTACTTATTGTGGTCTTTTATTTTGTCATCTCTATTCTACCCCGAAGTCATAATGAGCTAAAGTATATTGGGAAACAGATGCTACTAGCGTAGCGAATGGCTGAGAGCATAATAAAATGCTCCAGAGACAATGTCTCGGAGTTAAATTACGGCCTGTGGATGACGAGGCGCTCATGTGATCGAGCACGCAGTTAAGCAACACATTAGATTACTAAACAGCCCCTTTCCTCTTTTAAGAGCCGTCTCGGCTCACACCTTGGTCATCCTTTCGTGTCGACCATCACAAAGTAGTCGGCAAGCCAGCAACGATAGTCAGTGAATTTATGAATACCATCTCATCACTTTGTTTTCATGTCAGTGTTATCAAATCATCTATCTACCCAGGTTCAACTTTACTAGTAGAAATATGGAAAAGACATCACTTTTAACTTAATTCCTCTCCTGGTGTAAGTACTGTAACCAGCTCTATAATTGATTCCTCCTAGTGGTTCAGACTCAGATTCTCTCCGGTATTCGCTCTGCACAGATTAAAGACTATTTCCAAAATATTGACGTTGCTTTAGACCTTTTGATTAGAGTGCTTATGGGCCCATCCATTTGTAATAGATCGTTATCTTCAGTGAAATTACGGTTTAGCATTCACTCCTAAATATCAAGAGAGCTGTTTTTGGATGGGATTTAGTTGCCGTTGCCACCAACAATGTGCTTCAAGCTATAGTGAAAGTCACAGCCAGCTAAAGTAGCATAAAAGACATGAATTGCTGTTAAGGCACATTGGAGGCGACACCAAATACAAGTATGACCAGTAAGGGCTGTGCAGGGTTAAACAGAGAATTAAAGGATATTCCAAATCGCTACGCCATTTCTGGGAATCACATCTTAAAACACGATGTGTATAACCAGGGACGCACTTGCAATATTCATTAACAACTGCTTTATAGTGTCGGCTGGATGATTTTTTACATTAGGAACTGTTAAAGACAATAATTTTACCAGTTGATGGGCTATCCGCAATGTGCACAGTAAATATCTAAAAAGAAAACGAAGAGTTGTGTCGGATTCGATTGAAGTGTATCTTGCAACCGCCTCTGCATAGGAACCCAATGACTTTTGAATGTAGCTAATTATTAAACGTTATGCAGCAAAACCATCCTATCATTGAGCTTCGCTGTAAAGTGAACTTGTATTTTAAAATAATGGAATCAAATGTTACGAGGAATGCCTAGCGCAACTCAGGGCCGAGTTACTCAATCCCAGTTCAATTAAATAATTTTCTCTAAAACTTTTTACTAGTAGGTACTTGCTTGCACGACGAACTAACTTAAAGTACAAAAATCAACTATTGAGCTGTGAATGTAAATGCACAATCCTATTTGCGAATCACAAAGTTTGGGTGTGGTTTGCATTCTCTTCCATCCCCTATTTTAGTTGTTTGGTCGCAACTTTTACCGAGGCACGAAATTAACTCCGTTGTAACCGACTACAATTCTGGCTGTAAACACAGTACCTATAACTAGTTTACAAGGAAGGTGAAGCATTTTACACCGCGTCCCTTGTTGGAGCGATTACCTCTTCGGTGCCTACTGCTGGAAGTTTTGAGAATCTAAATTAGCTGGTGAAAAAGTAACCGCGCTGCCGACATTTAATTTTTGCCTCAATCATGCGTTTCTATAATGCAGCGCACCAAACTAATTAAACACGCTTTGGCAGGTAAAATTCACCTAAAATTCCGGGGCTTTTACTCAGCATTTTGAATGTGGCATCGACACAAGCCAGGCACAGAATCACATGCTTCACAATTGGGAGGTGTGCATAATTATGTTAGCAAAAAATGTCCTTAAGTTACAACAAAATTGTTGAATGATTATTTTTATTGCTGTTTAGGTTAATATCGTTGTTGTTATATTTTAAAAATCTCCTTCAAAAACAGTCAAAAGTCTGCCCTTCATCACCATCGCTGCTTAAGATACATTTGAACCTCATTTTAAAATGCGCCTTTCCTAAAGTGCAAGGGCTAGAAGGAGTTGCTAGATCAAGCAGCAAGTCTACACATCTGCACCTGCCTTTTTAATGTCTTTCTACTTCACTTTACTCTCTAACGCTATAAATACTAGAGCCAGGTGCATTGATGTTTAAGAAGTCACAAATCAAAGGCTGCTTTCCTGAGTTTATTCTTAAATAAATAGTGCTGTGCTCAGTCAATAACCACCTTTAAATCTTCAGATTCTATAATATGGTTTTGTTGTTTTCATTTATTGTATCCTGCAAACATGCCTTCGGAGTGTCTCAAGGTCTCCTCCTTTGTAGTCCACGCGAACGATCGTCTAAAATTGATCCCCATAATTTAATTCCTTGCTATTCGATTGAATCATTTAGCTGTTAAATTCTGGTATTTGTATGCTTTTAGCCGGCTAATCATTTCATTTAGGTCCATTAAGTGATGGCATTCTCCTCTGCACGCTTTTATTATTCTCCAATGTGATGTGACTTGGGAGTGGCTAGATGCTGTAAAAGAGCCAAAAACATATTCTGAAAAATGTCCAAGACTGTCTTAGATGCAGAACAATTATTTTGGGGAAGCGTAAATTTTCGCATCGCCCCTGATGTTATTGTATAATTGACATTTATTACTACGCCTGAAAATAAACGTCTTTGTGGATATTTTGTTTCACTTCCAAAATAAAGGACCATTCAGCCAAAATTTCCATCTAAAAAGGGCTTTTAAACCTTTCAAAAGGAGTTTTTACCTATTCAAATTTTCGTTTAACCTTAGATTAGGTTATACAGTCTGCAAAAATTTGGACCACTTTTTCTACGCTTTCTTTTTGATTTTGCTGGCACTTCCGACACTTCCACTTGAGAGCATGGCCTTGGAACCATGCCCTTAACCTTCCAGCTATTCTCTGTGTCAGCAGTACCTGTTCTCTACCAGTATTATGTATTTTTGCGGCATCAGGGTTGGCTTGAGGTGCGAAAAATATAAATATACATACAGCAGTACGTGAGAATGAAATTGCTTTCACGCAAACACATTGCTGAAACATTTATGTGATGAGAGCCAAATTTTCTGTATCTGTTGAGGGTTTAAACATTTAAATGGGTGATCTCTTTAAGCATGAGAGCAATATTTTGGTACCTATAAAATACAATAATGATGAATAAAAATAAAAGTACTGCTTGTATAACTTCTTGATGAAAAGTAGCTATATGCGTCATTAACAATGGTTAAAGATTGATAAATGACCTAAAGTTGTAAGGTGCAAAAACACAAAATATTTGACTTAAGAGTGGTATTAAACAGCTTTTTCTCTAGTCCTTATGCAGGACATCGTTATCGGTGGTTCTGAGTAAATACCAGTCTATTTTTTGTCTTCGTAAACATCATGTCTGGTGAATAGGCCAGAAGTTATTGCGAACTTCCAAATTGTACAGTGAAACAAAAGACTAATAATGCTCTTTTCCTTTCAATGGATGTAACAAACTGATTCCCTCTTTCCTGTCTGCCTCGTGTGAGCACCCTAATAGCGTTGCAGTAACAAACAGAGTATTATTGTTTCTATCCCCTTCCGATTTTTCCGTGGTGTAATTTTTACATCTTAGTCAGTCATACTGTTGCTCTTCCTGCCTTTTTTTTAAACTGGCGATTCAAGTGATTTTTTAAAAAGCGCCAAGTTAGTTAAAAGAGTTTTTATTCAAAAGTTTAGATTTTTTCGTATTCTAAACCGCTACTCTTAAATACATAAAATTCCGCCCTATAATTTTGGTATAAAATTCTGGAAATGCAAAACGATACAGAAAAATGAGATCTTGAAGGCATTGCGATGTCGCAAAAACCTTGTCCACTTAAGTTAGTCATGCTTTAAGGGATTTTTTAAAAGTGAGACGAAATCTCTTTTCACTACATGGAGATCGAAAGTATTTCCAAGAGAATCGGTGCTTTTTGCTCCACCTTCGACCTGGCATCATTTTAGCGCCAATAAATCACTCATTAGGATTATTTATAGGACGATCGGCACTTAAAATAGCCTTGCCTTCTTGGTGGTGCAAATTCACACTCTGGCTCTCTCGCAGCATTTCACCAGTGTAATGAGTGTGTTGGTATTGCGATTATATAGTCCTAGATGGATAGCGAATGGGAACCTTTAAATAGCATAAACTCAACTCAAACTTCACATGTCAAAACTTGAATTTAATGCATTTGGAAGTCTTTACATGCACTCTTTCCTTGACTTGTCACTGTAAGACAGTTATTTGACTTCTAGCATGCATATCTTATCTACCAATCTTCCTCCACCCTTTGCCCTTTGTTAATGCTTGATAGACACTTTGCTCCTTCGACTAGTGTTGGCCTCAAAATTGATCTAGCTGACTGGTTAGACATTAATAGCTCTACTTACAAAACAGCTTTACACAGGAAAGAGTTGCAAAAATATTGTTAACAAATTAATTATAGCTACAGTGTTAAATTGCTCCAATCATAGGGCACTAAATTATTGCATGTTTCCAATGCAAAGTAGTTGGTCTGATACCGTTCTTTCACTCTCCGAAGACAGATTGGGACTAACAGCCCTACAGATGATGAATATTGGACTTAAATAAATTATTAACAAGTGTTTGTAATTAAGTCATGTTGTGTAAATGCAGAAATTATTATTAGATGTACGTAACAGACTTAAGACCTATACAGTCTGTGGAGTTGAATAACTGAAGCAGAGGCAACGAACTCCCGACAAATGTTTCAAGTTCTTTTTTAACCCTGCCTTGTAGGCACACCAAAGCTTTTGTCAGGTATCGCAACTCACAATTAGGGAAACCCAAGCTAGAATTTAGAGAGGTTCAAATTGCTAAAACTTGTCTTATCCTGCTCATTTTTCTGTTCTCATCATCCAACTGGATGAAATGTTTCCGGCATGCTGTAATTTTATTCGCGGAAATATGGCACAGCATTTACTTACCGTTGCTGTCGATTCATCCTTATTAATTAATCTTGCCGTAGATGGCCAAAAGATCCTCTGATTTCTCAAATGTGAGTCGTTAATTGTTTCACTAAGTCTTCTTTCACATCCTGCAGGAAAAAAACGCCTCCCAACTATAAATGTTATTTAAAGAGCTGCTAGATTACTTGACACCAAATTCATCTTTCCAACACATTGAATATTAAGCTAATGAGAAAATTTTTCCATATTTGGTAATATTTCATATACCTTTTTATTCTGTTTGAATGCAGTTTACTTCTCCTGCCACATTTTGGCAAGTACTGCTTACCAGTTCCATGTAACATTTTTGAATTAAAACTTCTCTACCATAAATTCTCAAACGTTTACAATTCCATTGAATATGTTTACCTATTTTTGTAAAAACCCCCATGACTAGCGCTTTGTAGTGGGTGGAGAATTCCTTCTGATCATATGACGAGCAACCCTTGTTTCAAATGTTCAGACTACCTTGGATGTATCGAAAAGTGGTTGAAGTCCCTACGAGAATTGATATACACTCTTTAAGGATGAGTAAGCGCCATGGTAATTATTATGTTCAACTCGAAATCAGTTCTCTTATTAGGTGAAGTTTATGCAACAAAGGAGTGTACAATGCTTTTGTTAGCGTTTAAAACATTCTGTCACAATACAATATAAATTTTTGACTTAAAATTGCCCACGCAGCGTATCCACTGGAGTAGATGCAAACTCCAAAAGAAGCTCTATGTTTTAATTCCATTGCTTTACTAACTTTATTGTGGAATTGACTCAGTGAAAAGATAGCAGTCAGGAGGTATGTGGGAAGACGGTGCACTGAGGGTGGCTGCTAACATCTAGTGACAAAGCAAAATTATTCACGCATGATATATCATATTAGTCGGTCTCAAATGGCTCCATTTCTTGGACCACAAGCGCTGTTATTCGTCTAGACAGTGTTATTATGCGATTTTGGCTGAAACTTAATTATACCATGTCTTCCTTACTAATTTAGCCGCCACATTCTGCGTCAATGTGCCTATGCAAGAGTTAAACAACCTTAGAATGGTGCACGAAGTATGAATCCTTACAGGAGCTACTTAAACAATTATTTTGAATAAGAGTTGACAATCATTTTTCAGAAATCATTTAAAAAAGTAGCTTGTATCAATTGAGTGTTTGGAACAGGAGACACGTTAAATTTTGTGCAGTTTGGAACCTGAGTAATGTGTTTAAAACTGCATCAACAGTGGTTAATCTATTCACTACTATCTGGTTAACATTGAAATGGCCCGCATTATGCCTTCGCAACCGATCAGACCTGGTTGTTTGCTTACGCTTACTTACTGTGATGCATGACACGTCGGATCAAAGCCAACGCTGTATTGTGTTTATTTCAGTGTTGAAATTACTGTGACGCGAAGTTGCTGAGCGCTATAGGGAAAAATATCTTAGCTCACTGAATCCATTGATGTCGTATTTTAGTTCCATTTCTTTATGCGCGAGTCTTGCTCGCTGCCTTCTGAATAGGCCAGAAATGCCTTCAAGAAGGGAAGCTGATTGTTTATCATGTTGATGAAAGTCTTGCCTACAAAGTGCGCCGCTACTATGAAACCGGCTTGAAAGTTAGTCGGATGGTCACCTCCAGAGCCGCTGATGTATGGATTAAGGACATATCATGTAAATAAATACCGCGGTTCCTGTAAAATTCTGTTCCTCGTCGTTGACACCCTAGATGCGAATTAACAAGAGCAAGAGGTTTTGCCAAGCATCAGCGTATCTATAGAGAGTCATTAGAACACCATTTTTCTTAAGCAGGCATATTAAGAAAATGTGCGCAACAAAGCGTTCCAAGGTGTCGTATGTTGTTAAGGGCTTTCTTGCAGAAACAGGGATGGGGTAGATGCCGAAGGCAGACGTCGAACTCAGCCCTTCTGTTATTAGATGTCAGAGATTCTGCCATTCGTAGAACATGCACTTCTTTCGCACCACTAGGTTAGATCGCGATAGAAATCCTATAAAGTCGGGTCCGCTTTTCGCTGGCACCAATGTAGCGTCTTAAGACTTCCTTAATGGCAAAAGAAGGCATAATGCTATGGCAGAATATATATTCAATAAACAGAAGGAATGGGACTACTGGCACGAGTCGGATGCTAGCACACGCGGCTAGGGCAATATGGCCACCTAAGTCCAAAACCAAACCCTGCAGTCAGAACAAACAGAATATCACAATACCTTTTAGGCGAGCGGGGGTCGGTAAATACAAACCTTGTGACCGATCAGACGCCATCGGTCCCTGGGAGTAAAGTGTATCCCAAACCTGAAAAACCCTTTGAAAAATGGATTGGCTATCTGATGCAAGTCTATTTAACTGGTCTGTGAACTCGAATAACTTGCCGCGACTTATGAATTGAAGGAGCACACCGCAATTATCCAGATGTAACACTTCCTTTGCAGCCTTTACAGCCTTGAAGCAGGCGAACAAATTTGGCGAGATCATACTTTGTTAGGCTACGATAAATAAGGGGGCACAGACAGTATGATCAAGCGTGAACCGAGTATGCTTTCTCCCCAAAGGTCGCTGACGCTAATCCGACATGGATTTTGTAATTACCGGCCGTCTATCTACTAAAAGGTTGCTAAAATGAACATATTTTGCCGCCAATTTTAACAATTGCACAATTTTAATAAAAAATGAGTTCCTAAAGAAAGCAGTGAAAAGCCGCTATTTGCGCATTTACCGAATCAAACGTTTATTTTTCATTCGAATCCGGAAAGTTCCGAATTCAGGACATCCACACAGGTACCACTGCACGGTGCGGATTTTATGTATGACATGAAAGCTCACCACGATTGATCCTAGAAAAAACTATTGAAAATACCTCCAGTGAAAAAAGATATAATCATATATTGGTTGTTGGGTCATTAACCGCACACTTAAATAATTTGCACATTGCTAACTGTCAACGGAAAACAAAAAAACTTCTTGAGAAGGAATTTTATTTGCGTAAGTGGCACCCCCAATCCAGAGTTCTTCAGGTTTGTTTTTTAACTCAAATTCCGGTACATTTGCAATTCAAATTTAGTAATTTGCTCACGGCTTTTGTGTAAATAGAGAACAAAAGCTAAAGTAAAATTGGGTGGCGATTTGTATCTGCGTCTGCGTACCGGAATTCTCCTGTTCCTTCCCACCATGCAGAGGTGATTTGAACTACTGCTTGCAATTTGTATAAGGAAAGCGGAAACCTCCTTAAACAAATTGCAGACCCACCAACTTGGGTAAAGCTCTTGAACTTCCGGGGAAAGAGATTACATAACAGAGCTTCAAAATGCAATAAATTGCTTTACTTGAGTTTCGTATTTGCAGATCTCAACTATGCTAAGAAAATTGGGTGCATATTTATGCAGGCGTTTTTTAACAAAGTCTCAATTCGCATTTTAAAATAATAATTACAGCTCCTTATTTTCCACTTTGAATTAGGCTGTGACATTCGTTGCGTGCTTTAATTTTCAGCCTAGTTTTCTGCAGGAATTTTTGTGGAGTCACTAATAGGGTAGCAACGGTTGACCTTGATTGATCATTTTAGCTGCCGCGCTTGAGGCTTCCTTAAAGTCGTATAAGCCATAACGCTAGGCCGAATATGTGGTACCAAAGGTCTAAAGGTCTGATTTGTCTCGAAAGTGACCCGCGAAAGTACAGGTTAGATAAGCAACAAAATTATTACGCAGTAATTGCATAAAGCAAAGGCACATCTTTTAATTTGAAAGGACAAAGATAAAACAAGACAGAAATTTTGTTAACAAATTGTGCATGTTCTTGGACCCCTTAATGAAATGCTTTAATGTTTTTGTCATGTTGAGTAACTTACCTACAAAAGAAGCTGCACAATCTGATTTCCAAATACATTTTCTTTCCTTGTTTCCCAGATGCAAATCATACTATGCAGGCTTGGAGGCTCATTTTGATCAAAATTGCTTCTTTAGTAGAATTTATGAGATAAAACTGAGTTATTTTACCGCCGTACTTAAACCTGTCGAACGCATGGTGATGGTAATGCACGCTTGTACTGAATGTACCTGCCTGAGCAGGGGCTGCTGAGGGAAAGAACTCTAAACCGATATAATCGCATTTCTCTGTACCCATTTTACAACACCATCAAATGAGAGGTGCCCAAATCTGATCAGTCCACTCTTTCTAATCTTATAAAGCCTGAGACGGAAGTAATCAACATCGAACATTATGCAGTCGTTACCATGACATATGACGTTAAGTGTCATGAAGGAGATGAAGAGTGCGATTAAGCAAGCACGGATAGAGTATACGCAGTTGGCACGATAGCCTATCGGTGAGGCTTTTCACCACAAGCCTTGACTGTCAACGTTTGGTAGCCTCTTTTCTCCCTTACTTGACACTTTTCACAAGGTAGCATATGCATTTGAACTGGCGATGGTGCGCCTATCCAGTAATCCAAAGTTGGAGATGGTCAGGCTAAACACTTAGGGGTATCTTTGGCCCCCGAGACACCTCAGCTATATATCACATTCTGTACAAACGTTTGAATAGCCGATAAAACTGTTATATTTCTCCAGCCTCTTTGGGTCTGTATTAAGAGCCAGACATGTCCCATGAAGGTGGGCGGTCATCAACTAGTAAGCACCCATAATTTTGTGTTCTACTGTACCGGATTGATTTATTGCGGCGGTCTACCACGAGCCGGCAGACAAAGACCAGGTAACGAATATTATTAATTTTTCATGCGGCCCACATACAATGGGCGCACGGTCAACCATAAAATGGTCTTAGTTTTTAGTTGAGTCATACCAGTGTTGATTTGACAACCCAGACTTATTTGATGTGGCACTGACTATTACCATGTCCTTAACTGGCTGGATTTAAGAACCGAGTGTGGACACTTCAGCGAGTGAGCCCTAACAATTCGATTTGGTCAACTTGACTTTCATCTTGTTACACCCTTTGAAAAGCATCAGTCTTTTACCGAAGAATCGAAAGGACTGGCCACTATGATTTTTGAACTCCACAAAACTATCTGCAAAACAAACTACTGTTCCCAAAAGGGATTTAATTTTTCAGAAAACGAAGCAGAGTTTCGGTATTATTTCCTTTGGATAAGTTCTTCCTGTAATAAAGCCACTAGTTAGCTTGAATCAATGTTAGATTAAGTAGGTACTATGCCATTCATAAAAGAATACTTTTTCGTGAGTTGGTTCTTTTCAAATCGATCTAATAATTCCGCAAGTTTAACCTTTGAGATCATTTTAGCGTAGCTATGAAATTAATTTGTTTCGACATCACATGTACCAGTTTAGCGTCAAGCATTGTGTTTGAAAAAGTCATTATCAAGCTTAATATTAAATTATCAAATGCATTTTAATCCATTGCATTGTCATCATTAGTTCGATTTAAATACGACTAATGAGAGTTAGAAGATCAAACTCTTGGTCTTCTGTGCTTTTCAAACCGTGCAATAAAACTCCTAAGTTGCTCTCAAGAATCAAACGAAACCTTGTTTCGCGAATGGTATTGTCACAGCCTACCAGGCCAAACAGGAGAGGGCTGCCATTCCTTACAGCCATTTGAGATCGCAAAGGTGTGCACTGTCTAAGCACAAGCCTTGAATTAGTGGGTCATTACCTTACCCTAATAGGGCATTGAAAGGCTACTCGCTTGCTCCACAAATCGAAAACTCCAGACAAAGGCAAAAAAACCTCTTTGTTCATAGAAAAGAGGCTCTATATAAACCAGTCGCCGATTAGAGATGTCCTAAGTAAATTTTTAAGCTTAAAATATGCAGCATTTACTAATTTTCTTTCCAAATTAATTCATATACCTTAGCATCACAACAGCCTGTCTCCACGTGAGCAGTAGCGTCTACGAAAGAAGCTTTTGCATCCAAAGCGGGTACCCTAGACCTGGCTAGACAGTTGGTAAACCTGTTTCTGTTTATACGTAATAAAGTATTCACATTAGTCCTGAGACAGAGAATTACTGTATTTTTTTAGAAATGAGCAGAGACATGCACCATTTAAAACTGCAGTAATGGCTGCTGAAGATTTTAAATTATTTCTATGAAAATAAAGATTTCCATACGTAAGACGTACTATTACTTTTCGTATTGTTTATCTGAGTTTCGACTATTGTAGGTCTATCATCTGCCTCTACCCTTTATTTGCAAATCTGCACCTCGATATACTCGGCAATAAGCTTCTTCAATAGATAGCTACCAGTACAATGCTTGAAAAAGCAACGCACATTTGGACTTTTTTGTGCTGTTGTACAACGCGGATGGATCTGTGCCACTAGGATAAGAAATGCTGCTGCAATGTTTATGCACTGGATATATGCTCATCATTGAGTCTGTTCCATCGGAAGGAATAATGTAAAGGATGAAAGTAGGGATCGCAAAGCCCCAATACACGCATAGGACGTGCATAACTATTCGCAAAAATTGCGAAACATTTTTAAGCACCATTCAAGTTGTTAAACATTGTTGAATGGTAGGCAATGAGACGTTGATTATGCGAGTGGAACTTTAGCATTGCAATTAGATTTGATTAAATAGAACGTAAAGGCTAGTTAATTGCACTAATATACCAATTTTGTCCAAGTCCTTGCCTAAGAACGGAATACATGCTGTGAGATTCATCTTTCCTCTTAAAACTTTCCCAAGCAAACAGTTATGGGCCCCTCACCATCCATTTAATTGGCGAAAATTATGATGCTCCCATTAACCAGACAAAACTATGCAACGAAATCAGTAAAACATGGTGCCTTTTGTAAAGTTATTTTGACGAGCTTTACACTTGTCTGTATTGCAGAATAAATGTAAAATATCTATCTTCGTATCTAAGTAGAATGCTTGCAAGTCAGCGCTTTTTACATTAAATGCTAGCTTGCAATTTAGTTAATCATTTCACAAGAACAAAGACACATTTTGATTTTTTGAAACAACAACGTGACGAACCCCTTACAGTAGCTGCATTTAAGATGGATTTGGTCTGTTGCAAAGCGAAAATCTGCGCCGGTTATGCACTAAGCAATGGAAATCGCTCTGCATTGATGCTGTTTGGAATAATGCTTGATATAGAAGTCCGCAGATGGACTACTTGATGTAGCTGTAAATCGTGGGTAATTTTGTGCTTCGCGCAGAAGAAAGACTGCTGCATTATTTACGCACTGAATGCTTATTTTATCATGTGGCAGTCTTCGCTGGAAGAACAGTTGCAATAAGAGGTACAGGTATTTCAAGGCCTCAATGTGCACATAGGAAGGACATAATCGTATCCAGAGGATCGTTAAGTAGACCTGGCTTGAGTTAGGTAGTCTACATGATGAACCACTATTATGTATCCATAAGCAAAGCCAACAGCACTAAACCCGATCGGATGAGAGGCATCGACGACTTAGTTACTTCGTCAGAGTGCGATCGCTGCAATTATGTCAGAATGACAAAGATCTGGAGGGTAGTTATAAGCAAAGTGCATACAATTTTTTGATAATTCTTAATCTAGAAGGCGAATAGATGCAGTAGAACTCATTGTTCTACACAAGCAAATTGGGTCGAGCTCAGTGTGTGCACCTAAATTCGTTAGCGCGTATTGTTTCTTAAAGCAAAAAAAGGTAATGCACTAATTAACGTCGTTTTGAAAACTTGTACTTTGAACTTTATTTTATACTAGGCAAAATCCACTTATTTCCATGTTAAAGTGCCATGCTTGCCACTCAGGAATAAATCTTATCAATAAGAGCTGCATTTAAGATAAAATTTTCTCTCTTACCTGTGGAAATTACAAACGCACCTAGTATTCTTGATTGGGCTGTAAAAATAGTAGCAGCAGGTTTTTCGCAGTTTTTTTTGCTTAACGCTTTTCACAATCAACTCATACCCTGCCAACTAGCACTAGTCGCCACTAACATACCATTTTGTAATTTTTCTTATGACAGCCACTTTGCTAGCCTAAATGCTCCTTTCTGCTCTTCGCGTATCAAAATTCCGGTTTCGTGAGGAACAAAATGAGTTGCTGACTGGAGTCGTTAGTCCTTTAAACACCAAAAGAGCTATAGAAGTTTAACTGGTGGTTATGTTAAGGCTACTTTTATCAAGCCCTTTTCTTTTAAAATATTTTAAGAAATACAGCTAGATAGGTTTGCATTTCGGTAAGAAAACGCTAACCGGTAACTTTTGATCTCTCAGCCCAGGTCATTTTGCTAATTAAATTTGCCTCCTCTGCTCTGAAACTAACGGAAGTGAGGAAGACAAAATCTCGTTTACCACAAATCACTTAGACTTAATGTTTTTTAAGCTTGCGAACATTAAATTTATTACTTAGGAGCTTAGGATATCAAAGGAAACTAGTCTTATTTACTGACCACTAGCATGTCAAACATCCTGCAAAGTCTTTAACAGCTTCTCTTTGTTAAGTAATTATGTGGCTACAAAAATAGCTTGTTGGACTAGACTGTTTCAGGTAACGCAGCTTGAACAAGTCACATACCGCTATGTGAAGTTACCTCTCTGTCTGTACATACATATGGTCTGTTCCATGAGTATGGGTTGAACTTGAAACATTCCAGCCCTATTCATATCAGAAATTTTAAAAAATCAGCATTTAATAATCAAAAGTGGTCAAAATTCGTCTGCAATTCACTGAATTACATATTGATGAGAGCTAAAATATGACAGAAATTGAAATGTCATATTCATTTACCCTTGATGAGTACAAGATAGCAGTAAGTGACGTGTTTTGGATATCTCGACATTCCCATATACGCGTACCGTTGCACAACTCATAAATCCGCAAACTGCAATTTAAGGGCCTCACAATGAGTTCTTGCATCTTCCCTACTAAAGACTGTAAATAATTGAGTAGCTGAAATCACGCCATTTTTATTCTAGCTATAACAATAGGTTAATCATGAAATAACTTCGGATCTTTAAATCTATTCATCTGTTTTGTCGTGGCTCTCTTATCCCATCATGACGACGAGAGCATACATAAAACATAATCAAAATATGCGTTTCCGGCGTAAAAAAGGACTAGGGCTGCTGCTTGTATGGCCCAAAATGCCGACATCACTCAGCGGAAGTACAAAAACGGAGCCAAAACAAAGAGTTTTGTGGTCATATTTTTTTCTTGTGATTTATTTCCCTAGGAAACAATTTTAATAACTTTGTGTAAAACAGCAGCATTTCAACGAAAAAACGCTTTTTGCAATGCTAAAACGAAGCTATTCCAAGCAAAGCTGTCTAAATCATCTTCTTCACGAAATTGGTAAAGTGTAGGGACTGCACCAAATAACTGCACCATCAGTAACACTTAATTATTGATAAAGTTTGAAAGGCTTTTATTTCGTTGGGTAGAGCTTGCGATTGTCTTATTTTAAAAAGCAAAATCCTGACTTTAATAAGTCAAAATTAGGCAAAGCTCAATCTATAGTTTTCCTAAATAAAAAGGCGAAAACAATGCCGGATTTCCGACTTAAACAGGATCAAAATTTATATTCCGGTCTTCTGTGTATCTAAAATTTGGGTCATTTGCCTCTTTTTACTTTCTCTAGTTGCACAATGTGTGCTTTTAATCTAAATTTAGGCTTTGAGGTTGAGTAATACCACAGTATAAGGAGAATCCGGAGTTGCACCGAATGTCAACCTTATCTCTTATAATGATCTGTTTACGGTGGGATTACTTAAGACACCTCATCACTGGGATACAAGTGGGTCAAAATGGATCGTTTCATCAAAAACCAAAAGCACGTTATTCTGTTTAGTCTATTATCTCAATGTGTTTCCTCATTCAGAGCGGAAGCACGGGTTTTTTATTAAGTGGCACCTTCCCATTGTTTACTTTGCTACACATCAGAATAAATTATTTTCAAAGTTTAATAACAAAAGAAGAAAATTAGTATTTTGAGAATTTGATCTGTTAAAAATTTGTAGTTTAAATTTACTGCATTCTGTGATTCCAAGCATCTTACGGGAAAGTAGCTAGTCTAATTTGTCGGGGTATGCATGGCAACTCACTAACACTAACACTAACATTTGCAAGGCCTGTAATATAAGTGCCGAGCTCACTTCCTTGGAACAGAGGAACAGGCGATTCCTCTATCGACTTTTATTGAAGGAATAAGGTTGCTCAACAGTGAGCGCTGAGATTGCATAAAAAGCCTGCTCAAGGCTGAAGATATGCATAGTATGGCACGAGTGTTTGTTTCATTCAAGAATACCTTTGATATTCGACTTAATGACTTTTGGAAAGGACAATTGTATCTGGCATCTCTACGTTAAATTTTGTATTCCATAAAGTTAGGTATTTTTTGGAAGTAATTTAAAAAGTCTTCAAATTTAACCTCTAGGAAGTAAAAATAGGGATTCAAAGTGCTTGATCTTGTTGTTGCGTCTTGAAAATCGCATGATAACGAGCCACCTTCATCAGTATTACTTTACTTAAATCATAACACATGTAGCAATCGCACAAGTAAGCCGATGGTAAAAACAGAAATTAGCTTAACGATACCAACGCCGTTACAACTTCCTCTTCTGCCTTAGCTCCATGAACATGCTAAACAAATGTAGAAAGTGAATTAAGAGGCTTCTCTGTCATCCTTGTATCCGTTTTGAATGCCACATGATGCCTTGCACACAAGAACAGTAGAAGCCTTCCATGTTGCAACATAACTCTGATGCTCCGTATCCGTCAAAAATACTTTACTCGTTTAGGCAGTCAGGAGTAGCATTGATGACTATCGTAACATATTGCTTAGCAACATAGAGAATCAAGTCAACAAAATGAATATCAGATGGGTTGGAATCAGTTCTAGAGAATAGTTTTTTGGAGCTGGACTAAACAAAGTTAGATAACACGAGTCATTTTAGTGTCACCATAAATTTTTTGTCAAGAACGTAACTTCCCAAATGCAACGCAATTCCTGAACTTTCACATTGGATACAAATGTCAACTTCTCAGTCAAGAGCATTACTTGCAGGTGCTTCCCATATCTCTACCATTAAATACTTCAATGTTTGAGGTTGCTAATGAGAAAGCTAACTTTGTTTTTAATTGAAAAAGGAAGCTAGTTAGGGTCTTTGCGATAGATTTGCACAATGACAGTCAAATAATTTATGCAACTATTCAATTCGTGCAGACACTATAATCGTATTATAAACTTTACTAATTTTAACGCAAATTATTGGCGCACTAAAGCCAAAGTAAATGACCCATCTTATCATAAAGGCGGCCGGTCACCACCTTTCCTTAAAGTGTTAATTAGAGGAAAGGCAAGTATTCATTTAAAATGAATCACAGACAAACCTCATAAATCTTTTTTTAAAAAATTTATAAGAAAAAAACACCTTTCTTAAGATCTTGAATTTGGGTTGAGTTTCGCTTCTCCAAGTTACAAATAGGTGCTGCAATTGTGTGCGGGCATACAGCGATCACATATTGCTAGCGCATCCTGCATGAATAGGACTGATTCGGAGGTAAAGTACTGTATAAATACGATGAAATTTTTATGCACTACCTGATTAATCACGTAAATAATGAAATGGATGATTTATGGACCACTTGTCAATGGGATTGCGTGGTGGTCAAATTAGCACTCAACTGCTTCATGGTCCTTCGCCTCAGAAAAACGCACACAACAAAACAATGCCATTTCATTAGGAGCAAGGTTTGAATAACTGTCAGATCACCCTGGTATAATTTCAGGTCCATAGCCACAAGAGTAAACAAGTAAATGAGAAATGGAAAGAAGCTATTTCTTGCCCCATGTCAACCACCAATTGCGAAGGAGGAAGCCGTGAATAGACAATTCCGCCAGTGGGTAGGCTACGGGAAAATGAAAGGTACATTGCCTACCTAAGTCAACTCTGAAATGCAAAAATTGTCTCTTTAATTTTGGATCTTTGCCAACAAGAAGCAATTAAGCATGTTTCCACCCACTTTAAGAAGGGCTATTGAAAAGATGTAAAAGTTGCTGTTTTATAGGCTTCCATTAAGGCTCTGCTGAAGTTAAAATGTTTGAGTAAATTATATTTCTTTGTAGTATGGCTGTCCAAATTAATTATTTGCGGCCATAGTAATTCCCAATCTTGAGTCTAATCTGCAATAGATACTTGAAATGACCCTCTCATATGTCAATTTTCTGCTCATTTGAATAATGTTCCCTGTTTCTTTAATCATCTTAGTCTTGCCACTCATATTTAAAGATGAGTGCATTTGTTGAGTATTTTGGCAAAAGTGATTGGCAGCATGCAGTCATAGAAGAAGTAGGAAAGCATTTAATTGTAGTTTATGAAGGATACTGGATCATCTAAATTTGGAAACTAAGTATCTGCAGCCAAAACCAGACTGCCAATGGTTTAACAAATCGTTGATTCTTTTTATTTTCCTACTCTAGTCGTAATAAGCTAAATTAATGTAGACAACCTCTTTTCTCTTTTGAGGGTCGTCTCGGTTCACACCTTAATTATCCTTCCATGTCGACCATCACAAAGTAGTCGGCGAGTTAGCAACGACAGTCAGTGTTTTTATCAGTGTCTCCTCACCACTTTGCTCTCATGTCAGTGCTACTCAGTCACCCAAGTATCTGGGTCTCACTTAGCTAATAGAGACATGGAGAACGTATTACATTTTTCACAAATACATTCCTTTGCATGGATATCGTAGTCGCCTTCATAATGGAATTCTCCTAATTATTCAAACCCGGTTTCCCACCTGTTTAGGTTTGATATTCTTGTAGAACACAAATTGTGGCTTGAGAGTTTGGTATCCGGCTGTAAGCTTGGCGAGAGCCGTCTTTTGGATCAGTTTTGGTTGACACTGCCATTAATGTTGTTTCGAGCTATAGCCAAAGCTGCAGCAAGCTTGAGTAGTGCAAATAACACGTGTTATCAGCATGCCGAAAAGGTGCGGAACTGCTAACGTGCCCTAAGGGATGGTGTCATCGAACGAAAGTAAGACCTATAGAGACTGTGCTGGGTTGAACAGAGGGTTGCGCAATGTTTCGAATCACTAAAGCATTACTAACCGAATTGTAGCATACAAGTCATTTCCTCAAGGGCTCATTTACAATACTCGTCAATAACTGTTTTAAGCTGTTGTTAAGATTTTTTTCCAGTTGAGGCTGTTAAAAACACAGTAGATATCCATGAACGCTGGAAACTAAGAGTGGTATCTAAGCTCATTTAAGTGTTTCGAGCAACCATTGTTATCTAGAAATCCGACAGCCTTTGAATTCATTGACTTATTAAATGTTATCTACTTTAAACTTCCCATTGTTGTGTTTTGCAAATAAAAGTTTAAGTTTATTCCCGAATGTAAAAGTTTATTCTGTTATAAGAACTGATTAGTACGCCTCACGGTAGAGTTGTCTGCCTTCTGGTTCTATTAGAGGCATTTTATTTCATACATTTTTACTGCAAAATAAACTTCGTATGACGAATTAATCTGGAGCATGCAAAGCAACTATCAACTTAAAATCATTCCATCTAAATTTATTTTTAACCCTTGTCTAGCAGTTTATTTGTAAATTTTGCCATGATACAAAATCAAGCCTTTTAAATTAACTTTGATTTTGAATCACTGTACTCCTAATTGAGAATGAATAAGAAAATTGCACTACATAATTTGTTGGAGCAACATTTTGGTGCCCACTGTTAGTAGTTTTAAGCTTTACAATTTACACATAAAAAACATGGGCGCGCCGTTAACATTGAATATCTTACCTCAGTCACACGCCTCCTTTAATGCATCGCGTCCCATTGATTTTATCAAACTTTGACAGATGAAACGCAAAAAATATGCTGCAGTTTCTGCCTAGCATTTTACATATGACATCGATGTATACCATCGACATACATCACTGTTAGACCGTTGGGCTGTGTTAGCAAAAAATGCTTATTAGTCATGATTTTTATTAAGTGTTTGCTTTTTATTGCTGTTGTGATTGGTGTTGTTGTTGTTGTACCACCCCAAATTAAATGCTCCCCTCACAAACATTAGGGATTCTGCCTTTCATCTCTGCCGCCGTTTACATATTGCAACTTCATTCCAAAATTCATTTTCCCTGGTGTGCAAGAGCTGGAAGAAGTTGTAAGAGCAGGTAGCAGGTTTGCACGACTCTACCTTCCTTTATCTATGCCTTTCTGCTCCACTAAAACCACCTACAGCATTAATGATAGAGCCAGGCAAAACGATTTTGGCGCGAAAACATGGCCTTTAAGAATTCATGTTTCTGACGCCTTTCTTCCTTAAAAAATTATGCTCCTGTTTGGTCGCTATCTTCAAATTCCGTTCTCTGTTCGCATTGAGAATCGTCTGTAATTAAGATCGTGATTTGGCTTGTTGACGTTCAACTAAATCTTTAGTTGCATAATGTTAATTTTCTAAAACTCTTGATCGAGCTACACCACAACTGACTCTATTGTGTGATAGTTGGCTTTCTTCGGTGCACAACCTCATCGCTCTCTTAAGCGACCCTGTTTACCCATTTTCTTGCATAAAGTCATGAGGTGGCATGGCTTGGAGAGTAGCTACTGCTCTAAACCCTTCAAGAGAACCATAAGGCTAGTTTCAAAAAAATTCAAAGCTCCCTTAGGCATAAAATACTATTTTTAATGACTAAACTTTTTACTTTTTGGTGATTTTGTAAATCTGACATTTAAGACCACGCCCAAAATATGCGCCTTTGTAGACAATTCATCTAAGTCTCAAGATTAAGGTCTATTTAGCCTAATTCCCAATTGCAAGGAGCTTCAAAATCTCTCAAGAGAGATTATTACCACTTCTGACATTTAATTAACCTCGGGTTATGCATATGACACGAATTGCACTGATCACTTAGTAACTCGGTCACTTCAGGCCCTCCGGTTGCAATTCTACCAAAAAACGTGGCTCATAACCATGGCAGTAGCCTTCGAGCTCTTTTGTGCATCGGCAGCGCATATTATTTCCTTGTAGTGTGTCTTCTTGCAAATATATATAAATACGCAACCATGGACAATTAAACCATCCACGAGTAAGTAAGAAGTAGGCATCGCCTTAACCTGATTTCATCGCTGAATTATTGAAATAATAGCGCATGAAGTTTGCTACTTGTTTGGTCTTAAAAGGTTTAAATTTCTAATCCCTTTGCTTATAGAAGCAGATCATAGCGCTATCATCATTTTGACATCATAGGTCGAATAAATCAAAGTGCTACTTGTTTAACTTCTTGATAAAATATCGTTATATACCTTAGTTTAACTCGTTATAGACTAATTGTTGTCAATATAGCTATTCAAATTATAAATTACAAAGATCCGCAACATTAGACATCTAAATCTTCCTTAATATTAATGATACCCCCAAGCGAGGTGCCGCTATCAGCGGTCCTGAGTAAATACTTGTCTATTAAGTTTTCATAAACATTGCCGTTAACGAATAGAGCAAAGGCTAATCCTAACCTATAATCTGTGTAATAAAGCAAGCACAAATATCGTTCTTTTCCTTTTAATAAATGCCACGAACTAATATTCTTCTTCCTGTCACCCTAATGCCAACTTACTGATGGTGATGAAGCGGCAAACGCTGAGAGCCAATTGACATTGTCCCCTTTTATTTGGGTTTCTTGGCTGTGCGACTTTGTCAACTGTCAGCCGTCGTAGAGAGCAATTAGCGCTTTATTTCCTTTTTTTCTTAAAGTAGGCGGAGCTCGGAGTTGTTCAACGAAGAGTGCGAAGTTAACTTTTTAGACCCTACTTTTTTTCAAAGTATCTGACATGTTTTTGTTGTAATTTGACACCTTTTGCGTTTATTAAATAGCGTTCTTTATTTTATGTGGCGATTGGTTTTGCTAAACATTGAGGTTGAAAAAATATTCATTTAATTGCCAATGGTCGCAATCTAAGGAGATATTCTGACCGTAGTACATTATGAAGAATAACCTCCTCTTGCCGCATGAAGGTTGGCCAAATTTTCAAGAAAATCTATGCCTTTCGCTCCAGCTTTATCCTGACATGGTCCTCTAGTCCCAATGCATTATTCTTGAGTTTGCCCATAAAATGATCAGCCCTTAAAATAGTCTTACATCTCTGATAGAGCAGCTCCAAAATGTGTTAAGCGCTCAAAGCCAACCTTATCTTGCAACATTTACTGTTGTAATGAGAGAGTTGGTAAGCACTGTTCCTTCGGTCTACCTTTGTACAACAGTCAGCCTCTGACAAACACTCGTCTTTTCTACTAAACTGTCCTTACATTTTGCCCTTTGTTCCTGTTTTACTGGTCATTTGCTTCTTCAACTTCTGTGGTCCTCAAAGTTCCCCTCCAGTTGATTGGTTAGCTATAAATAGCTTTACTGACGAATTGGTTTAACATAGGAAGGAGTCCTAAAAATATTGTCAACAAATTTATTCTAGGTTCCGCGTCGATTGATTCTAATCTCATGAGTACTGAAATTATTGCATCTGTCCCATTCGGATTCGTAGGCTTGATATCGCTCTTACAATTCCCAAAACCAAATTAGGACCAGCAGCCTCACATTTGAAGAATGTTTGGCTTAAATAAGCCCTTAACATGTATGAGAACAGAAGAAGTCGTCGATAAATTTGATTGATTGACATGTCCTTTAATTAACGGTCCCAGCGGATTAAGGTGCAATGGCGCTGAAAATTTATTCACTCCAATTTGATGTTTGCGTCATTGCAATTGAAAATTTCATTACACCCTTGCAGTCATTGTGGCATTTTTATGCTGTTATTAATTCTGGTTCTTTTTTAGTTGGTTTAACTAAAACCCAAACTTTACTTTAAATGGGTCGCTTTGTTTTTTGCGATACGCAATGATGCAACTACTTACTTCTTCTGCAATTTTCAGAGTAGCTATTAGTAAAATTTGGAGCTAGGCCGTAGAATGGGAATGAAAGAGAGTTGCCATTTATAATAACATCTGAAACGTTAGGATGCCTCTCCAGACTTTAAGAATCCACACAAACTTTGACAACTCTATCCTGGAATTTGTTCGAATCACAACAATGAAATGGTGAAATCAGCGATACCAGTGGGTGTCCATTTCGTATTTAAGTACGGCTTTGTAATTTTTTGCTTCCAAATATACAGAGGTGATGCACTGAAGCCATGCGACATCAAACTCTCAAGCATGCTACAAGGCTGAAACGATAGTGGCGAAGAATAAATGTCGTAGCGCTGTGAAGAAAATCACAACATACTGGAGGCATACATGCATTTAGCTGGCGAGAATAGATTGGAATAAAATGGACAACAACGCTAAGGCTCTTTGTATTTTCGAGGCTTAGGCTGTAATGCGTGAGAAAAGCCTATGGCAAAATTGATGAAGCATCTAGCAGGTAGTATGACCTAAGATTCGAAAATACGCAATAGGATTTGAAGGGTCTTCGAATCGTTCTTCTAGTCTACTCATTCTCATTTAAATGTATGCATGCTTCCAATAAGCCGTGATACCTTCACAGCACTGCGACATAGCATCCATTCTTTACCACTGTCGTTTAAGCCTTATTAATCTTGATTTATAACATAAACAACTTTCTACTTTCCCTAAATGCAAGCCATGAATTGCTTTAATAAATCCCCTTACACAGGTTACTTAGAGCAAACGTCGCCAAAGTGGCAATATCAATTACGAAGAGGCAGTTATGAACGGAGGAGTTACCGGATTACATGGCGGTAGATTGGCATTTTTAACACCATGATAGGCAGATTAATGCCATAATTTTCTCCAAATTAGATTATTATTCATGAAATTTGGGATTTCGCTGGAATGTGGCTCACTTTTGATGTTTGCCTGCTCTATGTACCATATTAGAATTGAAATTCCTCCGAATGAGTTCCCATATTTTTGCATATCTATTAAATTTGTTTTTTGCTTCGATAAAAAAAGTCTTCTTAACTAACGCTTTCTTCTGGCTCAAATAATTATCTCTGAGCATATAATGTTTATCCTCTGTCACAAATACTCAGAATGCCTTCGAGGTATCAAAGACCGATTGAAGTGCCCTTGAAAATTCTCATTCCTTCCGCATAAACGAGTGGACAATGTAGGAAATGTTTTGATCAACTCAAAATTGGTTCCCTTGTTGGATGCGGTTAATATAATAAAAGACCGCTTAACGCTTTTTGTTAGCGTTTACAAAGACTATGTAGGAAATAAAAGTATGCTTTTTACTCAAGATTGTGCAGGAAACCTTTCACTGGAGTGGATGCAACCTGCAAAGCACACCGTTTTGAATCAAACGACTTTCCAGCATTTCACTCCAACTTTCCACACTGAAATTTTTATCGAATCCTCTTGAGTGACTGACCTAGTGAAAACATAGAGGACAAGAGGCGGATGGGAGGATGACGTACTGCGGAGAGGTGGTGATTTACGGTAGGGCAAGACGTGGTCCTCCGTGTCATTTCACCTGTTGTGACAAGAAAAAATTATTAATCAATCTCAAAGTGCTCCATATTTTAGACCACTAGAGTTGTTCTTTCGTCTAGATAATGCTAAAATATGATTCTTCTTAGCACTCAACCTAAATATGGTCTTTTCATTAAGTCAGCTGCCATATTCTACGAAGCAAACGATCTCGTTCCTGTACCCATGCGGAGGTAAAATTACATCAGAATGCTGTGTAAATTCGAAGATCCACTTACGCTGTTTGTGCAATTGTTTCAAACCATAGAGACGGTAATCAGCTTTAGAAAGCATAATCTCTTTAAGCAATAATAAATACACATTTAAAAATGGGTATTTTGTATTATTTTAGTGGCTGGATTAGGAGGCAATATTGGACTTGAGTGACTTGCTTAAAACTGCATCAACGGCGGTTGATTTATTCACCACCATGATGCTGGATCTCATCGGCAGCTCTTCCGCATCAAAGTGGCATGTATTAGAACATTTCAACAGGTCGCACTCGATTGTCCGCTCGCATTTACTCACTGTGATGCATGGTGCGTCAGGTCAAACTAGCGTCGCAACTGACCATAAACGCGGTACATGTCACGTATTTTAATGCCAAAATGGAATTTCGACAGAGCTGTTGACAGACGTGGAAAGAAAATTCATTCCTCATTAACAATCCACATCATGAAATGAATGATACACCAATATCATCCCTTAGTTTCAGTTGTTAATGCGCGAATCTTGTTTACTACCTTCTGTGGAGCTCAAGAAATACCTTTAACTTAATCTGGGAAGAAAATCAAACTGTCAATTATTTTAGTGTATTCTTGCATCCAAATATACCGTTGTGAAATGTAAAGGCTTCGAAGCGCATAGCTGTTGTGAAGCCAGCTTAAAAGATAGGCAAATGGTCAATCCAGTTTTAGGCACCTGTTGCTTAGCTAAAAAGGATTTGATGACGATCGGAATTTGTATTTAATTATTATACACCGTAGAATTTCTATGTTACATTAGAACAGATCGTAATTTGCGTTGTGCGACCCTCCGCCCATTCACAACTGTGCCATACCCAAATTCGGATACGCAGATCCAGCGTTTGCCGAATTTCTTCTCGGGGAAGGTATAAGTTATTTGATAAAACAGCAATAAAGTAACTTATCGTGGCGGGAAAGGACTGGAGAAGAATCGGATGAAATAAATGCTGCAGTTTTGTTGTACCATCGATAAAAATACGAACTGCACATTTCCTGTGTCTTTTTAGCTAGGATGCGGGAGCGTCCAAACAAGAGAATGATGATAATAATAGTCACATCACATTTGATGCTGCATAAGTGCTTTATGGTGGTCATTCACGGCCACTATAGATGATAATTAAGTGATGAATATTGTCGTGGTACTTGCAACCATCCAATCTGCACTATTTATATGCTACTTAAGTGTTAATTTTGTACTGATTACAAGCGCATTAATGCCGTAAAATTATTTAACTGTCCATTGGTTTTGCCACCCTAGACGCAGGTCAACAAAAACTGTGTTTGGATGTATCTTCTATTCAAGAGTCGGTCAGGGAATTCGAAACTTGTGTCGGATCGGATGACCTCTATCCTTGCAGAGGAAATGCATCTGCAACTGGAACATCTCAGCTAAAATTCGGTTTAATAGTCGATTCGAATCCATGTAAATGGACCGCGCATTCGAAAACTCCAACTCAACCTATGAAAATCAAATAGGAATACAATGTAATAGGCTCGGCATTTCCCACTTCTACTGAAACATTTATACCCTTGAAGTGAGCATACGCGTTGAATGAGGATAAGTTCTATGCGTTTTTAGGATGAGTCTTCTTCTTGGAAGCCGATGGTACCCACTCTTTCAAGGAATTCATTATTAACACTCAAATAAATGTACTTCAAAATTAGCCTTCGAACTCGCCCATTTTGGTGTGAATAGATTGCTTGGTGCAAACAACCAAGTGTGGCTATTTGCATATTTATTGAATTAAAAGTTGGTCGAAGCCAGGATAACCATGCAAGTTTCACTACACGGCGCAAGTTGATTGCACAAGTTGAAAGATCGCCACGATTGACTTTAGATTAGGCAGCTGGAAATATCCACAGAGGACAAGACGTTATCATGTGATAGCTCTTAAGTCATCAATCATACAGCCCTTTACGCGACGCACGACTCATTGCCATTGACGACAAAAATCTTCAGGAACTGAATTGTGTTTGCGCAAAAGCATCACACAAATTACGAATTCTTGAGATTTACTTTTTACGCATCTTCTGATAGCATGAAAAAAACTTGAGTCCTTCACTCGCGGCATTTTTATTGGCAAAAAAGGAAGACTAAAGTAAAGCTGATTGATGAATCGAGACTACGTTTGCATACCAGAGTTACCCTGTTCTTTTCCACTCCAAGAGAGAGTTAATCTGCTGTTCGTTGTAATTGGCAGGTAAAAGACATTACCTTAAACCAAGTCCGGTTCCCTCACTTAAAGGGCATTTCTTGTGCCTCCAAAAATAATAATTTGTTTTATTCGAGTTGTACCTCTTGAGAATCAAATCCCTCACCGCGATGTCGGTCGTAGTTGCGAATTCTAACCAGGCTATAAAAGTTGTTACGATCCTGAGTAGGCATTTTTAAGATTAAATCAAATTTTAATGGTACTTTAACTTAGGTCGTATTCCGCAGTTTTAATAACTAATCAGGGCTCATTAAATTCAACTTTAAATGAAATAATTTTGGCGTAGCATTAATTTCGGCCTAGTTTTCTGCAAAAATTAGTGTGGAGTCAATGGTAAAAGTGGGGACGCTTGACGTTAGTTAATCATTCGAGCTGTGACGCGTCGAATCTGTCCTAAATTCGAAAAGGTCATTCTACTAGGCAGAATATGCACTGCCGACGTTCAGAAGGACTGAAGAGCCACCCATATGCCACCTAAAGGAGGTACGAGGGCAGGACCAAGCATCCAAAGTACTACATTGTGCTTTGAATAAAGCAAAAGCACATATTAATAAATTGCTAAAAAGTAAATTGTAAGTATTTCTTGGAAGCACTTACTTTTAAACTTCAATAATATCATGCCAATTCAGAACGATTTTAATCTTTGATTTGCTGACTTTTCTACTTTGCTTTCCAGTGGTAGGCCGCATAGTGCATTTAGCAATGTTTTCAAGATGCGATTGAGTTCATAACTGTATTTTTGAGTTCTCTTGTATTTACTCAAATTCTCAAACGATTATTACAATGTTGCATGCTTATGCTGAAACTATTCTTTAGGCTAGAACTTCGTGATTGGACGGATACCACTAGCCTCTGAGGAGAAGGCGAACTGCAGTTTGATGGAACTGCAATCCCCTGAGCCCATTTTATAACATCATCAAATGAGAGGTTTTTTATCTGATCAGTTCACTAGTTCCAGTGGTATGAAGGTTAAAACGGAAATTATCAACACCGAACATTATGACATGGAGGGTCCGGATGAAGATGAAGGATGGGGTTAAGCATGCACGGGTGGAGACCGCAAATCATTTTAATTAACTGATGTTTAAGGTTGCTAAAACAGGCTAAGGAACTGAATTTAAAAAAAAAAACATTTGAAAATTTAAGTTGTTTTAATGTGACGGGGCATTGAGTCCCAACCATTACTTGTACTAAAGGTTAAACTGTTAATCGGATACCAGGGAATTTGTTGCTCGTTTTAGCGACCCGAATGTTTGTAATTTGTAATCTATTTCTGGGGTGGGAGTTATGATGGGATTCCTCTTTAAATATACTAACGCGAGGAAACTGTGCCTAATTACAAGGATTGTATCATGCTCCAAGATCATAAAGGGTAACTGCATGACGACCTACTCTCATCTCTTAAAACTGGATTTTGAATTGGAACTGTGGGCTAAGTTTTAATCATGGGCTGGATAAATGGTCAAGTCTAGAGGATTCTTTTTTAGCTAAACTACTCGATTACCTGCGACCTTTTCGGTATAGAATCGACTAGATTTCCTTGGAAGAGTTTGCATCACTCTCTTTTTATCTTCGCTATCAGCTGTAGTTATTTGTGGAAAAAAGAATCAGGAGGTTGTGAAATTTCGTTGCTATTCATTCCTGCCATTTCTTGCTTTATCAGTCCAAACTGGTCTCGTGCAACCGATTCGAGAAACGGCAAAAGTGGAGTACAAGACGGTTTGGCCGAAGACATTCATAATTTATAATACAACTTTGGAAGTAGGCTTCAACTTAAGAAAAGGATGTCGATGTGGGCGAATGGAAGGCAATGTGCTGGCTTTCATTTCGTTCAGCACACTTCATTTCACCCTTCACACCGATACAAGTAGAAATTATTTATAGGAAGCATTGCACATCGATTTCAATGTTATCTTGGAGCCTTGAGAAGTACTGTTTTCAGGGTCTGTGCAAAGATTTGCCGTGTAGATTGTGAAATGAAGCATTAGAGTGTCTCGTGAGTGTCTTCAGTATACCACCCAAAAAGCACCTGAATCTCTCCAGGTGATGGGGTCATCAGATGTCTTTTAGTCGACTATTGCTTTGAATCTGCTTGCACACGCGGATTTAACTGTTGTGGACTGATCCTTGCAATCATCGTTGCCTAAGGTAGCCTTTAAGTGCTACAAATTTTGTGTCTTCAGTGTAAACGTTCTAGTTTTACAATAGTTAAGTCAACACTCGAGTTGCCTCAAACCCGTGGTATGCTAGGCATCTTCTATCATCTTGCTGCTGCTCCGTTGAGCAGTCAATGAGGAGACGGGTTACCCATTTTACAGACAGAAAACAGTACAGCAATTTGGTGCTACATTCCATTTGTAGGAGCATTAGCCTTTCCATACACCCAGTCCTATGTTCCTTTCGTTTTTCTTGCCTGCAATGGGCAGTCTTCTAGTCCATTCATTCATCCATTCATACCCTCAGAAAATTGTGCATCGTGCCGACTGCCAATCATCGGTGAATTCACATTTGGGTTATAGAAATGACTTGTTGTTGATAAGCCTTCACATTATGAGCGAACGGCATGATAGAATATCCAGACAGCATCATGATTACCAAGGTCATTTAAAAGTTACAATTTTATGTAGACTGGTAATGCAAGATTCAAAGCCACCATTTTTTGCAAGCTAACGTCAACCAAGCTCTGGTGCTCAAGAATGCTTTTCTTCATTTACAAAATTGAGCCTTTTTGTACATCTGAGCCTCCTCTCCTCCTGATTGCAACAACTGTGCTACACGTGGTGCTTATCGGTGCGCTTGATTATACCCGAGCAAGGCAACCGTCTTGAGGCAGTAATACCCGTCTGCTACTGCTCCACCGAAGCTTCCACACAAAGGAGGATTTTGATTGGTTAATGTCTTTTTTTAGCCTCCTACACTGAGTGAACGGATTGACGGACCTCCTGTAAAAAAAGTTTTTTTTTTATTAAAGGCGAGCAGAGAGATGGTTACATTAACTGATGAAAAGAAAAGGAGAGAGAAGGAAAGCGTAATCAGGGCGGTGCGCATGGCTTCGTGACAATGATTCATGATTTAACCTGCCTCCAAGTAAGTCACCTCCATTTATTTGTCAACAGGGAGGTGTAGGGCTCTTCATTCAAACGGGTTCTTGGGTGACACATCTACACAAATTTTAGACAATCAACTGTCGGGATAACTGCGCAATGATTACACTAGAATTCATGTCAACATATTCTTCTATAAACATGGAGGCATTGTAATCACATTTAAACGTGGTCAAGATGTGTCTGCCACGGTTTCGGCTCATCATTACCTTCAATCATGTTCTCACCTCCAGTCACTCAAGCCCTGCATTAACCTGTCAGAGTGGGAATCCTCAACGCATGGACTAGGATACTGTGCATCCTTTTAGTGCTCATATCCCTGACTGCATAACACTTCGTTCAATCGTGTCTGTTCCGTTTAACATTCGACGTAGACAAAATTTGTTGTTGCATTAATCCACCTAATTTCTGCTTGGGTTAGGGAGAATGTTAAAGAGGTGTCGACAATCCGAGTTCGGTATTTGTATCGCTTAAAGAACTGATTTCCATGTGGGGCATGCCTGACACCGTTCCGCCGTGAGGAACCTCTGAAAATGGTAAAAGTTGTCGCAGTACTTCTATGCAGCACCCTTAATGAGGCCATGACTAAGAAGCAAAATCTGAAGAGCCAAGACAACAACACATGAGAATAACCTATACGCATTGCTGAAATGCACTAGCAAATAAGAAGGACAAAAAGTCTCAAATTACCAGCATAAGATTTACTTCCCATCATGCTCCTGGCTGTCAGCATTTGAGAGCAACATCGCTGACGTATTGAGCAGTTATATAAGACTTGGGCCGGTTAAAAACTTAACACAAAAATGTAACCAAAAGCGCGAGGAATCGCCTGAATTAAAACAAGAACTAGTTATTGCTACTTACCACTTTACGGCTGAACCCCACTTGCTTCTCATTGTAAAAAAGTTGGATTACCATGGGAAGAGAAGACCGGAACAATTAGCAGGACTTTACATGTTTCAGATGAAGTTACATCACTCGTAACAAGCAAAGAGGGAGGAGCTAGAGAAGGTATAGATTCAGCGCTTCAAAAATAGACCTTTCATACATTATTATAGAGAAGTAAGCCGAGACAAGACAGAACAAATCATCACGCATCCTGACAGTCTCCTGCCTCAACTAAACTCCCCCGCCGCATAGCGTGCCGGGTCGCAGAAACTCGTGGATACGGTGCGTCCATTGTACTTGCGTCCATCCAGTGCCAGACTGGCTGCGTGAGCCTGCTGTGCAGTCGCGAATTCGACGAATATCTTTCCAAAGTTCTTTGCACCAGAGGTGGCGGTGGAGGAGGAGGTCGAGGAAGTCGAGGAATTGGGTTGGGGAATATGGACGGAAATAACGGCGCCATGTCGAAGGCATTCACTGCGCACGTCCTCCATGACATCAGCGTAACCCTCGGGAGAGTCAATGTCACGAGGCGAAACCATGTTGGCGAGACAGAGGACGGGTGTAGGACTCAATTGAGGGGCTGCGACGGCGGCAACGGTGGCCGGTGACGAGGAGAGAGGAGGGAGAGGTGTAAGGGGCGGAGCTGCTACCAGATGGTCTGCACGAATCGCGAAGAATTTGCCTCCTCCAGCCGGGTGATTCTGCAGCCCCAGACAAGCCAAATCGGCTGACTCGGAGGCGGCATACTCAAAGAACCCGCAGCCCCGTGGCATTGCTGTCAGTGGGTCCTGTGACAATAAAAGCAGCAGATTTACATTATGATAATGTGACAATGGCAATTTTTGCATTCATAAACCTCACATCGATCTTTAATTCCTACCATTCCTACCGTCAGCGCTTACGATCACCCAGACCTTCTTAGTGCTATTAATAGACCTTCATCATGTCTTCGAAGATTACTCAAGGAGCTGCATTGTTGGCAGCAGAAATGCGAACAACAATCCTAATTAGATGTCTACTAAATCTATGCATTATCAAAAGACAGAAATAGTTGCAAAACCCAACCATTAAAAGATTGTCGAAACGGCTGCAACTCCTTCGCAAATGCCTCAGTTTTAGTTCTGCAAAATTATCACTAACAGAGCAAAATCGAGTTTCAATGAGTCAAGGTCAAGCTACAAGAACTGTGTATTTCCACCTCGTATTGCTCTTAGTCATGTACTATCATAAAGAGCGAGGACGTAGCATTAGGAAATCTCAAATAAAACTCTTAAAAGAGATGGTATTTCCTATATGCTATCGATTCTGTCTCATGATCGATTAGGGCTGAAACAGGAAAGCAACCGTGGGGAGAACCAAGGACGACTTTTAAATTTAGAGAAAGATATTTAAATGCAAGTTTGACCCAGCAATTTATACCACCTTGGCGTCATAGTGGACCATTAGTGTGTATAGCTTCCCAGCCTCTCCAATAAATCCCTCTTGGGTGATATAATACGGCAATGAAATACCTACTATCGCAAACCTCCTAACAAAGAACATAATTAATAATTTCCATGAAAAGCCCTCATATCGTGCTATAGATTCAATACACTAGAATGATCAGTTCAAGCATGCAACCCCTTGTCAATGTCCAGGTAATTTGCATGCAATTTCAAACCTTATGACTTCCACGCCTGTTGTTTGCGACTCCTAGCATTTTGGCACATCTGTATCACCAAGACAATGGTATTTTCTACTTTTATCCGAGTATGCTGAATGACAAATCTTTTCAGTGCCGAATTTGACAGACGTGGGAACGAATAGAAGATGTAAAAACATGAGATAGCATTGCTGTAGTAGCACTGATTCGCATGTTGAAATAATATGGCCCTATATAACCAATCATTGACTTAATGCAAACTCGAAGTTAACACTATCGACGCTCCTTCGAACATTATGGGGGCGAAAAAAACTTGTCTTGTCATCAGCATGCGGACTTACCAATATACTAGTTAGGTTGTCAACATTAGGCCATGAAGCACGCAACGTCTCCTTTTCGTAAACCCTAAATTTAAGTCAATATCTCTTGCACTTTGCTTTAACTTTTGTACCATTCTGGCTGCTACAACGGTGCATCGGTTCCTTTCTTCAAGTATGACTGCCTTTTCGAGGCAAAGTTGACAACTATGAATAAGTCGAACATCCCTTTCGCTTCTGTATATATATATATATATATATACATATATATATATATATATACAGTACATCGTAAAAGTGATTAGCCAACCAAATATTTAGTCGGCAAATGGCAAAAAAGTGGAACTTTTTATTTTCAAGCGAATGAATTAAGGGACGAAAAGGGGTATATACTGAGACAAGTTGCGTTTGAAGCAAATAGGTCAAGCCATCAAATCCTTTGTTGCTGCACCGCTGCAACGAAGGAACACTTTGATCGTGCATAATGATACACAGGCCTTTTCTCTCCCTCACTCTCTCTATGTCACTTAATGCTTTCGGCGTCCTGGCTCTTTCATTAAGTCACCTCCTTATTTATGTGTCCCATAACGTCCCTAAAGATAACTCAGGCACTTAACTGGACGATTGAATCATTAAGACGAACCAATCAAAGTCATCGGTACTTTAGCTGCTGCCGTGAAAGAAATAGCCTTTACTTAAGATCAGACGATTCATCCTTGGCATCTCAAAGTGTAGAAGGATCACTTTAATCACCCCGTGACTTTCCCCAGTTTCACTCAGCACGAGCGCGTTCCAGTTTAAAGTTGTTTTACGAAGAGTGTGAAAAGACAAAAACCAGAATCGTACCATGACTGCGTCAAATTTTGACCTTCAAGGCATTTTAGATTCCAAGCAAATGAAATTCGGAAATTACCCAACAATGCTGCGCTTTTTATCTAAAGTAGTCTTACAGAAGGCAAGCCAGTTGCTACCAACAAATGAAGCCTTGTTGGTAACCACGTTTCAAATCAGCCGAATCCAGGTATTCGCCTCGACTATAATTGCCAGGGGGTTAACATGGCAGTTTTTTCTTCTTAAAACATCACGCGTCAACACTGCAGGACTACAAAGCATTAACTACATAGCTCGTTCTTAGAAAGGAATGAGGTCGACAATTACCACGGCACAAATCCAAAAAATATGCACGCATTTTCGCTACAAATGAGAGTCATCACAACTAGGACTTAAGCGATTAACAAAAAACAGCACGTTGAATTCCAGTCTGAGTAGGCTCAACTAATACAGTCCAGCCCCTTTAATGGCGTGACACAAAACGTCATTTATAATTAATTCTGTTTTGCCTTTCCAGGTTCATGCATTTGCTTTTCAATGAGTGTCACAACTATGTCACGCAGGCTCAGATTAGAAAACTAGGATGTCGCACATGGGTGACGCTGGTAGCGAGAAAGTTGGTATCTTAATGCACTGAACGAAGCATTTTGAAAAACTTGATGGGAAACTTTGCAAGATAGGCAAATGGATAGTAAGCCTGAAAAAACACTGTAAACACTTTCTCATATGCGCTTAAAAGGTAGTAAAAATAGGAAATCTATTCGGGAAAAATAGATATTTCAGATATATGAATGGAAGGAAAATACACAAGGATTGTGTGAACCAGTTTCACTACTCTATGCAGTAAATCCGTCAAGATTGCTGTCAAAAGACCACTGATAGGCAAAAAATGAAAAACAATGAAAATTAGAAGACGCCACTTTATCCTTCAAAAATAAAATTCATTTTTTTCAGTAATTGGCATTTATGCTAGAAATCACCGAAGAGAAGTGTCATCCGTATTGTATTTCAGTACTTAGTTTTATCCACAATCAGGAGAGGAACTGACTAACGCGGCTTCGTGAGTGTTCAAACAAGTCCAAATGTCTATGCAACGGCCGCACATATCCATTTCTTTGTGTTTATTCGTGGCTCCATATAGCTGCGCACACAGATGAATGTACATTGACAAATGGGTTCAATATTAACACAACGCAAATAAGTTTTGTACAGCACTACACCATCAGTTAATTTCTGACCACAATGATTTGTTACTTTACGGAGGGATCTCCACCATTTGAGTGACAATTTTAAACTTCACTTGAATTTACGGAACAGATAATAGGGACTATAAGCTGGAAGTTGGAAATAATAGGGCAATGCAGGCCTTGGAATCTGCTTTTGTGGTTAAGATTTTGAAGGAAAAAATGCTAATAACTTTTATTATCATACGCAGCCAGGTTGTGGAAAGTGATAGTATTAAAAGAGGCAGAAATGAGGATTGAGATTGCTATCGCTTGTCGTGGTCTAGACCTCACACCACTACTTTCAGCCAGGCATGAAAAATCTTTCAAATGCAAAAATACATTTGGATCCCTGATGAGTGGTAAAACTACAGAAAGGAGAATAGAAAATCCCGCTCCATTTTGACGTCCTCTGCTTAGGCGATGAAAGTTATTAAACTTTCCGATAGTTACATTAACGGCAACAATCACCGTGTAAACAATGAGAGGCGTCCTGACTTATCGCATAGAGCAACAGTGTCGGGTAAACAGTTGAGAGAAAAACAATGATTTTTTTCAAATTACAAACAACGGACGTAAAAAATCACTATTAGGGCAGACGCCTCTGAAGTACGCGGAAAATCATACTCAGGATCAAAAACTTGTCATAACAAATGTCACACAAATAAGTCAATCAAACTGTGGATCTGAACAACCACCAACACACTTTATGGTTGATGTGTACGCCTGCTGAAAGAGAGAGTCTTAATTTGCCGCATTCAGCTAGCATAAGTTTAGCAAAAAAAATATGGGCTGCCATTAGCCCCTACATACGAATAAATTCGTCTGTTTAATTGTGCCCTCTCCCACCACCATCTGAATGGTAAGTTCTGACTAAAACCCATCTAATATTCGGCGTTTATTTGTCTTCACAATAAGCCAAGCGTTTTGGCAAACCTTTGCGCCAAAAGCCCATCCAGAGGGCTAAAATGAATTCATTTCCCCATAAAAAGTAGAGGTATTACGCAACAAGATTTGTTTCATTTACAAAGCAGTATTAAAACTTCCCGAGGGTGTAGCTATTCTAGTAAAAAAGCCTATTGCCATTCGGAATTTTAAAAATTCGACAAAACCCATTCAACTTTCCCCTGCCTTGTTGAATCCTACCGAATGCCCTGATAGTAGTTTGGAAAGGCAAAGCTAGTTAGCCACAGCTGTTAGTTCAAAGGTACTTTGAGATGAGCCTGCCAATCTCCTTATCCTTTAGTCAACCATAATTCTACCTTGATCTAAGGTCCCGCATGTGACTTACTTTTAAGGTTAAAGTACTGAAAAAGTTTTTTTATGCTGCAGACTGCACACAATGCATTCATCCCACGTCATGACTCAAATAGGAAAAGCTTAATTATTTAGAGCACCCACGAACTTGAATGGATAACCACCCACCAAATTGCACATTCCCCGTGGCTAGGATTAAAAACCGTAATGCAGCAAAGACAGAATGATCAGAATGAAATTAGTTGAGAAAGCGGGAGAATTCATGCCTGAAGTGAACGCCTTCCCTGAGACTTATTAAATCCACTGCTCCTTTCCTTAGTATGTCTATGAAATGCACGTATTTTAAGAACTACTAACCACGATGGTTGATGGGAACATTCTTTATAGTCTTACGAAGGAGCACGACATAAATCCACTTGATTATCACATAAACAAGAAAACAAGAAACAGAAATAATTAGCGAAAAGACAAAAGGGACCGAAACTTCAGAAAGGAATTATTCTTTCTAAGCATCATCTGGATGCTTAAGAAAGGCGACTAGTTTCCATCAAAGCAGAGGATGTTACTTGCAAGGCCTCAATTCCTAGAAAGATAACAGTAGGCAACAATAGCGTCCCTTGAAGCGCACAATGAAAAAGGCGGCCGATTGATTTACGGCATCCACTGCGTAAGACACAGTAGAAGGCCAAAAACGCATGTAGGAAGCAAGACTAAGTGGTTGGAGAAACAACACCTGCACTTTTTCCTCATAGTGAGCTCTCCTCATTTGCAAGCTCAATGCGATCGAAGATGTCATCAAAAGTCACAAAACACGTATGCGCGCTTCCTCTAAGTATGTCACAACTGGCATAGAGCTTTACAGTTACTCGATAGAATTTAAAGAATGGTTCTCACTTACAATAACTTCCTTTTATTAACATATAAGCCAAACGAATCTTTTAATGAGTCCGGCTTCACGAATATGCGACGTCATATCAATTCAATAATGACTAATTGCATGAAACCTTGCAACAAGCAGAATGGTTGAACTTGAAACAATGAAAATAAAGAACACTCCTGATTTGAAAGTTGTTGCACTCTTTGGTTTATAAGCAAAGTGTGATGTGATGCAAAAGAAAAGCAGAACAATGGAACAGCTAAGCTGTAGTGGTCAATTTTCTGAGCTTGCTAGCTAACTTGTTAAGTAGCAACCACCAAAATACCAAATCGTAGTACAAGCACCATGGGTTTAATATCACATGTGAGAGGTTTAAGTAAACCAATCCTTGAGCTTTTGGCCATAGCAGAGTTCCAATTATTGCCAATTTTATCGGCACCATGGGCCGACCGGAATAGAGAGCAGGTGACAAGGTTAAAAGTCCACAAAAGCCGCAATCGGTTGGAAGGAACGTGTCATTACGCAAACAAACTATGGGACAGCTAGAGGACTAGTCGTTGGCCTAGTACAAGTCAGCTAATAGTGCCAGCAATTGACAAGTCAGTGTGCGATCCAACTATAACTTCTAAGATGGTCAACAAAGAAATTCCGTATAGTCCCTCAAACCTTAGACATACAAGGTAACTCAGAAGTGAATGTTGATAACTGTCTTTCCTCAATTGGTAGCAAGGATAATTTGAGCCAGGAACAATTCATAAAAATCCATTGCATAGCGATGGATTCTCTAGATGCTAGTATTGTACATGAACCGCAGGAATAACTGCGTCATTTCTCGCATGCAAACTCTACGTCTTTCCCACTAAAAAACAGGTCGCCCTTCGCAGTGACTTTCGGAAAAAAGACAAAGCTACAACCAATTAGTTCATCGCAAAGAAGGCAAAATGTCAAATAATGCCGCATGTTGATGTTGTAGGGACACTGGCCGCTGAAAGGGAGCATTTTGGGGAATCTTGTGCAAATGATTCACTATACACGTTGACTCGAATAAAGGCTGCTTCCTTGAGCTGCAGTCTCGAGGCAGGAGAAAATACATACAGACCCTGACGTGTCATTCAGCTACACGAATCTTAGTGAATTGACTATCATAATCAAGTAACAAATTAAGTGAACCATAGTTTTGAGAGTACTTACTAACGCTGCCGCCAAATGTCTGTATGGTAAAATCGCACTGCATTTTAAAAGAGAGCTTCCTTACATCTCGTACGTAAAGTAAATTACATGCATACAATGAGATACACAATTCATATTATTTCCTAAATTATCCAGGTGAGTAGATTCAAGAGAAAGCATGGCAGAGATTTCCGCCTGGAATTCGGAGCTTAACCAAGGTTTAACTTATTTCCATAGGTTCGGCTGATATTTTCGCTCCTATGTCGAACGGAAAGACAGTATGATTTTCCTTGGATCAACAAAATTGCGTATTTTTAAGTACAAAAATAGTGTAATACCTAATGGAGGCATTCTCAGTCGCAAACGCAAAACTCGGGGCACTAAAACTTGGAAAGGCAAATAATTGTGAAGATTTGTCCCTTCAATTTAGTGCTTTAGAGAAGGCATATCTAAGGACTTGACATTCTTGGCAAAGTGGAAAAGATAGCGTCGGTGTGGATATTGGTCACATTTGCAGCACCTTGGGGCTCCTGGTGGGTAATTAGGCATGGCGTGCACAGAAACAATAAAAACAGAATTTTAAAGAGCATACGAGTGCACCACTCCACATTAGCCTATTTTTAAAAGTGAGTACTAAACATTTTACCGAGCTACAGGAATCCAATGAACAGAAAAACGATTTGCGACATTTGAAGAGAGACTCATTTAGGACGGCGATTAAGGATGCAGACTGCAGCCAAACACAAATAGAATCACAGCAAATACGAATTGATCTTGTTGGGTACGAAAACAAGAGAAGACTCACCCTTAGCATACTAAAAGATCGGAGAGTTCCATAGGCGGAGAGGAGGCGACACAGACTTTGCTCGGATAGAGTTGTGGGAATCCCCGTAAGGAAGATGGCGTTGGCATTTAGGTGATTGACTGGATGAACAGAGGGATTGGTGCCGGGAGGAAAGTAGTCACGGGGTCGTCGGATGCGAAGTGTGCTGCCAAGACAATTGATCCCATCCAAACTCAATGTAGCAGTGGTCTCCTCAACTGATCGCAGTTCTATGAAAGCGAAGTGGCGCTCTGAATTAACTTGGGCACACACAACTGGTTCACCAACCGATTGGCATAAACCACGGGTCTGAAGTTCAGCGTTGAAGAATGCCACCATGGTTTCGGAAGTGATGCCCAGTGGGATGCTTCCAATGTACAACCGACGAGCTTGTCTCGTTGAGTTTGAAGACGGTGCTGGGATCGCGGGATTAATGGAATTTCCAGCAATCCCATAAAGTGCTGGACCAAATAAATCCGTCAAGGAATTAGTGGAGTTAGTAGTGTTTAATAGTAAAGAAACCAGGCCATTTAATGCAGGATTAGTAGCTGTTAACTTAGGTAGCCCGTTTGTGAGGACAGTATTATCTTTTGGTACTTCTGATAATGCTGTCTGTGGTACATCACGACTCATCGATTTATTTCTTTGCGACGTCGACTTCAAGTGAGCATCGCTTGATTCATGATCGGATCGAGAATTAGGAGGATCTGTTCGTTGGGATGAATCACTGGGATGTCTTCGGTGCTGTGAACGATGAGACGGGGAACGGCTCTCACTAGAACTTCGATAGGATGATGAAAAAGTGGAGGATTCAGTGGAATATCGGCGCCTACGTCGTCTGCGGTGTTGCCGTCGGCTTCCAGAGTAATGCCGCGATCTTGAACGAGTGCGACGAGATCTACGATGTCTCCGTCGGTTACGAGATTTACGAGAAGACCTTCTGTCTGATGACTTGGATCGTCTTCTTCCAGCTTTTGAGCATGTGTGTGTTCGATGTCTGGAGCGACGACTAACACGAGACTCAGTAAGAGGAGTTTGATTGGAGCAGGTTTCTTCAGGATTTTCCTGTGTATCCTTAAGATTTGGATTCGTCTTTGGATCGGCGTCTTTGGCAGATTTTTCGGCTTCAATCGTTGTTAGTTTGTGAGGAGAAGAGGTTGTTGAGGATACAGAAGGTTCTTGCATAATTTGGTACGGGTACGTCCTTCCCCAGTTAAGTGTCTCAGGGATCCGAGGTTAATTTTGGCATAGAAATACATAAATATTTTAGAAAAACGGCTAAGAACCTCTTCGAAAACCCGTGGAACTGGTACAAGCAACGTGTCCAAACAGCAGTACAGCAACCCGCTGCAAAATAGCCTAACGAAAACAAGTCGTCAGCCAAAAAGACTCGCGGACCAAAACAAAAGTCTCAAAATCACGGATCAATGAACAACCTGAGGTACATTTTAAACGACCTATGTAACTGCGAGTTCTAATTTAATGCTCACTTGACCGAAATTATCTGTTTCTAATTTGCGCTCATTTATTAGTAACACCCCACATTTAATGATAGGACCGTACTCCTCCATTTACTAAATCAAATTAGCATTACCCTTCAGTAGAAATAAAAAGTTTGCAATATTAATGCTACGCAAAACTCTTGCAAGGCTAATAAACTTATTTTGAAATGCACCAATCGGTTTCAGAAGAGTAATTCAAATTTTAAAGTTATTAAAATGATAAAAACCAGATGCACTGTAATTGGTAGACAGTCCTTTCCTTTTCTCCTTTATTCTTCTTCCACCTTTGCCTCTAGACATCTTTATTATATGCTGAGGGCTGACATAAGGTATGTCGGAGAATCTAGGGCGAGGGTGTGTTGACCTCTGGAGTGCGACCACGCTACTCTACTACAGAGTTAAAGTTGTACTCTCGTCTCTGGCCTACGAAGCACACCTAAGAAACATAAGTAATGCATGTTTCCTTAATAATTCTCCTTAAATGCATCTATTCATCATAGAGAAGGGCTCCTAAAACGTAGCGTCCCAAGACTTCCTAGAAGGCATAATACTGGGACAGAATACGTGTTCAATAAACGAGAGGAATGAGACTGCTTGAATTGTAATACTTTGTTTGTTTGGGCTGCCGGTTTCATTCCGGGTCACAGAGATGGTCATTGTAATACTTAATTCTTTAAATGCGCTTTGTAGGTCAGAGGCGGGAAGTCAATCGGAACCACGTGACGGAGCAGCGTGGAGACTCCTTGGAGCGTGACTCATCCTCAGCCCGAACTTCAGATCTTGCCTAGCTGTATTCATCACCCCCTTTATATATTAAAGATGTCTAAACGTATACAGACAGCCGCGTGGGCTGGCCTCTGGGCCATGTCAGCAGCTCATTTCCGTCTGTCCATTGAATATGTGTACTTTGTCCGATACTTTGCCTTCAAGGGAGTCTTGGGACGCTGCAGGATTAGCTCGGAGGCCAGCCCATGAGGGTAGGGCAATATTGGCACCTAGGTGTCCAAAACCTAAACCAGCGATCAGAACAAAGTATTATAGAGGCACAATAGAATCCCTTTATACAGAGAAGGAAGAAAACATGTGGATATTTAATTGTTCGAAAAGAACCACCTCTTACCACTTAAGGCGGCACATCTGCATTGATCAAGGAAGCTGGAGTAGCCACTGGTTTTGGAGGGTGTTTGGCGCATAATGACGCAAAGATTATGCCACCTTCGACCAATAGGCGGAGAGGGTCACAACGTCAACGCTCTATGCATATATACTGACTGTGTTGCTCTATTCCATTGTAAATTTGTAACCATGCCAATGCAAAAGCCTCAAAATTGTGAGCTAAATGCTATTTTATTTTAAATTTTCATGCAAGAGTTTACCGTTATTGGTCGTTATGCTGACCAGAATGCCTTTCCACTGCCCGTTTTTGGTGCATTTTGTTAAAATTTTTCATGTAGTAGTTTAACTCACTTGTTTATTTACGTTGGGTTTGATGGACTAAATAGAAACCTCATTGCGTAATGCCTACCTGCGGAAGGAAATCGTTCCTTGACGTATCACCTATTCAGCATACTTTCGCCACCACTATTCACCTATTTATGCTTGGTTGCAGGCTCACTGAGTTGCGTGGGCAGGATTTGTACCGTTAAATTGCTCTCTGTGTTCAATGGCCTCTTATGTTCTTTCCGATGCCCTAAGTTGGGCATCTAATGCCAATGTTGCGTGAATTCTTTTAGGCAAAAAGGCGGCCGTTAGCAAATCAAGACGATGTGGACTGGTTTTTCCTGTGGCTCGAGTTCGCCGCCTTCTGAAGTCTTCAAAACTGGCTCGCTCTTCGCGAATCTCCTTGGCTTCTGTCGTCTATCTAACTGCTGTTCTAGAATACCTCTCAAGTATGACTTTCACTTGCTTTTTACCTGTGTATGAATACTTTTTGGAGTCCTGTTGTGATCATGAATTTTTATCGATGGACTTGTTTAAGTCACATGCGTGCAAGGCAATATTGTCTATGCAATCTTCATCAACAGTCGCTGAATCACCGTAATAAAAACAATATTGCGCGCGTAAAAGTCAGTCCCACACGCAAAGGTGTTTAGCTTTGCTGCACTCTGTTCGTTAATGCTCAACTGTTTTTCTTTTTTGATGATTATTTAACCAAATCCGACTAACCTTAATACCAATACCTTGTCAATTTTTATTAGTGTTTAGAAATGTTTTGCAACTATGTATGCAACTAGATATCATCTATGCCCATTTGACTTCAATTTACCTATCTAGCTCACTTGCACTTTAGCTGGACCCCTCTACTTAACCTCATTTCAGTAGACCAACTTCAAACTAAATTTGCCGACCTCCTATTACTACCAGCCAATTTTCAATTCATCATTTATCTTCCGGTTTACTAGGCGAAGTTGTTGATTTGGCTGGCAGAGTCGCGAAGGGGATCAAACGCAAGACAATATCACCCCGTTCCATTATGTTAGCGGTTCATGCAGACGAGGAGTTGTTCAAGGTGCCCATATGATTTAATTCTCCATAAATTTATTTTTACTACCCCTAATCATCTTTTTTCTAAATTCCCTACAGATGTTGTCGAGAGTAATTTTTCCATTCAGTGGGACCACACCCTATATTTATCCCGCTTTGCTTCCTCAAAAGTCACCAAAGCAGCCATCCACTCCTCGGGTTACCAGCACAGTTAAGGTATCTGCATCTTCTTTCCAATCCACTCTTTTTTGAGTGACCGCTTTTTAAAAATAAAATCATAGGAAAGGTTCTTCGTACTTATCAGCAGCAAAAAAGGCCTTGAAGGTGACAGACAGGCGAAGAAATCATGGATGACTTTCCACAGCCTGCAAGAAGTAGACACACTAACCCGACTTGAAAGGTTTCTTCTGCTGGTTCATGAAGGCTTGATTGGTTTTGATGGTGTGAAGAATCTGACTAGATTTTGTCAGCCATATTGCTTGCATTGGTTCACCTCATCTGCTTCAAGCAGTACCTGTCACGCCACGAACTTGTCATTTTAAAAATTGCTGATGTGGAATGGCCAAGAGCCTTGCCTTTCTCCCAACAGGATTTAATAACCGTCAAAGTTTTCTTTCTTTTCTTTCAAGACAAAAGTTCTGCACAGCATCAAGCTGCCCCTTGGCCAGACCCTCCAGATAGTTCAAACAGACATTGCAGGACTGATAGTGGATGCAATCGTCAATCCCACCAACAGCACATTTTACATGGGCGGCATGGTAGGATCTCGACTAATGACTGTGGGAGGAGCTGCCTTTGCCAAAGTCATGGAAGATGCTCGCAGTAACATCACCAATTTGCAGAAGAACGATGGTAATTTGTCGAGTTAGGCGGTTGCTTCAAAGATTCCATCATAGCCCGACTTGCCCTTTCATACAGAATGTCGAAGTCCTAACAGGTGGTAGGATACTTTGAATACCCGGGTTCCACCTATTGAACAGTCACCTTAAATACCTTTGCTCATCCTTCGTTTTTGAAATTTCATGAGGAATAAGTGAAGTTCCCATATTTGTCTAATACATTCTTAAATTGTTTAATCTGGGATCTTCTAGTCCAGTTTCGTGATCTGATAGCATCGTGCTGGCCTCAAAATCGGCATTAAATTTTGGCAGCCTGCGAAACGGCAGAGTCAGTTGAAGCTGCTTCCCTTTCAGCTTTTGTGACAAAAGGCACCGGAATCAAAGCCAGCAACGTGATTCACGTGAATGGTCCAGTGTGGAACTCCAACCGTTCTGCCGACTGCATCAGCGATCTGAAGAAGACCATACAGAAGTGCCTCACCACCGCCGAGAAGGCCGGTTTTGCGTCGATTGCTCTGCCATCCGTGGGCAGTGGAAAGTAAGTCCCGTCTTTTTTACTCTCGACTCTCTCTTCCCAATGCTGGTGTGAGCTCCTTTTTTGCCTCCTTTAAGAGCCAATTTTCCCAAGAGTCTGGCAGCTGAGACTATTGTGAGCACGATCAAGACCTACCTCGACCAAGGCAAGACGTCACTGACCGATGTGCGTTTCGTGCTCTTCGATCAGGCCTCCATTGAAGCCTACATCTACGAACTGAATCGCACAACATGATCTCGCATACTACTTCCCTGTTCTCCTTCGTGTTGGATGGCTTACTTCGATCTTGAATTGTAAATTGAGAAAGGTTGTACTGTGACATTGGGATTTGCAGGCCGCGCAGCTCATGAGATAGAGAATTATTCATCAATTCCATGCAGCTCGACTGTTCTCCTTTGTTGATGGCTGAGTTGGCGTGTAACCACCTCATGCTTTGTGATTGATAGTTAGTTTTTGTGAAGGCTTGATTTGTGGGACGAAGGTACGGGTAATAGTGAATGGTACACACGACCTGTGAGTAATAGTATGCAAACAGGCCGTCGAGCGCTTCCGAACTTCAACACGAAACACTCATAAAAGAACGAGACCAGGATCGAGGCGAATGATGACCGTAGTAGTCATAAATGCACATAAATTTGGAGCCGGTTGTGTTTGTGGAGCGCCGCAACTTTGGGAGCCGCATATGGAGGGCATTCATGCCGAATCGAAGTGATCAAGCTTCGGAGCCTTAATACCCTAAGGAGAAAACTCGGTAGAACTTCGACTGTCAGATGAAAAATGTCCCAATCCGCCAGGCAATAAGATCCGAACCACACCTCGATAGTACTTTTGTGGAACAACCATCGCTAATCCCTTACTGATTTGCCAATTCAGATGAGTAATTGGATACTGCAGTTTGAGAAGTGATAAGCCACCCATTGTATTGCAATCGCCTTCAGTCTCGAAGCAATTGGCGGTCAACCAACCGAGAGTCACAAGCAACGAACCCGACCAGACAATTCAGCGAAAAAAATTAAGCCATTCCCCGTTCCTAATCCTTCTCTTTGGTGGGCGTCACTTTTTGTTTGCGACGGCTCCAAGAGACCCTCCCGCCTCTGAATCGTTGCTTTCTTCATTGCCCAATGCTGATCAAAACTACCATCGACACTGCCTCCCACCCCAGAAGGTTCCAACATGCCCACCTGCAACCGATCGACACAGAACAGAGCCACCGACGTCTAGGAGGCCATCACCATTCTCCCCAATCAGCACGCAATTCGAGCGAGCATCAAGCTGTTGGGATGCCAGCCATCGACCTTTGCCTCCACCCTCCAACAGATGGTTCGCGTATCTCCAGTTAGAACAGGGCTCCTCAGAGGAGCACGAGGGCGAAGTTCCTCACAGGAAATGCTCTAACTCTTTCAGTCTGATAGATGAAAGACAAAACTGAACCCAAGCACCTTCAATGCCCTTCAGACCTCCAAATGAACAAATGGCTTGCTGCCCGAAAGGATCCACACCCGCCCAGTCGAATGATGATAAAGCCCACATGTGCCCCAGCACCGCGCACCCACCTACGCCAAACTTGGCCAACCTGAACCAAGACAACCGCCGACTCACCAACGCACCCAGAGGGATCAGCAATACACGCTGTCACCCCCATCCACTTCGAGAGCTTGAAACTGTGCTATGGCCCTTCTCGGTGGAAGCCGAGACTAAGGACGCCCCACTTTAGGCATCGTGACCGCAGACCCAAGGCTTCCTAGATCTAAAACGCTATCACGCGCCACGAACAAGGAAAGACTTCGTCCAAACTGATGAACACGCCGCAGCCCTCGCTCCGATTGGCGTTTTGACCCTAAAAGTACCATTCACGCAGCAAGCCGCCGTGCATCAAATGCGAATCGAAGGCGCATAGGAATCAAACTAGTGAAGGTAAGTGGCAGAGAAACGACGCCGACCGCTCGCTGACTCACCCAGTGGATGCATGGAGGATGGAAAGAGGAGGCCATGAGATAAACCTCCAAGTCAAACAAACGTGGGAACCGTCAGAGAGCACCCAAGCATACGAGCGCAACAAAATCATTTCCAGAATTGTAAATTAACGCGGACATCTAATCACTTTCATGAAGACGATTCGTCATCGACCGAAACTCAGGAATAGACTCACGTCTCCCGAGTATTCGGAAAGTAATGAAAAAGTCAACTTAACGGATTACAATTTATTGCAAAATGACCTTTCGTCGAGCAAACGATATATTTGACATACCTTGTCTGCGCCTTAGCACTGATCACAGATCCAACACAATGCTGTTTTACATCTGAATCTCACATATTACATGGACTTACGTTCTTGCCGAGGAGAACGAAACCACTTTGACTATTCCTGCCAAAAAAGTTAGTCCACTAACCTTATCCGCGAAGCAGGCCATGCGGATTCAACAATGTGATAATGTGAAGGCAAATACCAAATTACGCACTACTTAGGCGAACCTACGTGTCAATTGTTGACATACCGGTAACCCGGGCATATCTGAAGGCTTGGGCACTCCTTCATCATAAAAAAAGAAAGAAAGCAACATTTAAAACTGCGCACGTTATAATAAACGCAGAGCTATACAAATATCTCATGGGGTATTGTCGGCAGACAAAAATTAAGGTCGGTATTAATACGACCCACTGACTTGCGTTAGAACCGAACGTTCGGAAGCCCCATCCAAGTTGGCGGCACCTGCCCCATCGGTTGCGGGTAAGCAGGCATTCCGTACACTAGAAACAAAACTCGTGAACTACGATTTTAGCCTACTTGGCTGCTGCATAGGCATGAATGGAACTCCAGTCGTACTGACTGGAGCACCGCGAGGAAGCGGAACATAGGGAGAAAGCATGCCCGGAGTTGTAGTTGGCAATATCGGAGCCGGCATAGCGGTGAGTGGTGGTGGTGGCGGCGGAGGTTGCAATGCTCGTTTAAGCATTTCCTGATACTTGGGCTTGGCAGCCATTAACTCCTCCTATACAATGAAAAATCACAGGAAAAACACGTACCAAAGACAAGTCCTCCTCCGGATAAACGAGTTCAACCGTGACCCCATTCAGACCAGAGACGGGTCGAATTATCTTTGAAGCAGAGGCCTTCGCAATCTCAGCTTCTGAATAAGCAGGAAAAGTGGGTTTTGGTGACGGCACATCGTTTGAAGCCGACGACGCCTCCGACGTCGGTGGGGGCGGCGGCGGTGGTGGTGGAGGCGGAGGAGGAGCAGGAACAACCCCCGGAAGAAACGACTGAACCCTAGATGCGCGTTTTACTTAGTTACGTCACCTACCCCCCAGGAACAACTGGCATGTACGGCATCACGCTTGGCACCGGAGGCATGAACGGGAAAGGGGGAAGTGGAGGGACAAAAGAAGAGCTGGCTGTGTCATCCGCACGTTCCACCTTCTCTGGAGGTTCATCCTCACCTTCCTGACCAAGCTTCTGCCTCTCGTGCTCAAGAAGATCTGCCTCTGGTATTCCAGACATACCGTAAATATCAATCACCGTGCTAGCTCTGTGAGCCAAAGCGTTGGGAATCTTATCAAGCTTTTCTTTATGGACCTACAACCAATTATTTCCAAATGAACCACATACAGCGTTACAATGAATGGAGAGACCAGGACCGGTAAAGAGCTTTCTGTGACAAAAAGGACACTTAAAATGCTTCGCCTTCTGATGGTGAATAAGTATCTTTTCGTCCTCAAAATCCCTATTGCAATACCTAAAAAATGAACATCGTAAAGAGTATTCACCAGCACCAAGGCTTGATCTGCTTCCGCTTCTTGCGACCCATCTCGAAACCAAGTAAAAGCGATGGCGTCAACGACCAGAACGCGAGCACCAATTTAAACAAATTGTTTAAGAAGTCAGCACATTGTTACTGCACTATGTCTCCTACGTCACTTAAATATTGTCTGCATCAGTTAGGCGAATGATGTAATTCTTAAATGAGGTTTGCTTAATTAAAGAAGTTAGCTTTAAGTAACGAAAAAAATCTGAAATGGCATACATAAAATTTACACTTGCAAACCTTGAACGAATAATGCTATAAGGTTGAATTTTTGCTAATACGTTAGTGACCACTATAAGTCACTTCAACTAGGAGGTGTAGTTAATGAATCCATGCTCCAGACGAGTGACAAGAATACTTTTATTCATCGAAGGCATCTTTTATAACCCATTGAGTGTCCAAAAGCAGTTCTAGTGTTTAGTTATAATGAGTTTTGTTAAGCATGGTGCTTAGCTGCACAGGTGCTAGAATTTCTGGACACACAGGTTTCCCTTTTTCGCTATATCTGTAGTGTACGTTCCTCCACATTTATACGGGTATTGCAAACCTACGGAATACACGAGTCTGTGTGACCGCAAGCTTTGCGAAAATTAAAAATTTTCGCTCTAAATTAAGATGACCAATTAGGTTTTTGGCTGGTTTTTACTGATTTACTGTACTGCATACAACAAAGTTAGACTGGGCAAAAAGAGACCGCTTATTTTCAACACTCAAGAAAAAGCTTCGACTAGTTATAACATCATTTGATGAGATGTAGTACTATGGGAATGAGAGTGTTCACGTCTATTACTCGCAGGTTAGTACAGAGGTGTGATTTCACCAATTACTAAAATGTTCGTGGAAGTTTCCTCCTCTTCCTTCTTATGTCCTTGTTATTAGAAGTCCAAGCACCCTTCGACATCTTTACTGCGAATAAGAGAGAGGGTGCAGGGAGAACTTGTAGGACAGTTCAGGACGGGGGTAAGTCGCGCTTCCGGAAGTCACCACGCCGCTCCGCATCCAGGTCCAAATTGTCGTCCCGCCTCTGGCCTACATTGTACATTTAAAAAACATGAGCATTACAATGTTGCAATGTTTATTGCGCTGCTGGGCAAAATTTCGTCAACAATATTACAAATAGAATACTTGACTACCAAGTGCATCTCTTGATATGCACCTAAAAACTTTAGTACATAGTTATGATTATGCATGTTCAGCAAAATGCTGCAGGAACCCTTGCACTTAAGCGTAAAAATTTTGTCTACTAATGCAATTTTAGTGGTGAATTGGTTAAATCTTTTAATACATGTTAAAATAATTGTGAATTCTGCCACCTTTTGCAAGTCCTATTGCTTTTTAACATATTTTGAATTTTTTTTGATCAGATAGCTGCACTAATAATTCAAAAGAGGCATGACAAGCCTTTAGCGTTGACCTTACATGCGTTGTTTATACTAATATAATATCTGTTTAACCCGTTGGCTATGACCTAGGCGTGGTTTTGAAACTGGTATGGTCGCTGATAAGGGCGTTAAGCACACTTTATGGTGATCATTGATTTCAACGTCGCTTCTATAAAAGAATAATCTTGTGAGTTTGATCAGTCGTTTTCATTTTTTAAAAGGACATTATAATATTTGCAATATTGAAAGGATTTGCAAAGCTGCAATTTTCAACTTATTCCTGCCGATTGCGTTATTTTGCCTTCTCTTGTCCATCCTGCACCTTTTTTAGTGTAGATTACCTTGTCAAGTTGTTTGCGCATACTCTAAGTACACTTTTTTCTTAATATTTTTAATGCAGTGCATATTTTTATCAACATTTTTGTAAATCAACGCCTTTTATTTAGATTTACTATCCCGGATTATGAAAAAATTTATTAATAGTCAATCTAGTGATACTGATTCTGGACGCTTTTCGGGAGGCGCGACATCATCTGACTCTTCATTTCGTGTACAAGATGTTAACAGTACCTTGATTATCAAGATATTAATAACCTCCTTATCAAAACAAGTCTACGCATCTGTTTCATCGAAAGCCTTGGTAAACCATGTCAAACAGAAACTACTTATGGAGTTTGGACCTCAGATTACTGACAGCATAAATTGTGGTCTGTTTGTCCCTCCTTCCAATGGAAGAAACGGAAAATTTCTTGAAGAAGACCGTCCAATTTCTGCTTACATCACTGACAATTTAAGCTCCAACCTTGAAGTATTTTGCTCTTTGGTTCATTTGCTTTTCGATTCTAGTTCACTCGAAAAAGACGTCTTTGTTCTCCATCGCAAATAAACCTGTCAACAGAAGATAAATCCAAAAACATCCCACAATCTTTTCTTCGTGCTGTCTCTCGAGGCGACATAAAAAAAGTCGAAAAATATCTTTCAAAGGGATTTGATCCCAACTTTATTTGTCCGAGGACAGAAGGTGAGAAAATAATGCTATAATCGTTCTATAATTCTGTAGAATCACCTTTATCTGTGGCCGTCGCAAGACCAAGACCTTTAGAGATGATCAAAGCTTTAATCTCGGGTGGAGCTCATAAAGATTTTCGAACTAGAAATGGACTAACACCATTGCATAAAGCTGCCGCAATAGGTAATTTCGAAGCAGTCAAAGCCCTGCTTGATTTTGGACAATCTCCCAACACCTTGGATGCCAATGGTTTGACTCCACTCTATCACAACATTCTCGGTGATGTTGATACAAGAATTTGCCATAGGCTGCTATATGAGTATGCTCAGATCGAGATATACGATGCTGATGGTAAGCAAGAGATTCACCAGGTGAGTTTTCGTGAGGAGATGTTCGGCGATGGCCACAACTGTATTGTTAGAAAATTACTCATGTCCTCCATTTTCACAGGCTGCTCTACTAGGTCGTACGGATCAAATAAACCTACTGATAATGTATGGTGCAGACGTGAATGCCAGATCCCTTCCACGTCCACCGTTAGGTCCTCCGGGTCTTCCAGCCCTTCCTACCCGCTCAACAACCAAGTCTAATCAGCAGGGAGGTCAATCTAACTGGGGACAGCAGCAATTGCATCGGATAGTTGGAAGCGGACGAGAGACACCGTTGCACTACGCAGCCATGGCAGGGCAGTGTGCAACGGCCAAGCGTCTGCTCTACTGGGGTGCTGATCCAACTCTCACAAACGATGCTGGACGCACGCCTGTCGAGGAAGCTCAGCTTAAAGGCAATCTCGAGGTCATTGGAATTATACGCAACTTTCGGGGAGGTGCTGGTGCCAATGTAAGGGGATTCGGAGGCTCAGAGGGTAGTATTTGTAAGTTTCGTTTGATTTGGGAAAACCTTTGTGAAATAGGGTTTCTGGCATTTATATCATTAGGGTGAATTTTTTCCAGCATGCATTTTACAGCAACAATCGAAATTTCTTCGAGCATGTTGGAACATCAGCCCCAATTACCACCCCGAATATGAAAGAGATCTCTAATTTTGAGTTTTATCAACTATTTAAAGCAGGCAAAAGTGTTCTGGTTGGTGTTTCCACCACATAACGGGTGCTCGAATGTATGTGACTCGTTAATAAGTTTTGTGGTTCTTCACTGAAACCCCTTTTGTTCATGATCTTGGATTTGGCTATGAAACAGTATGTGCTGTGTTAACGTATTAACAGAAATTGAATAAAAACGATCTTTTAGAAATATTGAAAGAACACTATTTTAAGTTCTAGGTAGTTCTTAAAACTGTGCAAGTTTTTTCATCTTGCATAAATGACGTACTTGAGTGAAACAGTTCCCTGTTGGTCTTGCACAACTGACTTCATAATTATCTGAAAAAATCGGAAATTTCAGAAAAAATGGGGCATTAATGGATGGTTAAGCTGGTAGAAATAGAAGTGTGTGTAGGTAGGTACAAACAACTCTTTGATCAACCTCCTGTAATCAAAGCATTAAGTGTTTGCCCCTTTTACACAAGAGCATCGACAAGAATGTATACATTCTAAATGGGATTACTCTAAAGGGTACCGCATCGCATGGATTCACCAACTTAGTTAAAATTCCAAACCTCAAATCTCCATACATTTCTCCCATCCAAGAGTCTAGACCATTATTTGTGCTGTTTCGTTTGGTTGCTAAGTCGAGGGTGAATAACTGTAGCATCATACACATCGCCAGGCACGCACACACGAACATTACCTCTCGTACGCAAACTTTGCGTAACATCAACGCAAAATACGTTAGAACAGGTTTCAAGTCACCACATGTTCAAAAAGTGTGAATACTTCGTCTCTTTTGCACAGGCGGCCCTTTCCTTCCGGCTCCAACCTACAACCAGAAACGCAAACCAATGACTGCACCTCTGCAAGCATCACCATTGGACCATTACGTGACCTTGACTGTGTTGGGACCTGAACGCAAGGGTCCCTCAAAGAGTGTCACTATACCCTTCCCTGTTAGCCCCTTGAGACAACAAGCCTCTTTGGCAGTGACCGATGGCCATCGCCCTCATCAAAATCCTCCTCCCTCCCCGTCACCATCTCCTTCACCTCCGTGTCGTCTTAGAGGTCGGGCATCTTCGGAAGGTGATCTCATGCGCTTTCTGGAAGAGGAAGAGAAGAATAGTAATGAAAAAAGAGATGCGGAGGACCCAGAAAGGGTTCGTGTTGTCCAGTCATCTCGAGAAAGGCCTAATCCTCGTCGTATTCGACGTCATAAGATCGTACGGGGATTAACTGAGGTTTTGAACGCAGCTGGTAGGTTCGACTTTTTCCCACAATAAAATTTAAAATAAATGTGTCATTGTTATTTTTCGTAGATAGCCATGTATGAACTTATCATTGTCACTGTCTCTCGTCACCATATTTCCTATTCACACAATTTTGCTTAGTGTTTTATTACTGTAATGCATCAATTTGCGAGTTTCATTTCCCCCAAAAAGTGCCATTTTACGTAATTGATGAAAGTTGTAGAAACCATGGGAATTTTCACGTGATGGATGATTGTAGTCGGATAGGTTAACTTATAAAACATCATAAAGCACACACGAGGCTTTAAGCAATCATTTTACCAATTTTTCCTGTTAGTTTAAGCAATTATGTGATGCGAATAATGGATGAGATCAATTAGCAGAAATTCACTATCCACTGAATTTACCGGCTATCTTATTCCCTCTGATAGTTTAGCCTCCCACTTTAGGTCCTCTTTAATCTAAGCGCCTAGAATTAGGTGTGCTGGGTCATGCTAATGACACTCAGTTTAGCCTATGCAGGCGGAGATAGTGCAAGGAGAGATCCACTTTTTCCAACTCATTAACAACAAACGCTTCCACATTAACAGTGAGATAAAAATGTGATTTATTGCCTTGGGAGAACTTTTGATCATTTCCCGCAGTTTTAAAGCTACAGTGAAAGTCCCAACTTCCAGATCTGGGACTAGCACAACACAAATTTTGTTCCAACTCCTGCAAATATGGACCTGAAAATTGGCTAACTTGCAGTTAAAGGCATAGTTTTCTCCACTATTTACTGCAATGTTAAATTCCCAGTCACCATTTTCTAGTTCAAAATCACAATGATAACGTAGTCATGTCGGAAGTTCATTATGGAATATACTGAAATGCGGAGGCCTCCGTAGCGCTGGAGGTAGGACTGTCTCCACATCCCAGACGTGATGCTGTTTCAATGCAACACTAGTTGTTTTGTAAACTTTCTCTTTCCAATCTAAGTCATTACCACTTCACAAAATGTGTCTTATGTGTAGCTTGCTAACTCAGGTAAGGAAACAGAGTTGTTGCGTACCCACGACGTAGGTATTGAAGGTGTTGAAATGGCTTAGCAACTAATGGGTTTTCCTAATAAAATAATCCTGCACTCTTATCTGTGTTTCCAAAAGTTCACAAATGGCCACGCGGGAAGATTTAGAAGGCATTTGCTGAGTGAATTATTCACGGTTATCTCTTTCTCCTCCACCCACTGGGCGGATTATACACGTTTTTCGGAGGGTCGTTTTCTCTGTGTGCTGCTGTAAGTGAGCAACGTGTGTAGTTTCTTCATAGGCGAGGCCTATGTATATGTAAACAAAGCGTGAGTATTTATTGTGCGTCCTAGCTTCAGTAAATTGCTTCAAAAGCATGTGAAAATAAATGCCCGCGTTTTGTAATCGCGATGGAGGGGTGTTAATTCCTTCCAATGGAAAGTAAGAAAACATCATTAACCATTGCTAATTAACTTCCTTCACGGTTCTGTTTTAGTGCCTCCATAGTGAGCTATAATTCGGTGAAGACGTCAGAAATGGACTTAGTATAACCGACTGTTTAATCACTGTTGAAAATGCACCAACTCTGCTAATATTGGACACGAAAATCTTTCAAAGTCGTGGTTTTAATAGTGGTTGGAGGCATCAAGTTTTACGAAGCTGTGGCTGCGTTTTGAGGTGCTGGTGGCAAATAAACTACGAAAACCTAGGCTCTGACCCACGAATGAGCAAGCAAGCCCTATAATTTTGTTTAAACATGTTTGACCCAGGGCTCTCCCCTCAGTTTTTTTGTTATGCTACTTGAGACTTAGCTCTCGCCACTTCTCAAGTTCTGTTTCCTTTTCACTTTGATTCTATGTCACCACGCCATAGCCAGTGTTAGTTTTAATAGACGCCTACTTAACCATGCACGCAGAAGAAAGAGAGTCACAAGATGTGTTCAGCTTTAACCCCTGATGAAGTTGGCTTAATTTTTAGGGTCACACAACTGGCGTCAAGTGCTCAACAAACTAGTAAATGTTACTTATTTCAGCAACAAGTACTATCGATTACATCTTTCCTCTTAACGACAGCCGATTAACGTAGGAGTTACGGAGAATACAAAAAATTCTTACGAGGACTTTTCAAAGATTGTCGGGCTTAGTTTAATATCCAGTGTGATGTCTGGGAGATGTACCAATTGGGTGTTGAAAAGTACATTTAATGTGACTTACAGCCGAAAAGGGTAGTTTGAGTCTGAAATTTTCTTGCACCTAACCTTTCTTTAACTACTGTTCTAAATGGTTGTGAATAGTTGGTAGGATTTTCTCTTTAGACGCTTATTAATTCACTTGTTGGAGTGAATTAAATCTCTCTGCTGTGCTACCTTCTCTGCTTTACGGATTCGGTACAATTAAGCTACATTGACTTGCTATATTGCCAACTTTAACCCCATCTCGGACCCTTAAAACCTTCTTGACCATTATGCAAGATACAGTTTACTGGCGAAAGGAAACTACTCGATTCTGTGTACTGTTAGCCATGCAAACGCTGATGATCTTGAACTTAGATGTGTTTGTAACATTGAAAGTAACTTTTTGGTGGTCTAGATAGACCGTTCAAGCTGTCAATCGCCTGATTTACTGCTTACGAAAATGGTATGCTTTGCGCCTGGCGAAATGTGAATTAGGAATTTAAATGAGTCAAGGGATCCCAAAAGCACTTTGCATTGAGTGTCTCAAAATTCGAAAGTTTAAAGTTTGCACGAAATGTTCCACATCTGGTTGTCCAAGTGGTAAACACAATGAGTAAATCAGGAGTGGGTTTCCCTAGTTAGATCTTCCTACAGTGCCATAAAAAAGGCATAATAAGCTAAGCAACACAAAAATTCGTAAAATTATTGCTGCAACTTGCCTGCCTGCCGACCTACACCTATGAATGCGTAAACGATCTGTGGTGATGGGAAGGCGGGAAGGAAGTTCGAGCCTGCGCGCTTCTCTCCAACTACTTTGTCAGTAGGCATGCGCATGATGCACAAGGTTTATCTGTTTCACTTTGGAGCGTTTCCCCTTTTCGCTGCAACATACAAATTACTAGCAATTCTTATTTCAACCATTAAGGTTGTTTTGGACTTCGTCACCTCGTAAAATGATTTTGCCTTCTACTATGAAAAGAGAAAATTATTTGACACCGTGATTTCCGAAGTTACTTTTGACATCGAATTGCATTCAGGCAGTAACTAACTATCCATGGTTCTACAGACAATTTGAAGTTTGGTTATAGGTGGTCTAATCGAAAGTTGGTGAACGAATTCGCTTCACAGTAAATTAAATGCTAAAAGTGTCGATTATGAATTCTTCTAATTAAGAAACTGGAAAATCTACATTGTCCATAGTAGCCTTAATGCCATCAGCGTAACAGAGCCTCTCAAAAGACTCTGCTCAGTCATTGAAGGACAAAATTTTTCTACGTTTTTGCCTAGATCGTCCTACAAGCCCCAATCACGAATACCGGCGCCTGAAGAGTTGGAAGTCTTCCCACACCCTCAACGAGGACTCGAATCTGGAGGATGACGAAGTAACTGACATGATGCCAGCCATGGCTCAGAGTCGAACCAAGCCACGAATGACGAGTCCTCAAATCGGCGAGGTGGATACAGTGGCCTTAAGTCGATTTAGAACAGCACCAACATCAAACCTCTCCCCCGAACGACCTTGGTCTCCCCAAGACTCTTCCGCCACAGCTGCACATCTTGCCAGAAGAGAGTTAGTTTTCTTGTCATGATGCAAATGACTTATTGGTCCCTTTCCTTTGTTGCCTAATTACGAATCGAAAACAAGTGGATGTGGCATATTTTTCTTAGTTTCACCTACACGTTGCAAATGCTGTAACTTGAGTTTACGAGGTTGGTAATTGCAACGATTAAGTCAAACTGAAATTTACAAGTAGGTGAAGGTATTTTTTAGGTATCTACTCTTTATTGCTGATCAGGGAAAATTAATCCGAGAAACTGATCCCAATGCCTCTGACAATGAACCACTTCTCTCTTATCTATGTTGCGAGAATGCGGGGGTAATTGAATAATCCCGCATCGCTTTACGCAATTAATAAGTTCGGAACAACTAACTTCACTTTTCTTTGTCGTGGTTATGTAGAACCACTGTAATTACTGACAACTACCCAAAGTTTCATTCCATTTTGTTACAATTTGCTAATGTGATGCCACATTTTGGCACCCCTGACAAATTTTTCTTGTATGACACGTAGCTACCGGATTCGTTGCTGCGACCACTTTGTAAATTATATGGCAATTCTTGGGGTAACGCTTCCCAAATTGTCCTGGATCCGGACAAAGGGTGATTAGCCAACTTTATTCAGATTCCTCGCTACCTCTTCAAATGATTTCCTTATTTGGTTCTATGGTCTTTTTTGCCGTCCCTCACTGCGTATTCAAATTGTAATGGGTAGTCCTCTAAGCTCTAGGCCTTATGGCCGATACCATAAGCAAGAACCATGTCCCAACGCTTAGTAAGCGTATCCACGAAACGGCCTATGAACTACCGCTAACGTCCTTTGATATGTTTCGTGAACCCCGCAACCCTCCACAATGCAAGGCAAAATAGTACATCGAGACGGATGGCAGTAATCTGGCATGCCCTTGCATGTTCACCCATCATTCTTTCGCTTTTGTCATTTAAAGCTTTCCAGAGGCCTCCCATTATTAACCTTGGTTCAAGTTAAAACTGCAATTTTTAAAAAAACGTTTCTTATACTAGTCATTTTTGAAGACATCTAATTTGGAAGCCTGCTTTAAGTTATGTGGTGCGAAATAAAGCATTGATATACCATTGAAAAGAGCCAGTTCTCATGCCTCTCTATGCGACTTGTTGACCTTCGATGACCACTGCCCAGACCCAACACTTGTCACGTGTGTAACTGAGTAGTGCACTAACCAGTCACAACTAACTGCGTTAAAGAAGTGACTTTAGACATGTGGGCGTGATACGCTAACCTTTGGTGACATCAGACATCCAACCCCGCATTTTCATACCCTTTTTTGTTTTATAAAAAACGCTAGCCTGCATTGAAGTTGGTTGTTAAATTAACAGGGTAAAAATAATTTCGCCATCAGTGTATGACAGTAGAAAACTTTTTAAAGTGACGCTAGTTTCTGTGACTTGTGTTAAAGTGGCACCTCATAAATAATGCTGCAATATATCATTGAAGTCGCCCAGATTGCAACACATGATAGACTAGACAAAGGAAGGTCACTGTTGTTGTACAAGCTGTTGAAAGGCTCCCTCAGTCAAGGAAAATGTATCGACTATTAACCATCCCCCAAGAGCTAACCCCGATTTACAGTATACATGTATCGAATGAAAGCTCGATGCCGTTCGGCATTTAGAAGTTAAGTTACGAACTTCATCTCAACAGTTTACTTTTTCTTGGCACCACGTGATGACTGTAAGGTAGTGCTCGTGATGGCATAACGTATTCATACGGTAAGTGACTCTACACATAATTGTGTACTGCGTGACGCCTGTTGAAGCGGATCTTGTGTCAAGTTCCCTTGTTAACATTCCTTCATTCAACATTCCAATGCATTCATCCTGCACACCATTAAAAGCAACTAGGACAATAGACTGATAGTTATGTGTGTAAGTTCTAATAAACGACTACCGGTTCGGTACGCCCTTAAATCATCAAATGGAACACCCACTCCCACACGGTCGTAGGTGTGAGTCAGAAGAATCGGGTGATGAACACGTAATCTAGTAAGCAGCTACTCAACAAAGTACAAGGTCTTGGTGAGAATGCGTAAAGGTCGATTAGGGCTCTATTTGTACTTTTGTCGTCAAAGCTACACACTTAATGCCTCAGGTCCTTTCCTGAGCTCGAGGCCTCAAGCTGCATCACGTATTCTTCATAAGTTTTTTATAGCCTGATGCACGAAATCATCGAGTAAACAATTCGGTTGTGCGATATACGATGGTCGTAGGCTTAACGGCGATCGAACTGGTCAGTCTGTTAGTGGGAGGTGTTAACGGCAAGTAAAAACAAGAAAACATCCCAAGTGTGGCGGTCGGTTTTCCCTTCTGACCCCGATAAGGAGCGAGTTAAAGTTATCCAAACTATCCGTGAGAAATTTTCTGTAAACACACCACGAAATAGTTAGATGACAGCTTAAAATGCCATCCACCGTTACTTAAGCGATTTCGGACGTGGATTTGTTCCCGGTTCAAAGAATGATTGCGAGAAGCTGAGGAGTAAGAAAGAATTCATTGTGAATGCCTTATATTTTTTGGAGACGAAAACAGACAAATTGAAATTCTCTTCTAGATCTTTAAAGCAATGAATCAAGGAGTTTTCCTCGGTTGGAAAAAAACAAGTTGAATTTCAAATACGAGCATTCAAAATGTTTCATAAATTGGAGGAACAAAGGATTAAATTCCGCATTTGGCGGTGACTACAGTTTAACAGAAAATGCTTAGAAAGGATTCAAGAGGAAGAAATATGAGTGGAATTTGTTGTCCAAAATCATGTATGCAATTAAAGCTCCTCTATGCCACTCATCCACCTTTTGTTTTACCATCACAGGACAGTGCCTATGCGACAATCGACATCAGGTCGGGAGAGTGCCCCCATCCCAGCCAATCCCTTTGCAGTAGTAGAGAACACCACCACTTCACGTCCAGTGTCGCCTAGACAACGCGACTCACACCATTTTCCAAGGTCACCTATCGTGTCACCAGATCGATCAGGAGCCGGTTCACCCACTTCTATGGCTACTAGGCCCTCTGGAGTTGATACACGAGAAAGAGGATGTGGAATAACTCGTACCGTGATCCTTCACAAGGCCTACTTACCTGATGCTCCACGCATTCCTACCCTTGGTTTATCGCTGGGAACTGTACAGAGTATGTTGGATTTACTATACATCATTTTAGGAGGGTTAAGTAGCTGAAGTGACTACTTAAAACCAGGTAATTGACATCACGAGAAATTTATAATGATTACTCCATGAGGATTTCATATTTTCCCCCAATAGACGTATTGGCTGTTCAGCGTTTTGTGCCCAATCCCACAAAACCGAGCCTCCAACAAATCAAAAACGTGAAGCCCGCAAGTCCCGCCTTCAACGCTGGTCTCCGTGCAGGCGATTATGTACTTAAGGTAAGTCTATTTCTCCTATTCTTATCAAAATTAGTCAAGCGAGTGTTTTAAGTAAAACTTGTTGAAGACCATATCAAACCAGTTAAGGCATCTAAATGTCCGCACTCTATTGTTATGGACAATCAATCCGTCCACAAGATGCTTGCCACTCTGTTTGCTTGAATAGATGGATCGCTTTTTCCTTTAACCAGTGTTCGGACTTGCTGTTAGCCCAGTACCGGCTGAGAAAGAGAGAATGATAACAGCTGTTCTTCTTCCTGTGTGTGTGAGTGTGAACTTTCTACTGTCATTAAATTTCGAGGTTCACTGAATCATCTGAATTAAAAATCTTGCTAGCTTAAAATGCATAGCCAGTTAGATCTACACGTGCGTGTGTAATTTATTTTGCCAGAGGACTGACCCTGACCTGCTGACCTCAAGTTCGAGAGTAATGGAGTTGTCAAATGGTGTGTTCCATTTGGGGAAAGAGACAACCCACATCAAGAAACCATGAAAGAACGGCGATTTTAATTGTTTATACACAAAACCCGCCATTCCATGAGTGAATCACACACGATGGGAGTGACACGGCATTGGCAAAAGCATGAATTAAAAAGAATAAACTCGAAAGATGGTAAAAATGCCAAAAGACAAGTGTGTCTACTGGCAGTGAACCAAATTGGTAGCACTTTTCAGCACTGACTAATGGGGGGATTTTTCCACCTGTCTCTAAAAGGACAAAAGAAGTTCAGAAGCGTTCGTTGCGCAGGCAGTCAATCAAATACAGGGATAAAATGGAATTATTTGGTTTATTTAAGGTGGACAAAATGTCACAGCAAAAGCACTTGACATTTAAGTTGCATTCACTTTATCTTCAAGCCTCGAAAATATTTTGTTTTTAAAACCATAATCATCAAAGATATGTCTTGTGTTCACAACCAGAACAGTTGTTGATGCTTCCAACTGTTGACAGTACGAGACTGTTGACCTATCTGTCTCGTTCAATACGACTGAGGAGATACTGTACAGTGAAGACTTCCTTTGATTTAATGCCCGAATGTTACTTGTGCTTTTGCTTCAAGGGGATGGAAATATGAGGATAGCTAGACGTATAGAAACACGAATAGAGAGGCCTAGAGACTTTCCCATGCACGGTAATGCATGCAAGTGAGTAATCACGTAATTCACTACCACCACCACCAATGCGGCCGTCGCCAAATATACGGTGAGAAGGAGGGGAAAGAGGTACATTACTTTGTTGCACACGCGAGCACGCTCACACTCACACAAAAGCTTAGTGAAGACCAAGTTGGTGTGTTTGACTCGCCCCTCTCTCCTTTTCTCTCCGGTTGTACTCCGCGCATGTGAGAACGCGTAGCCAGTTTTGGCAAGCACACACTGTCAATGTGCACGCGAGGCAGGCATTTATCTGTGGTTCCAAATTCCATCAAGCTCCCCAGAATAAGCACACTCGCTGACCTAGCTTGACCCTTTTTGATTGTAGCTAAAGTCTCTAACATCATCGTGTCAAATATGTAGCTATTTTTTGTGGTTATTCCGGCTAAAAATGACAGCTTCATCGTTGTACTGTCGGAAATGTGACGCCAGCTGTGCGCTATCAACGCCTGTGCCTTTTTTATAGCAGATCTCCCGGGCTATAGGGTGACAGAAATGCATAATTTATGCATATTAGTGAGATAACAACATGCTACGCTATAATGTGTGCGTGGGTTCTATTTCCCAAGGAAAAAGTGTCCATTATAACAGCGCAGTGGTGGTCTGGTTGACAGCAAATCGGTTTCACCTCAAGAACTCTGTGGGATTTCAAATCTGCAACACAACTTGAACCAAACAGTTCTCAGTCTATGAATGTAGATGCACAGGCATGACATACTTCGAGATCATTTTCTAGCTTATCTGCTGCATAACAATTTTTCTACTCTTGGAAGTGATCCCGCAAATGTGTACTACGCCTGCACAAGACATATCATGTTTCTCAGGTCTAAAATCCGTACTTTTTGACCTATGCTGCCTAGAAGCAAAAAAGATTCCGTAAAACCAACTAAGAAAGGCTTGTTTATGCATGGCCGCACTTGTTCGTTTACTTCTGTCCTTATATTGTACTTCCAAATGGAATTCAAGTCGGAAGCGGACTCATTACAGCTTTTATGTTGGCGTCTGTACTGACTAGATACCAATTTTGCCATTTCTCACACAAAAGTATTTTAGTAGGCTTTTGCATCAGGGTTAGCCGGTGCAGCCAATTGTACTGCTTTCACATGAGCGGTCTTCTAGGCACCAGAGCGGCGCGGTAGGCATCATATGGTATCTAAACTCCAGTCTGACCCCACGTATCTAGCTGACGCGAGGTAATGAAACCATTACGCGGTCGTTGTTGCTGTCTGTAGACTTTCTATGGCCTTTTATCTCGAGAATGCTGTGTGAATGACCAGAAGCTAATATTAAGCATTTATAAAAGCGTTTAAGTCTATAAGTTCGATTCTACCATTTAAAAATCGCCTATACTTTGACCTTGGTAATGTCTGTAGTATGGGCTCAAATCGGGCAGCTGCTTCCCCTTATATTTGGCAAACGAAAGCGATACCGTTTTAGAGTACAGCGTTTAGAGTGAAGAGATTGGTTTCCGGTACCACTTGGAAATAGCCTCCTGTAGGTCAAGCTTTAAGCAACCACAGTTAAAAGGTTACCTCCCGACGACCTGATATTATTTTATTGATACGACATTATGCTAAAGTGTGTGTGGGTGCCTACCCTTGACCGTTTTATTACACTAGACTACTTTTCCTCCTCGCCAAAAGCTTCATACTATGCATACTGTGAATAACCTTAGGGTAAAGGGTTTAAAGTTCATTTATCCGTCTTTCAAAGTGGAAATTGAAAATGCGTATACCCAGTGGATTCGACGCAGGCTTTGTGACCTCATAAAACGCAATTTTTGGTCGAAGTCGTCACAACGATCTAGCTTCAATGTGTTCCAATAGTTGCTAGAGCAAGACCCCATTACGCAGTTCAGGGTGTCCAGAGCCAACGAAATTAACCGAAAATAAAGCAGGCATAATGTTTACCCTTTTTGGGTTACGAAACAGTTCTTAATATTATATCGCCACTCATGAACAGCTCTTCAAACCTATTAGGGATGAAAACACTACCTTGTAGAAGATAGTTGCTTTGGTACTTAACCTCCCCTTCTTTCTTAATTTAGATCAACTACAAGGACGTGACGCGAGCCTCTCACGCAGAAGTGGTAAAACTGCTTGAAAACCTGAAATCCAACGTCGTGGCGTTGGAGGTGACACGCCCCAAACCCGATGAGCCCGGCTCTGGCCAAAAGGAGCACTTCGCCGTCTCACGCCATAGCACAATGGCGGGTGGAACATCAAATTCCACAGCAAAAGCCATCGTCCAACGTAGTGTCAGCATGGCAGGACGCGTGAACCACAACAACGGACCTGCCCCCTACTCACCCATGCTGCCCATGCATGTGCCCCCACACAGTCAATGCATTTCGCCCGACGAGAGCAGTGTCTCTAGCGCGGGTAGGGAACTAAATATTTGCTATAGATGAGTCACGTGTGGACCGTAATATCTCGTATATTACAGAGGGGAGAGGGGAGAAATTTAGGCGTCGCTCTCAAAGGTCCATCAGGACTCTGTTTTATTTCCAAACACATTAGGGTGCCTCTACATTATTTTGAAAGCGATTCTCAATTATAGCATTTTTGGACCTCAGCAGTAGGTTCACTCGTAACTCAAAACTGATCGAAAGTAGAGCGTAGAGTGGTGAGACGAGTCTATGTTGAAATTAAAATAAATCCAGTTCATTATTTCCGATGCTTCTCTTAATTGTGCATCTTGACTGTGCTGAGTTACTTAAATCTAAGTTGGGACGTGAGTTAGCACTGGATTACTCCGCTAGTTTATTTTTTTTGGATTCTGTTGATAAGTAGGCTGCAATATTGCCTCAGTCCAGTAGTCTTCTTGGACCCTCCACCAGGAAACTGTTTGATACTCTCTATCTTAATAACACAAATCAGTGATAAATTAGCACGATCTCTAGGGAAGGAAAAGAACCAAAATGCTCCCATAATGAGAGAGTAAATCCTACTTGAAGAATATGCCTATCCCAGTGGCTGATCAGAAGAGAGGATAAAGTTTTTGCATTGTAAAAGTCTTCAACTCTGCAGGCTGACTTTTCATCCTTGCGGCGTAGCTCAAAAAGCCTCTCGTCGCAAAAAATTTCGGTTTTTTTGGAGCGTAAGAAGGTCAGCACTGACTTTTACTTGGCCAGACCATGCGACAGACAGACAACCAGACAGAAGTATTTAAGCGCTTAACTTTTTCCATCCTTTTGTATCCGTGATTCATTTTAGTCAACCTACATTGAAAATAATCTCCTGAACTTCCTCTAAACAGGAAGCGTGTGCGTGTCTCTCCTCAGTCAGTCCAATCTAATACCGTGTAAATATTCCCCGGGTTTGTATGACATTGACTCCCAGTTCATCAATGCATAATGTACGCATTAATTGGGGACTGCAAGTGGTCCTGGTAATTACACATATCCGAATCCTTTTATCCATTATGCAGTACAATTAAAGCAATCATTGATGCATGACGGTTCAGAATAGGGACTTTTCATAAAGACGTTAATTCGACCCTAAAATCGACCATTGAAAGCCACACATCATTCCAAAGGGAAGAAGTTAAACCATGGCTCGGAACAATTAATGTTTGCCGTTTTAATGCTCTCAGTGCTACTTAATTCAATTAAGGATCACTCACTAGCAAGTAAATTATTAAATTTGACCTCGTTGTAAGTAGCGCTACCTGAGACATTACAAGATGACCATATACTACTTATAAGGGCTAACTGAGTACCTTGTGAGTGGATCATTGTTTTTGTGGATAAACTAGAGCGTTCAAACTACCCTAATGCTATTAACCGGAAAGACTGAGCTTGTAAACAGGTCTACGATTATCATACTGTGTTACAATCAGAAGCAGAACCACAGTAATTAAGAACCATGAGAAGAATGCTTGTGGAGTGCTTGATAAATTTGTGGAGGACCACTGGGTGAAATATCGAATATATTGGTTACAACTTCGTGGCCCTTCCTATGGCTTAAACCGCACTGCAAGGTGCAAAAGTTAAACCTACCCTAAACACGAAAGAAACCATTCCCGGTGGCTAATACTTAGTTAGCGAAAACCCCCCGCGATTCGATTAGACCAATGTTTTGATCTTGGAATGGTTGGTGAGGCTTTAAATTTTTTGTATATGCTCCTTTTAGACGAGAATTTTTGCAGTCAATCCGGCAGCCGAGCTGGTCCACGTACGGTCTCACCTCAAATCGTGGATAGTCGAAATGGCGGCAGTCGACAGCCACCCCCGCGTGTTCATACGGCGGCAGACTATAGAATTCGACACAAATTTCCCAACGCAAAGTATGCCGACGCTATCCGACAACTGCAAATTTCGGGCAAACGCACTTTTCAACAAATTCCCAAATCACACACTGTTAACTCATTCACTAGGGTAAATTCTCTATTTCTCACTCCCACACTCTTCCATTTGCATAGCGATTACTTTTGCTGAAAAAAAAAACTGGTGCGAGGTTGTAGATTATATACATTCATTTATTTAGCCGGAGAATCACATTTTGCCCACTTTGTTCATGCCGCTACTTGCAGTATTATACAATGAATTTTAGTGCGTAATAAACTCTCGACGCTAATGGAGGCATGACAAAGCAATTAGCACTAAAATTAATGCTGAACTACAAAGTGAAACCTTTCTCTGTGTTTTTGTTGACAAGATGAGCTTTCTCATTTGAATTTGACTAGTCTTAGTCATTCACCTCGTGGAAATTTATTGCATTATTTTCTTGTTCATGCATTACGCCCAGCGGTTCCTACGCAACGTTTACTAACGCCCTTGGTGTTGGCCAATCGTGGCGTTTCAGGGGCGTTGGCGCTCTTAACCTCTGGTGGGCATTACTCACCACTGATAAAGGGCGTTACATAAATTGTCTTTTAAGTTATGCTAACCCTCGGTACCGGGTAGACAAATAGCCTTTTGGGGTTTGAAAGGCATTTTTCTTTCACTCCTATTAGCTGTTTGTGGAACTAAAACTGCATCCCTGAAACAACCATAGCTGCCTATCAAGTGAATGCGATTTTTCGCGGTCAAGTGGGAAAAATGGGCTTTTCAGTCCTTCGAATTGAAAGTAAGCCATGAAAACACATCACATGGCTTTTGTTACTTAATGACCCAGGTATCTCAGACACGAATCGTGTGATGGAATGAAACAATTCATCGCTTCAGCAATAAATGGTTACATGGGGATGCCATAAATTTACTGAAAACTGCAGCTTCAAAAGCATAAAAGAATTGGAAATCACCAAAAGTCTATGAAAAAGTGAATTAAGGCCGATTTTTCCTTCACGTAAGGCATCTAACTTTAAAGGTATCAGGATATGTTCGCTCTTCGCGGTCCGTTACGCATTTAATTATGTCCCAGAACCTTCACGTAATTTTGCAAATCTAAATAGAAAAAGTGTAGCAAAATGCGTTTTGCGAAAAGTTCAACTAATTTTTGGAACAGTTAAGTAAGGAACCAAGCTTTCAACTTGATTCGCGGCAGCTGAAGAGCGACCGTTACTGGGTAGATTCAACGCCCAATCAAGCAAGTTAACTAAGACTTGCGACGGAAAAAAAATGTATAACAATGTACAACAATCGCTCTAGGATATTGGGACAGATGCATCAAGCCTCAACTCCTACACCGGAGCCACGGATTCAATAATTTCCTCCCTGCGTCACAACACTCGTCCAATTTACGTGGGCAAATCTACAGCGGGTCGTCCAGTCCATTCCGTGCCTCAACCACAACTCTCCTTCCTTCCACATTATCACTCTCCGATCCGTCGAGGCCATGAGACGTCCGGACCTCGCAGACGCGACCACGGCGCTCTTCATCCCAACGAACATCCACGTCCGCTCTCCATGACCGGTGGAAGTGATGATTTTGGTACCAGGAGGCGTCCTAGTATACCCGAAGGGGTCGGTATCTATCCGTGCTCTCTCTCCGCCATGTCGGCGAGAACTCCGCCACCCACACAGGGTAACAATTTTGATCCGGAGGACCTGGTGCTTCCACCACCAGAGGAGTTTTGCTGCTGAGGCTGTCCCCTCCACCCAACTGTGGCTGTGACCAACCCCTTCCATGGTATCCGTTCTCGCGTTATCTCTATCGCTCTGTCTCTCTCAGTTCTACTGCTTCCAGGTGACACCTATTCCACGCATTCCTATGAGATGATAAATCGGACTAATACTAGCTTCCTACGCCTTTTACTCCTTTGCTTCCCTGCGTGTACTTGAACTCTTTATGGACACCTGTGTGTTACGGTGCCTGGTTCGTGTGGAGGCAATATAACTTTTTTAACCCCAAGTCCTTACTTTTTATTTCTAATTTGGAAACCGCCGTTTGCACTGTGTGTGCTCTATTTCAGGGGGAAATCCCTCGAACTAATCAACCTGTAGAACATTAATTTTGAGTCCTCTAAGTGTGATTTTTTAGTTGATTTGGCCATATGTTGAAAACAAGATTCGGATGAGGAACAATTTGTCGCCAGCCAGTTTTAAAGCCTCTAAGCACTAATTTGAATTTTATGATGAGCAGAACTGCATAGACGCACGCCAAAAAAGTTTGATTCAATTTGGAGTTAATAGAATAAATAAAGCAAACATAGTTCTTAACATCGAATGAAGCTATCATTGTAGCGGTCTATGGCAGCACGGTTGACAACCAGTGAAGAATAGGCAGTTTACTAGTGGTTAAACCATGGACGCATTCGCGCATGATGTAGTTTGTGAAGCAAGAACCAACATAAGAGCATATTGCACATAATGCTAAAACTGGCGGGGAAATAACCGACGTAATGGACAATTGACAACGCATTAGTGAGAATTGGGCAACTGCATCTAAGCTGTGCCTTCGAAATTCCATTTACACATCATTTCTCAGCCTAAAAAGTAAAAGTAGTTCAAGTTAAAAAGTGTAAATGCACCGATGTATAGGCTAAAAATAATAAAGAAGGCCAGTAGTGAAGCTGAAATGGAATGAAGATGTCCAAGTTTGATTAGAGAAAATGCACACTAGGGATCAGATACTACTATAGTGAATTCATTCGTTATTACGGAGAGGATGACAAGCGCCGAAATAAATAGTTTAAAACCACGGAAAAGTCTACCTGAAGGCAAGATAATGAACTTCCTGTGAAAAATCACAGTAAGGCGCTTAAATGCGAAAAAAAACGTTCATAGATGACCGAGAAACTGCGTTTTTACTTTGCGCCGTGCTGGAGATTAGAGAAAGCGGAATGCGACGCTTCGCCTCCATTCACTTCCACCTTTCAAAGTAAGTGCAAGTCTAGCCTAATGCAGGAGGCAACTAAACACTTCTCCCCATTTATTTGTATAAAATTACGAAAGTATGAGAATGTACGTTTCCAGACCATTAAGTCGTTATCAGTTAACTTCAAAAGATCACAACATAAATTAGGACTTTGACCACGCGGTTCACTACTGATGTACGAATCAAGTAGCACGTTAACAACTATGAAATATTTGATGTAGTTGAGTAACATTCCGAGCCTCCACACACCTTGCAGTTCATTTTGATCGTTCTTGATTGCTTAATGCAAGGATTCCAAGCACAAATGATGGCGTCCCAAAAATCGTGAACAAAGTGTGCATTTTTCATGATACGTTCGAAAGCCAGTTTCGTCCCGAAGCCTGCGTATCAATGAAAGCAGATCAAAAATGAACGAATGGAGAGTCTAGTTGGTGAGAATGCAGCTACTGAATGGACAGAAAGCCAGCGGTTTTAAAAGACAGTTTCGTGGAAGAATTTAAGCTTGGAATTGAGCTTCCAATGGCCTGAATATGAATGAGACAAAAGCTAAGCGGGATAACAAAAAATGTGGCATGCTTAACATTCCATAAGCTAGAACAGTTAAAATATTTTGGCAAGGTGAAGAAGTTGTTCACGTTGCAAGAACAAAACGAGCCCAAATGAAGCTTTTTCAAGTTCCACAACTGCTCATTATGCAATTCTTTTTGGACTTTGTACCCAAGGAGAAAGAGAGACGGCATGCACCACTTTAATAGTTCAAGACATATCTACGTCAGGCCTTGGACACTTGGAGTCGCAGTTATACGTGCCATAGATATGAATACCTAAAAATAGACTCAATGTCACGCAATACCTGAGTCCACTTCTGTGACAATAGAAAAGAGCTTTTGTTTTGTATATTTAAGATCCAAAGACAGAAGACTCTTTTAAAAAAGCAAATCACCTGACGTAAAACTTCCCCTTTAGAGGCGGTTTCTATGGCGGCGGTAGTGTCCGGCAGAGAGTGACTCATGCCAAGGAGTCTTTGGGAATGAAACAAAAAGAATTTTAGATAAAATATGACAATCACAAGTGACATTTATGGCAATTAGAGAACCAATTTGGCGTAAGTTCAAGCAGGAGTTTAGGAGGCCCAACAATTAATCATTGAAATGTCAAGTTTCCAGGACGGTTGATGTTTCTAATAATTCGACATATGCTTTAGCTGGTAATTATCTACCGGCTTTTCGGAAAAATTAAATGAAACCAAGCAGATGAAGACTGTGTAGTCAGTTAACGCAATAAGAATGTGATCAATTCACTTTTGAGAGGCGATATTAAAATGCCCGAGGACACCAGCTGCCACAGGAGAAAACCAAACAATTTAACTTCTTGCTATGACACCAAGTGCTTTTTTTATTACTCTTCCATGTATTGTTTCGATCCTTCAGCTAAAAAACATTGCATATGTGTAAAGTGGGGGGTATAAGTGAGAAAATCGGAGTGTCACATATGTGTGACAAGCTAGATCAAGCAGCATAATAGCGTGCTTATGATAGTAGTGGATACATTATTATTGAACCTAGCATTTGTTATCATTTTAAACTGATAGTCTCTTGGAAAAGAAGCCGCTTGGTGGGAAAACTAAAATCCACCGTACGAATCCATAGAGAGTCAGAAGGTAAATCCCACTGCATTGTCAAGATTAAAGCATTAACGCTCTTTTAAGAACTTCAGCGCTTCAACAGAAAGAATGATCGATTCCACAAAAGGAATCAAAGTGGTGTCCAAAACCGAATATGCGTTACCAGACCTGACTGTATCGCTCTGGTGGTACGGCACTAAGCGCATTAACGAAAGCTCTACCACTGGCACATCCTCCCAAACCTCATGCAAATTCATGAAAAGATCGAAAAAATAACCACTTGCAAACAAGCCGTGAAAAGGCCTTTTGCATTTTAAATGCATTCCACATGTCGGGTTGCATCAAGCAACAACTCCACCCCTGTTAAGATGACAGGACGGTGTCAACGGCAAAATTAAGTGGATGCACTGATTGACTACGATGTTCGCAAGTCGGTATTCAAAGCTTAACGAATTGATGCATTGTGATGATACTAAAGTTCTGTAAAAATACAAAACTTTATGTAACTCCTCGTTCTGCTTTCGTGGCCATTTAAAGCAGCGCGATTGTACTTCTGCTAGGCGGCATGGCCTTTGGGCGAAGCCAATAGTGCCTCGGCATGACTTGGGGACCACCTAGTTACTGAAGGAGGCAACAACTGCCAATAAATTTATGCTATTTTTGTCACATATCCACAAATCAAACGTATTTAATGCCAGTTTCACATTTGACACTCAAAATTGCCTACAACATTAACTTTTTACGTAAAAGTGCAAAAAACCTTGAAGAGTTATTCACTGTAAAGGAAGCGATGTTAAATATGGATACAAGTAAACAAAGTAATTCTACACCTTAGGATAAACTGAAGGGTGATATATGATCTAAGGCGAGTTGAAATAGTTTGCCAGGGTAAAGTTCGCCTTTAAGACAGTGCTTCCATTCACTACACTGGTTTACGGAGCCTACTTCATTTGGAGGACTTTGAAACGGTACCTTTTGTTGGACTCACCTCTGGATTAGAGCTTCCAGTTCTTTTTCACGATGGGTTAACTAAACACGGTAGGAAACAAAGTTAATGAAAAAACCAAACCCATATTTTGGATGGTATTTGGTACTTGAGGAAAAATATAAGCAAAAGTGAACAAGGGAAATACAATACATACTACTGCCTCTGTCACAACACTTGTGTCTGGTGTGCTAACAACGAAGACGTCGAAATGTTGGTAAATGAGTAGTTTGTGAAGTCAAGAAAAAAAAGAAAATGGTACCTGTATAGTGTGAATAAATGCGTCTAAGGGAGTTGGCTTTTTGACAGCATCAGGTACAAGATTGATGACAATGCCGACTTTGTTGCATGCATGTGGTTGGAAGGTTTTCTACTACAAGGGCTATAAATTTTCAACGTTTTAGTTTTACGCATGAAATGTCCTTACTTACTGGGAGCTTGTGAGGGAAACATAAGTGTCGGTACTTATAACAGTTCCCTTCGACGACTCCTTTTTTGCATTGATAGACCAACTATGAAGATTCCTTCGTGGAACAACAGTGGATGCACAGTACAGAGGTGAGCATTCTCAGCACTTCACTCCTATCAGTGGATTTTAATTTTGGAAGTTAGTCACGCAAAAGATCTGAGGTGAGACAGAGGTTATAAACCAAATGCACTTCAAACTACTCATGGCTTAACAGTCAAGTTGGACGTGTGAGAACTGACTTAATCACATCGTCTAATTTGAACAAATGGGCATTAAATGGTGCTAGCAAAATTGAATGCATGCCTTGATAATTCTCCTGTCAATTATCCAACCTGCAACGACAAATCACTGTAAATTCTACTGTCGAAGTGTCGAGAACGAAATTTGCACTATCTGTGATGATAAGGGTGAGCAATGGGCCTGGCACACCGACCTATGCATAGACAATTACCCTGTCAGTTAATCACAAAGGCAGTAAAACCTGAGGCATCCCCATAGTTGCCTTATCAATTGACAGGAATGACTGTATGCCAGCGAAATGCATTGTGGATGTCACTCTACGACGTTTTCGAAGCATTCTCAACAAGTGTTTTTTCTGTAGAAATTAACAAAATCCAGCTTGTGCTTTACATGCTCATCAAAATGTCAGGAAAGCATACCGTTTTAAAATGAGTTTTCTTTGGACTGAATGCACCCAGTAATATCCACCTGTTCTTAGGTTCGCTTCTTATAAATGATTAATCTACTGCGACAAAAGTCTTGCAAATGTATCTCGAGGCTCTCCCGGCTGCCTTTTTGTTTGGAATCGCTTTCACAAAAATATATCACCCCCCACAACAGAGAGGCAGCCTGAACTTTCACCCAAGTTAAATGACTGTAAAAGTAGCTCAGTGATGAAAAATTCTTTGCTAGATTAATTGTGATTCCAAAAAAAACGCCTTGTAAACAAGACTCCCCTAAATGAGAGGTGAAAATGTTTGTCTACTACGAGGTTGAGCATTCCAAAACCAGTTTAAAAATAGTAAGATCTGCCAGAGCCTAGATTGTCTGGGCGGAAATTTTGGAGGTGATGGACCAATACGAATGCTTTGACAAATGCCAAAACATTGAAAGTATTTGTGAGGTTCTATTTGGTATTAAAGCAGTGAAAATTGCCGAATTCGACATGCGGTAGGCAATTATAAAATAAATATTCCTCATTCGGTGTGCGCTGAAATTACTCCACACACACATCGGTTAGTTTGGAACAAAATTTCACATTTTACCGAGAGGTTTAAATGCAGTTGGATTATGTATTTTAAGTGAGTCAAGGGTACTTTCTTCATATTTCAACGAAGAAAGCGTTTTAAGCGACAAGTCATTACTAATGCCAATGTGATCGGAGATGGGATGCTTGGTAAAGGTGGATGGCAGGATTTTTAAGGCCACAGTACCTCAGGATATTCAAAGTTGACCCCTTGCAGTTTTGTACATGAAAGGTGCTTAAGGTAACCAATGATAAACACACTGACACGATCGGGGACTCGTTGACCTCCATAATTGAGGTCATTATCTACATTTATGCAAAAACAATATAAATATAGCCATTAATTCATGTTTGGACTTAAGAGAATCGCGATTTGGGTGTAAAATCACACTTAGTACAGGTCTAAGCTGCATCTAAATCCATGATAAACAAGCGGCACTTCCAACACCCACCATACACTTGTTTAACTCTTTCTTTAGGCTCAGGGACGCTTCTGTACTTCCTCTGGGAAGCGTAGCCTCCAGGACATGTCAGTAGCCCTCTAGACCTTCTATGTGCAAACAATACATGCTTTAGCCAAGTATTGTGTCTTCTATCGTCTACAGGAAAGTCTCTGGGTGATACAGTGATGGCAGTGGAAAGCCAACCCCATCGCAAACGGCGTCTGCTCGGATTTCTATTACTGATCGATAACCTTAAAGGTGACGGAGGAAGGAAATATGCTGCAAACGAGGGAACGGCGTGTTTCCTTGACAAATACTATTAACAGCTGAAGTTGTGGCCATGAACCATCTGGAAACATTCGTTACGGAGATGTCAGCAAAATCTGCATGAAGATGCTTTCTCCACCTCTCTACCAGCTGGATAAAAGCTAGGTGAATAAGTGGCTGGGCAGCGTATGAATGAGATCAAAGCAGTATGGAGAAACAGGCGCGAAAGCTTATCCTCACAAAACCATTTTAGGACCTGTCCCTTATTAAATGACTCCACTTTTAGGCCAGTGTTCTTACAACTTCCGGTGAATATTCGCTATGGTCTGTACATTCCACCGCCTTCTAATACAATTTCCAAAGAGGACGAAACTTCAGGTCCGGTAGAACTGCTAAGAGGAACGAGTGACGTGGCAGTCAGATATCCTCCCAGTTGCACGCAAATAGGATGAATGATGCCGTTGTTTCGTGGATGCTTTCCACTCAGGAAGTTGACCAAGGGGACCGTTGAAGTCGACGCTATGATTTGTTTAACTCTTCGTCTGGGTTTTATGAATACTCAAGGTTTCGCTTCTCTACCTCCTCTGAGTAGCATAGCAGTAGCTCCCGACACCTTCTGCACCTTAATAATACATATCACTTCCTATTATCATCTCTTTCTTAGGCAGTATTAACAAACAGAAAGAAACGATTAAAATGTGACGTTCGTTTTAACTTACAGTTGCGAAATTTCTTTGAGCCAAAAAAAAACCCACCAAAATAGGGTGCATCATAAAATTTTGAACGGCATGTTTCGATGCATGTACGTATCTCATTGATATGTTTACTAAAATAGCACTTGTAAAAATCGGTATGGTACGATAAGAAATAAAGTCGTAATAGTCAAAAGCGCCAGTTTCAAGTTAGCAAAATGAGAATGCAATAGCTCTAAGGAAGGAAAACAACCCACCTGCTCATCATGAAGCCACGATTTGTTATTTTGCCGTATTGATTGGAGTAAATGAGCATATCCTATGTCCCGTTCTTTCAGCTAGGATAAAGGAAACAAACAATGTGGCTGTGCGTGTGTGTCATTGATGGCACATATCAAAAGGCCGGACACCACACAGAGGTGAAATATTAGCACATTAGGCGCAGGATGCCGGGCTCCCAATAATTACTGGCCAAAAGTTACACCATTTTATCCCTAAATACTCAGTGCTGGTAAAGGTGTAAAATTGCCGCTCTATATTTTCTTTTCTGGACTTCTTTCGTTTGAAACTGACCCCATGCATGACCACTCTGACAGTGGAATCGACCGAAAGAGTAAGTCGATTTCAAAGTTGAGACTAGCGGTCAGTCAGAATGGGCTGCAATTTCGGTACTACTTGACAAGTAGGCACAAATCTTTAATGATAATGCAGATGGACAGAACAAGCAAAGTCAAAGGGAGGAAGTCTCTTTTGGGCTTGCCTTTGTTTGCCGTCGAACCTGTCATTGCTGTCATCTTATTCGCAACACATCACACAGAGTCAGTTAAAAAGATCATTGGTGATGGTTTCATGGAGCATTTGTTATTTGATCTCCTTAAAACGTTCATTAAAACCAATACGAAGGGACGAAATGATGGTAAGGGTCACAGTAAATGATAAAAAACATTAGTTTGTCACATCATGCAACCAAAATAGACTCGTTGCTGATTCACATATTACCAACTTCGCATTCATTGGGACCTCAAAGATTGTCAAGGAAAAAATTAAGAGGCGACAATTTTACTACTTTTCTACATAGTCCCCTGATACATCAGCACAGCTGTTTTAGAGTTTAGCTAATGCTTGGAAGGCTTTGTTGTAAGTCATTTCTGAGATATTCTACTTCACCTGACCATCAACTCTAAAACACCGACCTTCTAGATCACCATGTTTGCCTTGGAACTCAGTGTGGGTCCAATTTTCGAAAATACCCTTGCTTGTGAGTAAATGTGTTCCTCGTTCTATGCGAGGCTGTGCTTAGACTACCTAGAATGAGATGTCTCACATATCAGATGTGCACAGAAATGATTGATGTACTCGAATCTAGGAACCACCACACCCGTCTCAGAACTTCGCTGATAGACGTTCAGGGGTCTTTGAAGAGCTCATACCATTCCATCCAACTTCGTACCGCTAAAGAATCGTAGTACGCTTGAAACCTTCAGCCGATATACGCCCCTGCTCATGTGCAGCTTAACCAAACGCTGTTCGATCCAAAGTGCTACCTCAACTACTTGCCATCTTGGAGGATTTTGTTAAGGCGAAATATGCACTGGCTATTAGCAGTAGGACGCACTAGTCATTCATCGCTAATGTGATGTTACTTTATGAAGGCAAAAGTCGCCAAATAATGCAAATAAGTGCAAGCCTGAATTAATTCGTAACGGGACCGAAAGTGATATCATCGGGAAAAAAAACAAAATTCACCCAAATACCTGGTCGCCTATTTTTCATGGATAAAGTTAGTACATTGTCCAGTCCTGCCAGGGCAATGTAAAAAAAATTTCAACTCTTACCACACTGACAAGGGCGTCACGTTCACTGGAGAGTTTCGATAGCTAAATTAAGGGTAAGCCGATTAGAAAAGTCAGGAATGACAGCCCTACCAAGCGCCTCTGCATGGCGTTTTCGGCCTCCAATTGCCGGCTGTTCATGAGATCACGCTGCAGCGTTACTTGTCTCTGGCCAATGGACCTGGAAAAAAGTAGTACAGTCAAAGGGGTAGGTGAATAAAAGAAGGGAGAGACATTTGTCTTCCATCATTAGATTAACGTAAAACGGTGTTCAATAAGGTTGGGCAGTAAATTATGCATACTCGGTCTAGAACAGGGTTAGGATCTCCATATTGCCGATGTCAGGAGGTCAAAAGTCTGAGTCCATTGTTACTAAAGGGTACAATTTGGCAGTGAAAACTTCAAAGCAGAAAAAAGGTAAGAATTCATGAAAGGTTTGTTGTACGATTTTTATAAGAGGATTTCTACCCAGTTTTACAAGAGGGAGGGGACTAAACCTCACTTTCTACCTTGTGACTCAACTCGAGTGGGTCACCGTTGTCGTCATGCTACTTATATGCTTGAAAGCGCCTCCGATTTAGCCTCACAATGCGTCATAGTGAAGAATATGGACCTGAACCTTTGGTAAACTTAAACCAAATGCGAAGTATTTACACTGTTCGTACAGTGTTGATTTGAAGACTGAAAATAAAACCGAAAATGGAAAGAGTGACGTTCGATTTCTTCATTACTCATTCTTCCAAATTGGTAACTTAAAAGAATATCTAAACCTGCCTTTGAATAAAGAGTGAGCATGCATTTTCTTAATAGCAAAGAGACTACTGTAAGTCTCCAATGTTTGTTAATCTGTTGCCATTTTACAGTCAGAAAGTGGATCCTTATCATAATCGACTTCATTACTCGAAAAGTATAGACCACAAAGAAGATGTGATCATGATACGAATGTGCAAAATTACAATTACTGGCTAGAAAGAAATTCTCTTGTCAAGATTATTCAAAGAGGCCCGTCCAAGCGTCGAAAGTATAAAGTGGGTGTGTTCCTTTCACAAAGACGTAGCAAAGCCGAGGTTTTGGAGGCAGCAATAGGATGATAAAGATGATAGACCCCGAGAAGCTATTTATTCACTTCATTCAACAGGAAGTCACGCCAGTTGAATCATCATTACCACGAAATGTTTTAAAGCAGAACGAAAAATCCGACTGGCAAATGAGGTCCTTTGAATAATATCTTTTAACATAAATTGGTTGTTTCGCCATAACGTTTAATGACAGAATTTTGGCAAGCAATTAAAGCAATCAAGCGATTGAGATGTTTTTAAAAAAATCCCTTCTCAACGATCCATTTTTCAAGAATGAATATGAATGGCGAAACTTGCACTTTAAAGCCGTGCAAAAATACCGAAAAAAGGACTTAGCAGAGGAAAATAGACCATGAAGTCTTTGAATTAAGGCTTCGAAATAGTTAAAAACGAAATCGGTTCAAGATTAAATCTTTCACTGTGATTCCCAGAAACCATCGTTATTTATGACCAGCTAGTTTGATCGCTTTTCACTGGTTGGAAAAAAGTCCCCAACACTTTCAAGCGTAACTGTTCTGTGAATACTGACCCTTCTTCAAAAGGATAGTCTTGCTATTTACCACGATGAAAATTTATCCTATATCAGCTCAGATGAGGTTTATAAAATGGCTCCATTTAAATTATCCTTTTTGTTCACTTTTGTCGCAGGAGCACATATTTAAGGTGCAGCAACACATATCCACCTTATGAGGTCCTGAACAGAAGAGCTTTGCTGTCGAAGACGAGATCGTTCCCTCTTCAATGCCTCGACCTCATCCTCAAGATCCTGGCAACGACGGTCGCATTCATCATGATTCGCCTTTGAGGCATACAAAATATTCTATATTCACTCAAGGAAGGGCAAAGTCTCGCGATATTTAAAAACAAAAACTTACGGGTGCCGGGCCCGTAGCGTAGAACGCTTGTGCGCAACATCCACTAGAATATTTGCCTAAAACGGTTGTGATAAATTGTGCAACTACTTTAAATAATAAAAGTAGGTAAAACTGCTCAAGTTGATAAATTACTGAAAAATTAAAGTAGATACGGGCAAGGACACACAAAAATTGCGGACGCCTTCATTGAAAGTTTTGGAGCATATTGTTCCATTCAGTGAAGTTGTCTGACTGAATATTGCAGTAAAAATGAACAAACACCAAAGCAGACGAAGCGGCACACTTAAGCATGGCAACAAGCCTCCCAAAGAATTAAAAACTCATTGCTTTCAAATCTCAGCATGGCCAAAAGAAACACTGCAACAATATTTTACAGCAGAATTCGGATGTCGCAAGGAAGACGGTCAATTGAGTAATAAAAAAATGGTCTCCGAGTCATGGCGGTAGCCAATGCGTATTTTGGCCCGATAGTATGTCCCATTCCACTCTTCAGATGAGATTCATTCTCGAAAGCAAACATGGAAGCCTCAATGAAATGACAAAACAAAAAGCATTTTCTAGAAATAGCAGCGCACGAATACAGGTTAGTTAGCAAACGGAAATGTGAATGACTTGCGAATCCTTAATGACTGCACACAGTAAAATCATAAAGTGTTCTACACTGGTAACAATGAACCTAAATGACGTCACATCAGAAATGGTGGCGAAATTTCTCCAAAATCAGCAGCTCACAGGTATGAAGGGGACAGTGGTGTTCACCGCTTAGATGGGCAACATCAGCTCGTAGTAGACGGTTCGCGTCCAGCAAATACTGTACACGAATGACCATATCTTTCCTACAATACAAATATTACACTGAAATAGCAATTCAATTTTTAAGTAGAGTAGAATGATTTTGTTATAACTGAAGTATTGCTTTGATTTTGGGTTTGAAAACATTGCGGAAATCAGTTCAGTCACCATGGTGAAGCAACAATTGCTGCACCCAAATCATTTCCGGGTTCCAACTGGGACGCTTAACGTAGACTACAAATGTGGGCTTTTGACATCGTTGCAAAGCCTCAAAAATTATTGTATTCCAATTTTTAGACGGTGTTAGGCAACTTACTAAATTATGAGAAGATGGTAAGCACTATCCTCGTAAAAAAGCCGGCTCAGCACTAGCTAGTAAGTAGCTTAATACACAGAAAAGAACCATCGACAAAAAAAGGAATTAGGCTTTGTCCATATCAGCCGGTTTTTTGGTGTGCAAGATTAAATAAAACACAAACTCAACATTTCAGGCGAAAAATGTTTCAGCAGTTTTTTGATACAATCTGATACAACAACTTATTTCAAAGTGTGAGGACATGAGAAGTTGCGATTTCCCATGGTCACCATAAAGTACAGGTGTGCGTCAGTCCACCAGCAAATTGCGTTACCTTGTGGACTAGGTCCACGCATCCCAGATTGGTGCCTAACTTTTGATAAAAAATGGCTTTTGTATTCCAACTTTCGTTATGCGGACATCATCAATGGTTTTCTCAAAACTATCCGTCCAATACCTACCCCACTCTTCCGAGTCACCACGTAATCGTCAGTGGACTACACACTTACCCACCACGAATTGTTGAGTTACTGAAGTCAATCACCTCTCCTCGACAATGAAAACCCAACTAATCGCATGAAAACGAGACAGCTAGGAACTAAAACCGATCATGGAAACTGGGGTGAACTGGGCCGCGGACCTGCTGTTGGAGACAAGGTGCTACGCTGGAGAGGGATTCGTGAGATGGGAAAAGGGAGCATACCATAATGGTTACTGCTCCAATAAAAGAAATGATTTATGAAACCGCATGCAATTAATCTGTTCCTAGACAAAACTTCGGGTACCAAAAATGATGAAAGCATTTGTACTGAAACATCACCAACTTTAAGTACCCAACTAATAATCCCCTAGAGTAAAAAGATTGTACACGAATGACATGCAACGCACTAAAATCTCTTCCTAACTTTGGGAGTTAGTAGAAATTTCTATAATATGAAGCACTGAAAAAAAAAACAAGAATGATTCTGCGAATGGAGCCGAAGTGGCAATTTCTTGACTTTACGAGTCAAAGACAAATCAAGTTGCATTTGAATTTGGTCGCACGCTAATTTTGGGTGAATGAAGTGCTTAGAAGCCTTGCTACTTTTTGTCCTCAATAACTGGAGACGATAGACAATGGCGAAAAGTTGAAATATCCAGTAAGAAATGGAACCGCATATACCCATAAGTCCTTCCACGAAAGACAGTTGCAATGCGAAATTCACATTTACTATGAAAAGAACACGTTAATTCACCAAAAGTTGGGGGGCATGGACCGAATCTTCTCATCATCTAACTGGCGGAGAGTGAGTTCAAAGTCATCCTCGTCATGCAACCTTCCGCTGATAAGTTCCTCTCTTGAACGAATCTGCAATTTTTAGAAATTAATGAATTAGCGCGACCTATACAACCCACTAGTGCGCTAATAAAAGCACGATAGGCTGTTATTTAGGTAATTATTGACTATCTATCTATCTATTTTGTATTTCAACCAACTATGAAACATTAAGTGCCAATGTGTATGGGATGAAAATTATTAAAGCGACCTCAAATAACGTACGTTTGCTTCTTCTGGGATTCGCAAGCGCCGGTGACCATTTTTTAATTTTCTGCGTCCTCTACTAGTCCCACTTCGACAGATACTGTGTTTGTCATTATCAGCATCCATTCGTTCTGTTCTTGAAATAAAACAGGGAAGTGAATACGTCGACTACGCCTTATTTCCAAAATTAACTAGCAATATAAAACAAAAAATACACTAATAAACTAGAAATATAACGGATAAAAAAGAACAATCATGGACTTCAACCATGTGCCATTGTAAAAGGGAAGATTATGATCTGAGCATAAGATTAAAGCGATTTGATGAACGAAACGAGGTGGTTTAACACGACCATCGTGACATGATCATGCGTGGCGGGTTTTATAACAATAGATTGGGACGAAAAGACTTGGTAAACGCAATGATAATTTAAAGCACTTTTCTTGGTGCACATAGAAGGCGAATTCTCGAACAGATGACGGAATAACTACTGCTTCAGGCAATGTAAGAAACGAGTTAGGGATAAGCATAGGTTAAGCGTCCACATAAAAACGATGCAACCGACCATCAAACCAACGCGCCGAGAGATGCAAGCTACTTCGGGACCCTATTTGAAATTCGCTGACACCACACTAGTATTTTATTCGCAGATGCCTTAAAACATTTAAGCAAGCAAAGAACTTTGTGCTATGCAAATCTTTTAACTATGTGATCTAGTCCTAAAATACTATTGAACTTGCATTTTCTAGAACCAGTTAGCAAGGCAAAACAGAGCAACAGACTCTGAAGTGAATTTAGGCGCACCCAAATCACAACAATCGTCAATTTCTTTCAAAGGTCTTTTGCAGCGCGTTAGTTTTCCTATGCTAATAGACGAACCGGTTAATCCGAGATCTGGCGCGCACACTGTTCATCATGCCGAGTGCCACTTTTGATCCTTGGAAAACGTATCATGAAAGCCCCGCGGAGCAAGCTGCTATCAAAGCTAGGGCCAAGTATCGGGATGCTATGAAGGAGGAGTACAGAAGGATCAAAAGCAATCCCTTCAAACCTCCTATGGGTGTTATTGTAAGTAACTGGTTGTTGCTTTTATGGATTAACTCGAGTGTCAAGTTAATCTCGTGTGCAAGATTGTAAAATCCGGCCATATCGTCATTGCTTCATTCAAACTGTTGGCTTAGTTTCTATAAAGTGGTTTTTTGGTTCCGCTTCCCAGCACGACCCTAACATGCAGCGCTGGTTTTCTGCTCGCGTTACTTATGCGGAGTACCTTAAACCTTCCACTCGTGGAGTACTCGTCACTTCCGTTTTTTTTGGTACGGCAGCCTTAATCTATTATGCTCTTGCTTGCCGCAGGGTGAGTTCAGTGGTAGCCTTTTTAATCTTGGCTTATTTATAATTTTGGATCTAAGTTGCTTTTTCTTATTTTGTATCGTAGAATAAACTGATAGCCGAAATTAACAATGGCGAAGTCGATTATAGAACTCGTGCGTTGACCTACAGTCCCAAATAACTTTCCATTGGCATAGTTTGTAGCTGCTCCCCGGTTCCTATGTATAGTGGAAAGTATGCAGATATGTACCTCTCCCAATTGGATTCCCTAAATAAATAGTATTTGCGCATAACTGCGGATCCAGAGGCGATTTATTTTGCATTGGAAGGTCCACGTAAGATTTCATAATCCTACTTGTTATACATTTTAGCTGTTGTAAATCGGGTTCTATTTTTGTGAGCCGTTACCACCTCCGTGGATAGCTGCTATCCTTACCAAATAATTTCTCGAAATGTCGCCTATCTTTAAATGATTAATAATGGATCATTGAAGCTTCTTATACTGTCGTCAATAAGTGTTATCATAGCCCTCGTCGTGACCTCAAATATACGCCTAAAGCATTTTTGGATAATCGCGATTTATTGGTAGGTATATTTGGATGCTACTTTGATGGCCAAACAAAATTGAGAAGGGCTTCGAGCATCGATAGACGAGGAGTTTTGGTGGCGAAAGTGTAGCTGACGAATGTGCGTGGCACCCTAAAGCCTTGGCACTTGCCACTCAGGTGCGCTTTACCCGAATGGCGTATCATGTAAGTGAATGTACCACGGGGTGGTAAATCGCCTAAAATTACCTGGTGGAGCAAAACCAACGAACGCAAGCCAGGAAAGGGATTCGAGGAAGGATCTAAAATCGGTTGAATTAGGGCATGGCATTAGGCAGCTAGAGGTATGTTCTAGATTGTGAAGCTTTCTTTGAGTTGTGAGGGTTATCTTTTTTTCCCATCTTGTATGTTTGTAATCATGTCGAAGGCCCTCGAAATTCAGTATTATGCATTTCAAAATTCTTATTGAGGCTTTGTGCTGTTGAAACGCCCTCAAAGAGCCCTATTTTGGTCGAACGTAGTGCATGGCGCCACTTTACGTTGTTCTCTCACTAAAAAGAAGCCCCTTCCATCACTCGGCTCCCAAAGTTGTGCTTTAGGTTGGATTCGCGGCAATCTATCCTCTCTTGGATCCACATTGTAATTAGCAACTGGGATTGGCATCTCCGGTTGGGGCGTTTGCACCGAAAATATTGCAGGCAGGGCAACTCTGGGTCCTCTCGTTCCAATTATCTCCCCTTTAGGGGGATTTAATAGTCCACTACCTAATTGACAATCATCTAGAAGAACGTCTTGAGCTATAGGGTCAGGCAGATTCTGTGGACGCAGAACTGCGCTGACAACGACCTCATAGTGTACGTACACCGGCTGATCCTCCAGCACACAAGCCTTGCCACACCGGGTACATGGTGGCGTTGGCATCCGTTGTACGGCAGTCGAATAGTCTAGTCCATCTCCGTAAGTTTCGTAATCTTTGAAGATAGGGTATTGATGAGGCTCATCCAATGACATTCGTGAGCATTGCCTCGCTATATTCTTCAATTTGTGCCTGAAGCAAGTATGGTTTTCGTATGGGTCCTCCTCAAACGACTTCTTGTCTACTGGTGACTGGGGAGTTCGAATAGAGGTGGGTGAATCACTTGCTAAAACATTTTCCACAATCCCTTGTAGTGTAGAAAATGCTGGTTTGCGTTTACCGACGAAGTACTGAAGAACTTCCTCGTACCGTGCTGGTTGTTGAACACCGTAAAATAAATTTGGCTCAGTCGGCATATTCAGCGTGAATGCTTCTGCTTCAATTGGGACACGCGGACGGACTCTGTGAAGTTTATCACGAAAGAGGTGGGCGTACTGTGCCTCCACTGGCCAGGGATTAAGCCGACAGCAGAGTAGAAGATCTTCTGTTCCTGGTAGAATGGGCATCTCCGCTTTGCTATTCTCTGCTGTTATCTCCCGCTTGCAAATCAAACTTTCCCAAACTCTATTAGGAAGCGTTGCTATTCGAATGTATTGAATCATCTCTATGGTTATCTGCTGTATCACTCTGCTAGAAATGTTGTTTATCTTCATGTTTACATGGATTGGATCGCCTGGAACGTAGAAAATCTTATCTAGCTTTGCAGCTAGCGTAATCACTCCAGCGTCGGAATCCCCCTCCCCTACCACAGCTAGGCAGTATTCGTTTAAGACTTGCGGTGGCGGTCGGCAGTGTAGGCTAGGGTTCATTGGAAGAAAGGTCAACTTTCGAATCTTGAGCTCGGCTAAATCTTTCGCCTCCGGACGAGATGCATTCGGATTCAGCGCGTACACACGAACCGTCCAATAAATCCCACTCTTTAGAAGCATTTTATGTCGTCGGCGCCAGGGATACGAATCGGCGTGAAAGCAGTCTTTGAAGGATTGCATTTTTAAGTCTATTTTCTTGATTTTTCGTTGCGTTTCAATCGGTTGGCGTGGGTGCCTAATCCGTGGAAGAACAACACCACACTCAGAACTGGGTTCCTCAAGATCACTTTCATCATCTTCTTCTTCATGAAAGCCGTAAATAGCGTCGAGATAGAGTTCCCTCCTATTCTTTGGTATGGGGCGTTTATTGATAGGAGCTGGTTTGTTGGACTTGAGCATGATTGAATCGGGGCCACTGTTGATGTCAAAACGGAATGGAAAGTTGTAGGTGACGTAGGGCAAGTCTGGGTGCTCTGTACACTTTGTAGCTTCCGTAGGTGGGACAAAAGTGTGTTCCATACGGTTATTATACGCCTTTCCAAGTGGAACACCCGAAGATGTGAGGTTTTCAAATTTCAAAGGCTTCGAGGCACATGGACCGCCTAACTTTTCATACAGTTGACGAAGTTCTGCACTGTATTGATGTAGATCTTTTGGTGGAGTAGCAAAACAGTTTTTTGTATGGTTATCGCATAGTGGAGGATTCAATGTCACCTTTGTGGAGAAGAGTACATTATCATTTTCAAAATCGAATGCATCCAACTCGGTACGATAAATAGAGTACCGCGCTTCAATCTCAGCATAAACTCTACTTTGGTCTTTAAGCATCCAGGGATTCACATGAGCGATACCTTCAACAATTCCACTGTGTTCTGGACTAAATTCGGGCTCCCAGGCAGGCTCAGGCTTCTTGCTGCACACAGGTGGTTCCGGTAACTTCTGTGTTTGCGACCTCTTGTATTGGATTTGGAACTTTGACCAATAGTCTCTGTGAAGGAGGTAAAGACCCACACTCTTACAAGGCGAGAGCTTCCGCCACACAGGCTTAACAGTTCCATTACGATACAGTGGTAGTCTGGAGTCTCCGGGGTCAATAGCCATGTTTTAGGTCGGGTTGGGCGTCGTGGTTCGGCCGACCAAACTGCTGCCAATCAGGGCTATTCAAACGGTTTGATCGATAAGTTGGAACCTCACAGCTAAACGCTACGAGAAGGCTTCAAGACTAGTAATGAGGAATTTACAACAAAATCAGAGGATCTTGCTTTGTTCTGAAGAATAAGTAAGGTAAGTGCACCTTCAAATTATTTTCTTACTTCTAGCTCCAGTAACATTAGCTTGGCACATTCCGTAGTGCGGTTATTGGAGGAAAATTTACCATAACAGCCCAGAGATGACGTTTTTCTTTCAAAACATTGCCACTCCTCATTATCAAGAGCATTATGTACCTCACCTACTGTCTTGGATCTAGCCGATCTGTTAGCAATATGATTTGATGCAAACAGTTACCGTAAACCAATGAAGGTGCGCCACAAATAGGTGACGCTTGCGGTAAGTCACGCAATTGAGTGCTTTTTCCCTATCCCAAAGAATAGTCTCTTGTACTTCACTTTTTTGCACCCATTTTAAGTAGCCTCAGTCATTCATGCGAATCATTTGAGATTGAAATCACCGAGGATAGAACTCCATGAACCATCGAACCGCCTCTCCTCTATTCTTTTGGTCATAATGACCACAATCAAGAGGTGACATCGCTTTAAAGCCACTAGGGCATAAGATATGCCTCCTCACCAAAAAGGATTACGGAGTCCGTTCGATTTGCAGAACATGATCGTGGAGACGGTAAGTGGGCGCATCGAGTAAGGTCTCTTCCCTTGAATCAATGAACTGCATTTTGTGAGTCATCTGGCCTCCTAAGACGGGCCGTTTTTGTAGTCTGCATAAACGGTTACGTTGAGCCAAACAAGCTGTTGAAAAAAAGTTATTTCGTCACGACCTTCTCACATTTCCATGTTTGGAATGCTTCACCATTCAAAAGCATGAGTAAACTACTGGCAACCTAGTAATACATTTGACGGGACATTCCACAGGTGGGCTGGCCCCACGACCTACTTCTACCAAGCTCAGTTTGCCAGTTGTCGACTCCCGACGATGACATTCAGGCATCACAATGCCTCTCTTGAATTTACTGCCTCATATTTTTATCAGTACGGTAAACGAACTATCTTCAAAACGAAAAAGATATCCTAGTCTGCTATGCTCATTTTATTTTTTACCAAGAAATGGGACAAAAAGCTCGTGCCGAAAACATGCGCACGCAATCATTTCGGCTCCAAACCCAGATAACAGAAACATAGCGCCACGGAGATGGACGGTTTCGTAGCCACAGATCCATGAAAAGAACCGAGACACCGACTCTTATGATAATGCATCCCATTCATCGAGCACTTTCGAAATACTGCCCATTCTGATCTAGCAACTTTAGAAGGAATCTTCACTAACCTTACTGTCCATTGTTTACGCCAGTCGCAGTGGTAAGCTGCCTTTGAGGCGATGAACCTAGATATACACTCATTGTTAAATTTAAAACTCAAGCCAATGAAATACATGAGTATGTACATATTTTTCAACTCAAACATCTGCGTAGGCGTCTGAGTACCACTTTGCCTATATACAGTTTCAAAAAAAGTATCAAGTTAACTTAAGCACTGGGAAAAGTGGGCTTGCAGAGGTAGAAGTTAGAAACGGAGCCATCAGCAGAATGGACCTTTTCAGCTGAATCCTGATCCGTGGACTTCGTTCCATCATTGCCTTGTTCTTCCGACTCCGGCAAGGACTCTGCCAGCAGGGCGGAGATGTAGGGTCTACTTGAAGGCTGGGGCAACAAAACTAGAAGAGTAGAGGGATGAAACAATAGGAAATCAGTTGGACCGATCAACTGAGCTAGTTGGATATTCGAGGTGATGGACGGCAACAGAGGTTCACTTAGAGTGGATACTAAGTCGGAGTATTGAGTTATTTAACAAGAAAAAATTTAAGAAACGTAGAATCGCAACTACGGAAGGGTTATCAGCTAAGTGAACTGAAGTCGAAATCTCGCGGTTTTAAAAGGTTAAATCCAAGACCAAAGAGTGAAATATAGTAAGGAGAGTTTGCAGTTGGCTGTGGCATTAAGTGAAAAAATTAGTTGAAAGACCACGGTATTTGCTTTTTGCTAGGAGACCTCACAAGCAGATGGAGAACAAAGTGTACCCAAATGAGTAAACCACAGATACGAAAATGAAGCTCTTAAGTGCTTAATCCTACGTTATCATTTTTAGCCGAATGAGCTGTTTTTGTTAATAAGTGTCTATATGGAAACAATAGCACTGTGATTGAGAAATGGACAGCACAAGCGGATTGATTGGCGTAATTCTCTCGTCCCAGCTCAGGCATAAGCGTTGGTTACTTGAAAAGATGGGTTTATGTTGGACACCATTAAGGAAATCATCGAAATTTTAGGGGGGAACTAACTGAACACAATCTTTGACTATTGAAACAGCATACACGGCGGCTTTGTCTTGACACAAAACTACTGGCAGAACAATTTAACACATCAAAAGGACTCATCGGGATCGTCTCACAGAGTAGCAGTATAAAACGAAAGCGAAGGTGTTCAACTTTAACAAAGTGATTATCATATTACTCATGTCGCAATGCATGAAACTGGTAATGTATTTGCAAATAACGGAAAGATTTTGTGTGCTTTTGACTCAAGGCCATTTAAATTCACCAGAACTGGAACATTTAAATTCACTAAACTTTTATACATGAAATGAGCTAGAATATGAAATATCTAAGGCCAGTGTCAACTCGGAAAGTAGGCATCATTTTTGGCATCTTGCATGTGGAGACAAAACGAACGGTCACAGTAACACGAATTCGGTAGATGCATTGGAATCACAAGCAGAGTGATTGTGATTTGGGCCAGTTTCCTGACTTAGACTGTCACAAATCACCCGGGTTTCAAGGGTGAATCGGGGACGCCTTAAAGGCACCTTTACCAGTTGAGATGAGTTCGTAAATAGCATAGCATTGTTGGCGACAAAGTTGCTTGATCAGAATCAAAGTCTGACCAATCTTATCACAGTAGTGTGCAAGAGCTCATCTGATTTACTAAAAACAACACCTGCGCAGCAGGGAAACCGAAAAGACACAAGCGCAACTTTCGACCATTTACTCTCATTTAAGAAACCGTTGTTGAAAACCAGTGAAATCTAGAAGGCAACACGTATTATAAAGAAACTATTGAACCCAAAAATGAGAAGCCAAGAAGTAGCACATTCACGGTTAGACAGGCAAATGACAAACAGTAGACACTAAATTGCGCCAAAACAGAAGAGATATAGCCATCCACAATTAAAAATGGAACCTTTGACTGAAATGTTTGGGATAAATCTTGATCGCATCAAAATACAGTGAACCTATCAGCAGAACAGTACAAAGCGGGGGAATAGGGCAATAACAACATAAAACATTGCCACTGGGCCAAAGCCACCTGAATGGAAGCAGAAGTGCAGCTCAGAACGATTCCTAATACTACTAAATGACGATTGCATTTACATAATCTCAGCTAACCGCTAGAGTGAGCAGTAAAAGTATACAATGCCCAGTCAACGACAAACAAAAGGGCAATAAATTTGAAGGCAAAAGCGAAGTTCGACACTTTCGTCGTCATCGCAGCGCAGGTATTTAATCAGACTCATAAGATACCACTTTTCCTACGCGTTTAATGGAATGGGTCAAAGACACGTAATTTACGACTCTGGAGAACAGCCCAAGTAGCCGATTCTTAATGTCTTAATGGAACTACTCACTGGGAAAGGATTCCTGATGCCCTGGAAACAAATGATCCACCGGTTGCCCAAGCGAGACATACGACGTTAGCGAGAGTTGCATCTGTCTGCGCTGATCAATCACCTGCCGTCGCAGGCTGGCCAAATTCTGGGCTGGTGGCGGTCGTGTGACCTTAGAGTCCAGGTATGTGTGCGGTTCGGGTAATGGTGGGAGGAGAAGATGCGCAGGGGCCTTGGGAGCGGTCTGTGGTGCTGCCATGCCCGATGCGGCCCCGCCCGCGGCAGGCAGAGCTGCCGCACCGGACCCCACAGGTTTGACGGCGTCGGTGCGAAGACTGACGGTGCAAGGGATGATTGGAGTTCCACTTGGACCAATTACAGCCTTACAGACTACGCCTCGGGCTGGGTCGCCTAGAGCAGCAGCTTTGAATGTAAAATAAAGGTTGATAGTAGGCAGACAATGGGAAACGGCGTTAAGTCACAAAACAGAGATACATGACCCCTTGAACACAACTCGAACAAAGCATCAGCTTGAAAACTGTACCATGAGTCAAATCCCCTGGAAGGAAAGCTTTTGGTAATATTAAAGGCAAAAGTGAGTCCGCCTACACCACACTGACTTCAAAAAAGATCAGCGAAAAGTTAATGGTTTAGTTACCTATATGGGTAACCTCGAGAAGCCACTTGTGGTAAGGAATCTGAGGATCGTAGACAATTCCATTTATTAAAAAGAACTTTTGTCTTAGACCAAGACTCGCACTAAATGGGTTCAATAGGAAAAATATGCTCGCAATGTTGCATCGCCAGATCCTTAGCGCACACAACATGGCTACCGGTTGAAGAGATTATACCATCTTCCTACCTCAGGATCTTCAAGATACCCATTACTAGATCGGTGCTCACGGCCGTTCGTTGCCACCAAAGGAACGTTATTCGGAACAAAAACTTACGACCATTAAATCCAGGCATTGGATAGTGTCTGCTTTGTTCGAATATTCGAGAAAGCTCAAATCCGAAGTCAACAAATGCTAGCACCAAATCATTTAGAACAATCTTTGTCCGACTCGCTGCTTCGGCATAGGCAAGACTTTTTGTGGCAATTGACTCAAAGACTGTGGATAAAAAAGCAGATACTGTTACTTGAATTTGGACATCCTGACACCCATTACAATCACATAAGCTGTACGGTAACTCACATGATATGAGTAAGTTTGTCAGCATTGGAAGGCATGGCTGCTCGATGTACTGAAACCCACATTGACGGGACACAAAACCAACCAGAGATTCGAGTATGTCGACGAACCCATGCGGTATATCTGAGTGCACAATGGGACGTGATGGATTTCCAGACATTACAAAAAGAACATGCAAAGACAGCACATAGCTTGAGGGGGAAAGCAAAGCAGGCGCGCAAAAATCGTCAAGATTAACAAATCAGTCAAATAAAATCTTTATTTTAAACAACTATTTTAAATTTTTTGATAAAATTTATCAGTATTTATACATCAACTTTCGCGTTGCGTGATCCAAAACTTGTGTTCGCCCCGTCACTGTCTTTCACGATATGGGGAAGGTGGGTAGCTGTCGCGGCCTCTTTTCTCGTTGTTGCTTTCTTCATCAGTGTGTTATAGTAATGAGCTGCTGTTTGATTTGTATGCTGATTGTGTGTAATTTGATCTAATTTTAGAATACCAAAGCGAACGACGTAGCATCGCCTGTTCATCGACAAATTGATATCCTCTACCGTCAAGCTTACAGTTGCGTCTACCCACTTTTAGGCGCATCTAGCGATTTCGAACGTCGGATAAGCCACTTCATTTGCCGTCGATGCGTCAATCAAATGCTCCATCTAGCTAAGAAATCGCGTGTTCGTCTGTCCCCGGTTATGCGTCGGTCAATCTGTCGAGGTTGCCATCTCATCCTTGATTCTCGCACAACTGGTCGCCTTCGGTTCCACAAAACAGGAATTGTGATCATCTGTGATGCTTGTGGAACACAAAACCGAACTCCCCTGCAGCCCAATGCCCCCTACCGCCCTGCCTATTTCGAAAGAATGCTTCCCGATTCCAAGTTACCCACTGTTGAAATCAATGATAATAAATCTTCTTGAGCCAAGATTCTCCGGTTTCCACCACTAAAAGAACTTACGATCCCATAACTTTTAATGTTTTGGAAACTAGATGATGCTCAGGCGCCTTTTCTATCAAATCCCCAGATTTTCTCGAAGCAGCTCATCCACAAAGCCCACGTTTGACCCGAAGCATTTGGAAGTTCTGGTCTGCCCCCTCAGCAAGAAACCGCTCAAGTAAGTCTCCTGGCTTTATTACTCCTGTAGGCTAGACAGTGAGAGACAGCTCCTCATAAACGAAGAACTCGGTATCGCGTATCGCATCATCGATGGGATCCCCAATCTCATCCCTGAAGAAGTCCTGACGGATTTCTAACTTACCACGAACTCTTTCTTGTGCTTTAATTACCTGATAGCAAATATATTACCCGTGCGTATTCTGGTCCCTCAAGTTTCCTTCAATAAGTCGGTTTGCAGAGAGGCAAGCACTTTTGGGGGCTCAATTACGAGCTGATTACAGAATGTGCACCGAGTTAAACCTTCTTTTCTGTTGCCTTTTCCGCTTCGTCCTTTGGTTGGTCTCCAGCCACGGCCGGCTTGGCGTTTTTCTTGCCTTCATCCTCATTTCTCTCGCTCTCTCGATTAGCCAGCTTGTTGTTGATCAGATCGTGCAGAGCCAGAACCGCTCGCATGACGGAGGCCACGTAGATAACGAGCATTTGATCGTTTGAAGTCATGTTGAGGGATCGTACCATATCTTGCATGCGCACGTCAGGAAGGAGGTTGAACATGTCCTGCAGCTTATACATCACCTGGTGGTTGATTGGTATCTGTTTAGTAGTAACCAGTTGGAGGTAACGCTGGATTTCTTCCAGTTGGTGGAGCATCCCACTCAGGCCGCTGATCTTGGCGTCAATTCGCTGGGTCAGACTGCCTAAGGAGGAGTCCTTTATGTCTCTAGGGGAAAGAAACAGGGAAGATTAACAAACATTAAGTAGGGGAGACACAGGAGCAGTTCTGATTTCACGACCTTAGAAGATGCTCCACGCCAACTTCTTCAGCTTCCTCGGCACCGATCTCCGAGAGAAGATGATCGAACGTTTTTGTCGTCGGAGTTCCATCCTTTAAAGTCAACCCGAGGCAATGTTAGAACGAAAGCAAAGTAAAAACGCTAGCATAGAAGAAGCGAAGGGACAACAAGGAACCAAAAATTCGCGGTCGGAAATACAATGGAGAAGCCACGCAAAATGCTTCGCATAGGTTCAGATCCGTGTCAATGGGGTCTGCGTAAAATTATTGCCCAGAGCTTCGCCACCAGCAACTATCACAACAGCAACACCTAATCAAGCTGGACGAACAGCCTAATGGGCACAAACTGGCCTACTTTAAGCTATCTAACCTCACTGATTTTAACTTATTTTACATGCAAAAAGGTTTGCTTAAGTATACCTACATCGTGAACCTCCTCGACAGCGATGTAGGCCTCGGTAGGAATCCCATCGCTTTCGTTCGTTTTGACATCAACCACAACAAGGACTGAGTTGGGCGTATATTTTCGAAAAAGTTCATTAATTTTGATGTCATTTGTGCAGAGTTTGGGACCAGAGTGGTACCAACCGACGATACGTTCACGGGCTACACAGGGTTAGTGCTGTTGAAAGACACAAACCGTTCACTTTCTTGAACATCGAAAACATATTCTCAAGGTAATCATTGTCAAGGAACCAAACGTTCGAGTCGTTTGAGTCCTCCTCGAAGGGAACTAACAAACATTTGGAGGCACAGTCCACATACCTGCAAAGCAGTTACTAACGTCGAGGACACTTCCACGTAGTGCACCTAATAAGACGCCCACAACGCGTTTCTGACCCCCACTGATTTTACCCACACGATTAAAGTGATCAACAACACCAAGCAGAACGAGAGGGTGGACCGTGACCTTCGATATTTTGGGATAATCGGGTTTTTTCACCTTGATTTCATCCTTATAATCGAATTTCATCTGTACATCTGCGGACTAAACAAACAATGCAGTTAAAATAAAACGTGTTTGAACCATTTCAGCGATTAGTAAGTAAGGGCGAATTCGCACACACCAAAGGATAGGCCCTGCAAAGCAAGAACCAATCAATTCCTGATTATTTAGCATACATTATCGCTATTATCCCTTTATTCTCGATACTCAGCTTGCGACTTAAAACATCAAGTTAATAAGTTTTCAAAAATTTTTAAATTTATTTTTAGATTGATAGGCGGAATCTCATAGTTTTAAGCAAATACCAATGTGCAAATTTTATGGTATTGTGGAAGGCTCTTACTTTCAAAAACTTTAATCCTACTTTTTACGCCCAATTTTTTTATAGATTATAATTGGCTTGACGAAAAGTGGGACACATGCACACTGTAGCGATCTAAGACTTCCTTGAAGGCAAAAGAATGCAAAGTAGCAGGGCGGAAGGAAATGAGCTGCTGGCGTGGTCTGGAGGCCAGCCTACGCGGCCAGGGCAATATGACTACCTCTGTGGCCCTGACCAAGGCCGGCAGTTTAAACAAACAAGGTATTACGTTGCCTTGCTCTTCTTCCGAGCGTCGTTACCGACGCGCCCCATGGTAGACCTCCCGCGCCATCCATCACAACGTAATCGGTGCTGCAAGAAGCATCCAAGAGCTAACCACGCCAGTCACCGACATTTGACGCGATTGAGGCGACGCCTGACACCAAGGTCATTGATCCCTTTTAGCAGTCCAATAGACTTAGAATTTTCTTCCGACTTGGGAACGAAGTTCAGAATAAGAGGTTCTGCAGACCATCAGTAGGTCCTTCTACTATGGGATGTCAGAGATGCTCCCATCCGTAGCACATGCACTCCTTTCGCCTCGTTGCAATATGCCACAGGCGGTAGAGATCGGGATAGGAACCCTACAGAATCGGGTCCGCTCTCACCATGCCACTAACGTAACGTCCCGAGACTCCCTTGAAGGCAAAGGAGGGCAAAATACCAGGGCGAAAAATATATATTTAACAGACAGAAAGAAATGAGCTGCCGGCATGTTTCTGAAGCCAGCCTACGCAGTTAGGGCAATATGACCGAAACCGACGGTCCAAACAAAGCATTACATGAACAAACAAAGTATTACACACAATGGGAAAGTTTGTTTGCGTAAATCAAAGTTATGTGCCTTAAGGAAAATAAGCTAAATTCAAGTATGGTCTGCAGACAATAGCATTGCCCGCCCAGTTTTTCTGTGCATTAAAATATGGGCATTCAATAACATGACGGAGACACTGGTAGCGAAGGTCACCAAACTCGAATATCGGGACTGTTATCCTGCTATCTGAGACTGAATGATAAATCTTTATCTGACAGAAGAGGGAAACCTATCACATCTATAAGTATTCCTGTCAAAAGGCTAAAAGTGACCCCATTTTGGCAATAAATGCATGTTTGTGGAGGAGTATCACTTGGAGCGAAACAATTGAAAACTCCATTTTGAAGCTTTTTATTAATTTAAGTGAAGATGTAGCTCGGGTATGCAGGCTGAAAATTCTCCACTTCCCTCTTAGCTGACTGATTTTTGGATTGATGAATGGCTGATCAGCATTGAATTCGAAACTAAGTGCCAAGAACAGATGGATAAAAAGCATTATTTCCATGATTTCACTTTATGTCTCGACTTTTACTAAAGGCTCGTGATTTTATGCCAATTCACTTTAAACTAACGTTTGGAATGAGGAATAAAGTTCACAAAATGGGGAAAGGTCTAGCTACAGTAAAATCTCCAAGATGCATCGTAGGCGTCAGAATCAAGTGCTCTCCCACACGCAAGAAAATTCACTAACTGCTGTTGCTGGTGCACTAACTACTTTATAATGTTTGATTAGGGAGAGCGGCAAAGATGGGGCGTGAAAAGACTCTTGGACGAGGAGAACTACACAGTAGTGACTCTCCACTTTATTTGACTGCGCGGTTGTTTGAATCTGTACAGGTTGCCTACGCATTTTAACACTTCAACCGTGCAATTTCGAATCCCTTCAGTTAAAAGCACAAATTGTGAGCACACTAGTCAGGAAGTTTCGGTTAAATTCTGTTCCTAAAATAACTAATTCAATGGTAATTGCTTACATCGCCTGCCATTTATAAATATCATGGGAAATGCAGCACTCCGAGTCATCCTCAGGGTCACAATTAATGGTACCACTGCGTAGGAGGGCTTACTAATGCACTGGAGAGACCGGAATGCTGTAGTTTTGGCCGAAAATTTAAAACTTGCGAGTGAAAGTTCAGTTCGTAGATTCTGAATCGTGCGAACAATTAAACAATGCGAACCTTTTCTAATTGTGCATAGCGTGCAAGCTACTTTGTTTTTTTGTAATGTCTCGATGTTCTTTATTTTTCCTAGGATTTTCAATTCAATTGTTGTTTTTACTAAATCAGGATTAACGCCATTCAGTTCCTTATCTCAGGTAAATTATGTGGAACGTTTGCTCCTCTGGTTCCTTGCCCAAGGAAAAAAGAAATCTTGAGGTTCGTCGAAGAGCCCACGGAGTATGACAACAATTTTTTGTTTGCACCATAGTCTCTACTTCGCGATCATTATTTTTCCACTGTGATTTACTGTAGTGTCCTGAGACTTCCTTGAGAGCGAAAGTAGACAATACTCGGGCAAATGCGTATTGTCGACGTACACAAGGGCTTGGAGGTCACTTGGCGGACGTACAATGGCGGAGCCCCTAAGTGGCACAGCACCAACACCAAGGTTTAAAAAAAAGCAATAAAAACATCAAATTTACATTTTCAATTTTATGCAACATTTAAGGAGGATCATTTAAACAGTCTCAAAGTGATTCCATTGAGACTCGTCACTGTTTTTGCTACTTTTATATGATCCCACCTATAGCAAAACCAACTGATGTCATTGTGGAAGAGAAATAAATCTTGCAGCGAATCAAACACAAGGCTTTCAAGCGACGGATTTGGTCAACAAATGGGAAATTTTGAAAAAAAAACTCTTCAAATAGCAACCCTGGAGAGAAAACCAACTCTGTCATCTCACGTAATAATAGATGTGTGGTGAGTTCGACCATTCAAATATTTATTCAGTGCAGCCTTTGTATTGACGAGAAATTGCTTCGTGACATTGATATGAATTGTGAAGATTGAATACACGAAGCAGAAGAGAGGTCCGAGATCACAAATGAAAAGCTTATGAACCTTTTCTATTAATACCATTCGAAAATGCGACCAATATATGGAGTGCGTGGGCTGCAGGGCATCATTCACCATTTTGTTTTCGCTTCCCATTTGAGTCCTACCCAATTCATTTCGCCTAATAGACAAAATGGCTCAATTAGTCGGCTCTGCTTTATGAGATGTCCTCCTACCACCACTGTGATGTTGACCAATTAAATCACCTTTGTTCCTGCTTTGAGAATCGCCTCCGAGCATCCAAATTGATAATACGGACGCCGCTTGAATAAGTGGGAAGTTGTGGAGTATGCTATTTGTGCCACAATTTCATGCATGTGACACCAGACTTATTTCAACTAAATATCCTACTTTAAAAGGATTAATGATTTATAAATACTATTTTATTTATGCTCGAAGAACAAATCAGTCTAGGGGATGCACACCATGACAGACACTAGCAAATCATTAATTGACCGATGGCAAGTCGGAGCAGCATTTAATCTTTTCAAGAGAGGCCTAGCTTGCTCTTTCTTGCAAGACAAAAATATGTATGTGAAGCTCATTTGTATTCCTGATTAATTTTTATTGCACAAAGGTTCCATTCGATACACGTATGTCGTTCGACAGTAGCGCCCATGTCTCTTTCGAAGAAGAAAGAAGTCATAATAATAGGGTGGGATGATGCATTGCCGAGGTGCAGAAGACCTGGATGGCCATTAGCATCGCCCAGAGGCAATATCATCCAGCGGAAGCATAACTGCGGAGACTTAAGTAGCCGAGTCAAACAATGTATTGTACAATAATTCACGCAATTGAAATTTGTAGCGTATACAGGTCCATACTCATTACGGCTAAATTTAAGCACAAGAAAATTTTAAGCCAACAAGTGAAATTGCTTAGCTTCCGTAAAGATAGTAAACCAAAGATAAAGCACTATAATTGGCAGAGCCACAGTATTTAACAAGGATTTGGAACATTTTTATTGGCACAACAGAGGAACAGCATCTAGTCTTATCTCCCCCAGGCGATTGCTCCTCCGCATCGGTGTTTAACACTACTGAGTGACCGTAAAACTACACAAAATAAAGGTTACATAAGAAAGCACCAGCTCATTAGAAACTCATTAAAACGTTTTAATGCATTTTGAAACTGTATAAATTATCAGCCAATCGAGGATCAGTAGGGAGATAAATGTGACCACGAGTGGTTTGCTTAAAGACTGTTTAATCGTTAAAATTGCAAAAACTTTGTTTGGTCAATCTGTTTCGATTGTGCTAGCACTTTATCCTCCGCCTTTGTGCTTCCGATGGGAAAAATGGCCTCCGGACTTTGCTTGCAGTCCTCCGGCCCCTCTGTCGGGGAGCTACACCGGTGGCAGCGTAAAAGCAAACAACATCTTAAAGGACAGCTACCCTGTTCACACCACTGAATGTTAAATTTTATCGTGACGAAAGTAGGACATAAGCTTTGGACTAAGGAATTGGTGATAACTCCTGACAGGAGGGTTGAAAATGACGTCGACCACTGGCAATTACTCCATTGCCCTGTCTGCACAAAGATAACATTTAAAGAATACGGACTGAACTCAGATAGATGTATGGCTGGGCAGCAATGAAGGGAGAACTAGACGATGAATAGGAATAGACGCGGGGCCTAATACTTTATTAAATAATACTTCTTTTAGGCGAATGCTCTTACGACAAGCGATGAACATCCGTGGTCGTCTGTCCCTTTTCCTTTCCCCAGTAGAGTTCCCAAGTAGAACAAGGCTTCAAATCCAGCAGATTTTTTAAGAGGCACCAGGGAGTTTGCTGGCAAACCGATTGATGGTTTTCCTCCAGGGCTTACTATGTTGTGATGACGGGATGACGAAGATGAGTGCTATGAACAACTCTCAAAAGGAGAGAAATCCTGTGTAATGCTTTGATTACTTGTTTAACTCCTTGTTTTGATTGGAGAATCACGTAAGACTCTACTTTTACAGATCATATTAGTAGCTTCTGAGCCCTTCTACTCCTGTATTATAACTTCTTCCCTCTTCAGGGGGGACTAAGAGTGTTAAAAGACGTTGCTTAAATTGAGGAATATGAATAAAATATGTTGCACTTCGTTTGCTTAAGTTTTTTCCTTTCCTAAGCCTAATTGATAAAAAAACGTTTTGGGATAACTAGCAAAACTTCCACAACAACAGCTTTCCTGTCATCGGCATTAATTCCGCTCGGCTGGAAGATGTTTATTTACTTAATCAGCTCAGTGTCATTTTAATCGCTGACAGATCGGACTGGGTGGTGTGAATCGCAAAAGATTACAATTCAGTTGTGGTCAAAAAAACCGAAAGTCAGAAATAATTTTCTCTTCACAGCTGTCAAATTTGAAATTTACCTTAGGGGTGAAAATTGTTTACTCCTCCTCCTCCTCCTCCTCCTGTTCTAGTGGCAATTTGACTCATCATTCCAAAAGCTCGAATAAAAGAAAGGAATTTATAGCAACCAGATACAAAAGACGCTTAGGTTGGAAGGTTTTTAAAAAGAAAGTACACTAAACGAGCGAATGATTTGCGACACTCGAGGATTTTTCATTCATTCACAAGGAAAACCATATCCGAAGAGACTCACTAGGATAATAACGCTAGAGACTGACTAGCGCTCTTCCAAATTGTAATGTAAATGGCTAAATTTATAGTCATATTGTTGACTTTGCGGAACTTTTTTAACATTTGCAGCCAATAGCATTGATGGCGCGAGAATTAATGTTTCCAGACGCTGACATGACCACTGAAAGTCTACTATTTCGGAACTTCACAGGTCTACCCACTTACAGCTGGCCCATTAATTACGTGACTTTTGAGTATTGTCTTCGTTCGACGAACTCATAAATGCTATCCACTGGAATTAAGTTTGTTTACAGATACCACAAATGCAACACACCATCTCATCTCCGAAAGCATGTTGAGGCCCATTAGTGGGAGAGTTACTTAATCATTAGCGTAGGGAGTGGACAAAATACCGAGTCGAGACAATGAGCATAGCTGCCAAAATAAACAGCTTGCATGGTCGTACATACGTACATATACACATGCGCGACTTTCCAACAGCAAAATCTGGTTTCTATCCGGCAGAATTTTTCCTGGCTGTTCTACTATCACAAACCAAAATAAAGAAAAGGGAATTGATCTTTTGTATTCACAATCACAGTGCATCAGAGACTGTGCGAATCGTGCTTGGGACAGTGCTGTAGCACCCCAAGTCTTCCCAAAAATCGAAAGGAGGCATAGTACTAGGGTGGAACATGTATTGCGGCTACTGGCATTGCCCAAAGCCGCGTAGCCTAGCGAAAGTAAAAAGGTGGGATCCTAAGTGCCCACGAAATAAAAAAACGGTTTAACCAAAAAATAGAAGTGTTGCGACATAAAATTAAATGCGCTGTTGGCTAAGGGTTGATCAAGTTTTCGCAGTTGTAAAGGCTTACTTCTAATGGTATGACTTGTCAATTACAACTGCTCCATGCGATGGTATGGACTTGAACCCTCCGGATTCAAAATAGCTTTTTATGCTGGATCTTTAGATTTATAATGGATATTTAAGAAGGCCAGCTTTCTAGGCCGTATTGTACACCATCTTTATGCCTAATTTAGCGTGTAAATGATGCCTGGCGAGTTTTAGGGTTAAAAAAGATGTGCCAGTGCAGCTAGCCCATACCAGGACGAAGTGCACGGATTTTTATAACTGAAAAAAATCCTAAATGATTACTTTAACCACACCTAGGGAAAGACTGTTCCAATAAATTAAATACCTGGGGTCAGGCGTTGCATTTGCTCGGTATTTACTACAGCTCGGATCGTCTCCGACGCTTACACCGAATAAGAATTCGAGCCTCCCATCACCGTACTGTGTTTGTAAAGAGCCTTTACTCCTTTGTTCGTAGGCGACTGCACCATTTTATCCCATCCCACAGTTACACTATCATCTTGGTTAACAGTAACATGACTGTCTTACAGTATATGTTTCGGCCATTAACGACACTAAAGCATCCACTTCTATTTTTATCCGTAGGATTAAAGTATCTCAATAAACTTCAGCTAAGGACAGAGGATAAACAAAAATAGAGGCCACCTTTTAGATCAACATTGCAAAAGGGACCGTGATTTACAACATCTATTGCTTGCATAAAAGATAAAATCTTTTCCTTTGTTTATAAAACAGAGCATATTTACCAATTTTTAATCCCCAAACGCCTCCTTTTAAGTTATTTATCAATTATTGTGTGGCGTTTCGAGTCCCCAATCCACTTTGATCGAGCCGACGTAAACAAAACACAAAGTGATATTTTGATGGTAACATTTACGTGCTTAAAACTGACCTGGAGGCAAAACATTCCGTGGAGAATGCATGGGTAAATATTAACACATCACATACAGAATCTAAATCATTATCTTGACTTATGTTCCGCAAAATAATAATTATATCGTGTACTGCTAAAAGCTAAAGCAAGATTGTTTTATTCCTCCCAAGCAACTTGCCCAAATAACGCAAAAATTGAATCTACTATTGTAGGTTATGTAATATTGCATTCCTGGGAAGAGAACTTATTCAATTTAACCTAACAATGTCCGAAAGGCAAAATAGCAGAGGATTTAAGTAAGCATTAAAAAATTTACGCGAAATCCAATTTACGGAAAAGTAAAGAGTGGAGCACCACGTGAGTTTGAAGAAGACTTGTGTGCATTGCAAAAATCCCCTCAAGGATGTCTCAAACGTGTTATTTGCCGCTCTCTAATAGCAAGAAACGAGTCAGTCAAACAGAAGTAAGAATTAAAATACTGCAATTTTTCGATGGTTAGATTTCATGAATTTTAGTTTCTTACAAAGGAAAAGCGTATCATCTCTTTACTGAGCGATAGCTCCTTTCGGAAGACCGCTACTTGTCGAAAGGAGACAGAGGGTTAAAGGATTGTTGAGACTTAAACGTAAGAGTATTCTGCTAAGTTACCTCTGCTGCAGCACCTGAGTCACTACTTTAGAGGTCCTTAAAGGGTGCATCGTTAAAAATAACGCAGGTAGGTTGAATAAGGATCTGAATGGCTAAAATAATGAAAAGCATTATTAAGAAACTTCCCAATTGTTTGGCACCAAATTCATTCCTCCTCTGACACATGAATTTTTATTCTTTGATTACTTATTTAATCCTTCGTTTCGGCTCCGCAGGCACTAAATTCTCTGCCTTCGAACTCCCGTTAGACAAAATTTTCCTTAGTCCATGTTGGTAGCCTATCAGCTCGTCTGTACGTCGGTAACAGATCCTGCTTTTAAATTATTAATCCTTACCCCTTCAGAGAAGATCCAGAGAGCTTCATTGTTATGGCCAACCACTCATCTAATCCGCCGTGTTTGTATAAAGATGCCAATTAAGCAAACATGCGGGAGACCCTCCATCTCGTTGGTAGCTGGATGGAACTCAGATGGATTGGGCTGAGACATACTGCGGTGGAAACAAAGTGGTGGAAGGAAACATACACAAAACCGTATTTCCAAAATTTCTACTTTAAACCTCGTATTTTATTGCATGACACTCCCGTTTAAGCCAATGTGCTTACGGCTACTGATAGACATGGGTGATGACTTGCACATTGCCTTTTCCCCCATCGCAGTTCCCAAACAATGGAAAACTTTAGATCTAGTAGAATTACCAAGAGGGATCAGTGAAGTTATAGTTAAAAGCCTTTACTGTTTCACGCAAATTCGATGACTGACATGGCTAATTCGTGTGTGTTTTACTTACATCGCCAATTACATTGTAACTGTCAACGCAGGAGGTTAGTCGTGGAAAGTTCTGCAGAAACCGTTTAAAAGTAGAGAGAGCAGTTATTGTTTGTGTGTTTGTTTACCTCCACATTTTCATTCCTTTTTCAGTAAAGCTCCATCGTTTTAGTTCTGCTGGGCGGCGTAGCCCCTACGCCAGCGAGTCTTATTCTAATCAAGTACTGGGCTAGCATTCGACATCTGTAAAGTTTTAAGCAATATGATACGGCTTTGAAAATATCTAAAGCAAGTAAAGGAAACATTTTACATCTTAAAAATGCTATTGTTAAGCCACTGTATTAGATGAGAAGACTCAGTGATCGGTTTTTATCAATTTCATTCTTTCTTCAGAATGTTGGTAACTGCTATTCGACTATTTAAACCTCCGTAAAAACCTTCCATTTATAAGCGAAATGGCAAAATGGCTAACAAAAAGAGAAGGATCAACTTTTTACTCTGCGACATTGATACCCTAACAATTAAAAATGAAAAAAGGGAGCACTGAACACGAGCTCACAGAGGAGTCAGTGAGTAAGTTTAGACAGTTCTTCAAACAAATGATGAAATTTGAGCAATGACCAAATTTTTACGACAATTTTATATTTTGCGTCTTATTGGAATATTTATTTCTCGACTATAGGATGTGTTTTTTAAATAGTTTATAAAATTCCAACAAAATTTAAAGCTTTCCTATTAAAGCGAAGTAGTGTTTTCGAATGAAGCGGAGAAAAGGCAGTAAATAAAGCAGCTTTTCTGTTCGGAAGGGAGATGCGCAAACGGTAGAGACGATAAAATTGTGAAGAGCAATGAAGTATGCCAAGCTTGCAGATTAAAATTCTTCTAGACGGTAAAAAGATTCTCATTTAGGGGGCTTGCAGATTGGTTTTGCCATAGAAGAAAATCCTGTCACATTAATAAGGAATGCTTAACAAAATTAGTTTTCTACAGAGAGAAGGAGGCCAAAGGTATTCCCACGTGTGTTCTATGTGACTACAGATTTCGTAATTTAATCAGATCGTCGAATAGGTCCCCGAGTAAGGTTAAAAATGATGCTGTTTTAAGGTGCATGGCCTTAAGACACAGAAACAGAATTTGTTGTTACCCATTGGAAAAATATACTGTTCCAGGAGCAGAATGTAAAACCTTGTTGGGCTGAAGAACCACAAAGACGCGTAAATAATTCATTACCAGCAACTTGGTAGTGATCACAGTATTTAACATTGGAATTGTGAGTTTGGCAGTGGTACCTCATACTAGTGTTTGCTCAGAAATTCAATCTCGTTAGTGGTTTTCAGCCACGCACTCACCTGCGCCGCGGCTACACTAGTGTGCGTGTCGCTTTGAAGGCGGTGACAAAAGCGACTGAGCGGCAGCAAGCAGTGGACTATCCTTTTTAACCTGGGAACACTCTGACTCGTCGGTATTAAAATATTCCTTGTGTAGATGCCGATGTTAATTTGAGGGTAAAATGTAGTGCCAACTCTGAACAAATTCCTAGTTCCAATCATAAAAGCCGAGATGTTCCTTTTGAGATGATTTGAAAGCAAAAAAAACAAAACCACAAAGATTTCCGTTTGTACGAATGATTAATGCCAAATCTCGCTCATTGCTAATTCAGCCCATTCCCTTATAAATAATTGAACGAGCGCTCAAATTCACTTATTTGGAAAGTACAAGTCCATAAAATCAAAGGGGCACAATCCCAGAATCCTTTGAAAGTCCAAGGTAAAGAGAATATGCTGTGTGAATGAGAAATCTAGACGGTAATTTAAAACTGCTCAAAGCTCTACTAATCAGAGCTAAACTTGTTGTACAGTGAGCCTATAAAAATAAATGATTACGCTTACCTCCATTAAAATCACCGCCATCAGCTTCACTACCTTCGATGGTTCATAGTAAGTAATTGCACTAAACCGTGTGAGAAACAGTCCAGTTGGATTCAAAGCCCCAAAATGGATGCCGGCTATCATTCTGTTTGTGAATGACTAAACTTTTAGCCAGAAATTATCTTTTCTGGATTACGGTAGCTAGGTTTTCTTAAATATTCCGGCAACGAACGTGTTTATTTAACGATAATGTTATTTACGGACACGAGTCTATTGTTTTACAGTTCTCAGGTATTTCTTCATGAAGTTATACTATGAGGGCGCTGGATGCAGCTTCGTTAGGTATACATGGAATAGATTACCTCGACATGAGATGGTGAAAAATGAGACGTCCATGTGGTTTAGAGCTCACCTTAAACAAACAATACTCATTCGCAATTCAATGTCTGTGTAAGGCTCTTTTTGGTTTTATGAACAAATAACTTTCTTCCAGAGAAAGCTATACGTTATTGTCCATATTTCAAATGAAGTGATCTCGTTTGTAATTGTTTAAGTACTTTGCTGTTTAGTTTATTAAAGTAGAACTCAAAAAGTGTATAACACTTATTTTTTTCACTCTTTGTAGCACAGGAATTTGATACAATTTTTAATAAACTGAGAACATCCCTCTATCTCCATCTGTAGCCTACATGATACTTTTCAGCGGCATGTAACCATCCAAAACACGCATAAAGATGGCGGACGTCTAAGCAGACGAACAAGTAATCATTCAACAATGAAGAGGATATAATTTTAAGTGTTTCTGATTTTATTAAAGTGAAGCAATGATTTATTATAACATTTACCTATATAAAAGCCAAGCTAAAAACGAACGCCTCGTCTCCACACGCAAGAGAGTGGAGTGCATTCGCGATGCCAACACTTTTTATCCAGTAAAATGAGCCGACTTTCCACTTCTCTCACACAGACTAAAATATTATTTTTCACTCTATCTGCAATAATTTGTCTTAAAATTTAATCAACCCAGTGCACATTAAGGTCGTGTATCTTTAAAACAAAATTACCCTTAACTTTGCTGCTAATCTAACAGCTGGAAGTTGTTATACAAAAACCATTTCATATTAGTAAATTGCGTGCTCTTCGGACATATTTTCAGCAACTCAATGACCACCCTTACTATGCCCATCACTGCACAAATGCGCATTAAGATAGATTTTCCCTTCTTTTAATGTGTTGCTTTTTCTACGCAGTTGGAAGTCGGTCTGGCCGGTTCGGCTCTGCACGCAGTAATGCAAGCGAGGGTTGTGATGAAAAAGTGTTTATGCTAAGAATTAGGAAAGTAAGATGGGGAAAATGCGTTAACAGAGGATCAAGTGTAGGGAACTACGTGGCAACGTCATTAAGGTTCGCGCTCTGATCGGAATGCAACTTCAGGGAACATTAAAAAATGGTCCCATCGAGGTGAAAGTGGTGGGCAGTAATTTCAACCCACATACCTCTCACAAGCGTAAGAGCAAACAGTTGGCATACTGGTCATTTTACATTTAAAAAGCAATTTTTAGGCCACCTTGACATTTTTGTTTGACAATAAAGCAGAAATGTGTGCTTCCCACACTATTACCGCACAAAAGAACCATCATTCTCGGAATAACCTCAAACACATACTTGTTGTGCATGTGCTGCTTCATCCATTTGCTCACTTCTTTCGATTTAATTTTGCAGGCCCTTAAGGTCTCACTCGCTAGGCGATACAGCCTCCGGGCCATGGCAGTAGCTTCTCAGTCGTCATTCACAGGCAATATGTATCCTTTGCTAATGTTGTGACCTCTCTCAACTTTAGGAAAGAATAGGGCATTGCAATCATGCTAAAAATTACAATTTAGTCATTAATAGACAATACACTAATTTTACTAGTGTACTAGTCAACATTGCCCGACAAATTCGGCAACAACATTTGGCTTTATCCTGAATGTAATAAACGGCACACTTTTGCTGCTTCAAATAATTTTCAAAACTTAATTAAATAATTAAATTCCCGACCACAGAGATGGGACAATAAAACAGTGTTTGCTTACTGCTTTGATGCAATGAAATTGATGTTCTTTTTAATTTTGGCTCCTGACGGTGGTAAATTGAGTGGAGGCCAAAAAGTTTCGAAGCACAGTAAATGAAAACTTTTAAGAGACCAAATGTACGGGATGCTTTATCCATCCACCTACGGTCCCTGAGGAGGATGACTTGCAATGTTAGAAAATAACTTCGGAATTTTGAGGAATTATGAAAAAAGGGATGAGTTTTATTGGTGATGATGCTCTTGGGTAGCACACAATCACAAAGACTTTGCTGATGCTAGATGCAATGATTTTTATGAAGCAACTTGAAAAAACGAATAAGCTTGTTTTAAATGCACAAAAACTGGTTTTGTTTTTAAACTTGTAGTTCTTGTAGCACGAAAATGTCCACCACTGCGTGTCTGTTAGAAAACAACTTTGTAATGCCCCGAGACTGCTCTGAAGGCAAAAGAAGACATAATACTTAGGCAGATTATGCACCATCAGTGTGCAGAAGGTCTTGGCACGGCTCAGAGCTTAAGCCGCCTGGCAAAGGTACAGTGGCGGAGTCCTGCATAGTCTGCCACCGAAAGAGGGAAATAAACAAGCAATTAAGGCACAACAATTTCGCAATGTATGTCTAATGCATAAGTATTATAGGGGTTCGACATTTTTAGCCTTATTTTGTCGGTTGCGGATAACTTAACTTAACTTTTTTAAAAATTTTTTTCGTTATTTATTTTTTGAGGCGGTAGACTCTCTACTTCGAAGAGAAGACAAACTCACTGCTGTAGGCAAGTTGGAGGCAGCAGAAGACTTGTAAGTTTACCTAGGTGAGGAGAACATTTCTGCAGCTTCTAGCATGAATGAATCACAATTCAGAGGTTGTTATTTACGAACACGTCCGTAAAGTAACTTAAAGGTGGTAATTAATGCAAAAAGACAGGTAATTAAGTCTTACGATCAATTATAAGGGCTTAAAATACAGGGTGTTTGACTGTCTGATAATCCCTCTCAAACAACAGATAGTATTTTAGTAAGATTTAATCGTCGGTTTAACTACTTTTTACAAAAACAATGATCATTGTATTAATATTGGGTTCTTAAAACTCCAAAAATTAAGTTTAGACCACACAGAACTTATCCTATTTTCTGAATTTCAGGTGCTTAGAGCAGGAGTCTCCGACTCTACAGCTTTGCACAAGAACGCTGACCCACTTACTTAAGCTTCAAAAAGATGAATTTAAATTTGCAAACACCTTTTAGTGATGGTGGAGAGAATTTATGGTCAAGCTTTAAGGAAACCATGTGGAGGCATAAGATTGCTATTTAAAATCAAAACCTTTGTCGACGAGATACAAATGCACGAGTTCTAGCTGTACAAGAGGTTTTGGCTCAGGAATCGACGCACTTAGTTCTGTTTGCTCTCGTTTCTGTTCCACCGTCATTTTCTAACTGCCTATTTCGTCGCTAGTAGTGAGACTGCCCAAGGGATCTGGTTAATGTTTCGCTCCTACCTCAAAATGAAAGCCTTCGGTATGTGACTTGATCTTGCGCTATTTTTAAAAACAACAAGACAATCTGGTCGGTTTGTTAGCTTTAACTCCCTCTCAAAGACAGCATAAAAGTGGTACCTTAGAAGTAAGGTAGGCGATTGTGTAGATGGATTATTTAGAAGGACCCTTTGGTGCATTCGGCAATTTAGTAGTAACTATGTCAGTCATCATAAGCAAGTCAGTAAGCAAGCAAAGTCTTGCAGGACACATTGCGTAATGCATGTTAGTGAGATCCTTCGTTTCCACCAACTTCTATGGCTCTTCCTTCCTAAGTGCAGGAAGTGCTAACATAATGTTTTACCCACATTCTTGACCTTTTAATCTCGAGAGTGATACTAACTCGTTGTGGTCAAAAGTAGAGAGTCTTCTTGACCTTGAATCTTCCAATCTTAAAATGACCTAAGCAGCTAAATTGTCTTTTTAAACTACATTCATACGGTGCATTTTCCTACCACGCCTGCTACAAATACTAGACAACAAATTTTAGAGGACTAGAATTTCGGGATAGAAGGAAAAGATGCGTGAACACAGGATAATATCGAGCGTCTGCACATGTCTCCAGCGATTACAAGAAAACGTCGTGACTGATTCTGCCAAAGATTCGAGACAGGTTTAAAAAATGGCAATTAAATTTACTTAAACGAATTTCCTATAAATCTCGAAATGGCTAATAAGCGTGTGGGAGGGCCTCTTAACTGCACAAACCATTTCCTCAATAATGTTCTTAAAATGCAAAAACAGTTAAGGTAGCTCTATTTTCCTATCGTCCCAAAGCGATTATACGGGTTCGGCTTGTTATCTGCAGCTGCCACCTAAAACTGTAGCAAACGATTTGAAGCAAATAAAGCAAATTCTTATCATGCTCTTGCGACAATTCAGCCTTAATTATTGGACAGAATAACAAAAAAGCGTTATCGAATACTTTAATTAACCCTTTTTCAAATGCCTCGGCGCCCGATTTTGCACGCCATTTAATCATCCTGATAAATAATAAGTGGCGTGCCTAGGCAAATGAAACTCCCTTTATTTCTGTGCCTTTTAGCAAAATATTTATCAATATTAATTTTTGGTTGTTGTCATGCCATAGCCGAGGCGCGAGTAATATAATAACTAAAATAAAGACGGCCCTTATTGCCTGAGGTGATTAACAAAAGCCTATTAAGATATTCAAGAGACTCAGAAAGATTTAGTAGTTAAATATGAAGGGTATCAGCCTCCATGGAAGGTTTGCAAATGCCATGACATACTTTTGGTAACATTTGCATCAGACTAATGAATAGGGACATTACAGATAATTGTAACAGTACCAAATCCTCTGAATGATTAAGGTAATAGTCCAATTTAGAACTTGTACATCCATTGTCAAAATACTGGTTAAGATCTTTTAGGTCGTTTTGCGTTTAGAGAATGAAAGAAATGCAAGATGTCATATTATACAAAAATACACATTTGTATGCATTTACAATAGCAAAGTAGGCTGCGCTCATGTAAAAGCATTCATCTTCATTTCAAACCCTCCTGCATTTGCAGCTCAATTTGTTCTGCCTCCTTATTTCCATGGTTAGCTGAATCAGAGGACTCTGGTTTGAGACGAAATTGCTGTTGCAGGTCTAAATGGGGCGATAAAAGATTCCTTTCATGGTACAAGGGCAAAGGTTCCACCGGCCGTTTGTGCCTTTGGTGATTTCTACATTCAATCGGGGAGTAGACACGTACAATATAGGCCTCATTCTTACACGATCTTCGCTCCTCACAACAACATACCGAAAATATGTAAGCGCACAAATGGCTTAGACCTCTGCGTCTTCGAAAACGCTGGAGGATTCGTCGGAATGTGCGCCTAGTTGTGCGTCGGAAGGTTTGCGAGACCATGAAGTAAAGGAAAAAGTTCACTGCACAACCAAAAACTTGCAGAAAGTTTGTCCACTCAAGGAGACGGTTAAGAATGAAGTATTGCTGAAGCAGTTGATTATTTTCACTTATTCTGTGACCAATTTTGTCGATCAGTTTGAGACAAACAAACTGAACTATTCCAAAAGGTGTGGAGAGGAGCAGAAATGCAAAAATTACAGCCAGTAGTAGAGGCGTAACTCTGTGAAGAGCTCGAGGTCTTAAATTGTGACAACGTGGAACAATTCGTTGTTGAGAGATTGAAGATGGTGGTTGAGCACTAAAGACTTTTTGTAAATGTGAAGACTCTGCAGGCCGATTGTTAGGCGTGCTAACGGAGGAGCTAGTCTGCGGTCTAGTCAGCTTTAATTGCTCCGCATTCTCAAAATTTTCGCAGATTATTTCGCTTCTTTTACAAGCAACTATTACAGAGATATTTGTTACCAGTACTGCTATAAAAGGCCCAACGTTGGTGCAAATAATGTGTGCAATGTTGTAGATGTCTTTCAGTAAATCGGAATGTGGGTAAATCCGGTCGACAATATGCACAAACTTAACGTCTTTGACGATTGGAGTCTCATGTTCAAAAGGATCAAATTCTTCATAATCGTATTGAAGGAATAGAGGAAAATTGAAGATAAATGCAGCCAAGTAGATGGACACAATAGCACAGATGACACTTCTGCAGCGAAGGTAGAAGCGGGACTTTAGAGGCCAGCAAACGGCCAGGTACCTGAGAATGGACACTAGAACTACCATCCAAGCACTAACAGTGAGGAAGGTGGACACAAGACCTGGGCCAAACAACGTGTAGTATAGCATAATGTCGCTCCTTTTGTAGGTTCTTTTAGAGTAGATAAGAGGAAGGGTTGAAAGGCAAATGCAGAAATCGGCGATTGCTAGACCCAGGAGGTTGAACCGTGCTGAGCGCTCTCCACCACCTACAGGATGCGATCCCCGAAGTTGAGTGAGGACGATGACAATCATGCAGTTTGTCACCAAACCCAGACAGGCAACAGCTGTCAAGAGAATCTTCACCACGTTTTTTGAGGCGTCGTAACAAAATCCAGCTGGTTCCGATAAGGTATTATTGCTGGGAAAATCAGCAGAGAAATTCAAAGATCCCGATATAGGCACCGATATTATGTCTTCCTACAAATGCAACAATGTTTAAAGTTTATTTCTGCTGCATAAATGGGGAAACAAAATAAAAGCTAAATACTTTGTTCCTCCTTTCTGTGGTGCCAAAGGGTGTAAATATATCCGTTTGGGTGGTGGAAACAGATTGATAGGGTGGACTATAAGCCCAAAGAGATCTCCTATCCCACATAAAAACAAGTCATAATTAAAGCAATTCGGGCAGAAAATATGGTACCCATATGTAGATTTCTTTTGGTTTTTGGATGAAGCATTCTAGAAAAATCAGATGTAAGATTTGCCGTTGTTTGAGCGTAAATGGTCAATTCCTTGTTCGTGACGGCTAAATGAGAGCCTTCAATCTGGACTTTAGAATACCAGGGCAGCATAAATAAGGAAACGTGCACTATGAGTAACTCAATACATTAGCAGTATCAAACTTGAAAATATAATTATGTCCCCACGAATGCCCAATTCACCACCACCTCTTTGTCCGCTAAAACAAAGTAAGTAGCTACCGTAGTTTCACTTGAGGGTGGTTGCGCGTGTGTTCAATAAAATAAACGGGAACAAGCAGGTTTCAGTGTCTTCTGCCCATCAAAATTCCAGGCAATTATAGTGAAACGACGGGGACGCAATTAAATAGGTGCGGCATAATATTTATGTTGCTAAATTACTGTCATGTTACTTGGCCAGCCAAAACAAATGCGCGGTTTCAGTAGGCGAAATTACTGCAACATTAAGGCTAAAGTAATAAATTGGTTAAACAAAAGCGGTCGTTGTTTTAGACTGCATGTTGAATGAAATAGGAAGTGAGATGCTTTGAAAACTAAACGCTAAAATAAATCAACCCAAATTTTAATGTCTAGTACCAGAACGGCAGTGAATTGGCTTAATATAAAAAAGTTTTGCAATATTTTTAATTGGCCTCACCTCCCATTTCGGTGGGGCGGTTTTCACCAAAACAGATAAAGAGGAATCTCTAAAAGTCCATTTTAGCTAATTTGCACAATCATCTTGTTCAAATTTCTCTAATTAACTTCCACATACCTTTGACTCGTTGAGTCCTTTTTTACTTCTTTTAAGAACCTCTGCCGCGCATCCCAATGTTACCAGTTATGCGCAAAAGCCCATTAAAACCCCAAAAAATGAGGCAGACTCACACATAGGATAAGAGAACTTATAAAGAGGATACACGGGGTAGGAATATGCATGGGTTGTGTTAAGCAAGATGTCGGATGGTAATCGAACCTTTTAAATTAAGCGTTTGGAGGTCGGAAACCATGGCAACTCCTTCTGATTAGTTTTGGCATCAACTTAGAATCCAATGCAAGCAAGGTAGTTAAAGCATGGAGGCGCGACATCTGCAATCATCCAAGATGACTTAGTTTTCTAAGTTACTAATTGTTTTGTTAAAAGTAGGTGCGTATATGAATACGCATAGCATGATGTAGCAACCTGAGACTTCTCTGAGGACAAAATAAGACACAACACTGGGGCGGAACATGCATTAATGACAAGTAAAAAGGGTAAGGGCCACCAGCATGGCCTCCAAATCAGGCAGCCTAGTAAAAGCAAGCTCTACCACCAAAATCGAGAGTTACACAGTGTTATAATGGTGTCATTTTCTCCTTAAAGACGATGAATGCGAAAATGCTACGAAGTTCACTTATTGTCTACATGTTTAGGCTATTCATCACACCAAAGGAACGCTAAAAAACTTATACCCGAATGCCAAAATCGCTATCAGTCACAAAAGTTATTTTTCAAAAGTCGCTCTATTCGGGAATCTAATAGTGAGTTCTTGGAGCTGCCATTTATTCAGCCAATCCGTATTACTAGATGCGAACTGAGAAGCTGTAAGATAAAAAAATTACCGACGAGTTTTTTGATAAAGGCAGTAGGACACTTTTAAATCAAATGCGGTCGCCGCACAAGTCTGGGAATAAAATGCAAGAGAAAGAAAACAAAATTTGAATACTTCCCAGTTTAAAATTTCGCTGAGTGCGCAAACGCCTCAAATATGAGGTTTCTGCACCATATATTCGCCTTTCTACAAAAGTTGCCTAGAGTTTCAAATGATTTAGCAAAAATAGGTGCGGAAAGTCGCCGCCATCGTTACCTTACAGTACATGAAAGTAGAGACTCAAAAATAACAAATATAGTTAATTGTTACGAAGCGTATCTAGCTTGAACAAATGAAACTTATTCACTTGCGGTCATTTTTATAAAGTTTTAGAATCGTTAGCTTTCTGGCAGTTAATATATCGGAATTTAGCTGAATTCAAGTTAGCTCTAGTAGATACATCAATGAAAATGTCATCTTTATTTCAAAATATTCACAAATGGTTGAAATATGCACAATTTTTATTTGTTAGGATATATTTTTGCAGAATCAAGGAATAGCAGGTCTGGGAGCTCAAATGTAATGCGAAAGATTTAATGTAGCCTATGTTGTGCTTAGTGTGGAGCGGACTTTAAGAACATTCCAAAACGCAGTGAAGGCAAGGACCTACCGGAAGCATTATTGTAAATTAGCATAGTTTAGAGGCATTTGAGTTGACTTTCGATCGTTGCTGTGATGGGTAATTAAATTGGGGTGCCTCCGATAGCCAGGATGGGAAAATTGATAGGTCCACTTAGATGTGATTTTGCACTGGTTAGGGGGAGTAGACGAGACCAATGGAATGCCTCCTTGAATTGGCCAATGGCGTCGCCAAGGTGAAAGTGGCTAAGCAGTCCTTCGTGTATAGCAATTGGGCATCAGTTTGGAGGCCGAGTTGGTGCTATCTTTTCCACTTTCGGTACTTAAAAGTCTATTTAATTCCAAAAGCAACTCACAATCTTTGTGTTAGAATTTGTATTGCTTGAAAATGAGGGCGAGACATCCCGCTGAATTCAAAAGAAGAAATGATGTCACCTTCGATGTCATCAATTTAAGTTCCATTTACTTGCAACCGTGTTAGCTACAAGCGGTTGAGATGTGTCAGGTTATCTCACACCTCTTGATCCGTATAGACCAAGGTGACCCAAATAGTTAGAATAATTTAAAATTCCACTTCATGTAATTTAAGTACTTTTTACTGCAGAGACTGAAGCAACTGTTAGGATTTAGGCGATTCCAGTTGCTGCTACGACAGAAACAGGAAATTGTGCATCCACGATAGTAAGTTATTCTATGCCACAGTTCCTTCGAGTGTCTTCAATTCATTTTTGTATGTTTGTGGTCCTTCGTAGAGGTAAATTGCCATATAACTTGCTACAGAGAGATTCCTTCAAGCTAAAATCTTAAGTAAACCACAATGTGCTCCACTTGTGTGTGGACCATGTGGCTGGTATTATCGCTAGTTTACATCTGATGCCTCGACGCAGTTTTGAGTGTGGTATTTTTATAGCGTCTGCTAAAAGCCTTTGGGGGATGGTGTGCGTGTTTAAAAGTGATTGCTTAACGACTATCAAAAAGAGGTTTCTTGTGAGTTAATCAACCTGGAATCTTGTTGTGTCTTTTATATGTACGTTCAGAGGGGGCAGATTTCTATGCAAAGGTCAAAAATGATACGGTGGTTTCGCTTTTTGCAGTTGTCTGTACATTAAATGAAGTTACAAACGACTGCCAGTCGCGGTCACATGGAGCAATCAATATTCATTCAAAACCAGCAAAACTTCCCGATTTATTACACTAATAATAAACTGCGAATGTGATCCACGGAAATGTAGACTACCAAGTAAATTTGCTAAATTACGGAGCATAAAATTTTCGTCATAAATACTGCCACGGGAATCATAAATTTGCCTATGTGTGGCTCTTCGAGTCGCTACTGAGGTAAAATTGGATCATATTACTGAGACAAAAGCATTGCCGAGGAGCAGAGATTAAAGAGACTACTGAAATAGCCCCTAGTCAAAGCCACCAAGCTGAAGTACAATAGAGGCATCTATTGAGCCCTTGTATTCAAAAAAATGTTAAACAAGCAGTTAAAGCGTTACACAGTCTTGCTATCCTTTTGAGCTTCGTCTCCAGTGATACCCTGGTCCGAACTACCGCGACGGCTATCATAAAGTAGTCAGTGCTGGAAGAAAGGCGCTCGCAAATTTTGCGTGCAGGTGAGAGGATATATGACGGCAATCTTAATGACTCTACTGGGCAAAACCACTAAGTCAAATATTTCGTCCAGTAAGAAAATGTACTGACAACCTCGTTTGATCAGCGCTAGTGCTAAGAACACGGGCCCATAAACAGAGACATTTAATGAATGACGTAGCTTAAAATGCTTTCATAGGGCAAGGCTTCACGTGCAACCCTTCCAAACGCTTTGTTTGTAAATCAGTGCATCCTGACCGTGTAGCAATCAAGGTTTCATCTAGCTGGTATAAAGGAGAAGAAAGTTTCGCGTGTTTGCTTTCTTAATCCTGTCTTATAGGCACTTTAGACAGTTCCATTGCAAATTTTTGCAAATGGTTTACGACTTCTGTCGCTTCTGTTGATACAAAAGTGAGGAAATTGTCGAAGGTAGACATCATTTTAACTCTTCTGTTAGGAATTGTTACGAATTCTCCAATCCCCAGAACGCGCCTTTCTTCGTAGGGTTGAGGTTTAGCATTTGGCAATAAAAATTAAAGTAGTTGCCCTAAAGGATTGGATTTGCATTTCAATGCCATCAATTTAGCACATCTATTCTTTTCTGAGGCCTAGAAGACTCATAATACTAGGGCAAAAGCGCTTTGGCTATGCGCAGAAGAGTTAAAAGGCTACTGGTACGCCCTTGGGCGATGTCACCCGGCGGCAGTGCAAATAGCGGAGCCCTTGATACCGCATAGCAAAAACAGAGCGCTATACATTATATTAAATTAGTTTGGCCAGTATTTAATTTTTCTTAAAAAATTTACCTGGGAGCCATGCGTAGCTCTATTAATGGCTATGGCGAGTGGTTTAATTTTACTTCTATATTGGGATTAATTAATGCTATAAAATTTCGAGGGTGCCGTCAACTGGTGAATGAATTATATTCATTAAAAGGAATGAGGGAAATTTTTACTATTAACTTTGCAAACACAGAATAATTTTATTAGTTAGCAGGGCAAAAATTATAAAAATTATAAAATTTGCCTTTTATCCATTTACGCTACTGCCCGTGACAAATCAAATTAATAGCACCGCCTTAACAATTATGGGAAGTTTGTCACTTCTCTCCAATTACTTACTCATCAAATGAGCAACAAGAGCCCAATTTTTATGATTGTTTGTTTATAGCCTACACTTTAAAATTTAACGTAGAATGCCATATCGTTGCTCGACATTTGCTCAGAATGTTCATCAATGTAGCATTGCTTCTAGACTTTAAGGGATTTTCACTGCTCATTATGCCTGCAACATAATATTAACGCTAAAAAGTATCCACATACGCTGCAATTTTTCTTGATGGTGACGGCAATATGGTATCTGTGATCTCAGAAATCCTAATTTAGCTATTCAATTTCTTTACTGAACATTGTAAGCAGCAATACGAGCATATAGGTCAGAGCTCTGATCCAAAAGAACTTAAATGACTAATCAAGGCTGATTTAACCACCTTCAAAGTAGACTTTACCAATAGAGTTAGTCATACCCTAACAATAGTACGTTAGCATCATTGGTAGGCACCGAGAAAGACGGCTTTGCGAGTCGACACTGCTTTGTTAACGTAACTTACCTTACTGGAGGAAACAAGCACTAACGCATTAGCACAACTACATTGAAAATTTGAAATTTTGGAACATAAAAGCGCAAAATTATGTGATACCTTAATGCAGAGCTGCCGAAAATTTGAGTAGATGAAATCCCTTCTTCTTGTGAGGAACAAACAAGAGATTGGGGATGGTCGTGATCATACCGTACATCGATCACCTGTTTAGCACTAAGTTTTTTGGTCACACTGGCACTTAAGGCTCCGCCTTTGTACTTCCGCTGGGCGGCATGGCCTTTGAGCCCAATCAGTAGCCTCGCAGCTATGCTGTACGTCGACAAGCCATTTTCGGCCATAGTACGATGACTACTTCCGACCTCAGTAAAGGTATGGGACACTGCATTGGTGCCAGTGGAAACCAGGCCTAATCGTGGTGTACAACTACGTTACGTGACTAAAGAAGGATAGTTGTTGCAGATGAGAGGCTCTGTGACAAACCCTAACAGAAGTGTTGATAATGGCATCTTTCTTTGTCAATTATTTTGTGCCGTGGTCTGCAGGAACTCTAATAATGCCAGAAGCAACACCAACCCTGATTCATTTAGGAAAGTTTGTTGCGAGGTCATCTACATACCTGTATGAGCCACCTCATTAGCTGGATAGAACCTAAATGAATAAATGACTGGGTTCTACTTAAGTGAGAACAAGGTCGTAATGAAAATCAGCGATAAAATCCGATAGCAACAAATTAACCTAAAAATCCATCCTTTACTAAGAGAATCCACTTCAAGACCACCATTCTTACAGCTAGTAATAAACACGCAAAATGTCTCGCACATTCCTCCTTCCCCCATACAATTCACAGACAGAATGAGAGTCCAGTTCCAATGGAATTGCCAAAAAGGAACTGTGGCACTGCAATCAGATGAATTTCTAAATGAAGATATGCTTTGTTTATTGCAGCGACTACACTTTGATATCAAACCAAAAGTGTCTCCATGGACTACGCCTAAATGATGTAGGGGACTGCGTAACGCTTTTATTATTCGTATAACTCTTCGTTTTTGTATTTGGACACTTTAACCTCCAACATTGTACCCTCACTGTACAGCGTAATCTCTGAGCTATGCTGGCAATAAATCTTCTGTATTAGTATTTTAAACGTGAAAAGGGCTATAATCACTACAACCGTTATTTTCCATTAAAAACTAACGAAATATTTTAAGCGATATACATTTAGAACATCAAATTCATCGCCATAGGTGGCAATTTTGTCCTATTGAGAGGGAAAGCGGCTAATTTTATGCTTCTATTAAACAGTGCTCCCAAAACATATCCATCAGTTATAAAACGTACTATGCACATTGTGTCACATGTGATGCGGTCTCTCCGATGTTATCGCGACACACTATGTTAGCATTGAAAAAGGCATAAATTTTTTATACTGTGCCACAAATGCAACTGTCCATACGTGTATTTTAAAAAATGGAGGACTTAACATTGATAGCGCCATTGCCGTCCCGTTGGCTTTGTCGAAGGACAATCAGTGCTGTCTTGAGCAATTCAACTAGCCTAAACTAAACCTTAAAATAGACTAAAAATTTTTTAAGCCCAAGTTGCTAGAAGATGTCTGAGGTAATTTTGCAGTTAAATCTCTAAGAAGTAGTCTACTTTTAATCGTGCTATGGCGTCCCAAGTCATTTCCGAAGGTGAAAGAAATCATGCTGCTATAGGAGAGTATAAAACTCCGCAGGCCAGGCCACCCAGGCGATGTACGATGGCCGAGCCTTAAGTTCCCGAGAAACCAGAACGAAGGGTTAAACAAAGTATTAGAGCACATTAGCCCCTAACATGAGTCATTTTATCCTTATCTAATAAATTTTTGCAAAGAAATGTAACCACATTGCATGCATATCAAAGAGGATATACAGGAATTTGGATGTGTCCAGATTGCTTCTACTAATGTGCGTTGTTTGTAAACAAGTTTAAATTAGAAGCATTCGGGGTTGAAGCAGTACGTTCAAGCCAATAAGTATTTAAGATAGAATAATGAAACAAGATATTCCTATGGAGGATGTTTAATAGCCTCTTGTACATTGTCGTCTCTTATCACCCTGCTGACATTTTAAGGACACGGTTTTATGGGTATTACCTTGAAGGTCCATCTGCTTCACTTCTCAAGATAAAAGCATGCATGTATATCAAAATACTTCGTAAATTTTTTGATGATGAGTGAACTGGAGGTGTTTACAAGGTGGCTTAAAATAGATCATGATGCCTTCCTATGCACGTAAAATTAACTCTTGGAAAAATGGCAGAAGAAAAGTTGTTAGAATCATTGTTTTTGCGACCAGAAGAAAGATGAAAGATGATCTTAGCCAATGAGATGAAAAAAGTGCAAAGATTCACGAAAGCATCTTAAAATGAACATCTTGAATAAATTTTCGCATTACTGCATTCAATTAAAGGGGTTTTGGATAAGGAATCAATGTTTAAGCGGTTTTGATAAAAAATTTTACTTTCAACGTAATTGGCTACAAGTCCTTTTCAATTCCTAGATATGTGATACACAATGGAGCCACCACATTTGGCAAAATAGGATTCACGAGGACGAAGTGCGTTACACTAAGTACATTCTAAAGGTTAAAGATGTCAAAATAATAAGGGGTATTTGTATTGACAGCAGACAGATGGAAGGAGGCACTGACACAACTCGGAGGCCATGACGATCGTTGGACTTACACAGGGCCCGAGACCCCAAACCGAAAAGTAAAACAAACAGCCAATGTGTTAGATAGTCATTTTTTCCTTTTGGGTCTAACACTTTACACTTCCTTAAATCAACCTCCTGCTTCGACATTCACAACGTACTCGGCGCTTTAAGGCAAACATCTACGAGCTTTCACGCAGCGGAAAACACATTTGACTAAAACCTCTCTGATAAACCTTAACAATTTTACTGAATTTGAAGTTTTTTGCTTGGGAGTTCTTTCGGAGGAAGAAGGATGTGCATTGTCTCGCAGATGTCTATCGCTAGTCACAAAAATATTGGCCTAGCGACAGAGTCATTAAATAAATGGCGAAGTCTAAAGTAGTTTTTTGGGATAAGGTTTTGCGGCCACTTCTTCTCATCATCTTGTTCTCACTTTAGTGCTGCCCGGCCATAAACATCAAATTCTTATCCAGCTAGTATAAGTGGGTGAAGGATAGACGTGTTCGCTTCTTTGATATCTTCGTACAGTCACCGTGCACAGGTCCGTAAAGAAAATTCTACGTGGTTCAGGGCTGGTGTCGCATTAGTTGCTTAAATTATCCCTGCTGAAGCGGGAATTGAATTTAATGTCAAAAACGAAAGTCATTTTCAACCCTTATGAAGGGGTTGTCACATTTCCTTTCATTCGCAGCACATGCACAACCTTCGTCAAGCACAGCAATCAAAGCGCATGCTCTTCAAAATCGGATTTTCTTTTTACCGCTACAGATGCAATGCTCTGGAAACACTTTGAAGTCGAAAGTAATAAGCATACCATGGTAGAATATGATTGACAATGTATAGGATGGCTAAAGGGGTACTGGCGTGACACTTAAGCCAAGCCACCCAGCGGTAGAACGGTGATCGGCTCTTAAGTGCTCTCAAAATCAAAACTTGAATTTAAACATCTATTTAAAGTGTAGTGCATAGGCGTTAAGGCTAAATGGCAATTTTGTAGAGCACGGAAACGTTTTGCAATCATTTTTGCCGAATGCGCCATTAGCCAGGCTATGATAACAAAAATCGTATCACGTAAGAACGAAAAAACAATGTAGGCTAAGGATGATAAAAGCGCCTGTTATCAAGGCTGATCTTTTTATGCAGCTTTAAGAATCCATACAACTGCGGAAACAGTTTACGACGGCTCCTCAGCTTTGTCCCAGTTGTGCAATTTCAAAGCGATAGGGGCAAGGATTTTCAAATATAATCTTTGACTAATAACGTCGGAATTTGTGGATCATTCGTGAAAAGCATCCTAATATTAGCATGATTATTTGGTGACTTCAAAAGTAGTGTAATAATCTTCTTAAGAAAACACCAAGGAAATTAAGCGTATTCTGTTAAGTTATTGTACTCAAAGTCCTGAATTTGCTAAGATACTCCACTTTTATTGGAAGATTAAAGACAACTTTTAGTACCATGGGGATTAGAGCCTTGGTAGGAACCATTAACTGATTTCTGGTCCCAGATAGTAGCGGCGTGGGAGAATAAAAGAGAGCATTCATTTATATTTAATTTAGATGTCAGCTAAGATGACAGGAACGCTGTATCTTTCCGTCATCTCTTCGAGATTCAGTTTTTTCCATAGGAGTTGAACCGAGAAATACAGATCGGTCTGCGTACAAGGGGTCAAATTCTCAGGAGTACCTTCACTCATATAGGTAAGAAAAATACTTCAGATACCATTTTCATGCGGTTTTATTCTTCGGTGTTACGGAAATGTGCCAAAAGAGCGAGAGCAAAATGCAACACTTTTTCAAACGTCAAAATTGTCATTGAGAAAAAGGTGCTAAAACAGCAGCCATTCTAAGTTAGGACAAGATGAAAGTAGTCAAAAATATAACTTGTGGGAAAAGCATTCTTCGAATTTTGGAACAGAAGCATGTTTTTCAATAACATCTACAAATGGATTTATGTGCCGAGTGAATCGTGTAAAACGTACCTCCGAAGGCTGAGCAGACCATTCAGCATCTACACAGATTTTAAAGCAAAAGTATTTGTTAATTCATAAATGTTTATATCATGATTTCTGACGATCATTACTAGCAATCCATGCATATTGAATAAAATGCATGCACAATGACAGCTTAGATTCTTTAAATTAGCAGAATGACTAACTTTCTTCATTGACAAACCTAAAAGCATAAAAAATAAAATTTGCATAACTTCTCCCATAATTTACTTGGTTAAATGTTCATTTTGGTTTTGCAGGCACTTAAGACTTCGCCTATGTAAAACTGCTGAGCTACAAGGCGATTGGGCCGTGCTAGTGGTCCTCAGCCCCTCTGATGCGAGCAGTGCTTGTTGTGTCCTAGCAATGAAATCTGTTTCGTTTTCAGAAAAGACTTACTGACCCGCAGTGGTGACAGTGGTAAGCAAACCCGTCCCAAAAGTACAACAATCCGGATTTTTATTGCAACACGTTAAACCTTAGCGTAAAGTAGTAGGGCGAAGGCTGCGGAAGGTGGAATCCATAAAGAGCACTAACAAAAGAGTTGAAAGGCCGTCTGCTTGCAAAACTACTTCATTTCTCTGTTATATAAGAATGTTATCAACAAGTGAATAGATTTTAGCCTTGAATCATCTGGAAGGGTCGAAACAAAGGCGTCTATATTAGAGTGAACACGTGAAACCTCTCCTACCCGTCTGCTAGCTGAATAGAACCTAGACAGATATGCTTGAACAGCACCGAAGAATGCAGCAATGAGGAACAGACACAAAGTCCAATCCCCACAAAATTATTATAAGCCCCGTACCTTATTAAATAACTTTACTGCTAGGCTAAGGTTCTTGCCACTAAAGATGAACACACGAGATAGCCAGCATATTTCCCTTTCTCTCAATACCATTACTGAAGAGGAAAAAACTCTTGATTTTATCGAAAGTGACTTTTGCGGTTAGTTTTTGGGTGCTTTTCTTATGACACTGACGACACTGTACTGGTCGGCGCTAGAGGTTGAAGCCGATTAGATCAGGAGACGAGAGATATTTACCACTTTACTTTTTAAGTTATTTCTCCATTTTGGTTACGCAGGCACCTGAGGCGTCGTGACCCGCGCCAGTAGACCCCATTCAAGGCCTCCTTTAAGTTGACAATTCACATTCTTTTTTAACACCTAGAAATGACTCGGGCTACCATAGTAATAAGGAGGTGAGGCAATGACTGCCCAGTAACTTGCGGAATTTCACCCTAGAATCTCTTTCATATGTACAAAGTGGTGAAAGAACACTGTTTTTACCCAACCGAGCCCTGGAATTACCACAATAAAATGTTAATTATCCATATCACAACAAATTTTCGTGTAAATTAGTAAGCACAGTACTTAATCAAGAAAATGTATTTCATTCAAGTGACTTTAGTTGCTTTACCATTAGTCACGGCAGTATGCTAGACACCCATTCTCGGGAAAAAGGTGACCCGATTAATTTTGATTTAAAAAGGAGAAGACCAATTTGTCCTTAAATGCACTCACACATCCCCATTTTTTTTGCAAAAAACAGCATTCCTCAGACACTATAATTATCTCATACATTTCTGCATTTTCTAAGCTTTTGGAGCTATTTGGAAAGTCGCGAAAACCAAAAGTACACTTGAATGACAATTCAACCAATGGAAGCGACTTATTTTATTTGGAAATTCAAGCTTTATTCTTTGTGGAAGGATACATTGCATAAATTACTCTTGACAGCGTTGTAAAACCTAAATTTAACCCCCTTGTGTCGGTTTCGCGGGCTGTCAAAGTGCAGCCACCGTACTTCCGCTAGGTAGCAATCCCTCGGGGCTTTGCAAGTAGCCCCAGCCCTTCCGTACGTTAGCGTTGTAGTTGCTCTCATAGATTTTGGAACGTTTTCGATGGCACAAAGTCTTGGTGAGCTACAATGCAAGTCTAATTTCAACTGACAAACCCAAGTTGGATGTGTGTGGTTGCAATGAAAAGATATTACGTTGCACGAGCTTTGCCCTTATACATCCTTCAGCTCTAGAGGTCTTCGGTCAGCCATTCCTTACTAGGGGAACAAAAACTCTTGACCTCTCTGCAATATATACCACTACAGTAAATCTCTGTTAAATGCATTGTATATCAAGCCACTCACCATTCTCTCTCCAAAGATTTGAAGCAATGAATTGCTTATAGTTATGCTTATCCAAACATTAACCATTTGGGTAGATGTGAAATACTGAAGTCTCTGAGCTTGTGAAAAAGCAAAGCAGCCATCCATTTGTCTGCGCTGTTTTAGATATACATATTTTGATAACATGCATGGGCTTGTAAAAAATATCCGTAAACAACAATGGGGCACAATACCAGCGGTTTAGTTGGCGCATTTTAGACGCTTTATAAGTGAGACATTGTTTTGATTTAAAATGAAACAAAACTGAAAAGAAGCTGCGCAAATTTTTTGAGGTAAATAGAAGTGCAAGTGTGGAATTTACTTCCTAATTTTTATGGCTTTTCAGGCATTGGTGAACTTTAGTTTCCTCTGAAATCCTATTTTCGGACCGATGTTTTGGAAATGAGTCGGCTTGTAGTGCGGATTTCATATTCAACTAGACGTTAGAAAAAAGGAGGAAACACATTGTCACATGCCTAGTTTGTACTGCTGTGGTCTAGATTCCTACCTTGCTCAAAGGATGAGCACGATTTCCTAATGCATTTAGTTCTTTTACAAAAGAGCTCCAAATTGTGCAACCAGACTTGCAGTTCCTTGATGTTGTCCTGGTAAAATCACGCCTCTCCAGCACAAATCTAAGAAGCTATTAGCACAGACTTCCATAAAACCGATTGCCTCAGCGTTAATTATTAATAAACCGCTTAGTTTTCTTGTCAAAGCACACACTAACGGGCATTTGCTTCCATTACTCACTCAGTGCTTAGAGACTTATGGCAACTTCAGGTGTTGAATGAGTAAGAATAGAAAAAAAAATTGAACAAAAAGAGATGTCTTTAATTTTTCTGGGAATAAAATCCAACATTATTGAAAATATCACCTTTTAACCGAAAAAGCATGCTAGTCATTTAACTGGAGCCATTTAAGTAGTATACGGGTGAAGTGATTTTTGTATAGTTCCATTGTATGCAACAAGTTGCCTATTTTGTGTACACTCATGGCATGAAACCGAATCATCGCATTCCTCGTAAAAAACTAAAGCTTTGGAGTTTACTATCTATGCCTATGGCCTACAAAGCATTGCTGACCTCAAGACTAACACATTCAAGTTCCACTTCCTTACGCATGACCTTCTTGGCACCATTTATCCTTACTTAAGCGTGCATTTTAGTATGGATGAAAGTGTACCGTCTACTCACTTTTTCCTCCTTTAGTATACACGAATGGTCCATTGTCTCTGATACAATCTCTACTCTTTGCAGTCCTCATTAATCCAAAGTGACAACTGTCATGCTAAATCGGGGAGAGAAAAAGTGAGTTAAGAAAGAAACTTCTATGCAGTAACTTTTGCTCCTTCTCTGAGATCTTTTGCTGATTTACCTGTAGAGTATATAAGAGGAATTACTGTGGAGGAAACAACTACTATCAGATAAAGTGTTATTCAGATGGTACCATTAAAGAAGAAACGTCAAAATACCTAGTTTGGAGCGTCGCACACTACTTATGACATTTTATGTTGTTAATTGTGGCAACAGACCTTTTTTCAACTGACCCAACGGGGTCTACTCCAACATTTTAGTTGACTGCATTTATAAAGAAATTTCATTTTTAGACTGATCAGAACTTAATGCTTACCAATTTGTACTCAATTAATTTTGCAACTTCGTCCGCATTTTACTAGTACCAGATCGACTAAAAGTAGAGTTTAAGTAGTAGTTGCCCACATTCCTTCTTTTCTCGTCATTTTGTCTTTATTTTATTGCATTCTAATTTTGCAGATTATTTTTAAACACGTGATAATTTGATGCAAATAGACTACATCGGCGTTTGCGGCATAAAAAACCAAACAGCTAGGACAATAGCCTCACTTTGTTGCAAAATGAACACTATTATCCGCCCACAGGGTGACGCAAACTTGTAAGCTTGGGTTAAAGTTTGCGATTATGCTTCCGGTGTGCATGTGACTTTAAAGGGTAGTGTTGGGTCTATAATATAGAATGTAGTGCGGTGCTTTGGTTGCCTATTTAACTCTTTGTCTTGGTTTCGCGAGCAACTAAGGCTTGAGCATTATTCTTCTGCTGGGCGGCATAGCCTTCGGACAACGTCAGTAGCAACTTTACCCCTTCCTACGTCGCTGATATATATTCTGCTTATAATTATGCATTCTGTTGATTTTGAAAATGATACATGGCACTGCAATGGTGGCAACGGAAAGCAAAGCTGCTTTTAAATGACATCTGTCCTGACACCGGTTATTGCATGCTAACTCTAACAAAAATTTTAGAAATGACATCCAATTTTGGCAATTACCTTGGCACCGTGTTTTTCAGGAGAGCCGCAGACCATCTCGAATTTGTCATTACAGAGCTGTCTGCAAAGCCTCTATGAAGATGCTAATTTAGCAAAAACGCATTCCTCCTCCACCCTTCTACTAGGTGAATGGAATCCAGATAAATATAATTGGATGGCTTTAAAGTGAGAACAAGGCAGTGAGGGGGAATGGTTGGGCAACCTTGCCTCTAAGAAACTGTTTTAAATTTCTTCTCTTATCCAAAATTCCGCTATTGGGTCAGTGGTATTATGACTAGCGACGGACATCTGCGCGAGAAGATACATCATTCTCACCCTAATAGATTATCCAAACGAAGCAAATATCCAAATTCAATAGAAATGGTAGGAGAGATAAGTGGCAATGCAGTCTTATCTTTTCGACTGCACGCGAATCCGATCACTGGTGCGGTCGGTTTGCGGGGCTTTTCTCACAGCATCGACTTTGTTGTTATGATTGAAATGGCGTTTGGCTGAGAGGAGCGCTCAAAACGGGGAGGAGCCAAAGTAATGCGTCAATTGTTTGTCGACTTCTTTGTTTTGTAACTGTAGTTCTAATTGAAGGCCATTCAATTAGCAACTCAGCCATCAAACTTAGTTTAGCCCGTTAACAGTGAATCTTCTTATGGAATTTTCTTATGGAAAGATTTTAAAAATAACAAATTTTTTATGGCTATACAATCGAATCTTGTGTCTGCGTTTTGCAACTTCCATGCGTCATTTACCTTGATCTATAAACAAAATTCCTAACATAAATGATGGTATTACCCTACGCTACAAGCCGCAAAACATTTTAAACCAACTGTGCATCGGTCTGGCATGGAATACTAATGAAAATAAACCGGGCAACGTTTCTACGCATTACTGACGTGTCAAAGCACTTTATGAGGCACCATTTCAGACGCTTAGTTTTAATTAATTTTACAAGTTTATACCTTAAACAGACTAGGGAGCCAATGGAGATGTACTTCACCCTCATTTCTTTCCATTACGTCGTAATAACGCTTTTTGAATTTGTTAAATTTTAAATCCTAGGTCTACCGCAGAAATTGGATTTATGGTCTTCTAAGTCTCATAATGACATCATCACGGATGCAAGCAAACATTTATTTATACTGTCTTAGAGCTTATTATCTCACCTTTTATCTATGCTGATAAATGTAATGCATGGTAGTAAGAATTATTTTAGCAGAGTGGTTTCTTTTGAAGCCCTTTCTTTACTAAATGGCCCTGCTTTTAGGTCAGCGGTAAGACGACAGGCGATGGACACATTAGATGTTCACATCGTTTACCATTCCTTGATGCAGTTCTCGAACAGGACATAGCTTCAGATCCTGTGGAGCCGCCAGGATGAATTAGTGGCGTTGCACTTATATACCTCCTCACCTGTATGCAACTTTGACGTCTGGCCGTGTTAATCCATTTGCGTTATTCTTACAGCATCGACTGCGTTATGATGGCCGACGTCGGACTTAACCGTGGGGAGCGTCGGTATCGACGCATCAAAGGAGGGGCGAAAGTCAGCATAGTACTTTGACTCGGATTTTGGTTACGCGGGCACTTAGGGCCTCCCGATTTTGCTTCCAATAAATGGCATTTCCTAAAAGCCAAACGAATCGTCTCTTCCCTCTTTCTTTTAATAAAACGAATGAGCGGAAAACAATTTCGCGAATTCTTTTTTGAGGCGACATGTTTAAATTGTTTTTGTTTTAAACCAGGAAATCCTTTGAGGCAAAGCGGGGATCCTTATTCGTCACTTAAAATTAACGTAATTCACCAAAAAATACCCCGAGGCGAACCAAAAACAAACGGTGAAGTAATTAGTGGTTTAGGCGTGTAAGTATGCGTGAAATGATTATTTCTTTATCCTCTCGTCTAGTTCCCTAAACACGTTTCATTTATCCTTTTCAAACAAAGATATCTAGATAACACAGAAAAAACACGTTTTAAAACGCATGATTGAAATGTCGTAAGCTGCCTTTCAGCATTTGCCGTCAAGTTCTAGCGAACGGACCGTAGGCACCAAAAGAAACCAGCAAGGAGTAACTGGCCAAAAAGGCCTTTGCTCCAAGATTTTAGGATACTACTTTGAAATTCCTTAGTAAATTTGCAGAATACTACCGTTGTATGCATATTTTAGAGCAGACGAAGTAAAAGATTGGGTTCAAACCAGAGATGACAGAGACTCGACAACTGTCAGTGACATTTGCCAATGACTTGCAAAAGCTTCGGTGATCTGAGAAATATTTCAAAAGTTAATGCAACAGCCACATCTTCTAGGAGAAATGTGTAGGGATTGTACTTATATGCGTGAAGTATAAAGTAAAATTCCAAAGCGTTTGGAAGCGAATTTACCTTATTTTGAACAAGAAATGCTTCAGTGTATCACATTACAGTATTCCTGGACAGAATACTTGCAAAACACAAAAAAGCACCATGACCTGTCAACGCTGTCTTTGTCAGAACAATCAGATTTTATCGGAGGGTATTGCGAACATATGACAAATTCACAAAATGACTCCAGGGTCCCATTCATGTTGCGTGATAATAATACCAGTACAATTTTGTTGTATGTGGCCTTCAATGGGTTAATTGAAGAAGCCTCGATGAACAATAATTTCATTACAAACTCTTTTGATAATAAAAAAACCATTAAGAAAAGCAGCAGATTTTGCAAACATACGGTTTTATTAATTAAAGTAGCCTAGAACACAGCAAAAGCAACTAAAATTACAAATAGATGCTGATGGTGGGCCATGCTGTAAGTCTGGGAGTAAGCTACTAGTATTCCAATGAGAAATACTTTCCACTTCAAATAAAAATTCACCGTTTTAAGTGTAAAAGAGATTAGCGCATGCCATTCCTTAAAAGTAGAGCCTATGACTAAATGACTAGGCAATTATCGCATGTGCTATGCAATGTGTTACATTAAAGTACCGAAGGCAGTTAAATCCATTGTTTTTTTATTCTGTGATATTTCTTCTCTAAATTTATAACACTAGGGCGGAAAATGTACCGAAATGAGGGACTATTGCCATGGCCCAAAGGCCATGGTACTCAATTAAAGTATAGTGGCGGAGCCTTCTATGCAGACTCAAACAGACGATAAATGTTAAAAATGACTGACTATCAAAAGGCAATGCCCTTAGTGCTCTTTTAGATAAACTTGCTACTCTTCGCGTCACAGCAGAGAACATGCAAGAAACAGCCGCGATAGTTATGGAATTGGTGGTCGACTGGAACAACATTTGACTCTACCATCAATGACCCCTCACGACATTTTCACTGGATCTGGACTTCCGTCTCATTCAGGAATCGCTTGTCATCACGCATTTTTACCGCTAGTTGTAAGAGCATCCGCAGGGGTTGAGTGTTGCGTCTTTTATTTTCTTAACACTTCAGCCTTACTTTATCCCTGTTCCAGCTATATCTGTCTAAGCTATACCCAGCTAGTAGAGAGATAAGGGTGATGTCTAGTGTTGATTAAATGGGCATCTTCGCATAGACTTCATTAACAGCTCCGTAAGGATACTTCCAGACACTTAGCGGCTTGTTTCTCTTTTTTTTACTGACAACAACTCTGCAGAAAACAAGACCAAGGCAGTTTCGGGAACTAGATGTCAATTTTGACTACTCTACCGGAAGTCATTACTGACTCTCGCATCTACGGCATACGCCTTTCTTCCATTAAGCTAAGACATACCATTTAGTAATACAATTCAGGTAGTTCTTCAGTAAGATCGGGTGCGTTTTCTGTTACCACCGATGCGGCGATCTAAAGCATTCTTTTAGACAAATGGAAGCAATGCTATGGTGATGCATTGCCGTTGTTGGAAAGGACTGGGTGGTTATGACCGTGACCCGGAGGCTGAATTGCCGAATGAAAGTGTAGGTACAGAGCCTCAAGTGCCTACAAATGCAAAGCGAACAGTAGGTGTTACAGTAAATTTAATCTATAAAGTTTTGCTAGAAGATGCAAATTTCGGCTTAAAGATGTTCTGCTAAACTTAGCCTGGTTCACCAAAAACAATGTTCCTTCAAGCTCTCATTTTCTGCAATGTCAATAAAACCTTGCTGCCGTCGGTGTAACATGCCAAGTAGGTACTTTTTAAGCCTTATTGTTTAGACTGAGATCTACCGAATTGGCTCCGTAATCTTATGCGCAGGCATATTGGGATAAATTGGGATGACCTGCTTTCAAAAAATGTCTGCAAAGGTCAGTCTTGAAATAATTCATTTTCCTAATGCATACAAAACACATTCCTCTGGGAAATTTTGGTTACATTATTCCTGTATATGGGGCACAATATGTCTTAGAATTGCATCTATACCAGACCTGCCCCGTGAATCTTGATTCCTCACGTCTATAGGTCAAATGGGAGAATTTTGAGTCTCCTCCTTGTTGGGATTGTGGATTAAGATTCTAATCTATCTTCGACATCTTGCGATAGCTTTTTTATACCAGTTTTATTACCACCCATCAACTCGAGAAGCGCAGAATATCACTGATTGCGAACTTTTGGAAGAAGAGCTTAATTAAAGTTGACACTAATAAATGGCCATTATTTATCGATATTTGGAAGCTTAACATCACCTAAAGCATTATTTTAAAGAAAAATTCCATTTTTTAATTCAACAAGAGCCTATAACCTAAGTCTATTAATAAAACTCAACTTGTAGACAAATGCTCATCGCAGGTGCTGGGCGGACAAGAGTTTGATTTAAAAGCCATGAGGCTACAGGCTGGGATCGGGAGTCCATGCGGCTGGGTGATAGTGCAATTGCTGTACCATTCAGTGGCCTCATAATCAAAACAAGTTGTAACATATCCGCTCCCACCTCTTTGGTTTTGTCCCTGGACCTCCCTCTGGTCACCTCCAATATCAGTCATCAAAACATAGTCCATGCTGTAAGAATAGCATCTACGGGTTAACCGCGCCATTCATTGAATTTGCTTCCACCTAAGGAGATATCCTGGAACTAGAAATTTGTCACGTTTAGAAACTTAACTGAAGGAAGGGAAACTTGAAGACCATCTTGCCTCCATCGACAGTAGTTGGAACGCCGGTCTGATAACAGCCGTTTAGCATTGGACAGTGGTTAAAATAGTTTCATGCAGATGAGATCTCGCGTCTGTTCCTTAATGCTGCACTTTCCTCAGTTAAGTGCAATCCAGCCATATCTGCTTGAGTCCTATCCAGCTAGTAGTGAGGTAGAGAAAATGTCACGTAACGCGGACAATTAATAACAAACTTTTTCTATGTTTCATATCCAGGATTAAATCATTGGGTAAGGGCTTCTCCTCTAAACGGAGACCTAGGGTAGTTTTTGAAGTCAAACTTCATCAAAAGTCGCCGCAGGTTTTCCGATCCACATCCAAAGCCCTTCTTTATGTGCAATTCAGCAAGAGAAACTAAAGTAGTTGTTCTTTGAGATGGCGACCGCTTTTCACTGTCACTAATATAGGGCGTCTAGACCTCCCTAAAGACGCAAAAGGTCATAATACTAAGGTCAAATATGCATTACTGTAGCAACTATGGGCTGTGGAGCTCTCAAGATTGCCCCGGTGACTTACCGCTGCATAACCAAAGTGAAGAGCTGAATGAACGATCAAAATATTGCAGCACCCTACTCCTTACCACTTGTGTATGAAGTTTTATTTAGAAGTAATGCTTCGCTAAGCTAAATTTAATGCACTTAATCTACTGTGTCATGGTAGGGCTGCGCTTCATTGACTGCCAATGTGGGTGAGCAACAGTGGAGAATAGCTCATCGCACCATAACTCTCAGTAGTGTTTGTACTTATTGAAGCATATCGTTGCGAAAAGTTAAAGAAAGATACACGGAATGCAATGAGTAGGATGTTTGTGATTACTAACTCTTGAAAGTGGGATAAGAGGTTGAGAATTCCTTACCTCTTATCTGCCATAAAACGTATATTTATTACTTTTACGCAAAAAGCAGGGTAACACCTTAAATTACCATAGAGTTTCTTAGAGATTCGAGATACACAAAAGGTATTTTGTTACATGCTGACTAAAATTTGGGATCAAGCAGTAGTGTATAATTAAAATTAACTAGAAGTAAGCCTTTTGCCACTAAAGTAGTCACGTGACGTACAAAAAAGAAGAATTACAGAGAGGCTATAACCATATGTCTTGCGTCTGACATGTGGCAAGCTAAAACGCACCATCTGGTCTTGCCAAGCCACTATGCGATAGTGGACAGACGAAGCGTTTTAAGAATCTCAATCTTTTAAAGACAGCCCTGAGTACAAGCCTGTTGTGCCGAAATTTGCATAGTCGCAGAATTCGGAGCATATCACCGCCGGTCAAGCATTCGAGCTACTTGAACCTAGATGCTTAGCGTTTCAAAGTGGCGAAGAGAACCCACCTTCGAGACAGTCATTCTACTATAAGCTCGGTCATGGATGTCAAAATTCATCAAAACGGTAGAAGCTAAACGTCATTTACGATGTGTTTATATCCGAACAAAGGGGTTAAAGAAATCACTTGATTCGATATGACACAAGAATTATTCCCTTGTGTTAAATGCGGATGCTTAATAATTAGTAACGCTTGATCGACGTGTATCTGCTATACTTCGGGTGTCTATTTAACTCTGTTTCGCGGGCACTTAAAGCTCCGCATTTGCACTTCTGCTAGGTGGATTGGCTTGCGGACAATGATGGTAACCCCTCAGCCTTTCTGTACATCAACAGTATGCACGCTACCCCTTCCGGGAAGACTCGGGTTGCTAAATATCTAAATTGTAAGGTTGAACAAGTTCTAAGAATTGGGTTAAACTATTTCTTACGTAAGTTACACATTCGCTTGCAGATAAACACATTCAAGCCTCTGATAATTTTTAAATGCATACAAGTGCCATTTAAAAAGATATCTGATGTCCTTCTCTCATTAAATGAAAACGTTATGCGTAATTCCTCAAAGTTTTCGTAGCTCTCTAGGTCCTTTCTAAAAACGAAGGATAGTAGATTTGTTACTACTAAAAAGATCCATGGGCCTTGCCGCCCAGTGGAAGCACAAAGGTGGAGGTTAAAGAAACCAAGAAAACAGTCAAAGCGTAAGCCATTCAGTCCTTCCTTTTGAGCCTCGCTACCCTTGATCAGTCAACCGCGTAGACAATCACATTGCAGTCGGTGTTGTACGGAAACAACATTTACAAACCAATCACACCGGTCATCGAAATCGTATATCCATCTTGACAATTCTAATGGATCTCGACTGCGGCTCTGCTAACCGTGGTGGTTTTTCCTTCTGTCCATTGTTAGATGTAAGGCATATTGGTATTAAAATAGTATAATACAATAGGAGGTGTTAGATAAAGTTAATGGATTTTGACGATACAAAAATCGCATTTATTCCTTCCTACCACTTTAGTACAACCCAACCATACATCTTTACAGTAATCATTAAACTAATAGAGCGGAAAGTCTTGCGTTTTGATTGATATCTCCTTACAAGTACCATCGACAGCTCCGTTTACATGCTTTCCTGATGGTTCAGGGCTTAGGTAGCCTCACTTGTTAACAGCAGAAGGAAGGTATAATTTTAATCCTTCTCTTAAAGTGTCACCAATGCCTGGAGTTTATAGAAGTCATCATGCAACGACAGAAAATGTACTGTCGACTTACAGAAGGTCTATAGACAACTGGTACGAACCACAGTCCATGCCATCGCGTAGAAGAACAGAGAAGAAGCCTTCGGTTAAGTAAATAAATTGCCATGTTTGTAAATAAATACAAATTAGTGCTGTTCTTTGAAGGAATTTCACCAATCTGTTGCCACTTAATAAGTAGTGGATGACCGATAAGCATTTTCGCGCTAAACATAATGGGATGTGTCCAAATTCTGACAGTTAGTTCACACTGAGAAATGAAGCTTCAATTCTAAATACATCATAGCTTACAGCTGTGGGCTGATTTTTTGATAAGAAAATTAATAAATCCACTTTAATGTTTTAGTATCTTTTACGAAGCTTTAACCAACATACTGAATGAGTTTATTAAACCCTAATAAAAATTTGAAATGAGAAGTAATTTATGCACTAATGAGCATTTAACACTACTTCTTAAGACCGTTATTTAAGAATTAGTACTTCTCCTTGACTTTTCCGCCATTATCTGTATCATTTTTGCCTTTACTGATTTTCAATTGGTGGATTGGAATTAATAAATATTAAAGATAAAAAAATGTGCGATAGCTATCAATTGCATTTAACAAAATTGTGATTTAAATGAGTAGTTACTGTGGTGATTTATAGAACCTTAACTATGCAAATAAGTTGTGCGTTGCGATGCATTAAAACGTATTTTCCCCTTCCGCATGTGCCTTTCACAAATGGAGTTATTATTAAGCGCTATAAAGGTTAAGCAAATTAATGAATATTTATATGGTCAGACAAGTAGCTTATAGCGGCAAATTAAGTCTGTGGTTGAGTTTTTTGTAAAAGGAGATGGCGTCGTGATAAAAAAGGCGCACCAATAAGCCACCCGACGTCTATTTTGTTGACTAGACTGCTGCATCATCGTGGTGATTATGGTGATGAAAAACTAAAATCTCGGGGAATAGGTTTGGCTATTTTCTATGCCTTTAAGCCTGACGTATGTCCTGTGCATGGTAGTTACAGTTATGGACTAATCAAAATGTATTAAAGTCAAACTTTTCTCTGTTCCTGGTAAAAGGACTTCCAAAGGCTACAGTCGCGTTAAAAGTCATTCTCTCTCAAAGTTCTCCAAGCAAAATTTCAAGACTAAAGAAAACTGTAGATTTAGCATAGGACTAGGATGGAAAGCGAAAGAGACCCCTATACCTTAAAGTTTGTTTTAAATCGCAAAAATCAAAGTCTTTTGTACACTCACTTATCTGCTTACCTTTATGCGCATTCGCTTGCATAACCACTTATTCATGTGCTATTACCTCAATCTTTTGTTCAAAGTAAGAGCAGCTTTATCAAGCTGAGAAGATGAAGTATGATTTTTGCGGGAAGTTCACTTAGCACAAGCATGGCCTCCCTTCCTTTGCATCAAATTAGTCCATAAACTAGGCGGCTTGATCTTGGTACCATTCGACTCAATTAGGGCAATTCGGCCGTGCAATTCAAGGTGGCAGATGTATCGGACATTAAACCATTTAGTAGTCCATTATTTTAAAACCAGCTAGCTACAGACGGAAGTTAAAGCAAATATTATAATTTATAATATGACTGCATCAAATTTGTCTGTTGCACATTTTACATTGTTTTGCAAAGAAAGAGAGCGCTCGAGAGATGGATTCCGGCAAATCAGCACAAACCATCGCATAAAGTTGGTATAAAAATTACTGCCCAAAAATTGACGATCTAAATATCAATGCACTCAAGCGTCAACCCACTACAAGCAGCGAAGTATGAATTGTCGACTTGTGACAGGCAAGGTTAATACGCCCCAACTTGTAAACCTGTTCGCCATTTGTCCCTGTCAAAACGAGACTAAAATAGGAAAATAAAAGGCTTTTGAGTGCGATTCTAAGTAGAACTTTTTGGTACATTTAATTATTGCATAGTTAACATGTTAAAGTGCCCTATCCATTGCCATTACCGTTAATATTTATTGATCATCACTAGACACCGGAAACAACTGCCAGGAGAATTGGACTGGTGCCCTTTCGGTTGACTGGCAGGGCAAAATTAATGTAATCCACAATCAGTAGCTCAGTAGAACTTTGGACAGAAGTCGTTCTCTTTTGTGAAGTAAATGGATGATTGAAAACTACCTCTTGTTGATAAAATTTGCCAGCTTTGCTGATTACCCATGAATGGCAACTCCTCCACCCTAGTCACGCGACTAGCCTAAGTAGAGGCAAATGTCCATTACCTTCCTCCTTCTCCCCATTCCTCCATCGTTTGCGATGGAAATCGAAATGACCAAAAAGCGTTTAAAACGCCTCTCGCATGTGCAGACCAATTTTTCCACCTACGCCTTGCATAATTTTCCCCACTAATGGGCTTTACAATGGTACATTTTTCTCAAGCAGACCGATGGAGAGGAACGAAGATTGGAAAATCCCCGCCCACACAACTTTGTTACGATTTCGTGTAAAAATTACTGCAGCGTCTGAAGACTTCCTTAAAAGCAGGAGGAGAAGGCATAACGATTACACAGAAAATATGCATAATCAGCAAAGAGAAAGAGATTTGGGTTGCTGGCATGTATCAGAGGGCAGCCTGAACCGGCAAAAGCGATATGTCCACCCAAGTTAACGTAATCGAAACCGGCAGTCTAACAAACGAAGCATTGTGATAAACGCTGGAAATTGCGTCCATCTAAGCGTAGAAAACCTTTTAGCATGGAATTATATTAGCCCTCTGCATTTTTACATTGACGTTGGGCTTGTGGAGCTTATTCTTGAAGCTTTTACGTCTAACATTATTAGGGTGTAGCACGAGTATAAAATACCACAAAATGCACTTAAAGTACAACAGTTAAGACTGTCGAAAATGTTAGTGAATGTTTAAATTACTAACAGGCTTGTAATGCCTTAGGCGTCTGTTTAAATCCTGGTTTTGGTGACGCATCGCCTGCGGGCCCGCCATTGTACGTCCGTCAGGCGGTCTGGGTTTCGGTCCTACCAGTAGTCCCCAAGCCCTGCTACACATTCAAAATGATAGGGTACTAAGTCTCGGGACGCTACAGACTCTCGCCAATTTTTTTGGTTAGCATTGTAAAAAGGAGACCTTTTGAAGTAGTAGATCCGAAGCACCCAAATATAGTTTAGTTTCTGTGTTATTTACATTGGTACTCTACATAACAGATTTTTTCGGGACGGAGCAAAGGGCGATTTATAAAAAAGAGCAAAGGGGTAATATTTATTGCCAATGATAGAACCCTTGGGTAGTAGCCAATGCATGACCAAACCTGCGGTGACTTTGGTCATGTATTTACATCGCTTGAAGACAAAAATTGAGGAAACGCGTCAGTGCCGACACAAGAACATCATTCTTACGGTTTGGGTATATTTTCTCATTACCATCATTAACTGCGAGGTCGGTGCTTTATCAATGCTTACCGAAAATATTCTACCGTTCTACAGTGATGGAAATAATAAAGTAGCGGAAATACTGCGCTAACGGTTTGCTCAACTGTCAGATTTGGTCATAGGCTCTTTAGGGACTCCACCATTGTAACCCCACCAGGTGGGATGGCTCGTGGCCTATGCCAGTAGCTGTCTACGGTAACTGCTTTAGGATGTCAATTAAGACTCTCTCTACTAGCTGGGTGGACTCCAGATGGATACAGCTGGCCAGGACTGAATGGAGGATGAAGTTACAAGGAGGAATTGATGCGAAACCTTGTCATCATGGAACTACTTTAACCTACCTGCCTTAGTAAGTGACTAAATACGGTGGAGGAATCAGTGACTTTGCTATCATTTGTGTTCTCATTTGCAGGGGAATTTTGACAATTGGCAGGAATGGCTCGTGGATATTTATCATGCAACACCCCTTTTTTATGGTTGTTGGCGCGGGAGGTTGATCGGGAGGAGTGTTGTAGATAGCATTCAAAAAAGACGAGTCAGTATGCTAAACGATAATTGTTAATTTAACTCACGGCTACGGAAACGGTCTAATGAGGAGTTGCACCATTGTATTTTCGCCAGGCGCACTGAATTTTGGGTTGAGGTAGTAGCTCCTAGCTCTATTGTACGTCAACAACGCATTCTATCCTTTATCATGCCTTTTTTAGTCCTCAGGGAAGTCAGAGAGTGCTATAATTTGACCGCAACATAACGCCGTTCCCATCATGCCGCTGCTTCGTATAATAGTAGTAATTAGCCTGATTGTGCCTATAATTTGGTGCATGATGTAAAAACTTGTAAAATTTGCATTTCAGCTGTCTAATAAATGGTTCACCTCCACCTAGGATGCTTTGGATGAACCAAGAGCACAAAAAATTGTTCAAGTGAGGCTGAAGAATCTCCAAATGTGTGAGGGTTTAAAAGGAAGTCCAGAATTTAAGAATTAGGAATTGAGGTGTAAGGGCATCGGTTAATTTGGACTAATTAGGCTATTTAAAATGTTACCGTTCTTCTTCGGGTTCGGATTAATGTAAAAATAATCACCACTCTTACTTAACTCTAAAAAAAACAAGTTTGGGAGTTAAGCTAAAAGTAATGGGTCTTAAATCGTTAGCGAGTTTAACTTTAGAATAAGATATCCAAATGTACCAAGGCTAGTACCAAATTACCAGTAGCAATGTTCCATTTATTACAAGAACACTGCGATCCACCAGCAATGGCTAGGGAAAGGCTTGGAGAATGTTCACGCTTCCGATTACTGCGTTCTTTAGTAACATTGTCGCAAAATAAATAGCGCGGTGGTAGTTCGGACGACCAGATGCAAATCTTAAAAACCGTGTGTGGCTGAGTGAAAGCAAAGAGTGAGATAAACTTAACTTTCTCATTCACGAATCAAAACAAGAGGAGTGATTGGAATTGCTTTCTTAATGAGAAATTAGAACTAGAAGATCTCACTTGGTTACCTCTTATTTGGCTCAGAATTATAAGCTATGCCCAAAAACTATGGTTGTAAATGCACCACATGCCAGTTTGAATACGCCTTTGAGGCGAAGACGAATCTCGTGACGGAAAGAATGCCACTTACACAGGGAAATATGCGCACCCTGGACACACTGAACGCTGAGTGCAATAGTTTGACATTTGTCTCTTTCTCCTTTGCTCGCATAATCCTGAAATGAGTAGGTTAACTAGAGAGAGGTAGCTTTACTTGGTATTCTTGCGAACCGCGTACTGCGATCGGAAAAAAGGGAGCTCAGAGTTCATTTCCTTTAGGAAGTAGGTGACCACAATTCGCAACAAGAGTCATGCTCACTAACTAACCCTCATTTGAATGTTGTATTCAAATAAACATGTACCGCATGATCATAATATTTACGAAGAACTTCCCAAATCAAATCAGTTAGATCGTTTCAATAAAACTAAGGCAGGACTTAAGGAAACAAACATTAAGCTTAGCTAAACAAAAACTAACGTAAGTATCCTGTAAAGGTACGAAGTTTCCTAAGGAATGAAAAAAGTGCTTTTAGAATGCTTATTTAGTCATTATAATCCCATTTTGTAGAACCACACTCCTAAGTTAACTACTAAGCACTACATGCCTAAGTCCAATTAAAATAGTTTAAGACTTAAATTATACTAACGTTTGCCAACTCATAAAGACAGTTGTATGGCTTCCGTTTTCTGCGTAAAATCTAGGACGTTTTGTTTAAGTTCGTAGTCACAGCAACGTAGGTTGTAAAATTATTAAAAGCCTGTATCGTAGGGTGCTATTCATCTGGTTAGCACTAAGTATGGAGCGAGGTTGCTTCCCAAAGTTATGCCCAGATAGCATTTCAGCCAACTGTGCGCAACCATCCCCAAGATCCTGTTCCAGTAATGACTTCGCCCGTTCCGCTATTCCTCCGCCGGCGAACCCATTTTCTCCACTCTCTAATCCACGTGGTGCTGACTTTAAATGCGAAGTTTGCTCAAAGCCAGCATATTTACAGTGCTCTTTGTGTAGAGTCACGTATTACTGGTGCATAATATGCCGTTTACTTACTGTCGAATAAATAAGCGTTCAGGATGCTCTAAAGTACTAAAAATTAATAAAATAATGCTAACAAATAAGAATAGGTCCATATTTGATTCAGCCAAAGAGTTTTACTTTAAAACGAACTAATTACTACTTAATACTACACAGTGGAGCGTAATGAGTCACATTTTTCAAGTAATAACATGAATCAAGTGTTTTGTCCGTAGTAATGTCTAAAAAGCAAATATTCAACTCTAAGCAAAACAACTGTTATGACATAACTAGAAGGAGTGTGCATAAAAAAATTTGTTCAATGAACCATTGACTGAAGTGTAGCTTTTCGTTTCGATGGAAACTATTGTAGCAAACATTGGTTTTTTAGATTCATCTGCTTTTTAATCTAGCAACATAGGACATCAAAAAATTGATTGGATTGGCATACATGAGAAAATATGTTCTACACTGGAATGGCTGCGGAAACCTTTGGGATTTATTGCTTCAGAAGAAGAACGACGAAAAGAGATGGAGAAGATTAGAAAAGCTCAGGTGGACCTTTCTTGCTTTGTGCATGTCCATTTCTACACAAAGCGTCCTGTTTGGACTCTCACAGGATTGTGTGTATTATTTATCTTTTGTAGACAAATTTATTCGAGGTAACAAGGACCACAGGATTGAAATTGCTATTTGGTGAAATGGCGGAGGCCGCTATTCCAGCAGCTCTTCAGTGTCTAAAAATTTCAGCTGAAGTGTATGGTATGGCTAGTGTTGAGCTAGTCATCCCATACCTTCTTTTGGCTGAAGCTAACATAAGTGAGTGTCCAAACTTATGTCATTGATTACTAACTGCTACCTTCTAAACTGTTTGCACAAGCTAGCAAATACAATTGTCTGAAAATCTTAAACATGCTTCTCAATAGTGCTCAAACGGTTAGAACAAGCCGAATCAAATCTCGCTCAAGCACAATGGATAATGCTTAAAACTCAGCACGAATGTTCCGACGCCATACGCTCAGCGGTACAAAGAAAATTAGGCCTTCTTTTTGCAACTAAAGGCGAATATCAAGCTGCCTTGGAATGCCTTGCTCAAGATGTAAGCTCATTTAGTCTCTAAGCCGTTTCTACTTAATAATTATCAGTAGGAGGCTGCTCATCATTATTTCCTAAGGCCATTCACTGAAATGGCTGGAGTTATTTGGCTGTTTTTGTGTCGCAGAGTTACTTTTGAGATACAAAGAAGTAATCTACCTGTTTTATTACGCTCTAGTTGTAGTGTTTCCTTCACTTTTGATCACTCTTATATTCTGAACATAATTTAGCACAGCACGCAAATGCTGTATTTTTTTCAGTTTCTATTGGCGCAAAAGCAACTCTTGTTGCGACGATCACAACACTGTATCCTCATTCATTTTACCACCTAAATTTAATGGATTGGCTACAAGTTGTACGAATAATGTCATTTCATTTGTTATAATTTTTGCTCACACTGGGTAATGTTGAACGTTGAATTTAGCCTGGGAATGCCAATCAGTAGGAACAAACTCTGCGGTGGGGTTTTTTGACAGCAGGATTTAGAAAGCAGCGCAACCACTTAAGTAGCCCTAAGTGGAATTTGGGTAGGTGGGCAGTTAAAATAACAATTGGACATCATGAGCGCCAGAAATGTTGATCAGTAGGGATGTATAATTACTACCCTTGCTATTTAACTTCACAATCTAAAGATTTCGCATTATCAATCTAGAATATTTTCGGCGTAAACTGTTTCAATATTTGACCGCTTATTTTCTTAACTCAACCCAAAAGAAAATTAATCTTTAAAACCCTCCGTAAACTATTTTTAAAGATCTACTACTCTTCGTGCGCGCATGGCCCCAGTCACATTCGCACAGCCGGTGGATATTTTCAAATGGCGGAAGTATTCTACAAGCTTTACCTGAATGAAAGAGACCTCACTTGTGAACAAGCCGAAAGAGAGGCCAACAAGGAGACAGATCAATGTCCTCAAGGTATGATTAATCCCTCGGCCGCACAACAGATCCCCGGAATGGACAGATGTCGTCCAATGCCACCAGCTTTCGTGTTGAAGGATCACAACTCCTGCGAGGACCTCGCTTTTTCCCCAAACTCACCACTTTTTCTTTCGAGAGTGTATAAGAAACCCTCAGTGCTTCCAAAACCCGCACGTAAGGATCAAGTTGCGGACGACCTGTACGCGAGAGTGGTCAATATTTGGGCCAATCATCTGTCATCCATCATTGTCACGCGAATTCGAAAGCGTGCTATATCGAAAGATTGTGATTCTGCCTTTTTGGAATTGCAACCAGTTGTTGAGAAGCAACTTGGTGAGTGGTCATTGTGCCTGGCTGTTGAGTTGTTGTTACCCAAGATTGCATTCTACTGTTTACGAAGAACGCAATGAGGTAGAAAAAATAATTATATGTCTATGTTACACTTCTCGAATCGCCAAAAAATGAACTCGGAGAAATGGAACAATTCACATTTATATCTATCATCTGTTTCATTTTTATCACTGAAAATAAATTCCACTTTCAATGACACGTTCCACCTTTCAACCGTAAATCCTAATTGGCTAAACTTTATTGTAATTAGTAATGTGAAACCGACTGCACTATAATGGTTCAAAGGTCTTCTTCAAGAATATTTCTACAACTTTGATCCATCATCATTTAACAGGATCAATAGGTCAACTTCGTAAGCACCAAAATAGTGCTCACAAATGGAAACGAATGAGTCTAAAATTCAAGTAACATTTCTAGATACGCCTTTCTTATTTACTTTACTCTTATGTGCGCCTTAAAGAGCTCATATTTTCAATGCAATGATAGGCATATTGAGGTTCCTTAATTAAAATCAAATTAGAAGTACTAAGGTTTTTAAAAATCTGAAATTTTTGTAATGAAATGATGGAGGACATTAATACCGTTCAAACAGGTAAGATGAGTTTGAAGATACGTTTGGTAAGCTTCTATTCAACTGGAATTTAAAATCTTCTACATGCATTAACCTGTGTAAGATGCTACTCACTATTTGGCAGTAGAATGTACAGAGCTTCCTTGACCATTCATTTTAAGGCCTTAATTCTAGACTTCCTCCTCAAGATGTTTGAATTTGGATATTACTAAGATTGTAGAGTAAAGCCGGAAGACTTTAATGTAATTGATGCCAACGTACCTCCTTGAATGAAGTTGGCAGGTTAAAACTAATCTCATTTGGTCGCACTTTAAGATTTTGATGACATTGTGCTTTTCCCAGCCATGTAATCATCATAACAAGAAGATAAGAATTTGATGCCATTTATATTTTCATGAGGCTAGGTTAGTTGATTGATGAATGGCATATTGCATCAACTTATGTATAGGAAAAAACGCGAGGACAAGGCTTAATTGCAGGGCAAAGTGAGACACACTTCCTGAGAAAAAGGATCAGGTTGAATTTACTGTTCACAATCGTTGCAAGCTACCTGTAATGATTTCTTTAACAGTTTCAATTCAACTGCCATTAAGCCTTTCTAAATAGGCTGGTTTTATAGCACCGTGACATCCGGGAAAGTCACTTTTGCGACCCAATATTTACAGCCTTTGAGGAACAGAATCGGAGTGCACTTTGTTCGCAGCAGCAGAATTTTTGTTTGGTTTAATTTTATTTTGAATGCATTTCACTACCTTCTCTATGGCCCTGGTTACGCTTCTTTGGTTGCAGACGAATCTTCTCCACTCGCTCAAAATGCATTTACGCTGTTCCAAGATACTTCAGTCCTAGTGGAAAAAATTTATAACCAATCAATCAAAATTGGCAAACTTTCGAGGCCTATTTATTAAGTAAACGTTTTCTCTTGTAAGGAATTCTTAATCTTAAAAAACGGCACCATGCTGCGTTTGGTATGGAAAATCGGTGTTGGGGCTTAACAACGAGTATCACCCAAAAAACAAAACTCTGTAGTGGACGCTTTATTTCTTTTGATAAATTTTAAATGGAAAAATCTCAGGATTTCCACCAAAATAAACCTTCATATTATTGTTTTGCTCGTTTATTATCCATAATTCCATTGACGCCTGATAAGGGTATATTTTGGTCAGGCCTCCAGAAATGAGGATAGGGAGCCTGAGTTTACTCGTGCTCCACTTTGTGGACCGTTGGGGACAGATGTTGGTCTTCTCAACACAGTAATCAGTGGGGTTTTGCCCTGCTTTGTTTTAGAAAAAAGGGTAAAAGATGCGCAAGTTGGAGCTACAGTTGGACCGCTGCGCTTCAGACTTCTAATTAGTCTCCTTTCATTGTTTTTCTAATCAAGAATATAAAGCATAATAAAGCAGTGAAACATTGCATCTAGGCATGGTAATATATTTGTTAAAGGGAAGTATACAATGAGGAAAATTATTATGATAATTTCGGTTAGCAGAATAGACCTCCTTAAAACTACAATGAAATAGTCTTTTTTAAGTTTCAAACCTCAATGTCGATAAGTATTCTAGAATAGAATAGAATAGAATAGACTGAAAGTCATTAAAATAAACTCTCAGATTCTCGATCATAACGAATAAGTAGTGAGCATGCAAAGTGTCTTCATAGTTGGTAAAAATAGCCAATTAATCTTGATTTGGAGCCTATCTCCAGTTTGTTCTGACTGCTTTGAGTACCGTGGAAAGAAAGTAAATTAAGACCGTTTGATTGACTAAATTAAAATAACTCGGGCTGCTCTTAAACCGCCTTCTCACGATTTCTCCTCCTTCTTTTTCCTGTTCCCTTCCATATCAGATAAACTTGCAGGGAATCCACTCCCTAATGCAGCAAGCTGCCTTTTTTTTCTCAACAGGTGCTAAAACCAGTTTTGACAGCCTGGATAGGATACCTAGGCAACCATTATTTCTTGAGGAGAAGTTGACAGCTTTGTAAAGGTTGCCATAAATATGGAACTGGTTTAGCTCGTGTGGCCGCAACTTTTTGCGCTGCTCTTAAGCAAACGTTATTCTCATTCTAGCATATGGAAGATCAGTAAATTTGGCAGTTTCCATAAGTACCTCGAATGTTGATTTACCACTCAGAGGCCGAATCCAGGCGCGGTAACTTTTCGAATTCGAAAATGCAAATGAAACTCTCTTGTGTATGTTGTGAACTGAGAACTTGGAATAATTTTCTGACCACATTACTCTCTGGTAGTGTGTAAGCAATCATCACCAACATTTAAGCCTTCCACCACAAGAGACCTCCTCATCACATGCTGTTTAATGGAGGCATTGTAGAATGACTTAAGGTTTGTGCGTTAGGAGCTTTGAATCCTAAAGGAGCACAGGAGTCAATTATCACTAGGTCTATTGTCCATTGTCATAAATACTTTAAAATTTAGGAGTAAAGTAGTTGATTTTAAAAATTCTTTTAAAGTTTGGAAGCAAAACAGGCATTTAGCTGCCAATTTGATTGACAACTCTGGCTACGAAATGATACGCAAAAAGGAATTTAATTAAATCCGGACAAGATGTGGGCAACCCTTAAATAAGTAACACCAACTCCGTTTAACTGTCTACCTATGTTTTGATGTAAGTAGGCGTTGACAAGCGCAAAGCGAACTATAGTTTTTACAACATAAACAAACCCCATTGTTCCAATGACATTCTGCATTTGATGGAAAAAACTTGTTATCACGCAATCAGCATTAGCGCAACTGAGATGAACAATTTAAACACAAATGCGCCACATTAGTACCATAAAGCCAACCTCTGCATTGATAAATGCGCAGAGTCCAGAGAGTTATAGTAAATCTTTTTGCAATTTTAATTCACTTACTAAAAGCAGCTTTTAAGAATCTTATTTGACAATCTCTCCTCCCGTCTCAAGCTCCTTCCCTACTGTCGATGCAACATTTTTTAAAGAAAATTTGGAACACAAGTTGCAAAATCGGAATGGTGTTTATCTTGACAGTCTGAAATTTTGTTTTGCTACCAAAGTAGTATGCTCTAAGTGACAGGCGAAAATTCTAAAGTTCAAACCGTGTACTTTTGTTTGCCAAGTTTGACACTTGATCAATAGACGACGGGGGTTATCAAAAGAAAGCATAAAAATACATGATAAAACCCAAATTTTATTGAATGTAGTAAGTAAATATTTTTCGCCAACTAGATGAAACTGACGCTGCTGAAGCCAAGAAGATGTTAACATCAATCAACCGGTATAGGAGTCAAAGAGCGGCGTTGGACGGAGCTGAGTTCAGCATTTCGGCAGCCGGTCGTCCTGATCCTCGAGCTCGTCTGCTTCTCGCTCTCTCCATGCTTTTCTGGTTGCTTAATGATAAAGCCAAGGTTAACTATTATTGATTCCTAATGCATTCCAAAGTAACAGCTCTACAACTGCGAAGTAAACACTCCAAGAGGACAGCAATTGTCAACTAATTATTCCGCTAAGTAGCTGTGCCTTAAAATCAAATATGTCCTACGTAGCCGTTGTTGTCCGTCGGTAGTAAGACGTAAACGGGAAGAGCGGCGTGTCACCTAGGAGTTGCATTAAATTATCACTGATTGCGGGCGAACAACAACAACAACCACGAGATACCAATCTCTGCTATGACAATGCAAATCAACGAGAGAAATTCTGCGCAGACGTTTTGCAAATCGGGCCAAAGTCCATTACTTTGCATTATCCTTCCAATTAATGTAGCGATGCATAATCGACATCGCTGTAATTAGGAATCCTGACTTTTCAATCTTAATATTAAATATGAAGGTAGCACTTCTATCGTTAGTGAAGAAGTGCAAATGAGGTACCGAAATGTTAAATCATTAGTTGATGGTTAATTAATGAAACCACTTAAAAATCGTCTAATCATTATGTTTAGTAATTGTTATTAGCCTAGAGTAAGTGGGGACGAATTTTGAAATAAAATGTTGGAAAGAATAATGGAAACGCACTTTTTTTCCTTTTTAGGCGAAGCAATACTACGAAGATGCCGCTGTGGCTGTGAAAAAGGCCGATGAAAACCGAAAGTTATTATCAGAGCTTGATCATCTAAAAGACTTGTTTGAGCAATGACATGACATTCTCCACTTTATGAAACAGTATCTCAATTTTCCAATGTTAGAGTGAATAAAGCACTTCAAGTCACACCAAAGCCCCTTGTTTATGTTTACTTCTTTAGACGTAATTTAAAGATGGTAACATGGGTTTGACTGGCTATTAAACCTGTCAAAAGTGGAAACTACATGTTTTTGACTTTTGAACCATTTTTGACTATGGAAGAAGTTAGGATACTAAGGCAGAGTTTGTAGTGCCGACGTAAATAAAGGCTTGGGCGCTAATGCAATGGCCTGAAGGCTACTCCGCCCAACGGAAGTACAATCGTGGAGCCTTAAGTGTCCCCGTAATAATAACAAAGAGTTAAACAACCAATCAGCGCATACAATAGGCCTTCTCCTCATTTTAAGCATCGTATCAAGCACTTCTCCTTTTTCAACATCCCTCTTCGGTCAGCACAACGTAGTCTGCGCTGCAAGGAAAGTCATCAAAAATTAGCTGACCCTTCTTGGCAGGTTTAAGGCATCTGGAGCATCGCACCTTCTGGAAAGCGATTTCGGGGAGGGGAAATGTGGTGGCCATCTGCAGTGCTCATCGCTAGTCCTACGAATACTGCACCTAAAGCAGAACACTTTAATGTAAGCTGGATTCATAGTAGGCTTGAGGAGGTAAAGTTTCTCATCTATCCCTCCTTGCCACCTTGTCCAGCCACGTATCCATCTGGTTCGTTTAAAGCTAGTAAGGAGGTTGAAGAGGTATCGCGCGTTCACTTAATTGGCACCTTTAAGCAAGTACCATGGGCAGCTCAATAACAAACTAATACAGATGGTATAGGACTGGTGTCTTTCCATTCTTTTGAAAGTATTCCAGCAAAACACGGAACTAGAGTAGTGAGTAGTAGGTGGAATCACTTATAACTCTTCTGTTAGGAGTCACTGCAGATCCTCTCATCCTCAGTTTAGGACCTTCTCCTGCCACGTTAAGTTTTAAAATCCGGTAGTAAAAGGCAGGATACTTGTCTGCTTGCCATAGCCAACAATGCAATGCCCCAAATCTATTCTAAAGTGGAAAAAAAGTCATAATACTGGAACGGGAAATGCATTGCTGATGCTAAGAAGGACTGAGTTGTTGCTAGAATTACTCTAAGAACGCGCTACCCAGCTAAAGTACAATAATATTTCTGAACAAAAAAGGTGGTGGCCTTGGTAATTTCCAGACGACTAAATGTTTTATGAATTAGCGATTGGCTGACGGGAATTCGCCTGTCTTGTATTTCACCGGCAAAATTTTGCCCCCGAACGGCATTACAAACCGCATCCCTGCAAATGGAATGTTCCCCATCATTAATTTAAATTTCCTGAATTTATTTCTAAGCATCCATGAGCTCACCTTCCTACTCTCAGCCACAGTCAGTGCAGTTGCATTTATCCAGCAAGTACAGCGTCTCCATAAAACGGCATGTCGGGTACGATCCAGTGCTGGGTACAAAAAAGAAGTTTTGCCTTAGCAAAGAGAATATCGCATTTTGTAAAAGGATATTTTATTCCTCCTTCTCCACTTGTGAACGCATTATTGATAGACGAATTGTCCTTAATTTTCATGTCTTTTCTACGTGTTTGGACGTTTCCAACTCCGATGTGGACGGTAAAATATGTACTACATCAGTAATTAAACCATGTAGTAATATGGGACCTTGATTGTATCTTAAAGCCTTTCCTGCTCACCCTTTGAAATGTTTATCCACCATTTTTTGTCTGACATTAAGTGACTAGATACAAGATAAGTCACATCTTGCACACGGAGTAGTTAAAGGGAAAGATAATAAAATTTACGGGCAGACTGTGTTAACTTTGCTTCGAGCCCAATGATAGTCTGGTTTGAAGCAAGATTGTCTGTAAATACCAGACCTGTTTACTCTGCTTAAGCTTGTTGCCACTCGCAAACAAAAATAAGCTGCGTCATGTGCTTCCGCTGCAATTGCAATGTTTGATCGAAACCACACGGGGTCCACTCCTTCATCATGCTAATTATAAGACGTGAATAATTGGGAGGTTAGGTGCACTAATAAGCTAAACTATAGAATGAATGATCCTAAAAAACCTTTAAATCTACACTGCCGCATCATTTGCCTACGGTGGTATTTAACTCCTCTACAAGTATCTAGTTTACACAGAGCTGCGAAACAAAATCCGAGCATTAATCTGGTATCTTTGGAAGGGATAAAAGGATCTACGAAGAAGCATTAAGCAGTCCTAGGCTTGAATGTGTTTCATTTTACTTACCAGTAATACATGTGAACAAAAAGGGATGAGAAGCTAAAGTTAATTAGAAAGGAGATAAAATAGAGAAACCTTGCATAAGTTGAATCTCCCTCTTAAAACAGCGTATATGTAGCACCTTGAGACTTATATGAAGGCAAAACAAGGTATAATACCGAAGCAAAATATGTAATATGGAGACACAGAAGAACTAGGGTGTTACTACTTTAGTCTGGAGACCATGCTGCTCAGCAGAGCTACAATGGCGGAACCTTCGGTGCCTTCGATTACACGAATGCTTGCCTTACGTCCGCTATTGCCTATCAGTGAATGGGTACTACGATTTTACAATTCTTTATTAAAAGGATCCATTGACAGCAAATGAATGAACATGCCATTACGCTCTGATTGCTTTATGCAACCCTAATATTATCATCCTAAAAGATATGAGGTAAAACAAATGCCAATAAAAGCATAGAATAATCTAAACAGACATCTTTATTGTCAGCAGCTTTGAGTAGTTATAAAAATCGTGGAGGATTTGATAAATAACTCGTTAAATCATGGCATGCGATTGCAATAGGCTTTGAGTCTCTCCTTCTTTTACTTTAGTCGCCATACTCTTGGAACGAGTCGACGAATTGGACAAGGACGTGCTTTACTTGGTAGGGATAAGTGAAGGGGCACAGATATCATGATCTCCCTCTCGGGTACAGATGACGTCCGCACTGTCATGAGGTTCGTGCTTCCTAACTTAAAAACTTCTCTAACACAAAAAAGGGGTTGGAAGTTAAAACGTATCATTTTACTGACCTTTGTTAGGCCGAATGATCATTCTTTCTACTTATTTAAAAAAGTCAAAAAGATTTATTAATTTATGTGTCAAAGTGATCACTGTACACAAAATTGTGAATCCTTTTCTAAAATTAAATAGGTCAAAGAATACAATTATTAAAAACGCTGGCTAGACTGCGTGACAGACTAAGGTTGTGCTGACTATGCAGGGTGGAAAACAATCAATAAATCATGCTAAAAACATCCAAGTCAAGGTCAAAGAAGTCATAATTTTTATTTATTTGACAATGGTGTTAAAGAAAATTAAAACTGCCCGACCTTCAGCGCACATAGTCGCGCCGATTCCAGCCAAACTGACGTATTACGATAGTAGACAACGAATTAAGAAGAATGAAGACAATGCTGCCCTGCGACTCTTCATGCCCATCCAACCATTCGACGACAAGTATAGGGAGATAAAAGAAATCGCGTACCATATGAATATTGAGAAGGAGGCCAACAATCGCATTAATTCTAGACGCGAAGTCTTTGAGACCCCGTATGCTTGGAAGCGCCATTTCCAGGGCTTTGACGCTAGGCTTGCGCAGGAGATTAGATACGATATGAGCATTGGGGAAATAATTTCCAGGCAGCGTCTGAACGTGGCCGATTTTTCACCAATGGATTCACCCTACGTGCCTGGAATTATCTTGGTACTTGTCAATGTCATAGAGTCTCACTGTTTTCGAGAAAACTTTTGGGCTTGGATGTTGTGCGAATGGTCGGATTTTTATCAAGAGGCGGTAGATCTACTCGGTCATTTGCTTTTTGTTCATAGACAAATATCGTTTCTCCAAAATGTGTTGGAAGGATTGAGTCCAGGCCTATTAATTAGAACCCTCCGCGTCTTTTTGAGTGCCTTTTCTCCTAAGCTAGTCCATTTATTCAAACATGATATAGAGGAGATCATAAAACGTCCCTTGTATGATCAGTTTATTCGACCCAATCCCAAGATTCGACTAATCGTTCAGCATGCTCTTCTTCCATACAGCAGAACCATTATTGACACGGCCGCCTTTCTAATGCTGCATATTCAGCACTTTCTGCTTATGTACCCTACGTCAAGCACTGAACGAGCTCTACTGGCAAAGATGTATGGACCACTCCTAATAAGTTTTTCAGAGAGGCCAGTTGCGATAAATAAAACGATCACTTTCGTCAGTGAGGAGGCAGCGTTGTTAGAGGCGATATTGGAGGTGTGTAACGCCAGCTTTTGGAATCACCTTGGAATGCTGAAGATCAACTCAGCCTTTGATAACATGAACAGACTGGTTGCCAAGTTGCCTAATTTGAGGTATTCTTCATCAATCGTGCAGAAAATCTATCAGGAGGAATTTGAAATTAGAGATTTTGTCAGTGAGTGCTATCTGCTACATCCTACGAAGCATCAGGACTCAAAAGGGTAGGTGCTGATGCCAAAAAGATAGCTGAATAATTCCAATGGAATTACTAAAAAACCTCATGAAATAGATTTAAAATATGATTTTGAAGTTTAGGTTTAGGAATATCAATGATTTATAACCGGTTTAAAGTTGTTCCAATGTCTTCTATGTAAGAGTTGATGGTTATTTTAAAAAACGCTCCCTTTCAAAAGGGAGACATCTAACACCCTTGCTCAATCAACCACTTCACAACAAAACAATTGTAATCTAGGAAGTGGAGGTCACGTGTAGTCCGACAACCCTTCATTTTGGACAATTTTGAGGAAAGCGAGTACAAAGTAAGGGAGGGCGAAATGGACTCTCGACACCGTGAGCTTACAAAATCAGAGAAGTCAAAACCAAAAGCCAAGGTTAAACCTCAGCCAGAGAACATTCATTCTATTCCAATTCGCTCCAACGAAGCCATCTTTCGGGACGTTCAAAAAATGCGCTTACAAGATGCCGCGCAGCCGTCCAAAAATCTACTCAAACCATTGCTTGCTACTTCAGATTTAGCGCCTCTTTCGTAGATGATTATGCAACCTATATTTTGCGAGTTAAACTTGCCGTTGGCAAAATTTCCTTTTAAACGTCTCATTTTCAATCGAGAGGGATCCTATACTAAGCAAAATTTTTTCTGGCACATTTACACCTATCATGCCCAATGTCTAACTTTTGCACGGCCGAACGCTTCAATTTAACGCTAAGTGCACCTGGAATGGAGGGCTGAAAAAACGACTTGTTTACATTTCAATCATTCGGTCGTGGAAAAGAGCAGAGACGACAAACCGACAAGCGATGAGACATGCTACAGATAACTAATGCTTGCACATATCCCACCCGTTTCTCCTCTCCTCATTGCTTATTTAGGCTGTAATACACAGTCGCCAAGCCTTGGAGACATGGAATTAGTTAAACGGCTTGATTATTTGAAAGAACCCATAAATACGTGATTTACTGCAAAAAGTGTGAAGAAATGCATTGTGTTCTAGTTTCAGGAAATCTCATAGTTTTGTGTTTTGTTAAGTTCAGGCAAATTAATTACTAGCAAAATAGACGAGACTATGAATGGACAGTCGGGCCAAATAATTATACTAGGTAGACAAAATTAAGTACGTTTGCGTGACCCAGTTTTTGGAATTTTTCCACCTTTTTTAACCCCTGTGTATTTTTTGAGTAATTATTCAAATAATTTTGTCGTTACCAAAGGCTCAATTTTTTCCCCCACGAAACAATGTATACATATCTCCCCAATGGTGCTGGATCTGTGTTTGACCAGAAAAAAACGCGATTGTCACCATCTGGCAACGATTCGAAAAAAAATGAATGAGACATACTTTTTTATTGCAGTTGTTTGGACTAAAATATGCCCCACGCTAAACTAAAAATGCTTATATCAGCGCATTGCGACTACTGTGCAGTTCAATTTTAATAATTGATGTGAGCACTTTGTTGGGGACCGTTGTTGTTGTTGTTGTGATCAGGCACTGTTTACTTAAAGAGATGAGTAAAATTATGCCGCAGCTTTCAGTACAACTTGTAAAAGAGAATCTTCTCAAAGTGGCGGAGCTTACAAAGTGCCATTTTTATATGAACGTGTTATAAAGTATAAGTAGATGTCAATCAGTCGCGGCGTTTCTATGCTCTTTACTGTCTTCCACTCTAAGCCCCTTCGTATAAGGTTCTGTAAATCCAAAATCGCATCTCATGCTTGGCATTTGAAGGCGGGAGTGTGTGTCGCCTGGGAAAGCTCCAAAGACACGAGTAAGGTGGCCTGTCATTGGAAGGCAAACGTGAAAGTTTCAGGAGGAACCTTTACCACTGCGTGTCCTCATCTATATGCCAACCTCAAACAAGCACGTTAAGGGCTAAGCAAACGGTCATTCCATGTCTTGGCGACGGGAAACAACGAACTTTAAAGTATGATTGATAATAATGGCATGGAAAACCGAGTGCCTTATCCCTATTCTCGCTCTACTTCTCCACCTTTTCTCTTCCCTTCCATTTCCATCAAGAGGATTGTTTTTGCCATGAGATGGTCGTCGCTGTTTCCTTGTATTACACAATTGCATAAATACATGCAAAATGGACAGTCGGGGTCATAAAAGTTGGGATGCAGGTATACCATTTGCTTCCAGCAAACAAAGCTGTGACCTTAGCGAAGGCACTGAATCACGAAAAGCAGGAGCAACTGCTTAACCAAATTTTCGTTTGCTCAAATAAGCTTTTGTATTGTTTGAACAAGATTTTGAGTGCTTGAATGACAGCCTTTTGTTAGAATAATATGAAAGAACATGTTAAAGATAAACTTCTCTACTAGGATGATAAAACATGCACAGATTTGCTTCTCTCCTTCTGCGGCAGCGAACAAGCTGTCCATCTCCTTGCATTCATACCCATCTGTCAGTGCTTCAGGCGTGTCTTTCCTGCATGTTGCTAAACTATCTGCATCGATGCGGGTTGTCAGCCTTCCGCTCTTTTTTGATTTCACGACAACAACTCTACCAAATCTTATGAAGTGCCTTGATGGATGTTTCTTCATTCACAGACTACTCTCTATTTACCTACGAACATAGAACTTGGGCCCTTTGGCCATTGCTCGTTGTATTTTCGATCAGGACATCGCTATATTCTCTTGCCTCTTCTATCCGCTTATAACAAACCCTGCGTAAGCATTAGATTCTTGAAATATGGCTGCAGAAAAGGTTAGATGCTCAATAGAACACCTTGTCATTGTACCGTGTGTGACTGGATATCAAAGCTGGAAGTCATTTTAGGTAATAACTTATAGTAATGTATAAAGACGGAAGCAGCTAATCAAGCACAATCTTACTCAACTCACCCCTGGCTCTCCTACTTCCACTGCTCTCGAAAGAAATTCCATGGTCATCAACTATTTATTCGGTACGATGCTGCAATGAAAGGTGAACAAGCGGGTGGGGACCATTTGAGTGGTAGAGATCTGAAATGTCGGTTCGCGTGGTTCGATTTGGCTCCATCAGGTCATGATTCAGTAACTCAGTGTTTCTACGCGCATATTATGCAAATTTACCGAGATATTAGCCATCTAATGAGTTTGACTTTGTCTCCTTGCTGTCATTTAATCATTCTCAGTAAAAGTTGATTATAACATTATCCAGTTTATTCCAGTATTATAAATAAATCTTCCCAGCTTCCTAAAATCCTTCAGCTGCTCTGATTTGAAGAATTTCCGGAATTTTTTTCTTTTAACGAAAAGGCGCAAGAGCCATTCATTAAATGATCTTTTTTTCTTATAAAAACACCGCCACTTGTAGCTCAAGAAGAGCTCTGCCTAATTTTTCATGGCAAATAAGTTTGCCTTTTATTTTTAGCCAATGTGGGATTTTTCATGCGCGAAGGAAATCAAGAAAAGAAAATGGGAGTAAAGTAATTCTTTTCTGGCATCGAAGACGACCGAAAATGTTACCCTTAGTGTGACTTTGCTTACCATGAGGTGCTTATAAGCTTCAATTAAGCTTGAATTGCTTTGTTTCTCGTTATAAGCTATATTTTATCTAAAATAGGGTGACTGGAAGATGTCATGTCTAACCTTGATTTTTTTTATTTTTACTCCTCACTTTGGTTTGGATCTGTCGCTGTATTTTCGCCGGGCGATAGAGCTCTCAGTATAGTGGTAGCCCTTCAGACCTTCTCTACCTCTGCAACACACTTTCTGTCTAAGTAATGTGCTTTCCCTCGCCTTCAGGATGGTCTTGAGGCGCAACCTTTATGCCCAAAACGAGATAAGTCGAGTCCGTTATTCACTAAAACATTCAAAGCGGATCGTACAAAAACGGCGAACTACTAAGCCGATCCCTCCCGTGGAAGTGACCTCATCACGTGGTCTTTTACAGTATCTTCATGCCAATTTGGGGAAATAATGTAGGACATAGAGGAGTTTTCAGACAAAAATCAAACACTGTTTTCGATTCATGACAGCTCCATTTGTTCCCCAGTTTTCTGCGACCATTGACAGGAAGAGAAGAAAGTCTAACATTTTCTTGGTTCTTAAAATAGTCACTACAAAGTGCCTTTTAAGCAATGATATTTTGGGTTACTTGAAATTCTATAAACCTAATACGTAAAGGATAATTTATTTACCTAACCAGCTGTTCTTTTGGAAGTGAGGCGGTCAATAAATGGGAACCTCGCGTCGGATTGTACGCCTTCGGCCTTTAAGGAGCAGAAGTGTCCTGAACATGCCTTTTCAAAGTATCTATACTTCATTGTCTATCACTGCCTCATAAATCATGCCCTAGTCCGACCCGTCTCCTTATTCCTAGAGAATTTATGGTAAGGGAGAAAGTAAAGAAATATTGAGCCTCTTCTACTTTTGCATCCATTGTGGTGCGTTTTCGTACAAATGAAATTGCTAATCGACTTAAGGATAATACATTTTCTCCATCAGTATAAAATAGTTCTCTCAACCACCAAGCAAATTTGTGTCAAGTCAGACGTCAGCATGCTACTTTGTCTAACTGTTCTCTCTTCTTTCGTGGACACTAAAGGTGCAGCGCTTATACTTCCGTTGAACGGCATGAACTTTGGACTATGCCGGTAACTCCTAGCCTTTCTGTACGGCTGAAATGCATTATTCGTATTAGTGAGATGCACTTCCTCCTCTTCAATCCAAACTCCTGCTCCTAGAGCCCAACACTTCACTTTACATAGTAATCGTAAAGCGGTAAACTGTTGCTTTCAGTGAAGCCCAATGCAAGCTGGAAAGTAAAACGTCCCTCTCAAAAGCTGTTAGTATACTTTAACTTAAGTTGTGTGAGAAAACCGTATGCATTATGGGAATTAATACTTGTTTATAAAGCTCGATTGAAACGAAATTAAACTGGTTTAAGACTGCAATAATTTTCAATAATAATGTTAATATTGACTTTGGTCTTATAAAAGTGGAAAATGTTTGACTTTGGTCGTCTAACACTTGAAACAAAATGCATTTTCCTACTTTAGAAAGCCAATGGGTGTCCAATTAATTGGTCTGATAAGAGTCGCATATAGCATTATGGATGTGCACCTCTCCAAAATAATAAAAGAAACGGGAATAAAAACGGACCTAGAAATAAAATATTTACTCATCTTCCCCCAAAATAGATTATTTATTCCCATCACAATCCACTGCAATGCCTTGGCCAAGTGCAAAGACTTGTAAAATGCCATAGTTTAGGTATGAATATTTCATACTAAGTCTTAATTTCGGTCCCTTTTCGTTGACCTCTAATTATTTCAAGAAACAGACAGGCTTAGTCCTAAACCCCTTCTCAAGATGCAGACACGCCGCGACTACTCCTCGTCACGGCTGAGATTCGAGGAGTTTGGGGAGTGGGAGGTTGGGCAATGCGTCGTCGTTGAAGTAGTTAGTCATTCCTAGGTAGCTGAGACCTGCCACCATTAATAATGAAGAAAGTCGTGTTGCTATTGTTAAGCCGGTCTCAGACCAACATATAACGAAGAACTTCCAGTTACACCTACACTAAGTGGTAAAATAGGTAGCTGGCATTTTACCCAACTGAGAATGAGGCATCGTGAATGCTAAGCAAACGGTCTTGAATGTCATTCACTAGAAGAACAATAACGACCTTCATATTCTTCCAAATCTTTTTACCTTTCATCCACCTACTCTATAAATAAACACGCCGTGCACTCTAGGCTGTTTGCCGCCTGACTTGTTGCCAGTTTGCCCTTGGATATCCTTAGGTGGTCCACTATTTTGCCGTAGATTGTGCTTGCCTTGTCTGTGGTGCACCGTGCATCAAGTCGTTCACCACAAATGTTACAACTGGTGAGTACTAAAGTTCCCAGATTAGATCTGCTTACTCTGTGCCGCCGGAAAAGTAGGATTCTTGGGGTGCACCGTAAAACCTTAAACCGCAAAGTCATTCCTTGAAGGGATATGCGTTTGGCATTATCTAAAGCATCTAGTGTCTCATCCTCATCTTCACTGCCATTCTTATCTCCATCTCTATTCCCATTCCCAGTCTTCTCCTTTAACTTCTTCTCCATATTCATCCAACCAATATTTTCTCTCATGATGACCATCACTTTTGGCACTACACAACCCCAAAAACGCATGCAAAATGGGCAATCGAGTAATAAAAGTTAAGCGGAAATGGAAGAGGATTAGAGGAATGCTTCTTGCTTCGAACAACATGCGTTTTAACGCTGATGCGATTCACCTCAAGGCTGCAGATTGTTTAGGTGGCAGTCTCCTTCTATTGCTCTGCTTTCACAGTGCAAGTCACGGGATTTTTTCGGCTTTCTTGTGCCTCGCTGCCCATGACTGTACTAATATCATCGGACGAAAGGTGACTACAATGCCAAAACACTCAAAAATGGTAAGCATTTTTACATTTTACAGAAAGAGACATTTCTTTTGTAAGGTTTTCAAACCAACCCATGTGCTAGCGACTGTTCGAGAAAGGCATAATCTCATTAATGAGCAGTCTTATGGCAGCAGTCTTCTGTAATTTAAAGACTGAGGATTAGTTAATTGTGACGTGCCAGCATAAAGTCCTGTACATCCAGTGATAAATTAGTGGGGTGGAGTGTAGTAGAGGAGGTAAATGTAGTGTGCTTGTAGTCCTTCCAACAGTAACGATAAGTCCTGCTTTAGAGCCACTATGTTGCAATCTTTAATTTCTACTAGCGAAGTCCCTCCCAAAGGGAATTCAAAATTCAAAGATTAACAAAACCCAGCTTTTTGAAAACAAGGTCGACAATCTACGCGGGCCAAAGTTTTTGTATACTGCATCATTTTTTGTTACCCACTCACTGTCACATGTCGCAATCTTTGTGTTCCAAATCAAAATACGCCAAACTGCCTTAAAATTAAAATTATTTGGAATTTAAAAGGCATCTTTGCCATAGATGTGTTCTTTTTAATGGTAATGTATTTTGCTTCGTAGTCCAAAACGAATAGGGGGCAGCATTGCTCCCAAAATAGTGCAAAATCATTTTGCATGAATAACATGAGATACAATGGACTCTCTTCAATAGGTCGAATATTCGAAGTAAAAAATTCTGGAATATTAAGTCTGCTTACAGGTAGCAGGAGAATATTTGTCACTATCGGTTTAGTTTCGGGTTCGTTTGGGCGATCCTTACTCGGTGACAATCACAGCAGTGGGGACGAAATGCCCCCGGATATGTGTAGTTACTGGCACAGGAAGAAGGTGAAGGAGATGTTGAATCCACGACCTTGCAATCACATGTAGTGCAACAGGATTTTGCACTTTCAGAGCCCTCCTCGCACCCTGCAACGGAGTTTGACGTTGGCTGGTAAGTTGAAGAAGAAAACTGGCATTTTATCATGCTGGAGGAGCAGTCATTTGAAATAGAATGTTCGACTGATTTGAGAGTCTCTTTGGGGACGTACTTGGATTGATAACCTCCGTAATTGAAAAGCCGCACGTTCATGTCGCCAACCATTACAGGCCGCCCACTCTCTCCGATCTTTATCTGTGGGTAGTATTTGACAATGTCACTTTTTCTCAGTGGTCGATGAAACTTATGCACCACAAAACCTTCATCATCACGTCTTTTCTGCCGAAATAGGGACTGAGTAAGGCTACTCCGTGAATAGGTTGTTTGTCTTGCTTCCCGTTCACGTCGACTTGGCTTACTTTTTCCAAGTCTAGGCTTGGGTTTCCCAATAAGATCAGAGATGTGAGGACTAGGTATATCATGGGCTTTAAGTTCAGGCCTTTTTAAATTTGTTGCATTACGTCCTGCTGAAGCTAAGCGTCCGAAGTTTCGTGCTCCTGCATCAGCATTTACGCGTCTTGAGAGGCGAGGATGCATTCGACGGCGCATGAGCCGTAATAGGCGACGGCATCGTTTAAATTTAACTGACACTAACACCCGAAAGTGTCGACTATGCGCGCAAAGGATAAGGAAATTGGCCAAGGTTTTGCCCAGCGTACATGTGTTTTTTACTATACTCAACACCGATTGTTTCTCACCACTCCTTTGCACTTCTGTCAAGAATTCCTCCATGTTGGTTGCATTTGTTGCGGCGATGGATGCGTTCACATGCGCTTCTTCTATGCTGCCGAGTATATTTCTCCACGGTATTCGAATGAGTAAGTCTAGCAATTGCAACGAGTCCAGAATAAGGAAGGATACGGACAAACTGAGAATAGTTGTAGTTATTCGGTAGTACGTTTTCTTGCGTTCTGATTCACTAGAACGATTTACCGCAATAGGGTTCGTCAGTGTTTCTGGCGAGAGGTTCTTCTGATGCTCTTCTGAAACCACTGAAAGTCTGTCTATCGAAGCTGTACCGTGTTTCGTTTGAGCAAATGTGTAATCTGATTCAATTTTCTGAGAGCATTTATTAACAGTATGTTGGTGGAAGCAGCAAGGTGCGACTTTGGCAGCCGGTCCAGCATCCTTTTGTATCATTCGTAGCTTTACTAACAATGACACCGAGAAGATAAATACAAGTGTTAATGGAAGAACAAAAATTAGCACTTCTAAGAGAATTTGATGTTCACGAAGCGGGAATGAGGTAATGAGAATGCTGAAGAACCAACACAATCCATAGGCGATCCACAAATTTACCTGTTTCTGTACAAAAACCCATAGTGAGCGACCAAGGCGGCTTCGTAAGGGAGTCACGTAGATAGAAATGCAACGATGTATGATCATAATAACAATGTACCAATTGCTAACACTCACTGTGGCTACCGCTAAGATCCGGAAAATATTTGAGACATAGGTCAGAAAGGACTTCCTGGAGAGGTACTCCGTCACAACTGCCGTGAGTAGGTAGGTGAGAGTAATGTCAGTCCAAATTTGATTCAGCAAGTAGAAAACGCACACTAAACCATCGGATAAGAGAATGAGTTTTATTAGCAGCACGCCCATAGTTGCCTTACGTCGGAGAATGCCAAAAGCGAAGAAATTCAGTAGTATGCCAACTACACAAAAGGTATAAGTGACGCCATCCAGCAGCCGATGGGAATTGAGAAAAGTCTCCGAATCGGTGCCATTTGTGGCGTTGAAAAACAAGCCGAAAAGGATATTTTCAACCTCTTCTGTGTTATTTCTCATTGCAATAATTCAACATGGAGCCAGCTTTATATGCTTTCACAAGCCTGAACTCTATCAAGCATGTGGCACAAGATCAAAAAGCCCAGGCTTGCCTAGGCGTGCACACAGGTCAAACTGTTCGGCTTTCCGTTGGGCATGTCTCCACCAATGGTGTGAGGACAAACAAACCAACCCATGCTAACCAATAGGAGGCCAGCAAACTAACTGTCTTGACCTGCTTGGGTAACTGGTTCAACTTCGTTTGTAACTCGGACGAAGTCAATTGAACAGCAGGACTGTCGATTGCTGGATATTACCTCAGCTCTACACAGACTCACCCGACAACTCGATCACAAAGTGTCTGCACATCATCTGCTAACGAGAAAATCGCACAGTCGTAAATTTATATTGGCTATCCAAAAATTGGCGTTCCCACATGTTATCAAAGAAAATGTATATTATAATCAAGTTTGCGCTATTTGAGACCAACTTTTAGGGCTAGACAATTACTCCATTACAAACAAAATGGGAGATTTGGATTTAAAATGATGGAGAGCGCTCTGTAATTAGAATATTTCCCACGAACTCACAATTTCCTTAAGAAAATTGATTATAAGGGAGTGAAACGTCCATTTTTACAAGGTGGGAGGATCAACAGTCGAAAAATTTGTTTATTCCGCCACGACAAAGGCTATCATTCCACCAGCCTCGTGAGGATCTCTCAGTGCTGTGGATAGCTTCAGACGACTGTTACAGCTTTTTTATAAATTGCTTTGCTTATAGAAATCGCTTCAAATAATTTACCACGAGATTATTAGCAGCGACGCAAAAACTCACTGATTGAAGTCTCATAGACCTTGGTTTCTTCATTCCAAACTAACCTCTCACAGTTTAAGCCCCCTATTTCAATAGTATCTTAAACCAAAATGAAGCACTCATAAATAATGTTCATGCGGTTGACAAGTCCTCGGAGCCTTCTATTATTTATAACTCCACCATAGCTTCTTGCAGAGCAAAAAGGCGCACAAGGCGCACTTGGAAGCCATGACACCGCGGACACTTCCACAAGCGCTTCACATTGCGTGCTTTGAAAGATAATTCTACTGTGTTGCTTTGATTTCTTCGGTTCGCCAACAACCTGTCACATTAATATTACGAGAGCAAACAAATTAACAATATCTAGTACTGAAACCATGACTTCTTGATATTTAAAAAAGCATGCTAGTCCAATTAATGTTTTCGTTCCCTACTCCGCAAATTTTTAACTGGTTGCCCCAAGTTGGCAGTAGCAGAACAAGTGAAGTCACCAACTTGCCGAATTTGGGGTAGTTTTAAAAGCCCAATAAAAGTACATTTTGGCATAAGGACAGGGGGAATGTGCGTTCTCCTCTCAGGTCAAAAATAAAGCTCCCCACCCATCAAATGCCATAAAATTCAACTAACACCTGGTTGTCATATTTGACTGTACTAATATAACCTATTTTAACGGGATTTAACAATTTAAAGTACAAAACCTTATAAGAGATAGTTCTAAAGGTGGAAAAAAGCTAAGTGAGTTGGTAGCTCGTTTTTGATCCATAATATACCCCACTGTCGGCTAAAAAACCGATTCAGTCTGAAGGTTGCCTGCCAGCCGAAGAAAAACTTTTGACGAAGTCTACATCAAACACCACTAGGGAAGCGCTGCAGCAACTCCAAATTTTGCTTCAATCAAGGTCACCATAACTATCCCGCCCTCGTATTTAGTCGAAAGACAGCAAAAATACGGCCACAAGTTGACATTTTGCATTTGAATCAGGGTGCGTGGTAGGTCTACTGTAATACCTGCAATTTTAAATGCATCTTTCAGGCTAGAGGCCGTGGGTAAATGCAAACCTCGTGACAGTAGGATGCCACTGGTCCTCTCGAGAAGAAGAAAACGCCCCTTAAATACGCCTGACCGAGATATCTGCATCCCTTCATTTATCGATATGGCACAAAGCATGCCCTCGACCAACTCTTTTGCTTGCCCCAAGGGCACGAGGACTGAGGTGAGGGAAAGAAAACGCCGAACCTACTACGACAAAACACGTTCAACAAGAGGAGGCAAAATTAAGTTAATTAGGGTGGAAATGCCCTATTTGTCCTTCGAATATGCTCTATTTTCCTGGAAGAAACAATGCAGGTCGGTTATTAGCACAATCGTTTTAGTGAAGATCAGGGCACCTAATTTTTGGACAAGATTTATTTTTAATAAAATTTGTTCGATATTTATTACACCTTGATGGGTGTTTTATTCTTCTTGAATGCATGGCAATAATTAAGATTTTTTCCTTTATATCTGATACCGAAGTATCCATATTTCAGGTTGGTCTAGCTCTCCTTCGCGATCCGTTAATCGTCCAGCCAATACATGTTTCCTAATTCATTTAACGATTTTTGCAAAGACCTAATTTTATTCGTCTTTTGCTGAAGCCATAAATGCGGCATGATCATATAAAATTGTTATGAAAACGATGCCCAGTAATTGCCACTTTTAACTTTTGACCATTGATTGGCCCCGTCTGAACCATCTCCAGAGGGCATTATGCGAAAAACCAGTTGGGGAAAGAGTTTCACCTATAACGGAAGGGAAGACTCTAGATATAAACTTCATGAAATCACACCTAAGTGGCATTCGAATTGTGGGTACAATGGTTTTCGCGGCTAAACCTAGCAGTGCTAGGGATCCCGTTTTACCAGGTGGCAGGTGTGCTCTCAACTCAGCTTGCTAGCCGCCGATCCCATTGAGAGCATTCAAAGCATTTCCTTTACTCGGCTTTGAAAAATAGTAATGCAAAATATGCTTTACCGAAGATAGTTGATTGTCGGCAGAAATGTGGTCGCTATTCATGACAGAATGAATGGAATGTAGTAAATATGGTCAGTCATGCGCTAGTTTAGCTATTGTTCCTTTTTCACCACTGAATGACGAAAAAAAGTAGCAAAAGATCGTAACAGGCTTTATTTTTGCGTGTTTAACCCTTCGTTTTAGTTACGTAGACACTGAAAACTCGGTCACTGTACATTCTGCTGAGCAGCAGGATCTCCAGACTATAACAGTTGGCATCAGATTTTCTCCGCCCCAGAATTATGCTCCCTTCCTTTTGAGGAAAGTTTCGGTCCGCTGCATTGATTGCGGCGGGAAGCGAGTTGCACTCGTAAGGATAGCTACCTTAATTTCTACCCCCAATACCAACTCTTAACGGAGTAAAATTAGGAAAATATACTGCGAATGAGTAGTCTTTAAAAACTCCTAACAAAAGGGTAGGTAACGATATCCACCTTTGGCTACTAATCCAGTTCCATGTTCTGCAGCAATATTAGCGACACTAGCCGTGAACTATCCGGAAAAGTTCATTACGGACCTATCTGCTCTCCTCTCATGAGGATGTCGTCAAATGAGTGATTACGGGGCACCTTCTCCAACTCTGTTATTCGGATAGAATCCAGGTAGATATGGTCCGACAGTACGGAATTGAGAACAAAGTCTTGAGGTAAAATAGTCTTAAATCCTTATCCCTAATAGGCTGTTTTATACCCCCACTTTTATTAAATGGCTCTGAACTTGGACCATTGTTCATACAACTAACGGTAGATGTGCATGATAGCTTGCGCATTCTTCCCCTTTCAATATTGTTTCCATGGAACTTATGGAATTATCTTATGGGATTGGTAACTTTGAGTTCATAGTTCCCCCATTATTACGTAAATTCAATGACTGCTGTGGTTGGTTTTTATGTGTTTCCCTCACATCACAGACCTCATTGTGGTGGCTGACGTAGGAGGTAAACCATGTGGCGCGTCAAAGTTGACAGTCAAAATAAGAGGAGTTATGTAATACCCCGACTACTCATTGACTTTTCTGTTTTGTTTAAGAGCTCTTAAGGCTCCGCCGCCAATCTTTCTGTGGGCGAAATGGGCTCTGGGCTATGCCAGTAGTCCCTAGCTCTTGTCTACTTCGGCAATGCACATTATTATTTCACCTACAAGAAAATCTTGTAACCATCAACACTTCATGCAAACGAGGCCAGAAGGTAGTCAAGGAAGGGGAACAAGTTTTGCAAAAATTACAACCTAAAGATGAAGTCTTTTTTCCGTCATGTCATTTAATTCGCAGGAGACAATTTCTAAACTCTTCCGACTGAGCGGACTTGAAAGTTATTTCCAAGTTTAACAACTTTCCCTCAGTAAGTTACAATTGACAAAAGGAATATTTGAGAGGAGTGCGACTTGTAATTAAACCCATTGCGGCAAGAAGTTTATGTTTAAATTCCATAAATTGACCATTTGGTAAGTTAGAATTAAGCATGTTGTTTGCATAAAGCACGCAATACATCTGATTTCTGAACCCTATAACTAACAACAACTCCCTTTTTGTGCATTAATTTGAAACCTAATTGAAGAGCCTAATGGTACAAAAAATACATTTCCTAACCTGCATGAGCATATATAGATGAGTCGCTTGGCGCCAGAATTTGCAATTCTCCGTCCGCTTAAATATCTCCTATTCGACTTGCGAATTGTCCAGCAAGGAGTAAGGCCATGGCCTCACCGTGTGCACCAGGTTTGGTGAGTTATTATTATAACCAATGCCTCGAAAGCCAGCCTCATACTTTGCATAGACACCTTTACATGGACAGTGAGGATGTTCACCTATTCACAGGACAGATATTTGCTGATAAGGGGACAGACAAATAGCTGCTAAAAGGACACCTTCTTTTGATGTTACCGGTGAGTTTACCCTATGTTCACTTTGAAACATTCCCTTTTCGAAGTCAACAATATAAAACCAAATATGGTGGTACTGTTTTGAAACTTCCTTTGTCCTGGCAATAATCGGAGTTCGACTACCCCATTAGAGCGCTTGACTCTCGATTCCAGTGCATCGCGGTATGAAAAATTAGACTTATGTGTGATGGCACCATTATTTGTTTAACTATCCGCATCGGTTTCACGGAGACAAAAGGCCCCGTCTCCATACCTTCGTTTGGCGACATAGCCCCCGGTTGTTGTCAATAGCCCTTAGCTTATCATCTTGAGTAATTGGCTTCTTTGCCTTCAGGAATGACTAGGAAGCAGCATTTGTGGCAGTTAAAAGCAAACCCGATCCTCAAAAACAACTGCCCACGCTTCTGTTGTTTAGCAATAAATCCCAAAGCATATGCTACGGATGCGGTAATCTATAACGCATGCATTCGACAACTATGTCATTTAGAAAAGCTTGTCACGGAGCTGTCTGCAGTACTTTTATAAATATTTCATTTAAGTAAATACGCCACACCTCCTTTACTTTTCTTCTATTTCTGCAAAACTCAGAGAGATGCATGGCTAAACAGCTTGAAGCGATTACAATTTAGCAAAGAGAAACAATCATGAAGCCCGATCCCGCAATACTGTTTTAAACATCGTCCTTTAATAAATGATTCCACTTTAAGGTAAGTATTCTAACGGCTAGAGATAGTCAATTAAGATGCCCAGCTAATTTACCCTTCCATAGTACGGTTTTCAAACGGGAAGAAAGTCCACATCCAGCAGAAGTGCCAATGGAGGTCAGTGAAGTTGTGGTCAGTTATCTTCGTAGTTACGCGCAGATTTCATGGCTGAGGACGTGGAGGTTTAATCAAGTTGAGCGCCGGGGACAGCGCTAAAAAGGAGAGGGAGCTAAAGTATTGCGCAGTTTTTAAAAGCAACTTTCATTTGGAATTGAAATCTGCTCCACATTATTATTTAAGTGTACATATCGTCCTTCCTTATGCACCATGCAACAATGAATATACTAACCAACTTCGAAGGCTACTTGGTTCTCCTACATTATCAGTCGTGAACCAAATCACAAGGGTGCATAAACACTTCCTAGTCCTAATTGAAGGCGTCCGACAAAACCGAAATTATCAAAAATTAACTCGAAACTCTGGACTAAACTCAACAGTAAAAAAAATTAAAACGGCAAAGATGTGTTATATCGTACGATTTTGCCCATTAATTAAAAGTTGCAAGTGATAGATTTTGAGTTTTACTTTTGCATTACTACAAAGGATAGTCTTTTCAAAACAGTACACAGGCAAAAGAATGTCTAAAATTTACGTAGAGTACTCGGTTTGAATCGTATTTTGTAAGTTTAATTTAAAGCATCTGCGATGCTCCTAACATCCATTTTGGTGTTCACGGCACAAGCTTCACTCAAGTTGCCAATGAGTTTGATCAAATAGCAAGAATCTCTTTAGCATTGCAAATGCGTCACTGTATAGTTTGATAGAATGCCTTCTCCATTGACTTTATTAAATGACTTCTTTTAAACCAGTGGTCTTATGACTGGCAATGAAGATGTGAGACGATTCGTGTATTTTCCTTCCCTCAATGCGCTAGCTAAACAGTGTAGTGAATCTGTCAGGAGTGACTAGCGAATGTGTGAGAAAATGTCTTCTCAATTGCACCAGTATGGTGGAATCGTCTGTGCTTTTCCCGCCACACTGACAACGGTACGATGGCCGCACGCGGGTGGTGGACCAAGGCAAGCACTGATGATGAAGCCCAAAAGGGAAGGAATTAGCGCTTCGTCTTTGTTTATCGAGCACGTAAGACCCTACCCTTGTGCTTCTGCTGGGCGGCATGGCTTTCGAGCCATGACAGTGAACCTGTACCTTCACTTTTAGGGAAGCCTCGAGGCTATACATTGGTAAGTAAACCAGATAATTCATCCCCCAACCTTTGTTACAGTTTGTATAAATGATTATATTTATTTTGATAGGCTTAGCCTTCGTTTTAATGGTGCTCCCTTTCCAGTATTTGGGTGATCCCAATGGATTTTGCCTAACAAAGGCGCATTGGAACATCAAATTCCCTTTGGGTAAAAAGAGAAGCTGTTAAATTCTCCTTAAACTTTATTAGAGTTAATTAGCTATATGCACCGACGAGGTTAAAATCTGTTTTAGTGTCTTACAATAAACATGCCAATGTCTTGTCTGTGAAATTTCTGTTTTCACTGAACCACATGCAATATTCGGCATTGCCGCAACGGAGTTTTCCCCAAGTCCCTAAGGTGAGTGAGTAAAATTAAAGATTCTTCCTATGCTTGAGGGATTTTCCACCACAAAGTTGCTCGATGTGGTTAAAATGGCAATCTCCCGTACCATATATAAAAAATTGGCAACAAAACAAGTTATTTACTCAGTAGTCACTGAATAAATCCTAACAGATGTGGAAATTTTGGAAGCATAATTTTGACGATTAGATACGACCGCTGTTTCATTCCTTGATATGCTGCTGACAGAATTATGGAAGTACAAACTGTCCACGGCGTCTGCTTTAAATAAGGCCCAAAAAAATTTTGTCGCGAACAGGAGATACCTTTAAATTTGATCATGGTGTGGCTCCTATGACTATCCTGGAGACGAAAGCGGGCATGTTATCTGAGTAAATTATAAAAATTTTCGACATAATGAAGGGCTGATTGCCGCCAGCTTAGTCCAGTGGCCTTGCCGTGCAGCGGACTTACAAACGCGAAGCCTTAAGTGCCCGCACAACCTTCACTCGAGAGTTAAGCAAAAAATTCAAGTGTGTACGGTACACATGTAAATTTCCAACTCGGAGAGGGTATAAGTAATTAACGCGAAAGTAGAGTAAAATTTCAAATCCACAAATTGCCAAATAAGAAGTTATTAGGCATTTGTATGTTCGTCCTCCACTTGGCGCAGGTTGACTAGTTTATCAGGAGAGCCTTAAAAATTCAGCACTTATCATCATCATCATCACCATAATCAAACATCATCAAATGTGAAAAGTGGTTTTAAAAAGTCGTATTCAAATTCATTCTTAAATGTGTTCATAAGATTTTACTCAAAGTAAGCAAATTTTGACCTGTACAAGAAACAACCACGTTGAAGAATCTTAAGATTACATTAACACCATTAATGTCTCCTTCCTAGTATTGAGTGGGATCCAGTCTTCCAGCTGATCACCCAAAATGGGACTTCAAAATCGTAGTTCGTAAAATCTCTATGCTTTTAAAGAGTATAGGAGCACACAGGGTGCTGTAGGGCAAATACCTCCTTTCCCTCTCTTTGACTTCAGTCCATCCAGATTCGGAGCAATGCGTTAGCTTTGACCTAAACTATTTTTCCTTACCAGGCGAATGCAATTGGCTTGATTTTATCACTAATGCATTATTTTTCAAGATCTGATTTCTAAGTTAAACAGATAAATAACATTAACGGAAACCGACAGTAAATTATGGCTTTAGCTCATAAAGATTAAATTCAGGTTCCGCTGTCAAGTTATGGCCCATTTATCAACTAGCATTGCGAGAAAATAAACCTCTGACAATGTTTTATTGCAAATACGATGTTCAAAATATTCTTCACATTTGATTAATCAAAAGTGCATAATAACACCCACCTGCTTCGCATTTTATGGAATGCAAATTAGTGTATCAAAGAGGTCTTCATAGCCCTGTACTGATTAGGAAGTAATTAAAATTTGATGGCTACAATCGTCATAATGTTAGCAAGAAGGAATAATGGGGCCAGAAAATCTAATAGTTTTTATTTTTATAGGCCGAAAATTTGGTACTAGTACGATTCCCAATGCTTAAACACACCCTTTTTCCAACCTTATAGGCCCGAATCTCCGCCAAAGTCGAAAGTGGTTAAGGTAATGCGGCCGAATGTGTGTTGTCGACGTACAGAAGGGCTGTGCGGCTACTGACATGGCTCAATAGCCATGCCACCCAGCGGGAGTACAATGGCCGAGCCTTAAGTGTCCTTGTAAACAAAATCTAAAAGTTCAGGTTTAAAATGATACACATGACTAGACACCTTGAAATTTCTCTTTTAAGGTAAAATAATCAAGTACCGACGTTAACACTTGGCCCGACTCGACGCGTTCTCGCATGGAACAAACAGAGCATGAAGGGATTGTTAAAAATTAATGTCTTCCTTCCCCACTGTTCTGGAAGAAAAATCGTCCGTGTTCATCCTATGGAGAAAAGGAGAGCAGGTAAACCTGGGTGCTAACTCAACTGTAAACTGTCTCCAATGTTCACCGAATTAATATGTGTTGCAGCACCGAATTTGCCCCCAACATTGAGCATTTAAAAGTATAATACTCTAATTATGCAGCCTAGAATGTAACCTGTTTTTGAAGAACACACAATCTACTTATGCTTGTGGAAACTAATGCAAGCCGGTGTCTTTTCGTGATGGTCACCTGCAAGGAGTGAAAATATGTTATACGTACCTCATTTAAAATTACTCTTTTATAAGGAGGCATTAAGCCGAACGTAAATAAATAATAAGAGCCCAAGCAGAGTGTTTAAAAGAAATTTATTTTTCGAAGGAAGAATATCAGGGTGGCAAATTCAATGTTGCAATTTATTAATAGAGGTGCAGGCTTAAAATTATTTGCAATGTCAAAAGGTTGCGTCCTTCCAAAGACCGCTTGATTATTTGCCTTATCACCCAACTGCATACATTTCATCGCCTTGCGGAAACCTTAGTCTCCGAATCCAAGTTTGTGGCTGTCTTGCAGCCAGACTCAGAGATTGTGTTCGAGTCATTAGTGCTATTAGAGAACCGAGTCGTGCGCTCTCTTTTTCATTGCGGTTCTGTCCGCTGTAAGGACTTTAGGGCGTCACTGCATCGTCTATGGTATCTAAGGCATTGAAACAAATGGAACCACAGTCAGCTGTGGACTGCCTCTTTGACCACATTTCATCACGAGTTCCGGTTAGCAATAGCTGAGATAATTCAGGGACATCCGAGTGAAGGGATATTTCCGAACTATCCGAAATTGCGAATGTGGGAAACATCTTTGTCATCATAGGCGACCCTCGGTCCATACATAGTAACTGAGATTTTCATGCATCTTGCTCTTCCATGTCTAGAAATTCTGAGGCAGTTTTATAGCAAAAATAGATGAAGCTTTAGGCAAAGCTATTTGCACGATGATAAGCCAGTGTTTTCTCGCAGGAGCAGAGCTTTTCTCCTTACTGTCATTTATTATTGCATCATCAAGTTGAAAAAGCTTTGCCATATTGTTGAGTTTGATGTTCACCATAACCAATCGAGCTGGAAAGAAATTAATGGAAATTGTGTCCGATTACCATAAATGGCAAGTTAAGAGTTCATTTGTTCCGCTAAATTGCAGTGGGAATTGATGTGCGCGTCAGAAGTGTCGTTAACAAATGGACATCGCATCGCACACTCCAAAAGGAACTGTAGTTTAACAATCACAGAATCTTTTAAACAATGCAAAACAAGAATTATGCCATCTTTTAACATTTTTATCGCATTTGTTATACTTGTACCGAACATCTGCTTTTCAATGCGTTGGAGATTATGTAGAGCCAAAGGTTATCCCTAACTCAAACTTTATTAAGCTTATTACTCGTTTTTGCGCAAAAGCACGTCCATTCGTGACTAAACAGTGTTAATTTGCCTTGAGACACTTGCCATCGCCTTTTGATACACGTTTTAGTTTATTGAAATGGGATTGATAATTACTGGGCTCTTTATTAAAATGTGCTAGCATATTTGGGTAAAAGGCCGCGCTGATCTCTCTTTTTATTAGCTAATGTCATTAGAACCACGAACCGTTCTGAGTTATACCATTATTATAAAGGTAAAGGCCAAACCTCTAGTCGGTTAGTGTTAGGAGTTAAATTTCTGCCTTAGAAATCAGTGAGCGACCGTTGAGCCGGGAGTCTTGCTCGAAGTCAAAAGAAGTAATAATGCTGGGACATGGCTCGTAGACCCTGTTGCTAAGCAGAGTCTTAGGAGCCTGCGTAGCTAACACAAGGAATCAAACAAAGTATTACGTAGTTTCTGATCTTCTGTCCGCTGTCCTTGCAAGTCTTCTTGGTTAACATCCCGCCTCGGCCGGCCCAATGCAGTCGGTGCTATAGAAATAATACTCACGAACCAACCACCCTAGTCATCAACCTTGCGTGCAATTGAGGCTGAATCTTATTGAAGCGTTGCTGAACACTCTTGGCACTTCCATTACACATGTAGTTTCAGCCTGTTCGGTAACTGTATTGGGGAGGAAAGAATGCGCTGGGCATCTCATAAGTCCTTTTTCAGTCGTAAGGATACTCTTCTATAAGATGAAACATTCAATAAAGTGCGCAATTTAAAATATTCACATGGGGGTTATTTTTTGCGTGCCTGTACCTCCATATCACTATTTTTCTCATTTCAGTAGCGTCCAGGCATGCATATATATAAGGTCTACCCAACCATTAGGGAGGTGGAAGATGTGTCACGTGCTCACTTAATTAACACCTCCGTACAGGTACTGTAGGTAGCTCCACAAGAAGCTATTTCTACATGGTTCACGATTGGTGCTGCTTCAGTTGTCAATATCATTCCTCCAAACCGCGGGACCGGAGTGATAGTTTAAAATTCCTCCATCCACGGCATATCCTCTTCAGCTGTCAGTAATAGAAAGTGGGTAGGTGTTATTTTAGATTGGACTCGTTTGAAGCTACCATCAGTGTGGGGTCCCAAGACTTCTCTCAATCCGAAGGAGTTTATAATACCAGGACAGAATGCGTAGCGCCTAGCTCGGAGACCATTTCATCATCCAAAGCGCCGGCGTAAACAAACTGAAGGCTTATATAAAAAAATTAAAATGCTGGAGTTATATTGCATACATTTGGCCCAAATGAAATGCCAAATAGAAAATTCTATTGTCTTTTAATAACAGATGCTGCCATTTACTGTTTACAAGTGGCAACAACAACAACAGACTGTTGCACGTCCCTTTCATCCTTCTCTAATTTCCTGAGCATATAATTTTTGCACTAAAAATGACATTGCGATCACATTTAACGCCTTTTTTGCTTCGTAAAAGATCGGAATGTAGCAAGGCAAAAATGTCAAAAATCCTTGTGTTTTACGGCAGGAAGATAGATTTGTGCTTGTTTAAGTTAGGATTTGTCAAATTCTGATTAAGAATCCCTTTTCGATTTGATGCGAGGACGGAAATCAGGACTTCGATTGAAGAAGGCTTCACTTTATGATTCCTTCGGGTACTTGCATCAAACTTCATCATGCTTAGCGTGCGACTTGCCTACTTGGGGAAGATAGAGGAGGGAAAGGGATCCAGCAATCATTGAACTCTTAAGCAGGTGTTGCCTAGCAAGAACAAAAGAAATCTTTCACTCTCATTTCCAACTTTTTGGCAACCTCCTATGGGTACATTCATGTATCAAATTAGTTCACGGTGTCAAAATGAGTACTGCACTTTTGCCGACTAACTTTTCTACTGTTAAAAGAAAAGTGGGAATGTTTTAGGCTCTCTGCATAAACAAACTTAAACGCCCTTACTCCATTCAGGGAAGATTACTATCGCTGAAAACAATGCTTTTATGAGACAATGGGTGTGGAAGTTACACTCGTTTTTGCGAAAAAACCCAGTTCTCCAACTTACTACCAAATTATCTTATCTGCTACGAGCAGTAAGGAAAATAATTCAGCACTCGTCTACTCCTGCTTAGCCAAAAAGAAATAGAGTTAGTTTAAAGCATTGTAACATCCAAAGGAATATAATGTGTTGTTAACGTACAGAAGAGCTGAGGGACCACAGACATGGCTCGGAGGTGATTGCCACGCAGCGAAAGTACAACGGCGGAGCCTTTAAAACCCTCGAAGCCAAAATAGTGTAATAAACAATCTATTACGGTATGTTCAGTGGACTACAAACAGGTATTTGGAGCTGGTAGGGCATTTGTATCATTCCTTCTCTCATAGTGGTGTCTTCAAAAATGGGTAGGTGGTAGACCTCCGTCTCCATAGTTTGATGTACAAATCCTGCTGTCAAATTCGCGTCAATGTTGCCCATCCTTCGGTGGTTTTCGATGGTGGCTTATTGATAAGGCAAAACTTGTCGTTTAGCACCCATTTTAGTCCATTTAAGGTTTCTAAAATATCCATAATCAAAAACTTCCAGCGATTTATTTACAAACCTTTGCTAATGTTACCAAGGTATATTAGGACCATCTTCATTATTTATTTATATGAACTCGAATAACTTGCCTCTACTTAAATGAGTGGTCAGTAAAATCGTTTAAGCAGATGAAGCAATGGAATGATCATTTACACTTGGGTAATTTTACTTTTTAATAGCAAAGCCATATTTATATGCTCACGTCGATTGATTGTAATAAGTAAAGAAATAAGTAGCTAGGATGTTGAACTTGGTGTGGATGAAATAGGCCTTCTTAAAATGATGGTGATCAGTCTTTTATGATACTTTGTAACGCTTTATTAGTTTGCTGGAGTCGTTGTTTGGGTTGTGCGGGCACTTAAGACGTCGCCACTGCAATTCCACTATTTGACAGAACCTGTGATGATAGCAGTAGCACCGTGGCCTTTACGTTGGCGGCACATTTTCTGTGCCAATAATGGATATTCTAAAGACTTTATGGAATATTCTGGGCGTTATATAAGGGATAGCAGCAAAAGAATTTGATCCCAATTGACAACTATCTGATTTCTATCACTGAGTTCTAAATATTAACGCGATGGAAGAAGAGCACCTGTTGCGGGTGGGCTAATCTGTAAAGACACCATATGGAATGGTTGAAATTGGCTTTGCCTTTGAAAACTACAACTGCCTTCATTACTACAGAAATGCCTTAACAATTGGGGCGACACTGGCTGTGAAGGTAACAATATGGAAAGTTTTCTAAGGAGTTGCCTGCATTACATACACGACGATGTCTGTTGGGTGAACATGCCATAGGTGATTGGATAGTTATGGCTGGGCAGTGATGGAGTAAGAACGAAATGGCAGAGATTAAGAGACGTAGAGTCCTATCCCTCAAAAACCTTACAAACTCTGCCTTCATGTTAATGTTCTTTCACTACTACATTTCCCAAACCGGGCAAAACTCTAGGTTTATAGGTGTTTTCCAGGGAGATCGGTGACAATGCAATCGAATGTCTTCTCAGTTGCGCGAAATATTCAATGGCTAGAGCGATTGGTTCATGGTCGCTTTCCTTACAGCGCCAACTGGCTTCGTGATGGAAGACGCGAGAGCTTGACAAAAGAAGCATTACAAATGGCATTCAAAAGAAGTAATTGGATTTTCGTTTAACTTTTATCTAAACACCAAAAGTTCGCCCATTGTGATACCGCAGGGCAAAGTGTCTCCCAAGTCATACAACTAATTTAGCTTTCTAAAATTACTTTGTTGGCCTGCCCTCTTCATATTCTGCAATCAAAAGGGAAGGTTTTACTTTTCATTCTACCGCGACTTCTTAAAGGGCGAAGGAATGCATGACACGAGGCCAGCTTTTGTATTGCCGAGGTACAAAAGGAATGGTTAACTATTGACACAGACCGGAGACCATGCCGTCCGGTGGAAGCACAATGGCGGAGGCATTACAATGCTGCCTTCATTAATGTCTAAATATTCTTATTTACTATTGGGAAAACACTATTTGCTTACAAGATTAGCACATATAAAAGAGATACCTGAACAAACACTTATAATGCATTGTTGATTGTAGAAATTATGACTGCATTATCTTGTTCAAACACTTTACTCAGTTACTGTGACGGATGATGAAGTTTTCACCGCGGGAGAGCAGACCCTGTCTTTACGAATTTCATCAATGTCCACTAAATTTGGACAAGCATCTGGTCACTCAACAGAAGTGTTTAAAAGTCTGAGAAATGAAATGCTACAGCATCGATCACACGCGATGTTTCGGCTTTCAAGATAGTTAAGCGATCGAGATACGTACAACTGAAGCAGCATTGGATTCCCGCTTGTACGTTTGATGTTTCGCGATATAGGATCTTCAGTACAACACACTACTCTTTGGCACAAATCAGCATCTAATCAGATAGCTTGCTAATTTTAATGCTCTTTGAAGTGGATTCTAGTACTTTACACCTCTTACAGTTGTGCCATAATATAAAGTCCCTAAAATTCATGCCACTAGAATTTCAACTTTTATTTTTCCAACACTGACGCGCAGAGATAGGCATAGATTGCGATTAAAAGCACTTAGGCATCTTTCCTCCTTCTTTTACCCACACTGTTGACAAATAAAATTTTATTTGTTGAAAAGATTTAAGACATGCTCCGTAGTGCCTTATTACTCAAGTTCATACTCAGATTTTGAACTGTTCAGCTGAGACGAAGGTGTTAATCTGGCAGCATTGCATGCACAAGTGGCAAGACGTGCTAGCGCGTTGTCGATTTCATGAATTAGATTTTCGAAGACCGAGGTTCTGAACCAAACCTACGCCTCCAATTAGAAGTCGTTATTTGCGACCAGCATTATAAGCGCAAGAGGATTCTAAGTGCCTGTAGGGCAGAGATTGCCAGAGAATGATTTGCTCACGTGTTACCCATGTGCCTATCTCGGTGGTTTAATTTACGCGCATAACTCTACTGGATATAGGCCAAACTGGCAGAGGTGAGCATGAACAACGCTGTCTAGAGTACCTGGACATTCGAAGAGAAAAGAAGTCCTGGGGTTACAGAGATCCCCAGCAATAGCAGACAACAATGGCAGCCAGTATATGTAAGGCCAGCGCATAATGTTGGAAAGTCTTCTGAAAGAAAGTAGAATATCTGCAACATCCACGGAAGGCTTCAATTTGGGTATGGAAATAGAATGCTCATTCACAATTTGGCATTTGACTACGGTCGTGCTAGCATCAGTACTGACCTTGACCTTGCTGGTTCCATTCCTGTCTTACCACCGCATTAGTCAGTCCTGTAAATATTTACACAGTGAATGGAAGTCTGGGCCCAGAGGTCCCGTTTTATACTTTGAAAAGATCATAGGATGCCAACGTGCCACTCCCACCTAATCTCCAACCGTGAAGTAAAATAAATTAACACTTGGATGGTTTCCACTGTCTCAATCAATCAATGCCAGCATGGTGTGACATAGATAAACTAATATCTAACCTGACCTGAGACTACCGGATCTATCTTTTGCCTTAAACGACTGAAGCTTGTCAAATTCACTGAGCCCTCGATTCACAAATACTGCCACTCAAGCTGCCTACTTTGAGCTGACTGTGAAGAACTCGTCTCCCAGTGAATTTTGTGGGAGCGTCGCGATAAATTTAGCAACCTTTAATTAGAAAGATGCCGCTTGTGATGTGGAAACCTTTTTTAAAGTACTATAAAAATCCTTTGCTTGAGGGCCTTTAGGTGGAAATACAGTTTTTATTTATCTTGCGAGCTCCTTCGAATGCAAACAACTTCCTTTGTTTCACTGTAAAGTCTCCGCGGCGTCAATCATGTTTACGCGGCAAAATTTGGGAAGAATATTAATAGTAACACTGATTTATTGGTGAATAGACACGACAAAACCTTATCAAAATTAGTGAAAGCTATAGATAAGTAAACACTGTAACGATAAATATGTACTACACTTTTTACTCTTCCTATGGGTTTTAAGGAAGCAGATAGGGTACCCTGATTGACTGTTTACTTCTCGGTTATAGTTAAGGACCACTCCTAGGCTCGACATTGTACCTCCTCCGGTCCGCTTGCCCTCTGCCCTCAAGCCCCTCTGTACGTCAACAAACGCACTGTGACCGAGTTATTTTTCTTCATCTATTCTTCAAGGGAAGTCCCAGTGAGCTGCAATGGTGTCAGTGAAAAGTGAAGCTTATCTTAAAGGGCAACTGTCCTGTTTTCTCTTGCTGGGTGATAAATCTCAGCGTGACAGAAGAAGTGAGTGTTGTGAACGCGTGAGTAAATGTAACGATCACCAGCAGAAGGTATGAAAATGACGTCTACCTTCGGTAAGTATCTCAATTTCGCGTACTGAAAAAGTGTTTTCAACAACAGAAGCAAAACCAGTCGTAAAAAATGGAAACGAAAAACAGACAGAGTAAGAAAACACGCCATATCTCCTCCACCTCTTTACCACATGGCTAAACAGATATTGAGTGAGAACCTTCTCTTCAAAAACTATTTCAAATCCCATCCTTTGTTCAACGTTGCATCGACTAGGGTTGGACTTGTATGTTGGTCAGCACGTTCCTCTTTCTCCAATCCAACTTTTCATACAGGAAATGGCTCCAGACCCTGTAAAATTTGCCAAGAGGAATCAGCTGCGCCTTTCTTACAATACCAATCACTTTTTGACGGCTGACATGGGAGACTGATTACGGGAAGGGTTGTAGACAACATTCAAAAGAGAAGACACTCTTGTGATGCTTTATTTCTTTACCTGGCGATTTGACAATGTGCCAATTAGGGCCCACCTTTGTACATCCGCCAGGTGGCTTGCTCTCTGGGCCCATCCAGGAGCTCTTAATCTCTTCCACACGTAAACACTACATGTTTCATCGCTTTTCGTCTTCAGTGGGTCCCAGTGCGCTACTGCAGATTCCTTCAAAACTGCGCTCATCAAGGAAAAGTTGTTCCACTTTTTTGTTGAAGCGACCAATACGTAATTTTTAAAAGCAATGTAAAATTTTTGCAATTTCTCCCAACTCCATTTATCTGCGTTTTATGCCTTTGTACCGAATTTTACTGTAAGCCTTGTGAATAACGGAGTGGTAAACAAAGAAGTAACAATTTATGACACAGTTTGGGCTCTTTGTTTGAGCCAACTGTTTCACATTCGAAGCAAATGATTTAAAATTGTGATAAAGTCCCTTCACACACTCATGATTAAAAGGCAGGCAAGTTGGTGGGATCAAAAGACTACCGAAATTTACCGAATGGGAAGAAATTGTGCTTTCCAAACTGGCTTCCTGTGCTCAGCGAATGGCGATGTTTAAGCAAAAAACCATTTTTTTCCTAATCGGTTATGGTCTTGCCTTAGTGGGTGTTTTGCCATGCGATAAATACTGTGTATTCAAAGATTCGTCTTGCGACATTTGTATGAGAATGCTAACTTTACGGCTTATTTATCTTCCTGGTTGTAATATTATAGTGAAGAGAGCTCATTTTCGTTGATCATGCTAACAATAGCCTTAGGGCTTGAAGTACGTGATAAAAGATTTGCTTGATGCGTGGTAGGTTGAAAAGGTGAACCTCAGCTATCAAAGTATCCTATATCCAGCTGGACAATTAAACTCTGTCTTTCAGCACTTCCGCAGCAGTAGTTGTAAAGCGTTGCTTTTTTGACTGCTGGTTTCATTTACGATCACTTGGGTGGACATATTGCTCTATCCGGGTGGGCTGGCCTCCGGGTCACGCCAGTAGCTCCGATCCCTCTGTTTACTGAATATTTGCTTTCTGTCCTGACATTTCGCCTTCTTTTGCCTTCAAGAAAGTCTCGGGACGCTACGGTAGTCTTTGAAGCTTCCTTCCTTTCGGTATTTGTCCTAACACACGAATTCAGTATATACTAAGGCCACGCATAGACCTGGGTGCCTCACACGACCGTTAGGGATGAATCAGACACTTTAGTTTATTTATTGCTTCTTTGCTGCCTGTCCTTAAAAACAATCCGCTTTAAATTGGCGACGGGATTTCCTTAGCTGCTTCAAGGCTAGTTAGTCTGTCTGCTTTTTAATTCAACCGAATCGTCAAATGGCTGTCAAAAAAATTACAGTCTCATGCCGTAACAGGAAAGGTGTCTATCGATGAGGATATTTGTTTCAAGCATCATAGTCCTGTTAACTCTCAGACTTATTCGCCAAATGGAATGGTTTTATATCAATCCTACTTGGCTGGCAATCACCTTTCGAGCAATTAAAATAGTCTTAGTTCAGGTTCTTTGTGTGATGTGTTTTAAATATCTAACTTACTGCAAAGAGCTTTATTTAAATAGCGAAATTGTTTTCTGGTTTCCTGCCTTTTGAAAGGACCATCCTAAAGCAAAGCGTCTAACTCAAAGAATAGATCGACATCTGCTGTGATTTGAGACTGGGGCCTTGGAATAAATTCACACCTCCTTTTTACGCAGATCTAAATATTTAGGAATTTATTTATTTGAGTCAAGCTATGCTTTGAAATTAAGGTGGCAGTTGGGTGAAAATGGCGTCAACCCCCTATTCGGGTGGCAGTAGAGATTGGTAGGCAGACAGACAGAGTAAGGTTACTTCATCTGCTGAATGATTTCCTTATCAAGTGATGCAAACTTTAGCGCTGCATTCATTTTGCCTACGTGTGAATTTACTCACACTCTCCCACAGCTTATCAATAATCTCCCATTCCTCACCTGGAGGTAAAATTCACTCTTTCTCTCGACTTCTTTTCCCCGCAAACGCTATTGATAAACTACAAAAAATAGTTGGAATAACACTCGTTAAATGTAGTGGAACACGACAATAGCTGATACTCATTTAACTAAATGCGAAGCATTGAAGAAAACAAATGCTTGACAAAGTTACACATTTCTAGTAGTGCTACGTTTGCCTTGAAATACAATTATACCTTCAAAGGCGTTTTCGATGGTTTATGGTTCTGGAATTTGTCAATGGATGTGCTCTGGGCACCAACAAATTTTTCTTTAAGATGCGCAATATTCAGGCTTACTGTTCTCAAGCTCGTATTATCTTAATTGAACCACTACTAACCAATAGAAGCAAGAAGTCGTCCTACTATATGTAGCCCACTGGAGTAGGCTAAAGCATTGCTAGCAAGGTACAGTGATTAAACTTGAAAGGCACATTTAAGTGTAATTTTGCGAAATTAGTCGCATGCTAAAAATATGGATTAGACTCGCTGAACGATTTTTGTCTGGTAAATAAATACCTATTGAATAAATTGTGAACCAAATATGAAGATCTGTGTTAAAAGTTGGGACTAAATGTAAAATGCTAGAAACTGTCACCTGCAGCAGTTTTTGTACTTAATGTTAAAATTTATGAAATTTTTGTATTAAAGTTCATTTTTCTTGCAATTTTATTCCTCTATTCCGAACTATTTCATATTGGAAAATTTGTCAATAAAACCTCGACAAGCATTGGAAACATTGAAAATGCCGCAGCATGAATTTGTGCCACTTCACATTTTAATTTTTAAGGAAGGAAATCAGCAATGGAAAAGGAACAAAATTTTTATGTTGCTTAAGTGTTAATATATTTTCTCCACTGACCTTGACTCGCCGCTGTACTGAAATTAAGGCTAAAATGAGTCGCGAAATTGAAATTAGGAACGGCAGTAAGTATAATGCTTCACAGGGTCCTGAATGCATATTTAATGCTTCTTACTCCAGCACATCACTTGAACGTTCTCGGTCATCAAGCAAAATAGAGGGACAGATAAGAATAAAAAGGAGTCCAAGTTACACTTTTGAACTTGATGACAGCTTTGAACATTTGGAGAATGCAGAGTCGCTATTCGGTTCTGTAGAAACAACTTCAATGCCAAATCTTAGTTATCTTGACAACGATGAGGCTGAAAGCACGACCGCAGACCCTCCCCGCTGCATGTCTGCAGTCCCCGACTTATTTCATGAATCGCTTAGTGATGTCAGTCCCGTAAATTATGTCAATCTTTCGTCTTTTATAAAAAACCAAGATGAGGTATACCAATCACTGCTGACGAGGTTTCCTTCAAGTATCAAAGACAATCATTTGATGGATGCAGCATCTAAAATTTCTCCGGGATCTCAGGCATTGACAAGTACTTTGAAGGAAGTCACTGATAGCGTAACTGTCACAAAAGCACCGGCACAGTATTCCACAATCACTTCAAGACCACCTACAATCAGTTTTGAAAATAAGGTTGGTGCGTGTTGTCAAAGCAACCCCTGCGACATTGAAATGGAACTTCTTGTCTTACCCATGGTGGATGATTTCTCGAAAGTAGAATTGCGTATCCCTTCTGCATCCCTTTCCGCAGAGAAGAAGAAAGCCCTAAAAAGGGTATGTAATCTCTTAAGGCATAATGTCTTTTACACAATAGATTGCTGCTGAGAATGAGCTAACAATTCTAAATTTTGGGAAAGGCAAGGCGAAGTATACTGTGCTTCGTAAGAAAACTGCCCTAATCCAAAGACAGGCCGCTCAGAGAGAAGCAGAATTAGAGGCAGAAAGACAGAGGCAGCGACTAATAGAAGAAGCAAAACTCGCGGCTGATTGTAAGTAAATGTTTTGCGTGTGTGTAATCCTGCTCCACTAATGCTACTTAAATACTCATTGAGTTTTATTTCAGCTCAAGTTACAAGCGATTCTACGATATGTATTGCTTCCATACAGACAACGCCTAGCGAGATTCAGCTCTTGCCTGCCGAGGTGAATATAGCTGTACTTAAAAGTTTTGATCTTTATACCAAGTTGACGATTTTTGCTTTTCACCTATAAAGAGCAAAAGGGCTACGGAACGGGGGGATAAAAGACAGGACAAAGAAATTGTGTCGTGTACTACTGAGGTCTTAATGAATTCCGCAGCGAGGCGCAAAGCACGGCGAGCTGCAGAAAGAGAACAGGCCAAAAAGGCGGCAGCTGCGTTGCGTAAGAGGGAACGAAGAAGACGGGAAACGGCAATGCAGACCTGTCCACCGGACTGGATTATTTGTCCATGGTGTAAACAGGTCAGTTTCAGAGCCTAGTTTATTACGTTACTAAGACTTTGACATCGCAGTTTTAGGTAAAAATTTTTATAAGCTGTCGCCTTTAATTCCAATTAACAATTTCTTGATGCAATAGAGGAACCATTAATTACTAAAATTAGTAAATGAGAGGTCACCTAATGACCACTAAATTCATAGTGCTGATTTGACGCCCTGGATAGCCTTTTTCTGATTAAATTGTAGCCCTGAAACCTAAATAAATAGATGATGAGCCAGTTTTAGTAGTGAAAGCGATACCTGCAATAAAGATCTGCTATGACACAATCTAACTACATATTTCATTTAATGGAAGCAAATTCAGACAATGAATCCTGTAATCCTTATCTGTTTTCCCCCATACTTCATTGCTGCTTTAAAATTGAAATTATTATCATCCCGATCCTTGATGGCGAAAATGCATTCTTTAATAAGGTCAGATACGTAAGTATAGACTGCGTATGGGAGTTTGAATTCGTAAAAATCCTAATAGTGTCCGCTTTTGATCTTACTCACCCATTACAGCAGAGCAGAGATTCCCTTCTACCAAAGAATTTTAAAAAATGGAAGGTAGCTGGGAATAATTAACAGCAAATGGAATAATTATGATTGAAGTAGGAGAAAAGGTGATCAGCTCGACTGCCTTTCCACTCTTACACCTTTAATGAGAAAGCTATTGTCGCTCATGTTTTGCTTGTGTTTACCATCTATTTGCAGGCTCTTGACTCTATTCTAGAATCATAAAACAGAGTGGTTTTTTCCACCACACAATCTCTAACTTATGATCCACCTCAAGCAACCTCCTGTTTTGAATTATACATGCATAAGGCTGAGCTAGAGCATTAGCCAAGTCAAAAAACTTGGATTTCCTGGGTGATGCGTGCTATTCAGAATTGTAGCACACTTTTTACGACTTCTTGGATAGATTGCGCACTCGGGTATTCGACCTTTCAATTCTGTTTAATTCAGGACATCCCACCGACAGAACAATGCGGGCATATAGGGCTATGCAGAGCGGAGTACCGTCAACGAAATCGAGAGGAGAAGGCGAGAGCGCAATTAGAGAACTACCGAATCACCACAGAGAATGCACGACGCCGGAAACAGAACTTACCACTCCTCAGTCCCGTTCACCACGTTAAAAGTGCCCAGGTAGTTGTGGAACGGGAACGAAATCATAGTAGAAGTGCTTCAAGACGACGATCTAGCCATTCACGTACGAGATCAGTAAGTTGACCATTCCACGAGGATTTGTTCTTAACGCTGCTTTAGCTTAGGCTTGACTTTCACTACCACTGTTCTATGCTGCACGAAATTTCATTGGCCATCCGTAAAATGTTTCTTAGGAAGTGTCCCTGTTTTGAGAAAATGCAAAGAAAGTTTTCTCCATTAGTCGCGTAGCTCGCATTTTGCAAAAACATTTTTGCTTGTTCCGATCACAGTTGTGGATCTCATATTTCCCCACTGAAGTTTACCTATCGACTCACACAAATCCTCAATTCAGGAAGCTCCTATTTCACTATGCTTGAGCTCAAGCAGGCAAAAACAATTGCATTGGCAACTGGAACGCATAGTGCGCAGTCGCGAGCAAGTCATACAATCAATGTATAGGCAGCGTTTCTGTTCTATGTCAATTTTAACTTCGCATGAATGTGCTTGCGCCAGTGTGCGCATGTGCAATTTTGCATGACTGTGCGCGCACACAACGACCTCTAACTTATTGTGTAGTCACAACGATGACCTCATTTCAATAAGTTTTAGCCCTCAAATTAGAACACGGGCTGGCTGACTTGTTTTAAAAGACCCCTATCCTGCGCTTTGAACAGATTTCAGGTATTCCGTTGTGGCATTTAAGGTTTCATAAAACGCTAATATTTTGATTCTGATTTTAACTTTTATCAAGCCAGCGATAGCTAAGCACTTCCGATGTGAGATGGAAAGCTCCGAAGGTGATCAATCCATTTAAAGGTCCACACTGTCGCCTCCAAAAACTACTCAACTAATCGAAAGAATATATAATAATTGCTACTTACAGGTTAACTGTAGGTAATATTTATAAACTTCAAAGGTGGATGCTAGTGTGGCTGCAACGCTGAAGAAACAGGCGGTGCTCGCAGCCCAGCTGAAGGAGGTCCATCCAAACGACGTCAACGGCATGCTCTACGCCACACAACGGGTTTGCGCAGTAGCAGACTGTGCACACTTAATCACCTCTTCTGCTGGTGGCCCCTGTGCTTACTGTCGCTTGAACCTTTGTGCCCAGCACCGACCTCCACACACTGGACATTACTGTCCCACCGCCCCTAAACCTCGGACACAAAAGGCGCTATCCAATGGGCAGATTGAAGTGGCGTGCGGAATTGAGGCAGCGGAACGACAAGCGGCTCTGAAACTGCGCATGCGAGAAAAATTAAATGTAATGGCGGAGAGGAGGAGACGTTGAATTTGGGAAGAGGTTTTAAGTTTTCTACCGCTTATATAAGAATATTTTGGTCATTTTTACAATTAAATCCGTTTCGCTTCAGTGCAGTTCTGTGCATGTTTGCTTCTGGTGGGAGCGGTAAATAGTACTTGTGCTTCAGTAAACAACTTTAAGCTATTAATTTTTGAATAAACTAACTAGCTGTTTCGCATTTGTGCTTTGAAGGGTGGGTATGGTCTAAACCTCTCCTAAATTTATCCCTATAAAAACCCTGTTCACTCACCGAGATTTCAATCACACTCCTATCATTGCGGCAGTTTCGTTATTGGCATCGGCACCTGTCATCAATATATTCCCCTTTTTAAGTCAATAATGTCCCCATCTGTTTTAGAGACGATGTATAAAGAGTCAAAATCTTCCCTTAATAAACGCCTGTTACCATGGCAGCAGAATGCATTGGTAAACAGTTATACGGACGGCGATGTCTAAGGGAAAAAACAGACTGCTTTCTATAGTAAAATTAACCAATAAGGATTACTTCTATTTTAAATGGTTATTAACTCTGTAAAGTGCATTTATGGGCTTGACAAAGATTTCATACATTGCTCTTGATAAACTTATCCACCGTGTTTATTCATCCAACCAGAAGGCAGTGAATTGTACAGTTCACACTTGGATAATCGCTGATGTGACTCAGATCAGGAAAGGTAAGTAAAAGCGGCAATATGATAATGCTTGCTTGTATCAAACTGAATGTTTGCTCCGCCCTCCGAGTTGGCCCGAACGCTGATAAAATACGGATGAAATAACGTACCTCTTTAAATGCGCTGCTGAAAGCTGTGGCAATCATTCTTCAGGCACTTAAGCATTGTGCTGGATTATAGAATTTCAGAGGCGCTAAGCGCCTGTGAAAATTATTTTGGCAATTACGCCACCGATCCGCTATAAGACGCTGCTGGTAAGTTTGGAGTGTTTAGCCTGCATGTTCAACTCCCAGGTTTGGATTATGCAGGAACTGATTGTACTTCCACTAAACAGCATAGCATCCGAGTTGTGTCTCTGGCGACCTAGCCCTTCTTCATGCGGGCAATACAGTTTCTGTTTAAAAATAATGACTTCTTTTCCGCGTAAGGAAAGCTTAGGGCGCTACATTGGTGGTGGCAAAAAGCGAATCCGACTCTAAAGAAGAAATATTAAATTTAATACTAAATACTAAGAAATTACTAGTTGCCAACCATTAACCTGTTAGAATTTGCATCCTCCTTCGATAACTACTCTGACCCCAAAATCAACATGAATTATACCAATACCTAAGGTGACACCATTCATAACCGTGAAGCATCTCACATGTTGGATCAGCAGCTGTCAAAAATTGAGCACGCCATTCCTGCTTTACCCGTCCAATGGCTAGAGAGCGGGCAGCACTTTAGATGAGAAACCTTATCCCCACGAAACAGATCACGCCCATCCTTTATTAAATGTCCGTCGTCAGGTCAATGGACCTCTATGAAGACCTACACATTCTCTCACTCCCTAATACAGTGCTCAGACAGAACGAAACTCCAGATCCAGTTTCAGTGAGATATCTTTTCACCTGCACCAAAATTTTGATGATCGGAATGTTTGGTTCGTGTTAGCTTTGTCTCGCAGCACCGACTACCTTGCGGTGGCCGATGCAGATTTCGATCGAGGGGAGCAGCGAAAACATTCGTTGTTATTTGAGCGTAGACTGCAAATTCGCCCTTCATCTGTGTGGCATGGTCTCCAAGCCATGCCAGTAGCATCCATCTCTTCACTGACCAAGTTTTGTAAGTTCTTTTGTCTTCGGGGAAGTCTTTTGGCCCTAGATATTTTATTAACCAGAAATTTGCATAAATTTTACATTTCAGTGCACGAGACGTATTGAACCATAGGGAAGCAGCTTACAGCATAAAAACAGACCTTATACATTGATCGGACCATTTACAAAAATACAAAGACTGTTTTCAAATTTATTAATCTAACGATGCTATTTTCGGTTATCATTTTTACTTATGAGCCAAGGCCTCTTCTTATAATGCACAAGTTGATGGCTAGCATAAGACATCTCTTTCGATGGGAGGTATAGTATAAAAAAAATGTAAGAATAATAAGGAATCAACGTCCTATAAACCTCTGAATTCGGTCCATTTTGAGGTGATGCGTTAAGAAAGCATGGAAGTGATAAGAGTATGAACACAGAATTGACAACCTTGACACAGACGCCGTATGCTGACCACGTGGAGCAAATCGATTTGGCGCCGAAGAGTGGAGCACCGCAGGAGAGTCACGAGATTCCAGCGCACGAATCAATACTTTTCCCCGTGCCAAAAGAAACGGCCCTTTTCAGGCTCTTACGACCCCCTCATCCACCTTTGCACAGAGCGCAGGATGGCCAAACTCTCACCTGACGTCATAAACATCTTGTCCATTAGAGCCTACTATGACAACAAGACCGCCACCAACACTACAGAAATGGCCAACCTGCTAAAATACGAGAGCCAGCACTTTCGCTGTAAAGTGCAAATTGAACTGCCCGAGTGTATCGCGGATCGATGTTGGAGCATAGGTCTGGTTCAGGCCTGTGATCGTATGTATCTCGAGAACCGCTATGGTCAGAGTGGCAGCTCATTTTGGGAATTTCATCCCCTCAAAAGCGGTCGTCATAAGATGGTTAATGACAGTGATGGACGCCAGTATCCATTCTACAGCTTGACAAGTAGTAAATTTGAGATTCGTCGTGGTGTAGTTTCTGACAGTTTGGTGTCTCTGACCTATGAGGATCATTTCTATCCTACAGTGGCTTGGGAGCTGCCATATTACGGTGGTGCTAAGCTCACTGATGTGATACGGAAGCAGGATTTTTGGGTCTGGCTCGTTGCTATTAAACGCGCGAGCTCAAGAAGCACCACTACCGATGTCTTTAACGCCAAAAGCGATGAGATATACATTCTCAAAACCATGCGTTGGCGCTATAATCTTCACATGACCTTTGACCCTAATCAGCCAATAGGAAGACGACTCCAACGGATTTACGACACACAAGAGGAACAGCCAGTAATCTTAGAAACTAACCGACCCTTACCACTCTCCGCACTTAGTCCTCCACATTGTAATGCTGCTCAGTCTTTGATTTGGTATCCAAACAACCCTGGTGACAAACCGAAACTCCTAGTGCCTCCAAAACAAATAATCGTGCCTTGGGACACCTGGACCAATGACATGGCTCCTGGCCGTCATCTTACCGTGAAAAAACCGGACCAGTGTAAAATGGTTGGTGAGTGGGCACACGACACGGAAATTGGTGTTGACGTCAGCACGATGTCGGGAGTTGTCAATGGCCGCGGTTGGGGCAATGCTGAAGGTGGCAGTAGTCGACAACGCATGTCTAGTCGTGCACGCGCGTAGACTGCCATCCCAGCTCTGTCTACTAGTACCATACAAAATCACATCATCATTTCACACTGATATGAAACAGCAGGATAGACGGGCATCATAAACCCCTTTTTGCATGTGTTTCTGAGACCAAGTGTGAGACAGCCATTGCTCCAGCCTACATACTACCTCTCATCCTCACTCGCTGCGATTACTTTGAGCGCCATTTTTAAGTGGTACGTGTCAATTCCGCCTGAATTGTCAGATTTTTTTATTCTTACTCATTAAGAAGTCCACGTGATTGCCTTGGCGCCGAAAAATATCTCGCCCGACTTTTTAATTTATTTATTAACATGTTTTTGTTTTCCAGTAAATAATTTCATCAGACACTCTCATGCCTACGAAAATGCGCTGTTTTGTCTACCCATTCATAACTGTGCATATGTGCTTTGTTGTGTAAAACTTTTTTTGTTTACTGATCAAATTCCGTGCTTGGTATTTTATTCACTCCGGGGATAATTCTTCCGTTTGCGATTGTTGCTTTTCTGGGTGATAATACTGCCTTCTGCAAGTCCGTACTAATTCATTAACTCTAACGAGAATGAATTTTCAAACACAGGGAATGTGAAATACACTTTCATTAGCTTATCTATTTTATAAATCGTGGCTAATGGGACACCGCTCAGAACCGTCCTTACCAGAACTAAATTTTTATTATTTCACCAATGCAGTGCTTAAGCCTAGACAAAGTAGATGAATTGTGAGTCGGTTGCTCCCTTTGACTCAGTTGGTCAAATCGTGTCACTCAAAGCAGAAATTGTCACTACAGAACCATTTTTAGCGACCTTCGCCCTCAAATGCATGCAAACTTTACTGCAATAACTTTTTGTCTCTTCTGCTGTTATACAAAAGGATTAGGAGGGATGCCTCAAAAAATCGCCAGCAATTTTACCTTGTCGACTGGGATTGACGGGTCGAAACAGTGACTTCATCCAGCGTTCATTCATTCATTCAGTTAGTCAGGAAGTCCCAGTGTCCAGACTAAAGTGGGTGACCGGACCTTGGACCTTGTTTTTAGAAGCGAAAAGGAGTCGTAATCAATCTGTTATAATGATGCACTAATACTTGCAGGACAGGCCTTGTTGACAGTAATTACAGAGCTCCATGTGACTCACATGAAAGTCGAAACGCAAATAAATAAACAAAAGTCCGCATATTCATCATACCGGTCTATAAAGGGAACTGAATTGCCAAAGTCTCGCGTCGATATGTGGCTACACGATTCGGGAATAAAACATTTGTTACCTTGTGGTAGATTCTCCTTCAAAGCACTTACTTCAGTATTGGTTTCAAAATTCATATAGCTCTATCATTTGTGCCGAGGCGAGGCCTTAACTTGGAACGAATTATGGCGCCCGAAGGAGTGGCGCTTAACATAAGTAGTCAATTAGTGAGACAGTAAACAAGCTTCATGCGGATAATTACAATTAAATGATTATCGCTAATGAAAGTTACATCAATTACTTGAATGTTAAGTCAAAAATTGAGATCAGGTAACGCCCGTGAAGTTGATTTAACCTTGTCAAGAGTGAACAGAAGGCCGAAGAGGCTGCCATCAGAAGTTGCGGCACTAAGGCTGTAAACCAAACTGCAAAGACGGAAGAGTCGATTTAGATAGTCAATTTTAAAATAAACATTATTCTGTTCTATAGGCACTACCTTCGTTTAAAATGCCCTCCTGGGTGCACCCATATTTATTTATTGTTCAGATCATCAAAAAATGGTCGTGTGGGAGGAGTGCAGGCCAAACGAGGGAGAAGAGACTCAATACAACTAGCAGTCCCATCTTTATTAGTTTTGGTGGACTCGGAATTACGTTTACGCAAAGGAAATGTTTTGTGGAGATCCGTTTGTTTAGCATTCATGAAGACTAGCCAAAATTCTCATATAAATGTACTCGAAATGTCGCACGTTGAAATTTATGCTTGCAAACAGATCCATTTCCATCAGCTTAATTGAAGTTGTTCCGTCTTGATTGGTAGGAGGGTGTCTATCCACAATATTTACGTACCTTTGTGTAAACATTGTGGCCACCTCCAAAACCTTTACACCTAATCTCGTTCCGCTGGCTACGGTGCAAAATCTGAGGACAGGTTGAATGCCAAAAGTTGATGACCTTTCACTGCAGATCTATTCATTCACAGCAGATAACCTTCCTTCTGTAACGTTTAGGAATAGCATTAAGGTGTCTCTCCTCTACCACCAGTGTGGTGTCGAAAAATCGCTTAGGATACCTAAGTGTGTAGAGGTTTGAATATACTTTTCTTGGGATCTAAAGAAAAATTTGATGGACTCTTAAAAGAGATAGCACAGAGGCAAGAAACGCTGAGGTTTAAGATTCTGTGCAAGACACGAAATGTCCAGATCCCATATGATGAAGAGGTTTTACCAATGGAGCCAGGATGCTTTTTAGTTTATCAGCAGTGGCAACGACAAATTTGTATGAAATCCACTTGTAAATTTGTTCAATTGCAAACTTCATGTCCACCCGTTTCGGTGGCATTTAAGCTGGTTGAATTGAAAGCCTCCATCAATTGTACTTCCTAACACTCGTGACTTGGAACGTAAAAGATTCTAGCGACATCATATAAAATAAACAATAGATTTTTTTACTTCATTTGTTTGTTTACTTAATTTGGAGATTATTTAACTGTATGCCTTATCCACTTCGGGTTGATTGGGTTCCGACATGCTGGGATTTGGAGCGCGACAAACTCCACCTTATCAGTCACTCAGGTGAGTCATTTTTGCACATAATTATTTCCCTATCACGGTGACTTTGTTTCTGTTCTATAAACAGTCGCACATTATAAAATACTCTTCAGACATAAAGCCTTTTCTGGCGTAAAATATCGTTAAGAAGGATTTTTTTAGTGTTTACGCAACACTGTATTTCATTCTGACTTAATTAAGAATACTCATAAATGCTAATTTTAGCCTCACCGATGTATCATACTAAAGCATTAACCTACCTAGATATTGACCTAAAATGTATGGCGGTTTTGCTAGAGAGACGAATAAATGAAAAATTTATAGCCCAAGGCCACTTAATCCCATCACGCTGCACCGAGCCCTCCTCCAACGTTGCAATAAGGCTGAGCGATACGGAAGAATGATTTGCTCTTGGCGTGCAGTAATGCCTCTCGGTCAGAGATGCGGCCTGAGGAGAGAGAAATGTACGCCCAGTGAAACATACCTTCACATAACTATCAACTCTTCAGGTGTGACATCGTAAAATGAAGTTTAATGAAAACACTACTTATCTAGAATGGTAAATAACTTGGCGAATCATTTAGTGAAGTTCTAATTTAGCTCCTACAAGCAAGATAGGATTTTGTTGAGGACTTGCAGTAGTCAATGTCAACTCTTAATCAACCTTTAAGCGCTATTCTTTACCGTAAATGTACCACAGTCACCATGAATAGTTTGTGTTCCAACAATTTAATTGACTTTGTAAAGAAGACTCCCTTTTAATGTGGTCAAGACCATCTACGTGTAGGAATTTAACATGTTATGGAGGACTGCAATACTTTAATTTTCTATTCTTCGTACTGGTTAGACGGGCACGTAAGACCCTGCCATTGTACTCCCGCTGGGTAGCATGGCCTCCGAGCCCTGTCAATGGACTCTCAGTCCACTGTCCGAGCATTCAGACTATTTTTGACGCCGAAAAAACGCAAGGGGTTACAATATCAAATGTTGCATAGTGCGAAAAAGTTGGAAGGCTATTGTCCAGTTCCAAAGCCATTTCCTAAGGCAGAAGTAAAATCTCTATAGGCTCAAGTTCCCAACAAATTTGAGCTCATAGATAAATAGACGTCAAATCGACAAGTTTTACAGGAATTTGGTTTTCACAGTCAATTTGATTTCCACAACTGATTGAATGGAAATGTATTTTGAACAAAAAGAAAAGTAATATTAGGTTAAAGAAAGTTGCTAAGTTATAAAGGAAAAAGCTAAACTTCTCATTACATCTCAAACCTTCCTTGGAAACTAAGGTGAGGTAATGTACTGTGGACGTGGAGGAAGTCCGAGGCCCCATTGCTATGATCCGGAGTCCATGCCGTCCAGTGAATGTACGAAGGCAAAGCCCAAAGTGTCCGCGAAATTATAAACTAGGGGTTTGACAAATAATAAAGGTATAATAATTTCCGAGATTTTGCCAATTGGCAATTTTTAAATTATCAACAACTTTTACTTCCATAATTATGCATGACAGAGGAATGCGAAGGGCGTTTTCTGAGTTCTTCGACTTAAAATGAGCGGCACATCTTTTTAAAGAGAAAATTATAAAAAAAACACATGCTCAACTTAAATACACTTCTTGCTAAGTTCAAGCGTCGTTGGGTGTATTTTAAGATTGCAATCATATATCAAACAGATTTGAAGAAGTGTTAGACCCACTGCTTAAAAGTAAAAGCAGAAAACGTAAAAAGGGAATTAGCTTCTGACCAACAAGCTCCTTAATCACCGCCATATTTGTGGATGTAAATTGCAAGACGCCAACTAGTTTTCTTTATATGAAGCCGAACCCTGCGGAGAGCCCAACGATTCCAGGTCGGCACAGTTGCTTAAGAATGTAAGCTAACGATCAAGCAGTTGCAAACATTAGCCCTACAACCCCTCCTAATGAGGACAATACCAGGACAGGAAACGTTGCCGGAGTATAGAAGGGCTGGATGGCTGCTGACATGGTCCTAGGGCGATTGCGCCCAGGGAAAGTGCATTAGCCCGGCCTTATAAGCCTGCAAAACCAGAGCGAATAGTTAATCACATAATTAAAGCATTGCATAGCTCTCTTCCCCTGTTGAGCGTCGTATTCGGTGTTGGTCTTAATCAACCTCCCACGTGGGCGTAGTGAGAAAAAAACCCCACGAACCAATCGTGTCATTTATCGAATTCGTTTGCTGCTAAAAATATTTGTCTACAAAGCCACTGGTCGTTAAGGTGATTACACGTGATCTGGAGTTTTGTTCCGTTTGATTAATGCACTGGAGAAGGAGAAAATACGCTGGATGTCTAGTAGGTCTATCAACAGTCTTCAGAATACCCCCTTAAAAGTGGTCATTAACTAAGAGACGGGGTTTTTCGTTCTATGTAGACACAATGTCGGTAAAGTAGGTATAGCGTAGGAATCGGACTTTATCCGTTAGCAGTTGTCACGGATTTCCTCCACCCATCACGTCAAAGTCTAGCATCCAGTGGTAGAAATTAGGATAGTTGTCCTTTAGGAGTAAGCTTGCTTTTCGCTGTCACCAATGTAGCGCTGCGAGTTGTTCCTGAAGACGAATGAATTCACACCACTTGAGCAGAATTGTATTACTAGAGCACAAAAGGGCTGAAGGGTCGCTGGTTTAACCCGAGAGCCATACCACCCTAGTGGTAGTGCAATGATGGGCCCTTGAGTGTCAGCGTAATTAAAACCGTAGGCTATATTGGAAGGTAGTCAGCAATTGTCTCCATCTTGTTTGTTATTAGGAATACATAATTTGAAGGTTGTCGAGACCCCAATTACTTTTAGCCTCATGCCTTTTACATATGCACTTAATTGCCATTCAAAACAGGATATATTTAATTAGGATAGTCGGATAATAAGCTAATTCTATCTCGTGCATAAACAGTAGCTCCTTGAAATAGCCGCTAGTTCATTTGTGTGGACTTGCCTGAACCCCTTTGCTCTAATGCTCTTTCGATAGTCAGGGAAGAGGCAGATCGGTGGACTATTTCATTCCCACCGTCTCCGAGCCTATGTATTTATGTACGCCATTGCATATTTTGTAAATTTGAGTGTTTGTAGAGGCAGCTCTATCTACACAGTCTGTCTGCATACCAAAAATAAAGAAGCACATCTGAAAGCGAAAAGAGGGCTCGGTAGATTTCCGCCTACTAGATGCTATTTTTAACGAAGACACTGAAAATTTAAAGTCGCGCATCCCCTTGAAAATGTGTGTGTTCGGCATAATTTTTAATGGTTCAATGAATTATTTTACGTCATATTTATCGAAACATGTCTTAAAATGGCTCACTTCTTCCGATTTGCGGAACCCTTTACGCTAACTAAACAGTCGAGTGACTTTCCTTCTTCAATGGGAAAGGGACAAATTAAATAATCACTTTCCATTGCAAAACCCAATTATCATTATTGCTTTTGATTTCCTCCTCCGCCAGTTTTTTACCCTTTGAAGGAAAGGATTGGTTGGTGAAAGTTAGCTTGTCTTATACAAAGTGAGGTTTTAGTAATCGTCAGCTTTTTAAAGGAACCCTGTTTCATTTACTTTTAAAGGCCTGATTTTGCATTTATAGTTACAGAGCTTAATCACTTTTTCTGGTTGTCATCGAAAACGACGAATAACAGATTCGATTGAGCTTCTCATGCGAATAAATCTATGAAATGAGAATTCCAGGATCCCTTAGGCGGTATGCAACATTTTGTGATCATCGCATCACAATAAGTAGTTGTGATCTCAAAGCCAAGTCCCTCATTAGCCTATCGCGGTGTCAACTGATAGTCACAATCTCAACGCTCAATCTAATTGGGACGAAATAAGCGACTAAAATCTTTCATTGCATCTATCTAATATACAGTGCGCTGGGGTAACTTTGACAACCGTTTCTTCTTATTTCCATTGTTATTTTATTGTTAAATGCTAATTTCTGTTTGGCGGGTCTTCAAACGACCCCTTACATTTATAAGAGGTGGATAATGGTCCCAGCTTCACCTGTCCAAGTGAGGGGCGTTGCATCAACCGGATGCAAGGTTGAGACTACTGACTGTTATCTGCTTTTCCACCTTTATTATCGGCATACCTGACACATTTTATGGATAGTACTAGAAAAAATGCTTCCCATGTAAAGGGAAGGCAGTAACAACTCTTTTTTGTTCATTTGAGTGTAAAATTGATGTTAATTTGATATAACGGATGAGGACGAAATGTTCTTGCTGCCTTGTCAGTCACATTTTTGGCGTTCTAGAACCGTATGTTTCAAACTCTTTTAACAGTAGCCAAAGCTTATTCATAATTTTGGCATTTTAGAACAAAATTCTTGTAGTTCTTTCAAAAAAAGTGTTTATCCCTAGCACACTAGCACCAGGGCTGAGGATGTGAGCCAAATAATACCAAATTCCAAAATAGTCAATAACTTTATAAGTTGGCATGGTTGGATCCAACTTAGGTTTCGGTGGAAAGAGTAAAATCCTCTTTCAAAAAAATTGTCCTAGTCTTGGCAGCCGGTTTATTTAATCTTCATCTTGTCTGGTGTGTTTTAAAATGCACCTACTATTATTTTCCTTTCTGGTTTGGATGACACGCTGCCATAAATCAAGCGTTCTGACGAGTACCATGGATCACCCTCCTGAGGATGTCGTCACTTCTTCATTATTCCCGATGCACTATGCCTTTTTCAAGCATGGGAAGATAAACCGACCAAAATAATAAGATTAGAGTATTTATCATTTTCTTTTGTGCATTAAAATTGCACACATATTCTAATGGTATCCTTTCGGAGAATATAAGCTATATAAGGCTCTATCTTGATGGCATGAGTTAAAAGACCATCGAAATCTTTTTGATCACTTGCCCATTTTCCTACTTGGGAAGTCCAAACTAAATTAGGGCCTCGAAGAATAGGATCTATCAGAACATCTATTGTAAAACATTGTCAAACACTTTGCTTTGTTTTTTTCGACACTTAAGATGGCATCGCTTCAAGACCATGCCAGTAGACTACAGTCTTTCTGTGCGTTCGCGGTGTGTAACAATGCTCTAGTATTATGTCCATTTTTCTGGATATAACGATGTCCAGGAGCGTTACAATGATGGCGGTGAAAAGTAAAACCGACTCTGAGGATAAATGCTCTAATTTTTATTCTTGATTGCTGATCAATAAAGTAGGGGAAGAATAGGAGGGTTAAAATTACGTCTTCCTTCGGAAATTATCCCTTCACAGGGCTTCACACAAATAGAGCGATTCTGGTTGTTAATAATCTAGGAGGTTTCTTGCAGAATGCCTTCGGTACCTGTGTAAAGACGTTAATGAAGCAGACACGTGACAACAACTCCGATTCTCTACTACCTGAATAGAGCCCACATAGACAGGTGCGGAGCACTGAAGTGAGAACAAAGTAGCATGGGAAAATGGAGGGGTGAACAAGCATGATAACCTGCACAATTCACTTCCTGTAGAATTGTCAGGCAAGATCAGTGAAGCTGCGGCCTGATATCTTCTTTGAGAACTGGGGAGTTTGATTCATGGGTGTTCTTCCATACAGCACCAACTGTGTTGTATTAATCGGCATGGCTGTTGAGCAAGAAAGAGCCGAAAACGACGGTCTAGATGGGATGGAGAGAATGTAATGCTCATACTTCTATTTTTACAACTTTGTTTCAATGGTGTGGGCACTGAAGGATTCGCGAATGCGCATCTGTTGGTCGGCATAGCATTAATCCTCAGACCTTCTGAAAGTCGGCAATCCATACTCACCCTCAGTATTTTTCTTCTTTCGCCTTCAAGAAAATCTAGGGGCGCTGCACAATTCGATTTACATTTCACTGGTTTAGGCGATCCCACTATAATCACTAATTATTTTAACAATCACTTGTGTCTGTTGCTCTGGGCCTTCTTTTAATTTATGCCGTAAAACAAAAGATCCTTTCTCTACCCTAATAATACACAAAAAATGTATTCATTTACACCGTCCGATCTCCTACCTTAAGTAATCATTTGTCTGAGGTTAAGCCAAAAGTTATTTTCTGAGTAAGCGTCTAATTTAATTCAATTTTCCTAACTTGGAAGTCTCCTTTGGTGAGATGAACACAAACACCTCCACATATATTATTTTCTCCATTTAGAAAGCGCTGTACTTTTGTCTCCAAAATGTATGTCAATGCACTCACCCTCTGGGGATTCCACGGGCAAAATACAAGACATTAATTGTTTTTATTTCCCCACTGGTGCAAATTAGCACGTTTATGGACAGAGGGCTTTGATTTTGCTTACTTTATTTTGCCTTGCATGATTCAGATCCACAGTTAACAACAGACTCAGCATTGTAAATAAAAGACTGTAAGTAACAGGGCTAAAAGAACATTCTTCTTCTATGCCGCTAAGTTTTCCTGTGGTTTGTCTACCCTATTTCATTTATTATCTTCACCTTTTATTCCCCCCTTTTAGCTGCTAGGTTATTTATGGGCTCTAAATATTCTGACCATTTGTTTGACAATCCAACCTGGTTACATTTTGATGGTACCTCTATTGTGTTGGAGGATTATTTTAATGCCCGTTGTTACACAATTTGGCGGATTCATGTCCATGAGCTTAATGCATTTTCTTGTTTCATTCGACACATGAACGTAAAAGTGGGCTTGGAAACCGGTTCATACTGCCAAATATGCACTAAGCAATGTAATCAGCAATTAAGCTTTTCAAAATAATTGCGGAAAAAGGCTAAATTTTTCTTAAGTTTTGCGATTGTATTAAAAAGCACTTTTTGTAATGCTAGATTTAATTGTTGTTTTACGGTTTCCACTAAGTCTTTCGCGGAGGTAATGAACGCTGTTATCGACGAGTAATCTTTCAAAGCATCATGAAAAATGTCTCGCTTCTATTTTTACATTTCATTTATTGCTTCATTGAACTTATTTACTGTTTAGTCAACGTTAAAAATACGATATATTTTTACTCTGGGCATAAAAGGCAAATAAGACAAGCATGGCAGATACTTTTAATGGACTCGATTGTGTGATGGGAAACTCCATCGCAAAGCCATCACGATTTTCAGCACCATGGGGTGATATTTTATGCTGTGCATGACTAGCAGCTACCTATTTTGGTAATTTTTTGTCCAAGACAAGTTGATTCGTCTCATGATCTAATGGAGAATCCAATGACTTCCTGTGCTACCCGAAATTAAAAGGTGCCTTCGGATGAGTTGCTTCATGTTGCTCCAATGTCTGCTATAGCACACTGAGTCTTTACTGGAGTCAAATGAAGTCATGATAATAAGGAGGAAGGTGCTTCACCAGCATACAGAATGGCAGGGGGATACTGGCGTGACCTCGGGCTCATGCCTCCCAGCCGAAGTGCAAAGACGGTGCCTTAAGTTCCCACCAAACCAAAACGAGGAATTAACCTAATAATCAAAGTAGTACACAGCTAAATAAGCTCTTAAATACTTATTCGGCATAATGGATTCCATCGGTTCGTAAATGTTTTATTAGGCGTCAGACATCCAAGTTACTTTTTCCGGAACTAAGTTATAAGAAGTACTAATAATTTTCATTCATAAAATGTGAACAAAAATGTTCTAAGGTGTTATCAAAAGAAATTTAAGGAAATCAAGTTAGCGACTGGTGGGTTAGATTCCGCGTTTTATTGTTCTTGTTAAAAGAGCTTCTTCTCTATTTTGTGGAATGAAAAGTGCGTTATTTAAAAATACGAGGTTTAAGTAGTCCCAGTGAGACGGTAAACAAGGAATTAGTTGACTTTAAAACACAGTTCAACATTAAGCGAAGGCAATGTCAAAAATATCGGTTAAAGGTAATCCCCTGTTTTTTGCACCTCCTTCGTCCAAAGCTCCAGACACGAATAATACAATGCAACAAAGACTGAGGAATTACCAAGTGACTTTACAAAAAGATAACAATAAAATCGCGAGTAATTAAACAGAAGTGGGATGCATTCTTCCTCTTTCTTTTCCGCCCACAAAAAATGTCAGGATGAACTTGTTTCCTCTTGTCTCTTCACTGCAGCATTACTTTTGTCCATCATGTTTACATGGAGAACGTAGCAGGGCTTAGGATGCACAAGGGTATCCAAATTATCTGGTGCTTCTGCATTAAACTTGAGAGGCCTCGATTCGACCGGGTGAGCAGGAAATTTGGGCGAAGCAGAATTATGTCGTAACCGTTTTAGAGTATTCAGACTCAAGCTGCACGAGTTAATCCGTTTAACTATTTTCTCCTCGAAACTGGCAATATCTGAGAGAAGAGAGCAAGATCCGTAAGCAGGTCTTTGGTTGAAGAAGCGCATATCATAGTTTGAATGTTGGAGGAATGGACAAGGAGAGGCCGCTGATGATAACCGAGGTGAGTCTAAAATCCTCTCAATTGAGCCATAAGAGCACTGACCACTAGGATTACTCGAAGCGTTGGCGAGGAGTGACACCGTTGACAGATGCAGCTCATCGAGTGCCTCAGCGATAGGAGGTGCCAAGAGAGTATGGTCTTGGAGCCCGTAACATTTTGGACTTGCCATGTTAGCCTCCTCCCTAGAGTCGCACAGTCAAGGCCTGGTAGTCCTTAAAATGGCCATTACGGTTGACCAACCAGCCAAACTTATGCGCTGCATTTGATTGGTCAGTGGACAGCCAATCGGATGTATGAATTTGCAGGCAAAGTGTTGCATTTTAGCACTGGTGATGGACCTTGGCATTTGAAGCCTAGATGTCTGCATTGGCACGGTAGAAGCATAATCACACTATTTAAAACTCTCTTTAAAAAAGTGCGCTATTGCTTTCTGGCTACATCGCCATTAATATGTGAGGATTGGGAACGTCAAAGCCGATTTGCATGTAATTAGCAAAAACATGATGCTTCCAAGTTGTGGAATGTTTTAAGGCATTTTTTTCACTTTTCTGTAAATAAAAGCAAGGAAAAAGCTTGCTGACAATAGTAGATATAGTTTGAGCTTTATTGTTTTTCGGAATCTTTTCATGTGAAAGGTGCGGTTTTGTTATTCCAAGCCAGACAACCAAACGGGATTAAACATACCTTGGTATTTTTCCTTTGGGAGATTGGGAAACGCCTTGTGCAAGAAAAATTTTGAGACGGGTGATTTTGGACTTGACGGTGCTTGATATTTTCCTAAACGTAGAACAGTTTTGGCTATTCTCAGCGGTGGGACGAGGGTGTTGGAGAGAGGAATACTTTACTTTATTCAACAAATAAGCAGTTGCAGTTCCAACTTTTCCTTAGGCAATCATTGTTAGAAATTCATTTTTTCTGCAATCGGGTAAAAATAAACGAGTGAACCTGAGGGTACTGAGTGACGTAATTTTTCCTACAGTCAACAGTTTGAGGTCCAAAAAACGTTCTCTTTACATCCTAAGGGACCACAATGACACGAATCAATGAAATTTCTTCAGCAATTTGGAAATAATTTCGTCTTGAGGGTTGTTAAACTTGATTATCACGACGAACACAGCATAAATACGCCTATAGTTTGTCGCGTTGTTTTAATTAAGGAAAATAAATGTCAAGCTACGCAATTATTTTTATTTGGTAATATTTGTGTGCTAAAATTTAATTGTGCATTCGCAAGCATAAACTTTACTATCACTATGAAAATCAGGCATACTTGAGCCGAACCAGTTGGTCGGCTCATTGTAAGGTGGTTGTCTGGGTTAGAGCTTGGCTTAATTATTACTCTGCCAAAGTAATGCTTATAAAGTATTCTCTGGTTTTCCGCATTTAATTAAGTACAGTACTGAGGTACATTGTTTCTTCAAAGGAGTTAGCATATTTTGTTCTGATAACTTCTCTTTGTGCTAAGAATTCTCTCCACCCTTAAGAAAAGGGACGAATATAGATTGTCGACGTACCGAGGCCCGGAGATCACGCCTCTTAGTGGAAATGCAAAGACGGGGATTGAAGTGCCCACGAAACCATCAACCAAAGTATTAAAGAAAAGGTGTTTTATGAAGCCTCACTTGCATAGGGCAAACTGGCGACGAAGGTGGAATGTGAAAGAGGGTACAATTCGTCTGGCTTGACAGACAACTCTATCATTCATAGCTTTGTGTACTCACGAAAGCTACATCCGCAATAGTTTTTTTTCAAAGGAGACTCAAGCCAAACACAAATTTTAGCAAATGTTTTACAAGTTTTATCCCCTAAAATAACATTTTGTTTGATCATCTACACTTGCGCTACTGACAGTGAAGTTGAATAGGAGAAAAGTGAAACCATTGAAACGAAACAGATTTTTTATGCAAGCAATATGAGTTTTGAAGCAAAATAGTTGATCACACTGCTTTATAAAGTCCATTCCAGTAATCCCACTCTTCAAGGCTTAGTCGCATTTGGGTAGCCAAAGAAACTCAATCAACTGCTTAAAAGGATGAATTTTTAAAACGCAATCAACGCGCTTCTCTGCATCAATGCAAGCCCTTAAAGAAAAGAACACTATAATAACATTTTAGAAGAACAATATTTTTAATCATTGGGTTCTGAAAAAAAAATCCCACTGAGCGGCTCAGCCTTCTTTGCGTCCGGAAGGGTTCGGGGGTATACACTGGTATCAAGGGAGAGTGAACCTTATGATAAATGACAACTGCCCTAATTTCGGTCAACGTGATGAATAAGGCCATTTGCTGCGAATGGGAGATTCCGTGGCATTTCTTAGCAGAAGGTTTGAAAATGACGTTCTTAAGGAATGCTATTAACAAGTAAAGCGGTGCTAATCATGAACCATTTGGAAAAGTGCTTTATGTAGTTGTATACAGAAGCCAAATGAAGGTGTCAATTAAGTGAACACGCGATATTCCTCTCCACCTCTCTACCAGCTAATTAGAATCCAAGTATACATTGCTGGGCGGCACTGAACAGAGGAGAAACCTGATCTCCATAAAAAATTGTTTTAAGTCCCGGTCTTCAATTAATGGCTCTGCTTTTAATTTAGCGTTTTTGTGACTGACGGTGGATATACGACGTGTCTACCATACTCCTTTTTTTCCATAAAAAGCATTGGTCAAATAGGACGAAACTCCAGATCCGGTGGAATCATCATGTGCTTTGTGGTCCAATGTTATCTTAGCTGCACGCAAGTCTGATGTCTAGTGCGGTTGGTTTGCGCGTTTTTCTTTATGGGTCTACTATGATGCAGTGGACACTGCGGGGAGTTGATTAAGGTGACCGCTGAGGCCGAAGCTCTTATTGTTAACCTCTCGGATTTTTTATTTTGCGAGCAGTGAAGCCTTTGAGATTGTAACTCTTCTGTGTGACCTGGTATCCGAATCATGTCAGTGGTCTTCCTGCCCTTTTGTATGTCGGCAGTCCATTTCTCATCCCATTTTTACGACTTTTGTTGACTTTTGGCAATGCAAGAAAGGGACACGGACATCTAAACTCTCATGGCAACTTTTGCATAACGAATTCTCGCAAGCAAACTTTGTCAGTCTCATTATTTCATCGTTTTTCTTTGCCAGTAAGCATTTTTGAGCCAAAATTCAATTGCTATTGGTTAGATTAATCGCTACCCTCACCTTTGAATTGTGCCACCGATTTGTGTGTAATGGGTTCAGTGACGCTCTCTTCCACCTCAGTCTTCATAAACTGAGAATGGAACAGACCAGTTGAACGAGGACATACTTACGTGCGAAGTGATCAATCAAGGGACACGGATATCACGACCAAGCGTGTTCAATAATTGCTTCCTTCTCGGAGTCTCATCCATCACAACTTGCACAATCACCAACCACCTCTGGAGTAAGAGTTACGTTCAACGGACATGTGTAATGTATGAGCTATACCTAAGCGCTATTTATAGCTTTCCTTCTAATTTTGGTAAAATAAAGTGATATTCGTTAATCTCTCCTCCTTAAACCTTTTGATGAGATGGGCTTTATTTTATTGCAAAATTTTTCTTTCCCGGCGTATTTGACGGAGATGCTGCAGGACGTAAATTTAAAATCCCTTGACATCCTTCAGTGGCTATTGAAAATGAATCATTTTGGCATTCCCATTTGTGGACAGGTTCTCTTAAAGACTGAGATGGAGGACGTTGAAGTAACTCACGTTAATACTCTGTGACTTCGGCTACTTGTTTAATTCTGCGTTATGACTACGTGTGAATCTGAGGCTCCAGTATAGTACTTTCCACCCTGGCGGGACCTCCTGGTCATGACGATAACCCTAGCTCTTCTCCACATCAGTAATATATCTGCCGCTTTAAAAAAGGCTCGAGATCCTACAAGCAGTCTCCCATACACTCCATCGAACGCTGAACGAAATTGTCTTTCGGTTTCCAATGTACTTTGCCGCATTTTTATAGTCTTAATGCATTACTTACGGTTTGTTAACCAATTTTAGAATGCTGAGGCCCGTAAAAGTAGTGTAAGTAATCAAGCGTACAAGCTGTCTTATTCTTCATCATGCATGCGATTGAGTCCTATTTCGACCCACTTTTTAATCTGATGTATGTGCCGGCTCACTACTTCAAATGCATGCTCTGTTAATATGTTCGTTTGTAAATCAAGGCCCTTTTTACGAACGTAAATCATTTTGCAAATTATGCAGAAATCGCTGAAACTGAACCTGTTCTAATTAAATTTTAGGTTTTTAAACTATAATTTCGGCTGATGGTGATTTGGCAAAAACAATAATTCGGATTTTTTTGTGTCTGCTCACAAGGTAACAAAGTTTTTACCCTAAAATCATTTTAGGATTGAAATATCGCTCAGATATATTTAGGTTGGAGCAGCAGATAATGATGAAAATCAAGGCACAAAAAATCCATTTTCATTTGCCTTCATTGTAGAGGATTCCTCCTCTTCTTTCTGAGCACCCTTATTATTAGAGGTCTGAACACGCTTCGACACGTTTATTATGGGAGAGAGAGGGTACAGGTTCAAATTGTTTCCCCGCTACTGGCCTACAAAGCGCATATTTTGTTATGCTTCAGTCATTTGTTTAGTTCACCAGACCATCTCTGTACTCTCGTAGGAGGGCATGGCAGTGGTCGTCAGCCTTTTTCCTACCTCGGCAAGTCATCTTCTTTTTTCTCTTTCGAATAGACTCGTAGCTTTGTGGTATACAGAAAAATGAGTGTTTATTCAACCATGGAAAAGCAAAATATGATTTAAACAAATAAATGTTAAAAAATGTGGGGTTCACAGAGTCCTTCGGTGAACATGGCGGTTGGTGCGAGCCTAGCAGGAAAATGAACGAATACAACCCACAGACTTTATATCTTATTCAGGGGTATTCTAGTCAGCAAATACGAATCGTACCTACCATTAAGCCTATAACATCTTCAAGTTCTACCCTTTATCCCTTCGATTTAAGCCAATCTGCTTGCCACCCGGCTCGGTGCATCCAGCGATGCTGAATGAGGAGGAGGCGCATGCCGCGTGCATGTGACGCTGCTAGCAAGCATGCTAGTTACATCCAGTAAATATTTATATGTGTACTTAGATAAGGCGTGTTAGTATTTTCAGATAACTTAGCTGTAAACATTTTATGTCAAAATCAGCTTTTTAATTATGGATGCAAAGCCTTTTTAACAAATGAAAAGTTTATTCTTCTCTGAAGTCGAGGGAAGCCAATAAGACGTACTACCGGTGTAGAAAAGCTCCGGGGGCTACTGGTGTGGCTTAGAAACCATTCTGCTTGGAAGAAGCACAAAGCTATGGCTTTGAAAGTGCCTGGGTAGACGATGAAATAAAAACTAAGCAAGCAAGTTAAGCATTAAATTATTATAAATTCCTTTGTTTTAAGATGTGCAATTTTTATGGAAATTCGATTTGTGCTTAGACTGCCATAAGGCAAACGCCTTCTAAAATCAAGGATTGTGTAGATTTTAAGCTTCTCTACCCCGCATTTTAAGCATCAACTTTAAATCTCACTGTATTACTTTGATTGCCTGGTCAACTCTTTGTTTTGACTTGACGAACACTTGCGGCTCCGCGACTGTTCTTCCACTGAGCGGCGTGGCCTCCGGGTCGGGCCAGCAGTCCCAACCCTCGGACCTTCGATGCGTCGGCAATACATTTGCTGCCTTAGTACTATGCCTTCTCCCGAATTCAAGGAATTTTCAAAGCGATGCACAACTTCACAATATGACGAATTGAGAAATTGACTTTTAACAAGCCTTTCAATTGTGCATTTCATTAGTCTTGGCTGTCTCAAATGAGTACCAGTTTGTGAAGCTTAAATTTCTGGCTCTTTCTAGAGGCAGGCACCTTTTGGGCGAGAGGTATTTGTTCGATGCGAATCTCGCTACCGATTGCATGCCATCAGCCTCCAAAAAAAGTGACCTCAACATACGTAATCGAGACATCAGTCCCACCTTATTTGTCGCTACCTCGTAAATCATGTTCTCGTTTAAACGTCTGCAAATTTCGAGGGCATAAAGGTTGAAGTGAAAGAGAGCTAAACGCCAAGTCTGCTACACCCTTGATAGCAAATTTAGACTGCCTGTAAATGGGTTAACCGAATTCTCATGTGGTAATTTTACTCCGGCGTAGTAACGAAAGCAGCCAATAGTAATACAGCATGAAGTAACTAACCTTATGTATACTCATTAAAATCTCTCAAATGGTAATGAAATCCGAATTTTATATTGTTAAATGGCCTTAAACTTTTGCAATTAACTCCCATTAGGTTTTTTATTTCAACAAGTATTATTTGGATCCATGGGGAGGTGAGCACTTGCACGCTCCATTAACAAACTACTGCCCTGGAAGAAGGCATTACCACTACCATCAATTCATTTCTAACTTCTTTTCAATTTATTTTGTGATGTCTCACTTTTTGGAGAAAGTGCAGTTGCTAGAATTACTGCACTTGTTTTCATCCTTTTGTAAAAAACTAGCTAGCGCAACGCAGCGTGTCTGTGCATTTGTGGCTGGAGGCGATTCCCATGTGTTTGTCTCTTTATCTCTGTTATAAATTAGTTCCTCGCGTCATATGATACTCTCAAATAAATGCTTTAGTAGATTGTCATAATGGGTTGTAAATTACCGTTAGTTCTATGGAATATAAAATTTGCTTGTATTTTAAGGACGCAAGTCTATGTTTTGCTTTAAAATGAAAATTCGATCGCACTAATGACTTTTAATTGCTATAGTTTTAACTGTGTTAGCCCTGCGTTTGTTTAGGATGTTACATTACTTAAAAGCCTACCTTGGTTGAAATTCTAAGTAGAAATAGGCATTTTTGTTTTATGCCTTTACCTCCTTGTCTTGCGATTCGCTCTAAACTCAGAGTACACAGAGGAAGAAGGCAAAATGAAACACCACTCTTGGTAAGGTCTTTGTTGTCAACTTTTTTTATAACTGCTTTCCAATAGAACTTCTTAAATGAATTCAGAAATTAGCTCAAAAAAGAGAAGTGACACTTACCCAGGGAATAGAGAGTTTATTGCAGCTAAATAAAGTAGAATCAGGTCCTATGTTTGCCACGCTGCTAAACGTCTTCCAACTTATCTCACCTTGTTTCAATTAAGTAAGTTTTTAAGAAATTACCCATTCTTCTTTATTTACTCTGCTTCTACCGAAAATATTGATACCGAGGCTGAAACTTGTGCAGTACTCTTTAGTGAAAATGAAAGAGGTGAACCATTTCCTATTGCAGCTCTAAAGTTCAAGAGTTGATGTGATTTTTCATCCAACCCCATGGCTTAATGCTAGTCATGCATCGGAACTCACATAATCTACAAGCAAGGATGGTATGTGACAGTTGTAAAGGCAAAATTGCGCTTTTGCGAGTCTCAAATGCATTCACTCAATTACCTCTGCCTATTTACCCACAAACCCTCCCTGGAAACGCCACCCTCCGTTTTAGACACCAACGCCCAACTAGTCAACCCTGAAATCCACACTGTATCGAGGGTACCCCAGTCCATCACCAATCATGCAAAATACTCATATCTACTAAGTAGCTAGTCTCAAACTCATTTCATTTGATCAAGGTACGTGCAGTCAGCAATAATTCACCCAAGCAATGCACCAAACAGGCTTTTGGCAGGTTTACATTACTCTTCTTTAGCTGACTATATAAAATAAGTAATGGAATTAATAGGTTAATAAAAAATAGCGTTTTAGCATTGGAAGTGAGTTTTCGGTTAAGTGATAAGCAGGCATAAGCCCTGTGCGCTGCCTGAGCTTGACAGAATTAGAAAACGTAAGTCCTTTTGTCATTTGAAGCTCTTCACTGACAGTCAAAACAAGTATTTTTGAATTCGTGATGCCTACGTTGCTTACATCAGAATAGGAAATTTTAATTTGTCGCAGTCATTTTAACTCCAGTGGAAGATAACAGCTAAGATTGCTGACGAGTGTGCAGCTTTTGTGACACTTTTAGGTAAACACTGTCATCCGATGTTAAAATTCACAGCAAAAGCATCCCCATTTGACTAAATAGGCACCTTCTGATCCTATCTCCTCTTGGCAAGGCAAAATTGTGCAGATAAGTTGGCCGAACTAATCCTGGATTTGGTGTCATCCCCTGAGAATATCCCATAACCAAATATTTGCTTTTCTTACCAATGACTCATTGGATTAGCATTTTGAGCATTGATGTATCTCAGTACGTACTTTAAAGTTGATTCGTATTTCTCTTCACTAGCCAGACCCTACTCCTCATGTAAGAAATTATAGATATTAAGAAGCAGTTATTCGCTACATGCCTTAGTTATGAATCAACGAGGCATTACATTTAGCTATCCATCCAAAAGTCACTTTTCGGGATTTTTATGGGTGTGCTGATTAAGTTTTGTCCACTGCATTCACTAATGAGAAGTAATGGCATTTCTAAACCAAGGATACCCGAAACAGCTGGATGCATAGCTCTCAACTTCAAAGTTAGGTCCAGCATGCCTCTCTCGTGTCCATTTGCGGTAAAATGCTAACAAACTTTAAGGTTATGCTTAGTTTAAACTATACCACTTAATTATGTGCATCCTTAAAAATTTTCCGCGCAATTTTATTACCTTACTTGTATTTACCGATTCCTGGTTTATCTTGCTACAAATCGGTGGGCATTGGAGCATAAAAAGCTGACAATGTTGTTACATTGCATAAGTGGAATTGAATGCAAATGTTGATAAAACAATTATGGCAAATATTTCTTTTTCTCCTTACTACCTTTTTAAGGATCAGGATCGACAGCTCAGGATGGTAAAGAATGCGTAACAGCTGTCCAACCACCTGTAAATCATCTTCAAAAAGGTAGTTCGAAATCGCTGGCCCAAGAAGCAGTAAAGGACGGTGTTGATGGATGAGTTCAACATCACGGAGAACTGACAAATGGCATAGAAGACACTGTAATTTGGAAACGTTGTCTTCACCAGGTCACTTATGAATGCTTGCATCAAGTTGTCAACCATTGGTAGAGATTGAAAAGCAATAAAAACAGAGACGAGGCAAAATAGTCGTCCAGTTACTCGTGCTCGGGCATGAATAAGTTGGGTGTTGTTTGACGTCTTCATGCCGCGTGGAATGTGACTTCGATGGCGGTGTGCCTCCTCCGGTTGCTCTGTGTGGGTGTCTGATTTCAGAGCGGGATTAGTATTACCTCCTGATTTTACTTTCATAGGTAGATGCTGCGGTATCTGGTCTCTCTTCTCTGTAAATTCACAACGCACACGGTGCAGCAAAAAACAAAGTCGAGCATTCAGTATTGCCACAATGCTCACAGGGATCACAAAAATGCCAAATGTGTAACCATACGACGTGTAGATTGAGATGTACAGCTGCTGTTCTCCCAACCTTGAAGTGCGTACTTCTGTACAATTGCAAGAGGCGTTGAAAACTTGTAAGCTAATAGGGATGTATTCAAATACGCGTGGGAGATTGCAAATTACCGCGAATGCAAAAATGCAACTCACCATCACTCGAGTTACTCTGCGAGTTCGAAGAGCATGCAGACCAAAGGGGTGGCATATATTTATGTAGCGAACAACTGAGAAGAGGACGACTGTATACACAGCACAGGTTTGGGCGATCAAAGCGAGAGGGTAGATGGCTTGGTAATATCCTGAATTATCCATCCAATTTACTACGGCCTCTGAGGCCAACACGGGAATGATAAAGCTGATAAAGTAGAAGAAAATGGTGGCTGCATCTGCAGTGGTGAGAAATTTGAGGAAGACACTGGAAGTAATGCAGGAAAGCTGAGGTTGATGTAAGGTCTGGAAAGTGAGGTAATTTCCAATGAATCCCAAAATGGCAACAGGGCATGACAGTGGTCCAAAAATAAGCCAATGTGCGTAGTTAATTTCCTGGTCGTTAAATGTAGAGTTATTATGTGCAGACATTTGAACTGCACAATTAAATTCAGACAATGATCAATCACTGAGGTAAAAATTAAGCTGTGCTTCTGATTGGTGCAGGAGTGAGGAATGTGATTGGTTGTGGCAAGTCCGGACGTTAATCAACGTCACAGTGTTTGGTCTGGAAAAATTTTAAAGTATTTTTACGCATCTTTATTGGCTGGATAAGTGGTTAAAAAACTCGTTTTTATTGTTAGTCACCTATCACATGCAACAAAGCATGCAAATTTGACAAAATGGCTATTTATGGGGAGGTTGTCTGCCTTAGAGAACTTAATGAGAATGTTCATTAATAAAGCAATTATCGCCTAGATAGTTTGTAGTTTTACGAAATTAAACGTTCTGAAAAGTCTCTAAAATTCTTTTATTCTAATGTTAAACCAAGATTTCTCTGCATAAAATATTCGCATTTTTTTGGGAGTAATTTTGTTTCGCTTGCAACGCATATAAGTTTCAAATGGTAGAAAATAGGCACCAGTGTCTATCAAATTGCTTGCCGACTACATAAAAGGTGATCTACCTACAATGAAAAACGCACCATGCTTTTCTACGTCTATTAAGCTAATGAATACATAAGTAGCTATCCCAACGTGATACGCTGTACCACTACCAACTATGTACTTACCGTAATACCTACCACACTACTTAAGCCACTCCACCTGCTTTTGCTTTATATCAAACATCATCTTTCGATGTTAGTAGTTACCTTACCAAAGAACGAGCAATCACTCTTAATATATTACTGCTGAATACGGTTTAGCTGGGAGGTAGGCGGAGAAAACCTCCTAACAGACACTCAGGACTAACAAATAATTAAGAAGCGATGTTCTCTTTTTGTTCTCCCAAGACAGCGCTAGGAAACTCAATTTCTAATTCATCATAGGGTTGCTAATGCGACAATTAAGTTAAGACGGAAGAGCGGAAAAAGAAAAGTGGAGAAAAAGATGCTTCCATACCCACATTGCGTTTCCTTGATGGTGCTTCTCCTCGTAAAGAGGACTAGCTTTGCTGAAAGTCAGGTTGGGGGTCAGGAAGCAAACGTAAAACAGAAACGGGGTAAATAAGGGTTTTTACATCTGGAGTCAATTCATTGTGTTAGGGTAGAATTTGGACCAGGCTCTCTTCTCTTAAAATCGGCTTCAGATTTGCCTATTGTAGTGGTAACTGTTTGAATGAAGATGTTGTCTTGACAGACGCGATTTTATTAGGTTACCTCGCAAATGCATGAGGCCATAGCATGGCTTGAAGTACTAGTTTGTCCTGAGTCATTTATAGTTTTGAAGTAACCCGATGCAGCATTTATAGCAAGGGCATTTCCTGATAGCAAATAACTTCCTGTAATGTAGCTTATTTAGCCCATTTGTGGTTTTCACTTTTAAGCTGAAAATTCTTTGCGGAGCACCATTTTTGTGACGGTTGCGTGCCATTTCGTGCATCAGGCAAGGGCATTGAAAAACTGGTCCGGTCGGCTCGTAAATTTTGCCTTAAAAAGCGTATAAACTATTTTTGTATGGAATATTCCTCCTCCTCTAAAAAGGTGACATTTTGCTCTCGAATAAAGTTCTGTGAAGAACTGCATCTATTAACGTTTTATTTCCTCACGTACTCTTAATAACATTTGACGTCGTGAGACAAAAACTTTGATGTGGACTTCCTCTAGCAAGTACTGTAGAAACCTAAGACTTCCCCGAAGCTAAAAGACAAAATACTTGGGCATATTATATATTGTCGATGCTTAAAAGAGCTGGGAAAGCTGCTAGCATGGTTAGGCGACCATACTACCCAGTGACGATACCACAGCCGAGGCTTAAGAAGCCACCTTTGGTCAACCGCCTGCTGTAAGTCACCGAGTTTACTTGCAACTGAGGGGACGCTTAATCGCAACGTCACTGATCCCTCTTGCTTCTTCAACCGAATCTAAAAGTGCATTTTATTTTGGGACTTCTCTTTATTCTGGTTATCAATTTGGACAATTTCCAACATTAAATCAAATGGGCACTAATAATTCAAGCCGAGTAATTCACCCACTACTGAGGTATTTAGAAGCGCCACAATGAAGTAGCCAGGAACGGAATAGTCGTATCCATCATATGCATAAGTTCCCAACAATTCGAAAGCTGACCAATTCCAAGTTGAGCTTTTTTCTTGTCTGCTTTTTAAAACCTAATTAAATATAATAGAATTTAAGATAATTATGACTTTCATTATGTTCCCATCTGCAACACGACTCTTTAAATGTTGCGTTTTCATAATGCAACTGCCCGAAATTCATGTAGTTGATTCGGAAGACGATTACAGCCTGCCAATCACAATTGTCCCCATAGACGATGTACAGAAAGAATAGGAGACAAGAAACACGGGTGGCATGATTAATTGTAAGCGTGATTAACAGGGATGCATAACGGATGTTGATGAGTTTGAAGAAGGTGCATTGAACTACTTAGAAGGAAATAAAGCAACTCGAAATGATAGCCACACTTTATGCCCTGTATTAGACGAACTGACCTGGAAGGTGTGGCTGCAGTTGGCATCTCGATACAAAATCTTGTCGATGTGTTTGCTCCTACAGCACTACAGACTGAAAGGATTAAGTAAACGTTAGGTCCCCAAGCAACTTAGGTTTCTTATTTCCCTGCATTACTACTTTCCACCTCAAATTCAGTTAATTACACCCTTGTTTCACTACCTTGATATTATCAAGATGATTTTATTGCCAGCAGAAAGGAAGGTGATTTTCAAATGGTCTTCCATTTAATCCCATGTGCATTTCCTTTTTTTAATTACTAATGTTCTGTCCTGAGTTAAATAGAGCAGCTCCTCTTCTCGCTTCTCATTCGTTGCTCCGTTAGTGATCTCCAGCAGGCAGAGCTCCACCAGAGCAGAAAGATGCCTTCTATGCTCTCATGTGATTGCTGCCTTTGATTTTTGTAAGACTGTGCTGTCACCTTCCAAACATTTATATTTTTATAAAGTAAATAATTTACACATAAATGGCGCATCTATAAAATGGCTTTAAAATACTTATTCAGTGCATTGGTCATTTGTTTAACTCTATTTGCTGGTTTTAAGGTTGCTTAAAACTCCACCTTTGTACTTTCGCTCAGAGGCATTATATCTAGACCATCTTTTGTGATTTCTTCTGGTTTCAAGGATGACTAGGGGTGGTGCAGTGATGTCAAACACACCATTTCCTACTAATAAAAATCATTCCTAATCGTGGAGCAAGGAGTGCTTAAACTGCGAAAAGGCAGATCCGTGACAATGCCTAAAAGTTGAAAATGAACTCTACCTTCGCCAACTACTTACATTTAGAGAAACACTAGCCGGGAACCATCAGAACAGTTCGGCACGGAAATGCACCGTACGAAAAGCGAATGTGCACTACCTCTTCTACCTCTATACCAGATGGATAGAATTGAAAATAGATATACGGCTGGACGGAATTAAAGCAAGAACAGTGCAACAACAAGGAACAGAAGTAAGACCTCATCCCCACAAAACCCCTTTGAATCGCTTTCTTATTAAGCAACTCCGCTTTTGGGCCAGTTTATCTACGACTAGCAATGAACATGCGAGATGTCCTTCTCCCCGGTACAGTTCCCGACCAGGACGAAACCCCAAACCTAGTGGGATTGCCAAGATGGAGCCATACACAAATGCGATTGCTACCGCAGCTAATTTGAGGGTGTTTATCTTTTAGAATTAGCAGCATTTTGATGACCATCGCGAAAGAGGTTGGCCGAAAGGAGTTGGGGGCTTTTAACGTGCCGCAGAGGCTATGGCGTCCAGTGGCATTGCAGCCGCGAGGCCACAACGACCTCCCAAAATCAAAGTATTAATATTAATTTGATTAAAGCGTCACAATTCCCTACTCACATGGTCATTTGATCCTCCTTTTCCCATTTTTATGCTAAAGAATATGCATTCTCTCTTCTCACACATAAACACTTCTTTTTATCCAAATTTTCGTCAGTTGTACACTAACATGTCACTTATCTTCATTTCTGTTCATTAGTGAGTCACGTTTTTCGACTTTAACAAATTTTATTATTCCTAACTAAACGAAGTCACTAAAACAAAATTGATTGTCTCAAATCCAGCCGTCACCATCTGCCCATTGGCAATAGTCCCACGGAGCCTCATGGAAAATGCAAACACATAAAAGTTTGCAATTCATTACAACTGCTTTTAAGTTTACCCAGCGTTTTATTCTTTTCCCTCAAATTGTTTACGGTTTGCAGTCTTCTTCTTCTTTTCTTCTCCCAGCTACAAATAGGGTGGATTAGAAAATGGGGACTTCCCAGTACCTTCAATTGACCAATCCTTATAGTAATGCATTAAACTGTCCAAAATGTACGAAAGAGTATTTATGCCCAACATAAGCAAAATGTCGTTATTCCAATGTCTTACTCGTAAATCTAGCTTTGCAATAAAAATCATTCAGGTATACATTTTCAATTTCATCCTTTCGAATCCTTTTAGCTCGCTTTCCTCCTTGAGACGTTGAACGCGTGCCTATCAAAGACTGTTCCTTACAGCCACAATAGCTTAGTCCTGTGTGAATTGGAATAGTACTTAAGATTTTTAAGCACCACTCTCGACGATCCGAATGACCAGCCACAAATTAAAATACTTTGGACCATTTAAATAACACAAAAACCGAAAACTAACGTCTGTTTGCTACATCGAGAGTTCCTCGAGTTCTACGATTTGGTTCCGAAACATCCTTCCACCATTATAAACTGAATGATGCTCTACAGCTATCATAATTCTCAGGCCAATCACCTAGCGCAGGAATACTACTGCTAGGGTTTTTAAGGACTAATTCCAACTCTTTTTTTGCTCACATACTGCAAACCGAGTGGTTCACTACAGACGGTTTTATTTTTCCTTAAAGTTTCACTTTGATTCTTTGTGAAAACAAGGCCTGAATTAGACTCAAATTTTCTTCAAAAGGCAGAATGCCTCGCATTTTTCACACCCGACTTGCCCAAGAAGTTATAAATGGCACATCGATCTCTAGTCGCCAAATCACCAAAGGTCGAAAATTTCCACTTACTACAAATATAGTCATGTTTCCGGAAGAAGAAATTTAACGAATGAGAAGAGTTACCTAAAGGTGTAGTTAGACGTACAAATAGTGGAAGGAGCTGCTTGGATGCACTATTTAAAGTCTGGCGATAAATATATTAAAAAGATCTTGAGTGTGTAGTGCTTCAAGCCTTTCCTGACGGCAAAATGTGACATAATACTAGGGTAGAATATGTGTTTGGCACATTCAAAAGATCTGAAGAGCTATTAGCACGGCTCGGAAGCCATGTCGCTCAGCGAAAGCACAGTGGCGGAGTCTTAAGGACTCCATTCCAAAAACAGAGTTTGAAACAAACGATGTATTGCAGCACTCCTCTTCTCTATTCAGCATCGTCCTCAGCCATCGCAACATAGTCGTACAACTGGTACAGGGCCTGAATACAACGCCATTTATCCTTTCTGGCAATTGTGCTGGATCAGGACTTTGGTCCTCTTTGATAAACGTATTGGGAGAAGAAGGGACGCGCTGGACATCTTGTAAGTCCACTGTCAGGTTTATGAACACTGACCACAAAGCATGACCACGTAGTAAAGGACAGGGTATAGCATGACTCCATGCGGATGAGGTATTGCTCTTGCCACTGTTCTCCACTTCAGTACTGTCCGGTCCCATCCATCTGGATACTATTTTGCTAGTAGAGAGGTAGAAGAAGTGCCTCGTGCTCTCTTGATTGGCATCCTCGTGAAGATTCCGTTGTCAGCTGCGTAGCGAACTTTCCAGATGGTTCATGACCACAACTAGCGTCAATCCGGTTGTAAATAACATTCGTACAGAATGCGAGGATAAGGCATCACATTCAACTCCCATCCGTCACTTAAATTTCAAGCCTTCAATAACATACATAAGAGTAGTTGTGCTTTGGGGTGGAGTTTGCTGATTGCTGGAACTAAAGCAGCCCCCTGATGCTTCTCTGAAGACGTAGGGAGACAATGTTAGAACTTTAGATCCCCGTTGTCTCAAAGTATTACAGTCGTTCCTATAATACGATGTGGTAGGGCCCATTTTTAGTAGACCAACATCTATTTAAATTAGTTTTTCAATTTTCGCCTCCTCAATCTTCATATTAACACCATAGCTCCCCATTCCTTCTCAGTGCGTCTCAGCCCTCCCCTACGCTAAATGGCAAAAAGGAAAATTTTTTGACAGCTTACCTATTTCAGTCCTCTATCAATTGAATGTCACTGTCTTCTATACTGGGTGTGAGTTTGGCGTGGCCCGGAGAGCAGTCAGATAGTTTTGCCACTGAATCCTGTCATTTCAAAATCTTCGCATACTTTGTGTAGAAACAGTTCTTGTTCATTGTAAGGCAAGCTCTACAATTGAAAAATCTACCATGTAGCCGAGGGAATTGATTTTTCGAGAATAATTGGGGAAGTAATGAAACAGTTTGTTGAAACTTATCTGTTTCATGCTTTTCACTGAGGCAAATTTGTACCGCCATTTGATCAGTACATGTTCGTGATGCTTGGTGAATGTGTCTGGTTGGGGATAAAAGTGTTAATTAGATACAAAGGAAACGCCTTACCCAAATATTTCTTAGCCCCTTGTCACATTTTACTTTGTTACATCCGAAAATAGTTTCACATTTCGGCAATGATACGGTAAACTTTTATTCGGTCAAATTCCGCACGGCATTTTTTGCACCTGAAATAGCATGCTGTCAAGTCAAATAAAGCGTTGCCATTGAATGTTATTCGAACCAGTTTTCGGTGTTGGACAAGTGCGATATAATTAAAATTAGACCCGCATCCTTAAACAAGGAGTCAGGTTTAACGTTATCATGATCACTTTTTTCTGGATTTTCTTAAATTAGTCGATTTAGGCATTTAGAATAAGGAAGTCAAAAGGCTGAGAGTAATTGTTTCCACTTTTGTTGACGAGCCATTCCACAAGGCCTCCTGGAATTTGGGTTATATCAGTAGCCCTTTCATACGTCAGTTTTGTAAACATTGTATCGTTTTTCTTTTTTAGGGTAATCTCGGGGAGCTGCACTGTTAGCAGGGGAAAGTAAACTGGATGTAAAAATGACAGCTATCCTAATTTATACTGCTGAGTAATAACCCTAGGCGCGACGGAAGAGGAATCCATTCTTTGGACCTGTATTCATTACGAAACTTCATAAAGATGTCAATTGTGTGAACACACAACATCCGTCCTTCTTTAAGTGACTCTACTTTTAGGTCAGTGTTCATACGGCTAGCAGTGGACTTACGTGATGGACACCGTCATTTTCTCCCCTCCTCTCCCAACATAGTTCCCAGGCACAATGAGAATTTAGATCCAGCAGAATTGCCAAGGGAGACCCGACCGGCAGAGGCTGACCAAAGGAAGCGCCGTTTAATGGAGTCGAGGTCTGAACTCCGAGCTATTCCAGCAGCCTTCAGACCCTTCCATACGCCAACTTCCCAATTAGTATTTTTGTTTGTCTTCAGGAAAGTCCCGGGGAGTTATATAAGCCAAAAATGGGCAATGAATCTTGCTAGACCTTTTTTTCAAACACAAGCCCTTATCACAAAAACGACATAATTGGCAGTGAGGTAGATCAATTCAATCTGCATCCATAATAAAAGGTGCATGCTCATAAACAAGCTGAAAGGATCCTCTCTCAATGTACAGCAACCTTTCAACTTTTTTTCGCGGAAACGAACTGCACGTGATGAAAGGGCGTACTTTTGAAAGTACCTGTGTGGCTATCGATCTGGTTGTCACGCTGTCACCTCGTAGGTGTGAAGTGCGGCTTTTCCCGCTCCTTTTTATAGTCATTTTTTGCTTAAAACACTCCACAACCAGACTCCAATGCAACTTTTCAGATGACAACTGGTCTGGGTCAGTCGAATTCCAGCAGTAACGACGGCAATTCCATTAGTCATAACGAATTCGTGGTGAACCAGGAATGGAAATTGATTAAACGTATTGGCTCTGGATCGTTTGGAGATATTTTTTTGGCAATCAACAAGAAAACTAAAGTTGAGGCAGCTGCTAAACTAGAATTAATTCGCTCTGGCTTCCCAATACAACTCAAAACGGAGTATGATCTCCTCAAACTACTAAATAATGCTTCGGGGATTACAAAACTCTACTGGTTTGGACGTGATGGAGTTCAAAATCTCTACACAGTACTAGTTATGGAATTGCTGGGACCGAGTCTAGAGGATCTACACGTCTATTGCGATTTGAAATTCTCTCTCAAAACTGTCGCTATGTTGGCTGATCAGATGATTAAGAGGATTGAAACTGTGCATAGATGTGGTCTAGTGCATCGGGATTTGAAACCGGACAATTTTGCAATGGGAACAGGTCAAAACATGAACACCGTGTACATTATAGACTTTGGCCTGTCCAAGTTTTACATCGATCCAAACACCCAAGAACACTATCCTTTTCGCGATTTTCGTAGCCTAACCGGCACAGCTCGATACTGCAGCATCAACGCCCACGCCGGTTGTGAACAATCACGCAGAGATGACTTAGAGTCGTTGGGATATGTTTTGGTCTACTTAACTAAGGGCCATTTGCCCTGGCAAGGCTTACAAGCCGAGAGTAAACGTGAAAAATTCCGCAAAATCTACAAGACAAAACAGAGTGTTAAAGCCGAGGTGCTGTGCGAGGGATTGCCGGAGGAATTTCTCAAGTACATAAACTATTGCAGAAGTCTAGCCTACGAGGAGGAGCCCAAGTATAGGTATTTGCGGAGCCTTTTTTGGAAGATTATGGACAAAAATGGATACAAGTATGACGCGCAGTATGACTGGATAGCACCTGCCTCAACATAGTGACGTGGAGTTCATTCAATTCTTCATTGCTATTATTATTCTTTCCTTTTTTATACTGCATTCTGTGAGAGTAAATTAACGAATCAGCACACAAACAGTCTCAGTTAAAATAAAATTGTTTTTTGTTGATGCCATAGTCGTGTATGCCAATCAAAAACACAAACTATCAGGTAGGCTTTGAGCAAACAACGAGGCACGTGTCAACATGCCACCTCAGCCAATTGAAGTGTGATGATGGCAAGTTGGGAAGTGATAAATGGATAAGAACGCGGCGATTTTACTTCCCCACAACAGAATGATGAAGTAACTCACACCTAACTATGCCATCTTACCTCCACTTTTTGAGTTCACAAAGTGCTAGGGAAGGTAAGTTATAAGTGGCTCAAGAATTAACCCTGTTTGACACGTCGCCTGCCGTAGTCTGTCGCAGAGCCAAATCAACCGCCACAGAATAGATGTGCCAACGTCATTAAGTCGTTTGACCAATCAATTGCTGCTCAAAAAAAAGTAAAAAAATTTAATTTCTCCCATCTAAGCGAACAATTTGTTTCAAACTCAACCGATTCATTGCAAGCAATTTACCATAGACCGACAGTAAACACAGCAGACATCTGGAACGTCATATATTTGTGACGCTGATAGCGAGTGTGTTTAAAAAAACGATAGAATGGGTAAACTTTAGGTCAAAAGAAGTAAACTACACTCAAAATGCATCAGATTTGTGCAACTCAAATAATGAACGAGCTATCATAGATAGGGACAAAATGTGAGAGGGACTACGTAACGTACATTTCTGGCTATAAAAAAGGCTTTCATAGCATGGTCAAAAAATGCAGTCATAATAAAAAAGAGCATCTTTAACAATGCAACAACGAGGTGAGGACAAAATGGGAGAAGAGGCTGGAGGAGTCACGAGTGGTCGATATCAAGGTGACCCTCCACCGAGGAGTTGATTAGCCCGTCTTCTGGACATCCATAATGAGATACTTCCATTATCGCCTCCCACTAGTAGTGTCTCGTAGGCGAAAGATAGCTGTACAGGAGGGGAGGAATGAAGTTAGAATTTCAGGCATATTTAATCGACTGTACAGGCAAGTCAAACAAAAATGGCTAAGGTTTGGTTTACCACAATCGTTCTTCGGGTCTCAGAGGAAAAGGAGACTAAAACTTATGCCATCGACATAATTATCTGCACCAAGAGCCGCCTATATCTACCTTTCAACTAAATGAAAGTCAATCAATGTCTTCACGACTAGCAATAGCTAAAACCACTTTTTACGTTAGGTCTGTCACACATACGTGCCACTACTAACTAGCATGCTATTACGATGTCTGAATGCATTCAGCAAGCTATCCAAGGTAAATCACTCAGAACGCGTTGCAAATAAGTGAAATAACTGAAAATATCAAAGGCCATTGAAGAAAAAAAAAACACCCAAATCATCGCACTCTTCCAATCTTTAAATTTTGTAACAAGGACGGTTTAAGAGGGAACGAGGGAAGCATCTTCTAACTCCGAGTGATAAGATCATTTAATTATTTCATTGCCTTTTGGGTCTGTAATTATTGGTCTAGCTGCCTTTTATTTATTCGTTCAAGAGTAAACCTTGTAAAACCAAAATCTCGCTAAATGGTGCAAAAAAAGCTTGAATCTCCAACTAAGACTTCATTTTGATTGCGTCTGAGAGTTTTGTGGCCCATTCCACCGAGGGTAGAAGCTAGCACTCTGGAGTGAATATGTCCGCGGGACTCATAACTGCTTTCTGTAGGTAGAAAGTGCTCAAATAGCGTCAATTCATCTCAGTCGACACATATGCTCAACACGAGGATTTGGTTTTGCTGTCCAGAACCACCTATGGATTGACTGAGGATGATGCAGAGCCCACTGGGTATTTGTAAATGACCCAAAAAAAACAGAAAGGATGCTGAAGACCCTGATGTAAGTCATAGATCAGCCTAAATCCTGGTTTATGAGATCCCGAAGATCACAAAAGTGTATGGCCAAGCATCTGCTGACAGGGGGAAGTAGCAGCGAGGACTTCGGCCTTTGTTTCTGGCATTTAGTTTATTACCAAGATGAAAATAATATTGCGTGGCATAAGAACATGGTGGTCCCACTCTTGCTAAGTCCCTAGACAGCTACAGAGGGAGAACAAGCACCCAGGCGATTGCCTCCAGCACATATTCCTATGGGGCAAATGTTGGAAATTTACTCAACCATTTTTTGAAAAAAAAAACAACTCACAGAAACGTAAATTCCACTTTGGTCTTTGGAGATGGGTTCCTCCAGCATGGAACGCGGAGGCATGGTGGGATGAAGGACGTCGAGGTACCGACTCATCAACGCCACGAATACACCCCCTGGAGTAGCCTCCAACGCGGAAATTGCGCCCAGCTTCCCGGAATACTTGTGCGACTGCAAAAAAAACACAAGCACATGGATAAAGCAGGAAAAGAGCAACATCTAGATGCTAAGTGATTATTTCCATGCCATTTCTTGCATTTCTGCATCGACCCATACATCTTCAATGGGAGCACTTGGGCGCTAAACTGGTTTTACCGGGGTAGTTACTAAGTCCAGGTGTCACAGGATAGGTGAGATAGCTAAATCTGTGGAAATTCGCAACAGGAGAGTTACCGAAGATGTGTCGACATTCGGTGATTCCTCCAGCCCCGATTAACAACTAAGATGATAGTAGGCATAAAGGATTTTAAAATATTGATGTCAGCACCTTCTCATGAACAAAGTAGATCTTCTATACGATCCGAGGAAATTATTAAAAACGCAAATCAACGGCTAAGAAGCATTTGGGAACAAATTATAAATCAGCAATGGGTACCGGATTCTAGCTCCGTAAAATCGTGTTAAATTGGTTTATTAAACAGGTAAAGATCTAAAAATGGGAAATTGCGTTTGAAACAACCTCATTGTAGGTCATCAACCCGCCATGGACACCGAGAAACCCTATGAGTATACCCATTGACGTTGGAATTAAATGTCTTCTGAACCTAGTCAAAATTTTGAAAAATCAACCACTTTCAGCCCGCTGTTAATTTCCTGTTCTTCAAATTTGCACAAAAACTGTTAGGCTATCGTCTCAACGTACTAAATTACTGCATTCAAGGGCGTACGGATATGAATGTGGCTCAAGTATAGGTGCAGGGAAGGATTGGGAGACTAACGGAAGGGACCCTGGTCATCTTCAAGGAGACCGATTCTTGAAACCTCTAAGGTCCTGCACAGCCGCACGTAAAAGTAAAGTGGTCGCGATTCGGATTCAATCACTACGTTATTTGACAAATTATTCATGAGTTGGATACACTGCCAATGCTGGCATTACGATGAAATCATAATAAAAGTAACACTGCATTTTCGACAAAATTTCAGAATGAGGATACGGCTTGAAATGAATAATACATTTCCACAGCAAGCAATGAAAAGGATCAAACAGGTTGAAATGACTTGGCACAACTTGATGCAATTAAAAATTTTATGCTCAACAACCCGATGCCAAAATTCATGAACTCACAGGCTTTATTCAAGCTAAAAGACTTCAAGACTACACTCGCTAGCCAGAAAGAAACTTCTCCAGCTTCCTAATAAATCAACCATCCCACTGCTTGGCTTTCTGAGATTCTTTTGCCGCTGTATCAAATGAGAGAAAAAAAATCGCCTTCAAAAACAAATTTTATTGCCTATCCTTGGTTCTATCGAGCAGTGGCTCGAAGAAGATCCTTTGAAAGACGGTCGTCATAAGTTGTAATGGATATTAAATAAAGTGATAGCAATGCATAATCACAATAAGGAAAAGTTCGAAAAAGCTACCAAAGGTATCGACTCCACTAAACAAAAGAGAATTATTTACGGATCCTAACCAACATTTAGGGCTATAGCATAAGAAAACGAACTCCCTTACAGTTTTACAAAAAAAGCCGAGTCGATTTAAACAGCGTAGCAAGCCATAGCTACTCATTAATCTGCGGCTGTCACGCGAAAGGCAGCACCGGAAGGCTCCTGGACTCCCTTCCTGAGCAATTAGCTGATAATTGCCGGCCTGGACTTAAGAAAGACGAATGCAAAGTCACCGAAAACAGACGAGAACGCCCCCTATCACACCAAAAGAATTGGAATGATATTACTAAGCAAACAAAACTAAGGAAATTGGGATTTCTTTGAGTTTTGAAAGTATTTCTCCTCAAATGTACATTGCGATGGGCATGTCACATCTTTCGCACTACTTATTCGCCAATTCGGTCTCGCGAAAAATCTTGATGCACTAAGTAGGGATTGAAGCAAAATGGAAAACTTGGAGGCATGCCAAGCAATATCTTTTAACGTGTTGGTCAAGTTTACCTAGTGAAACGTAAAGAAAGTCCTTTTGGCCTCCAAACTTAGCAGACTAAGCGTATGGTCCACAAAAAATGTACACTAAAGCCTCTAAGCCAACGAATATCCTCCCAAAGGATGCCAAATTCCGAAAAAAGTCGTGATAAGTACCCAGTTCCCTAATAAAAAAGAAGCGGAACGCTATAAATCCAGAAATAAGGTAGTATTAGTTCATTAAACCAACTTCTTTGAAAGCACTGGACATCCCAGACAGAGGTGAACCGTAATTGACAAGTAGAGCCGGTTCATTGTTTAGGCCTCCGAAAAGCCGGTGGATTGAACCACTTAAACGAAAATGAACTGTATTGTGCTGCCTCATCATTTCGAATGAATGATATGCTGAAAAAATGGCATGAAGGCGTGATGTCGGTGGGAAAAAAAACAAAAAGGGGTTGGCTGCTAGAAGGTACACTTTCCTTCGCATCACTACTTCAACCGCACATTTTGGTCGGTAAGTGATCCCCTTGGAAAAGCATCTTTCGAAAACCTGTCCGTAAAACCAAAGGTAGGCTATAAATTCAGGCTTTTGAGTTACATCCCCAAACAAATGGAGCAATGAACAACTGAGGGCATCTACAAACAAAGTGCCCGTTTGGTGAGAGAACTTAGGCTGTTTTTTTTTTCTCTTAATCAGTGTGCGGAGGAGGTTAAGAACAACTTTTCGCCTGTAAAACTTAGTGTTCGGCAACTGTTGACCCATGAAAGAGAGTCCTCTTTATTCCACTACATTCACCCCTCAAATGGTTGAGATTTCAACAACTTATTTTAGTACCACCCAGATAAAAGAAAGCCGAAGGCTGTCATTGATAGGTTAATCCCAACGCTAATACCCAGTTATCTGTACTCCACAAGTAAAACAAATTAGTTCCTCGTACCAACCGTCTTTAGATAAGTTAACACCAGATTCAAGTTGCTCGACCAGGCCATTTGATTCTGGGTGCTGTGATTTGCATGCCACATCTTCTCCAAACCCTCTAAAACAAACCTTGTGAGAACCTACTGCAGTTTTGGAACCAACTCTTAATTTGTCCATCAAAAAAACTCAAATCACCTCGTTTTCAAAAAAAAAAACGCTTAATGAGAGATCAAGAAAGGGGGGGAATGGTAGGACCCTGTAAGACGCATACAGTTCCAGAGTCGTCCACGATTCATTGCATTAGGCAAAATCGAAAACCACACAAATCCGCCGGTTTACTTGACAGTCTAGCACAGTGGATGTTTCATTGCTATGCTTAACCAAAAATAACCCTTCTCAAACTCTTATCTTCTCCATGAATCAGCCTATTTCGAAATGACGTGGGAAACTCTTCACCACAAGTAAAGCTTCTTCAATAAAAGTTGGACTACTGATTAAACTTACATGCTTCGTTACCTGTCTAAATTTGAGTGAAAAGTTGTGAGCAGATGCATCGGAAGGATTGACATACACGAATTAGGGAAAGCAGAGGAGTTGAGCCGTTGGAACGAGGGGAGGCGGTGTGAAAAACGTGCAGGCGGTTCGGATGCTCAGCCACCCACATCTCTTCCCTGTCCATTAGGGATATCTTCCGCGCATAGGAGCGCAGCTAGGAAATCAAGAGTTGCATTGCTAAGTTTACGTGGTTACCTGATTTACAACTTGCGTTCCTCTTTAAGTATGAATGAATAGCATTAATCTTTATCTAGCACCTAAGATAATGGCTCTCAATCATTTTTATAAGATAATACTAAGGCTACTTTCAGACGCGCATGTCTTGCAGCATCCTCGAGGACAAATTGGTGCAATAGTGAGGGCAGTGGAGTAAGAAACGTTCAAAGAAATATGAGAGCTGTCTTTGATATTTTAACGAGGCTTCTGCCCAAATCAATCAGTCAAACATACTTTAAATGACTAGATTTGTAAAGAGCCCCAAAAGAATGCCTAATGGAATTACAATAGTTCCTAGTAAATGCCCTAATCTGAAGATTTGTATCATGGCCAATGACAATACAAGAACAAACGTAAAGGGTCTAAAAACATTTATGAAAAATTTGATGACCACTCATGATGCATAGCTAATAATGACTTGGACAGATGGTTCAGCAGGATTGGAAGGGCGACGGAAATAATGAGCCGCCTTTCATTGCATAGATTATGTTTCTTATTCGGCGAATTCCCAAATAAAAAGCAATCTACACAAGTTCTGGTCGCTGCGGAGCATCGCTTATCCATAGGCGGCAAATAGTAAATCACTCATCGCAATAGGCATGGCAAACTGGGATCAGCACACGAATTTGCAAAAAAGGTGAGACACAAACACCGTCCTCGGAAAAGTGAAATCTTTGTTCCTGTCTCGGTGAGAATTTCCAATTGACTCTAATACCTCCACGACTATGTAACACCGAACAACAACCACGAGGAGCTTCAGAGACGATGCTTGAATACCTCCTGATACGTTGCTAGTTTCCAAGTCATTCTACACAAAGCTACTTTCGAACTTGCATACTCTAATAACGTCTTTGAAGGTGACTTAAACAGTTCATATTAGTTGCGAAGCGAAATAAGGAAGTAGAGGAAGGTAAACAGTCGCCAAACATTGAGGGCGAGAAAAAATTACTCTACTACCGACACTCGGGGAAAGAGCGGCCAGATAAACAAACGCAGGTTCGTGTTTGCTCTTCGTCCAAAACATTCTACACCTCTGCTCGGTCAAGGAAACAGGAAACGAGTTTTACAAAGTAGGAAAAAACACCAAGCTATGTCCCAGCGACGCCTATGCAATAATTTCTTACAAAACGATCATCTCAGTCGCAATCCTTCATACCTTCTTTTGTCAGAGGTACGATTATACAGCATACAAAAACCAGTCAAGTGTCACGGAAAAAGCCTGAGCACACATTTGACAGATGTTCAGGTAGTCACTGGGCACAATTCGCTGAGCATGATAGTGTCTCCGACAGAGATTTTTGTGCTTTTGGGAACCTTTCAACAAGTTTCATTCACTATTCCTCATGGTGGTAGCTGTTACCAACTTAAGGTTAGGAGAACTACGCACCAATCGCACAAGAACAGCCATTTTAGGACCTCTTAATCGACTTATAATGTTATGAATTCATAAATTCGGCGGATATTCTGGCTACAGCACCTAATGCATGAGAGATTGCCTTTCCTTTCGCCTTCACGCAATCAACATATAAATTACGTGGCCACTTTAAATAGGGAGTGACAGTTGCTATGGTCGATAGAAGCTATATCACAAGTTAATTCCCCTGCCAATAAAGATGAAAACTTACCCAAGTTTGGTGAAAAATACCCAATGTGTCCATATTGCAAAGTGAAGGTTTGAAAACCAGATAGAGGATTTTGATTAAAATGTAAATGTGCAAAAAAAGTCCAAAACTTCCGGAAAATTCACTGTGTCAGACTAAAACGGAATCGAAGCAAAAACTGCCTCATCGGAAATGTACATTCATTTAACAAAATATGCTTAATTTGGAATCGTTCAGCTTTAGAATTTAGCCAAATTTCACAACTTGCATCAAACGTAGGAAATATATCAGTAGCTTGAAAATGCAGTAACGTTTCTGCACAGATTCGTCTCAAGAATTAGAAAACACCCCAAAATCGCCTTCTACTAATATGTCAATAAGTAGAAATCGCAAGCTCAGATACCTTATGTTCACCAATAGGTTTGCTGAATTTGCGTAGATCCCACGCTGCCAATATTCCACCCTTACAACCGCTATAGAAGCCAATATTTTGCGATGGCGGTGGCAAGACGTCAGCATCACCAGCGGAAGCCACCGAAGAGAGCGAATTCCGCGCTTCCAAATGGTTATTTACTGGGGTCTCGTGTAGGCTTACATCCCCCATAGTAGAAATCACGGAATCCGCATCGCTGAAGTCCAGCGTGGTGGTAGAAGGGAATCCACTGGACAGATGACCTTCCATATCGCTGAAAAGGCCATAGAGGGATTTGAGACAGAGGATTGTGCCCTGATGATAAGTGTTGGAGAGAGCGGAACGCTGACTCGGTACACGGAAATCAAAGACTGCCAGCTCCTTATGGAATGTCCCTACAGCTACGAGATTTGGGTCGACAAAATCTGAGCAGAGGACGACCGAGTTCATCCTAAAAAAAACAAATACACTGCGTCCAGTATCTACAAAGGCATTAAGCATGCAATTGCATAACTCATTGCTTGGCGTTCAATTCAAAAGTCAATATTTTTTACCTCTGCCATTCCCACGTACCGTTAACATTTCAAATAACCGTTCGGTTATTGCTTATCTTCCCTTCGATTTCTGCTTTCGATAAGTTATTGTCGTGTTTGCATGAGGCAATGAATCAAAAGTCAACGAATTGCTCAGTGAAGTGATGTATAACTCACGGATATAATGATCCGGGAATGCCTAGATCTTGTATTCGCAATGAAACTAAACGTGAACGAGAAACCAATGCTGCCTGACTCATTTCACCTTCTGATTTTTCGTAATGAGAAAAACACTGCGTTGTTAAGTAGAGCAAGAAAAGAAATTTGACAAGACGTTTGGACAACCTGGAATCACATTCTTGGGCTGTTTAACGACATTAACCAGCGTGGTCTCGTGATCCAATCTGCCCAACCGATCTAAGAAGGTAGATTTCAGTGCAGCAGTTTAGCCATCGAGACTGGCTAAATCAATCGCCATAAGCAAATCTCGACTAAAAACTTTTGGTCGATTATGCATCAACCACAAAGGAGACTAAAGTGGAACCTAGAACTTCTCTGCCTACGCCTCACCGTACTCACCAAATGCTTCGCTTTTTCCTCTTAGAGGCACACCAAAAAAGGGGAGTTCTAATCCAAAATTTAAATCAACCTGTACTGGGAAAGAAGATCCACAGCCGCATTGTTCATCGACCACACCCGTAAATGACGATCCCACGAACCAGTAGCTATCACATTACTGTCGCTAGAAATTGTCCAAATCCAGCCCTAAAATGTCCAACAGATTCGAAAATATCACAATACAGTGCCTACGTTATGTGCTTGGGTATCGGTATAGTTAGGAGCGGGCTCCTCTTCACCAAGAAGGGCTTTGAGGGATAATAAGGAAAGAGTTCCACCGCGATCTCCAACTGCAAAGAGATTGTGGTTCGGAGGCTTAAGGAAAAAGCGGCATGAGGAGGAGGAGGTTTACTTTTAGTATTTGCATTGCGTCGATACAATGAGCGGTGTAGTGTCGACCTGTTCGCTTTACAAAATTACTAGAGTCACCTGAGAACCAACGCTCAATGGTTTCACGGGCGATGCAAACGTCCTTCCAATTAATTTGCTTTTCTGTTTAAAGATACAGATAAGACTACATTTGAAACCTAAAAGGAAAAGCCTCAAGAAAAACAAATTCATTCTAAATAGTTTTGGGTGGTAATGCAGATAATACGCTACAGATAAACGCATAAACACAAGCATCTACCTGGAATGCAAGAATATTCCCCATTGTTACCCCTAGCAAGACGTCTCAGCCAAAAGGATTTTTGGTTTATAGACCTAGCCAATGCATCACAAGAGCTGGTCATGGAAAGCACGTCATCAATCGAAAGGAAATCACATATTTTTTGAATTAACGGGGCCGGAAGATCGACAATCGCTACCATAGCTGTGAACATATATTCATGCAACTCTGATGCATGAACCGGATGAACGCGTCGTCAAAAAAGGCGCCCCTCCCCCTCATTGGTGCATTAGGACCCTTTTGCAATTACTGGTTGATTTGAACAAGATGTACGAGTTCACTTAGCTTGTGATATGTCTTAAAGAAACGATCATAAAATCTATTTAATACAACCACAAAATGTATTTGCATCAATAAAATGAACGCAAACTATTGCATCAGGCATTGTCCTGGTCACCATGTGCTCGCTTGTACTTAGTACGTAACTTAACTAATTAACTTTGATTTATAAATCTCAGGCGCAGTTCCTTGTTTACCACCCCATCTCAATATGTTGTGCTGGGAGTTATTCCTGTGGATGATATTTGCATCTACTTCTTGCACTTCTCTGTATGTACGGTTATCTGCTTGGCTGCGATGAATATTTGTCTCTAGGGGACAGACCGAGATGGTTTGGATTTATATGCACAAAAAATATGATGCGGTTCAATCTTGTATTGATTCCTACATTGGTTATTCTTTTCCCAAAAAGTTAGGATGCCTTACCTTCAGGTAAATTGTCTGTGGTACATTCATGGTATCTCGCTCTCAGAAACACTTGAAGGCTTCCATTCACCTCCGCTGAAATGACGCAGATCCATTAGCGCATTGTGGGAATGCGTTCTTTCGCTATTGTGATTTTGCCTACTTAGGCTGCATTTTTGCTTGGCACACAGGTGATTCATTGAACGGATAAGAATAATTGTTTACGTTGCATATATTTGTTAGTGTAGGATTGCATTTTAGCTAGTCACCAAATTGATGGTTTTATGCTATAAATGCCAATTTATAGCCCCTGCCAGTCATTTTCAAACAAGTAATATGCGAGACATTTCTTAATTTCACACCTTGTGTTTTAGAAGCCAGACATATATACTTAGTGCCAGTTGTGAATATATAGTCGTTCAATGTAAAATTGCTTGACTTATTGTTTTACTGAATCCTCCCTTTTTACCTACAGGAAAGCTTTCTGTTTATTGTTGAGATGTACAGAATCTGATAGGTCTATTCACCAGAAGAAGTAATTATACCTCTTTTAATATCTTGCTCTGTCAAAAAACCAGTTCCAATGATTGATTATCATAAGTTTAGGAAGAAATTATCATCGCTCGACAACAAAAAATATGGCTTGAAGTACTGAAATCCTTTGATAAGTTAATTATAGATTATATCGATTTCCTGCAGCACTTGGAAACCGTACTGGAGACGAAAGAAGACCTAGTAATAGGCTAGAGTATGTTCTGTCGACTTGCTAAAGAACTGGAAGGAAGGGTCAATGGCATTTCTTAGAGGCTATGTCGTGTAACGAAAGTACTCTAGCGGAGCTCAAGTTGTCCTTGAAACCAAACCGAGGAGTCAGGTGCCTAACCAAGGTTCTCAGCTTAAATGCTTCTATTCCAGCAGTTGGTAGCCATTAGGGTTTATGCCCTTCTAAAACCGCGTATGGAGTACTTGCCACTTTGCTTTGGCTTTAAAGTTAGAAGCTCAGAAGTGTGAAAAACGTAGAGGTAAGTGTGTCATCGTGTGGTGAGTATTCCCTTAGCATGAGTGTGCTATCGAAGTGATTCACCTGCCTTGTTGCTGTATATGGACGTATCACACAATTATCACCCAATGGTAGATGCTTTTGCTTCAAAGTTTCTACCCCACACACTTTTGAGTGATGCATTCCTCCCGACTACTTTAAAAACCATGATCAATGCAGGTGTAATCGTTTGTTTCTTCGGATCATTAATTCCCCTCAAACAGTTTAATTACTTCCTCCTTCCTCCTGAGAAAAGACGCGATTAGGGATTGACCCTTATCATGTGCTTCATTGCTACCCTTTTCAAGTCTGATGCTGTCATGAAATTTGGGCTGCAAACTATCCACTATGGCTGTCTGATGTGAATTCCAGCTCTTTCACTCCCTCTTTGATTAGTTGTACTTCCAACGATCCTCCAATTCACCGCCTCAAAAGCATGCAAATTGGCAAGCAGGCTCTTCTTTCGACTCCGCCTAGACAAGTACAGTCGCAAACAAAACTGAAGCTCCAGGGGTAAGCCGTTGTTGTGCGGTGACACTCCATGTGCCACAAAAAAAAACACCATGCATTGAAGCTAGCAACCCATTATGTTTATCCTCTTCTCTTTTAAATGTAGCGAAACCTATTTGTGAATTGTTCATGGGCGTTGTTTAGCTCCTAATTCCTTCAGCCACATTTACCTGTTTTAATTCCATGCCTGCAAAATTGGGGGCGTAGATGCCTTCGCCTTTTAGCATACGACGTATTAATTAATCACACTTGACTAGCTACTCGAATGCGCCTTGCTTTACATTGTTTCGAGGAAAGGGTGAGTCTGGAGAGATGAATGGGTAGCGGAGAGGGTAAGCGTTACATCCTCACGAGGCCATTTTGTGACGGAGGAAAGGAGTAATTGCCAGCGAAGGTGACTGCCAATTTCGGATCCCCTCCGCAGCAAGCCAGAGAACCAGAGATTGTGCGTATATATGTGGCTAAATAGACGTCAGGATGTACTTAATCACCGCTTAAGCGCAAGACAGGCCTCATTCAACGTCGTGACAGCTGTCTACGACAAACGTGCATTTGTGTTCATGCTGCATCAAAGCGGTTACCGTGAGAACTATAAGGAATATCGCAGTAAACTCCCTTTTGAGCATCATATTATGAGAAAATACTCGTTGGAGATTTGCAGTATGGACTGTAAGCACCTCACGTAGGTATGTCGGAAGCATGCGAGTGGTGCAGACATTAGTGCGAGTGGACCAGCCGAAGGTTCATTCCTTTATTACACACCCGATCGTGCCTAAGTGGTAATTGCAGAAGAAATCCGGGATGCGTTAGAGATGGGCTACAAATCAAACCTAATCACAGTACAACCTTCTCGATAGTCTCTTCTAACGTCCTCAAACACCTGAATTTTTCCTGACCACTGCGTGAAGTCGAATAATACCATGATCTAACATGCATTCAAACACTTGTTTGTCAATTTGAATTCCTTGGGAATGTAGCCAGCTGCAACTATTCAGCATTCAACGTCGTGTTCAATCATGTTGTGCTGGGAGGATGTGCACGAAGTGCTGAAAGCACACCATTAAGTAATAACTCGAATCAAAGTTTAACCGAAATAAGCGATGTGGTTTTGTCTCGAAAGAAGTGCCGAAATGCAATAGGGAATGGGCACCAATGACAGGGCGTTGATGGTTGGTAATTGTGGATGGAAAAAGGAACTGTGATACTGCTCATCGTCAGTATGAACGACTGTATTGTCAACCACCTAAAAGATTTACGCAGTATTTATAAGATTACGCTGTTTAGGTCCACGTAGGTCAACGCTAATCTCAGAACCAGTGTCCATTTAAAAATGCTAACCCTGGTGGTGTCCGAGTACAAAAATGAGCTGGCTAGGAGTGAGACGAGCGATGACTGAGCGTTCATGTCACCGCGACTCCGGAGGTCCAAGCATGAGAGGCAGACCATAAGTGCTAACAAAGGCCGCACTCCATATAAAGTCTCCTTCGTGAAATGCTAGATAAGCAGAGCATATCTTCCGGTGTATGCGGCTAAATGCTGATCAGTTGGTGATCTGTATCGCTGTTGATGCAATCAAAACATGTAAACCCACCATCGTCCCTAGTTTTCTACAAATTATATGGCAAGAATATGATCTTGCTCACTTCGTTGTAATTAAATACTTGTGCATTCGGTCACTTGCGTCTATTGTCAACTGATACTCAGATTTAAAGTATCATCGTTGATCAGTCCCAAGATTATAACTGCCTTTTGTTCGAGTTTACACAATAAGTGTTCCAAGGTGACGTTTCAAAAGTGGGCTAAATGGAAGTCCAGTATGAGTATATATACCTGGAGGTATCGCCACACCTCTTGAGCCTGAGAGTGCAAGGAACCCCGGCGCAGCATTACAGAATTATTAGCATTATTTGAATAGAGAATCAGATGACCTCTTTGCTAATTGTTGTAAGTCACTCGACAGGTACTGCATACAGGGCAGATGTGCTACTCCGCAGCTAGAATTAACACCTCCGTGTTTACTAAGAGTGTATTCTCTTAACATTTGCCAAAATCATTTCATTCTCATTTTAAATTCCATACGTCAAAATGTGTTTAGCATGTCTGCTTTATTCAAAAGTCCATTGAGAGGTGAAGCTAGTTTTTTAAAAGAACGTTGAAATTTAAATTTGTTCCAATGGATACCATTTACACCCCCTTTTTAGTTCTTTAATAATTAATCTCCTATTTGTTATTTTGTAGTACTTATTAAAAGCGGCTGCCTGACAGCCAGACAACAAAAGAGGTGCCTTGATCAGCTTACCGTCTCGAGATAGAAGGGTAGACAAATTCATTGAGTCTAAGAAGAGCGACCGCTAAGTACGTTGAGAGTTGATGCAAAGTGGATAAGTTTTTCTGGCATTCGCGTTAGACCAGGCCCTGTGCTGCACTCATGTGATGTCGAGAGCGATGCGGTGTCTTAGCACACAATGCCTAGGTGTCACTCCTGTTTATTCATCCTCATTTGCACACAAGACCCAGCGCCTGACTCATTTACACCGACAGTTTAACAAGTTGGTTTATAGTCTCGTCAAGTTGGCAAGTTCGTTCACCCGGATGCGCTCAGTGCTCCTCAAAATCGTGGTGTGGATATTTTTTAAATTAAATTTTTTATCATGAACCTGAACTTTTAGCTCAAAAACGTTTAGTTGAAAGACTTTTGTCTAATAAGTATGCTGAACTTCGATGAAGCGGCTCTAAAAGTTTTTGTCTGGCCTGCGATTTTATCGGGAAAATGAGTCACCTATAGAGAGATAATGGGTTGGCATTAATCATCAGTAGGAGTGGTGGTATTATCGCAAGCTAAAGGTAAACAAGGAGCCGATCTTGTCTTTTCTTTTTGCGGATCTTTAAAAGTAATTAGTTTGTAAAATCGGTGGGAATGGGCACAGAAGCGTGTGTCCAAATCCACTGCCATACTAATCACTTTGGGCAAACGCTTTTCACGGGTAGGATCCAAAACAACTCTTTTATTGCTACCATAATTTATTTTATCCAAACACTTCAATTTGATGTCAACTCAACACCACATAGTCATATAAGACATCCATCCTTTCGTCGCTTTGCCATTCATTATTAAAACAATTTAAATGCAGAAATTTTGAGTAAATCTTGCATGCTAGGCTTCTTTACGAGTTAGATTCGAGTGAAGGCTAGATTGTTTTCTTCTGAAGTGATAAGGGACTATCATTTTTCGAAGAGAGTTCACAGGTAAATAGAGGCAAATAATGTAATTTTTGAAGTCGTGTGAGTTTTGCAGTGTTACTGCAGGCTTTTAAAATCGCTGAAATATTTTACTACAGCTAGTATGGGTGCGTTTTTGATAGGCTTGCATTGCATTAACACTTGAGGAATTTGTAAGAAAATTTGCTATTATGATTCCACTCCCCAACGTGAGTCAACCATGTGAATGTCCCAGGATGAAATCGAGTGGTGCGAAACAAAAAACAAGCTCGCCTTTAAATTCACAAATTCGCAACTAACTTCAAAATATGTTTTCATCCTAGGAAGCATTAAATATTAACAGGCAATGTTAAAAACTTACAACCGGGTCATTTTGACAGTCAATGGGTTGGTTTTGAACAAATTTTAAGTCTATCAAAATGCTTATATTCAACTAGCTTAATCTCTTGAAAAACAACTCGCGTTATCCGTTGTACACAACTTTATTTTGGCTTTATATGAATTCATCTCTTTTACAAAATCTGTATATTAAACCGTTGCGCACTTTTGAAATGCACTAAATTCTCCCATTCTGCCTAAATGTTCTTATTTTAGCTTTTAACTTTTTATCTGATAAATGAGAAAGGAAATTTTTCTGGTCTTAATGTCTACCAGCCTCTACGAACCCTTGTATTACCAATGCTTCCCTTGGCAAAGGCATTGTTTTAACTCCATTAACTCTATATCCTCAAAAAAACTTTGGCCTAAAGCGCTGGTGGAATTTTAAAGTGCTCGTGCTTAAACACAGCCTGTTGAAATTGTTCACGACTTAGTATCACCGTGGCAACGACCTGCGCCGATGTTTGCTTCATCCCTTAAAACATATTTCTGGCAATGCAGAGCCTATAAATGACTAGCACTATTTCTCATAACATCCCTAACTATAGCGAATTTAAGAACCATGTGGGAAAAGTTCTAAGGACTAAAACCGTAGTGATTACAAATGCTTTAACTTGGTTTTCTTAAGCTTTAATTGGTGGTATGTAGGATGGATTAGTGACGTTCCTCATTTAATAGCTAATCCTCCTTGATTAAATTATGAGGCATCCCAAATGATGATTGATCATGTCATCTTGGACCATTCTCGGCACCTGCATTAAGCTTAATGTATTCAATAACAGCAGGTCTAAGTTGTTTTCCTGTTCGTAGTATTTTCGCTTTATCATTCCTTTGAAAGTCTGGTTCATTTTTTTGTCAAAATTCAGTACTGTGTAGCATGATTTACGGTCAAGTGTCCTCGATATTTCACCCTACTTTTTACAATAAATTTTATAGCAAATGGCTTTGTTCATATCTTGATTTGACCATTTGTAAGGTGAGTACTCATTAAGAAAAATGCACACAACTTCAGTAATTAGCTTTCAATAGTTAAAAAATAACTGCAACAATCGATGTTAGCCTTTAGTTCTTGCCTACCACCTGGAGCACCACCAAGACCAAATGAAAGAGCCATTCCAGGTAACATCTGATTACTACACCTTTGTTGCTGTAGTACTTTGCAAAATGCAATAGCGTTTGACAGATTATTTTGTTTGTAAAGGCATGTTTCGATTCTTTAATTTGTTTTAACCTCTAAAGTACCTCATTTGGAAGGTGATATGAACGAAACCAAGGGAAAGTGACAGGAATAAAGATAGGCAAATTAATGGTCGGTAATACTCAAAGCATAAGAGAACGTAAGGGAGAAGGAAAAAGAATGAGAAAGAAAATAAAAATATGGCAAGCCTTTTCTCACGACATTAACCTGGAGCCTTTGAGTAGGCCTCTGCTCACGTTCATGTAGTTTTCAATACTTCTCAATGCCGTCGATTTATTTAACTCTTCTCGAGTTTTAATGAAGCAATCAACCTTTTTGTAAGGTGGTTCAAAAAAGTAGGGCTGGTGACCTTTACCGTCCCAAATTTTTGTTCTACTGATTGTCACTGCTTGGCTGTCCGATGGCAGTCTTGATGGTCTGCCTTTGGAACAATTCATTACCTTGCGCTTGAGACGGGATTCGGTGACTTTGCCACCGCATCTAGCGCATCCAAGAGCAGAAGCAGCGTTGTTTTTGGAGCTTCGGTCGATATCGAGAGGAGCCCAAATGTCTTCTGGGACATCACTCAAGTCCTTTGGTGGGATGTGGGTATAAGAACGATATTTGAGTAGCCAATCGCTGACCTTTTGTTCCGCAAGACTTCGATGTGATTGGCGGTCGGCGAAAATCTTTTTCAATCGATCTGGTGAACCGGTTGTGGCTTTTGCATTTGTGTTGAAGGCGGGACCTTCTGCAAGAGGCTGTGCCTCATAGTATGGCTCATCGACCAGGGTTTTGGGACCAAGTTCAAGTTGATGTTTGCAATTTTTTATAACTCGCCCACTCAGCATTGGCCATAGACTGTGAATTTCTGTAATCTCGGTCATGTGAATAAAAATAGTTCCGATTTTACTTTATCATACAGAAGCTACGCGTTTACAATCACAGTGGGGAATTGATTTGAGGACGCATGTTTGAACGAGTCACGTGAACTCCTTGCCACCTTAATGGCTGATCTACACGAACACATCGTCAAATGAAATGGAGCTTTTGGGACATATGTTCCACAAAATATAAGTTCACGTCAAATTCACTTATTGGAATTGCTTTTTGCCTTATTCCGATGTGGATCAGTGTTACTCTGAAGTTACATTGATGCTGATTACGTTGTTGAAACACCAGCGCGTTACCGCCCATTCAACGCTAAAAGTCGGAGGTACCTGCACTTCTTATATCAAGTGGTTTACAGTCAGGTGCATTGCTTTTACATGCGACTCAAGGATAAGTTGGACTTCAATTTTAACAGCCTGGTCTCGTTTAACTCTAAGAAAAGTTTGTTTGGGCATTCATGTTCCCATCTGGGAGGAACTAATTCCACTGGCAATTAAAAATACATAAGATTGAATCATTTGGTGAAAGTTACAAAGAGGAAATAAAATTTTATAATGACCATGGTAATAAATTTGCCTCCTGAATTAGTGAATGGGAAAAATGTGATTATTGTCTTACCTTGGAGTTGCATTAAAGTTGTGAAAACTGGCAACGCTGCTGCATGTATCAAGAGTTTGAGTTTGCCTTTGTAATTTGACACTGAATATGGTTTAAATTAACCACGACCTCAAGTGTACAGTGGATTTCCATCCATCCCAAGAGCATACGCATTACGCCATGGCAAAAGTGGGTATTTGAGGTCTGCAACACAACTATACCTTTTAATCGCATTTTAAACAATTTATTAGGTGATCTTTCGCACCGATCCCATTCACTTGCGTGACTTACCGTGGATTTTAAGAATTGTATGCAAGTGTAGTAAAAATAGACGTCGGTCGGTAAGCTACTTCACATATTTCAAGGGAGTAGAAAAAATCACAAGTGCAAAATATTAGCACTAAAAACCAAAAATTCTTTTGAAATTGTTTTACGGCATTTTCGCGCTGTTAAAACGTTCCCCCTATTCACAAGGCATGCTTCAATAGTTGCTCTCAGTGGACCATTTTAGAACTCGGATCATGTTTCTCTTTGGGTAAATTTTGATTTTAGTAGTAAAGAAGAAATAATGCAGCTAAAGATGAATTCCATAAGGGATTCTGTTAAATCGGCGATGCGCCAGTGGCGAACAAAATGAATATGAATTGTCACGGGGAAAACTAACGCTCCATCAAAAGTGGCGAGGGCAATCTACAAATAGGGTATTAACAGACGACTGCCATTCATCTATTCATGTATGTTGATATGCATTGGTTGAATAAATAATTAGCAAGATTTAGGGGAACCCAAACGTAGGGCCGTCGCACTTCAAAAGACCTCATGTGATTGTTGTTTAAGAATTCGTTGCGAATTTAAAGTTCCTTTTGAAAATGGAATCAACACACACAAATAAATCTGAAAAAATTCTCCAATGAAAAAAAAACATCTAGTTTCAAATTGGCTATTTGAGTAATGATGCCTCAATCGACTAAAAATATATAGATCGTCATTATGTGCGTAAAAGCTTATATTTAGCATAAAAGACAATGTAGAGTTACATCTCAATAAGGTCCTTCTCCTCTCGTTTGTTATCCTCCTCTTCTTCAGAATTTTCAAAGAATTTATCCTTCGTTTGGTCTTTGTTTTGGAATACGTCCTCCCTCTCGCCTCCTGCTGACGGCGGGGTGAGCATTTGCTTATCGGTAGGGGTGCGAATTTCGCTTGTACCTCCTGACTGTTTCCGCTGCTCCATAAGTCGCATTCGAATTGCGTCCAGAGGAGATAGCTCCCCCTCGCCTTGATGCGTGCTCTGTTTGCGCTGCACCAAACTGAGGAGGGTGTGTTTGGGCGCCGCTGCGGCCTCCTTTTTCAACTGACTGGCAGGTTTGATGGGCTTGATGAGCACCATTACTGTACACACTAGCCAGATATTGCAAACTTGGTGACTGTAGTTGGTGGCACCTTGAAACGGAGTTTATGCAAGTCATCAACCACTCCGATGCATGCGTTAGCCATACTCCTACCAGCGTGTAATGGAGAGGTCCAATTGATTTGCACACAAATCACATGCAAGGAGCAGCGAGGTGTCACTGTAATTGATCAAACAGTCTCATCAATTCAAAGGTTCTTGGGCTCTTCTTGAATCAGAACTCCTCTGTTCTTTAGCTATAAATCTACATTTTGTTCTCTATTCTGCCCTTAAGGTTTTGCAAGAAATCCTTCCATTGTATTTGAGCGACAGGTATCAGAAGCCTGAGATTCAATGAAGGACGTCACGGGTACACTTAAATTTCATATCTTTCTCTCATTTACTGCAACGCAAATCTGCTCCCTCATTTTTTCTTGATCCGCCTGACTAACAAAGTTTTTAGAATAGAATCTTGGTGAAAAGAGTTTACATACTTTTAGTCTAAATCAACCTCTTCAATCAACAAAGGTGAAAGAAAACGGAAAGGTGGCGCACCTAATTATGTGTATGATGTTATCCCTAGAGGCGAATTAGAGGTTCGAGGCCTGGGACAAATGGATTTTGTTAGAACACCTTTAAATCGTTTATTTCTTACCCGCTTTTGTTTCCAAATACAATGCAAATTTGGTTGAAGTTTGTATTAAGCATAAATAGTAAGACGGGCGATCCAGCCACCGTCCGCTTGACTGATGAGGAACATGTAGCCATCCAAATTATTTCTTCCCTTTTTTAACATGCAATCAAGTCGGGTTTATGGAGAAACATATTTTATGGATAAGCTTCCTTCTTGATTTATTAATATATGCCAGACTTACAGTAGTTTTGGAGAGACGAACCTTGTATTCAAGTAGTTCAATCAACGCGTAATGCGTGAACACATGCAACCATTGCAACTTTGCGGCGATTTCTCCCAAAGTGTTGGTGAGCTTAGCTATATGACTCCAAATTCATTATATTTAGAGCAGAGTCAGCTTAACTATTCCAACGTAGCTACCGTTCAAGAACTAATGAAATCCCTCAAGTCTGCTGTGATGAAGCCTCGTTAGGGCAGAGATTAGTTCCATTATTTTCTTTGCTTTGATTCAACCATGTCGATTTTTACAGGTAATCAGCACATATTCCTTTAAGTTTCACTTAAAAATATGTGTTCAAGTTTTGACATTTAAACACTTTGGGTGCTTGCTCACTTTTCCTGTCGTTTTGGCTGATACTTAAGGCTTAGTCCCTTTACTTCCGCCGGGCGGCAGGATCTCCGGATTATGCCAGTAGTCCCCTTCTCCTAGTCCCTCCATCCTTCGGCAATGGATATTCTGTCCCAGTACAATTATTTCTTTCCTCTTTAGCAAAGGCTCGAGACGCTGCTGTACCCGTAGCTCATCTTCTTACAGTAATGGCTTACAAATTCCGTTTATTTCGGTTTCGATTCGCCACATTCATTTGGCTCATCAAACCATCAACAGCAAATCTGACTGCAGCTTTTTATTTTGGTTAGCAGATTGTAAATAGCCACCACAGTACCACAAGACAGGTCACAGATGCGACGCCTTTATAATGTATCCGCTCCCACCGCTCCCAAATGGACATGGTTTCGTTGTTAGTCCCTATGTTGATAAAATACCTTCAACTGAACATTGAATGGAAGCGGAAAAACTCAAGGATCTTTTACGATCGGTTTCGTGAGTCTTTGAAGTTGGAACCTTGATCAGACATACACCATACTGTGGATGGGTACCCAGCACTTCAACAATGAAATTAAGTCATTTGAGTCACTCAAGTTGGGTCTCTTGTCATATTTACATTAAATCACTAAGCTTGGTAAAGTTAAAGTCCTAATACGCAGAAATAAATGGAAATTGAGTAATGCGTAGTATGCCGACAACTGTCAGCGACACACAGCCGATTCGTATTGAAACAGTCTAAGCCTTTGGCAGCACAGTACCTCAAGTCTCTTGACTCTTTCCTGTCTTTCTTTTTTGACAGCAGAGTGTGTCTGGTGAATGTTGAGTTGTAGACATTGCATTGTAAGGCGACAAGACAAATCCCCTTGCCACACAGAGTGGTAGACGCAAAAAACAGACGAGCTAAGTGCATTAGAGGTGGAAAGACCACAAAATGTCACATTCCATTTAATGATGCGATGTCTAGGCATAAAGATGATGCAAGACACGAAGTTGGAAGTGTTGAAATTGTCCGCGCAAATGAATGTAGACTATTAAAATAGATGCCGGAATTGTTGTTCCTCCTCTATCTTTTTCATTATAGCATCCTCGTACTATGCATTGGTAGTGCATAGCAGGGTTTCTCTACTTTTCTTCACAAATTGTGCAGTAATTTATTCATCCGTTCGAACGCGATTGTCTCTCTTAATAGCCTTGCGCTATGTTGAACTGGGTTGGGGTTCTAGTCCTTTTGATTGGTCATAGATAACGAACCTTTGCCCTCCAAAAAGCTACGGCTTTGTTAGGTTTTTTGCTTACTCACACTTACCTGAAGCATTCATAAGCCATTAGCTCAGTTAATACGGAAATATGTATCATGAGGATGATGTTTTCTCATATTTCAAGTCATTTGGTGTTTGATTTTATTTTATATCCAAATTTAATTTTTATCATAGCATGGGAGAAAGAGCTACGAATTTTCCAACTTTTTAATTAGCTCAAAAGTTCTCGATACCCGGGAACACAAACTGACCCATTTGCACTCCTTGTGGTAAAAAGAAAAACGGGCGTGCTCACATTAGCTGATAATTTGAACAGTATCAAAGCTCTTGATTTTGATTTCGTGAGTACTTAGGGCTTCACCTTTTTGCTTTAGTTGGTGTCATAGTCTTCGAGCCATGGCGGTGGCCGACCGGTCCTTCTCTACGTCGGCAATACGCAATTCATCCTGCTGTATACGTCCTCTTAAGACTTCAGTAAAGGCTTGAGGCGCTGCATTAGGAACTGCAAAAAGCAAATCTAATTATAACGTGGTGGAAGAAGGATACGTGCTACGGATGAGAGAATCTGTGACGTCCATCTTTGGCAGCAATCCTGGTTCCGTGTTCTTCAGGAATGCTATAGACAACTAAGGCAACACTAGAACTGCTCACGGTACCTGCTTGGGGATGTCAATGAAGCGAATACGCAAAGCTTCTCCCTTTCGTCTACTAAATCGGTAGAATCTAGAGTAGCACTAAGGATTAGGTGTGAAATCTTATTCCCATGAAACTAATTTAACCCCCATCCTTTACTAGATGACTGCATTTAGGCCACTGATCTCAAGACTAGCGATGGATATGCGAGATGGCCACTTCACTCCTCCGGCCTCAGCCTCCGTCCAGATCCAGTGGAATTGTTGAGAGGAATCAGTGACGCGCCAGTCTTATATCTCCTCCATTGCAGGCAAATTTGCCGACTGGCACAGTTAATTGTTTGGCTAATGGATGCCTTTCTTACAGCGCCAACTACGCTGTGCCGGCTGGCACAGAAGGTTTACCAAGGCATGGCTCAAAAACGGCGCTCAAGGGAATAAAGGGACTGGGTAATACTTATTTTGATTGTTTACCTCTTCCTTTTGGTTACGTGGGCACTCCGATCCCACGGTGTGACCTCCAGACCATGTCAGTTGACGCTCCTCAGTCCACCTATACGCTGATAATGCATTTTCATCCTTAGCATTCTTTTTTGTTTCTAGGAAGGATTCAGGAGGCCACACAAAATTTGAAACACAATAGAGCATTTTACAACTGATTGGTGTAACTATTCTCGTCGACAATATTGTCTCATTTTCGTACGGACTCTTTTGCTGTTTACCATCAAATATTTAGCATTAAAATTTCCATTTCAATAAGATTCATTAGAAACCCAATAATTACGTAAAAAATGCGTTTCATTTCCGCAGCACACATAATTACAAGTTGACGTTTCAATTAATTTTTAAATCCCCTGCCGATCAGTTGTTCCCAACTTTTTGTGTAACGAAATACAGTCTCAAATTAAACTTCCTTCTTTGTATTTGAATAAAATAAATTAAAGTTTTGTAGGAAAAAGGAGTGAAAAACAAACACAATTTGTTTCTGTTGTTCGTTTAAAAGTGTACTTTGAAAGGGCGAGAGAAACAACCAACCACACCGCAATTTTGCCAGAGCAAGGCGCCTTTAAACGTCAAAGTAACAAATGTTTTAGGGATGCAGGCAGTCGGAGATTATAATGAAAATTTTGACAATTGCTTCGGTTGTCGGAAAAGTGACTAATGTGACTGCAGAGCTAGTGTGCTCCCATGTGGAGGGAGCGTTGGGGGAGGAAAAGGGGGGGAAGGGAGGGGAGGGGAGAAGGGGGCGTGGAACCCCTGGCCCAGGATGCGTTGGTGAGTGCTCATAGTGTCACTGGAGTAAAAAGGGATTTTTTTTCCAAAAAAAGTTAAATGCAGAAGACGAGCAAATATAATAATTGAGATGGATTGTGCACATTTTTATTCTGCCGTTCAACCAAGGTAATCAGAGGCACAAGTCCCTCACCCCAACGATGACTCTTCAATATAACGAATTGAATACACCTGGAGGAAGAGCTGGTTATCCAAATTTTAAAATGCTGTATTCTTTAAAAAGTTATATATAGTCTTGAGATCACCCATGAAGATGCTATAAAGTTTACGCACCCAGAAGTGATTTTATCATCATTAAAATGGTGGTAGCACAAGTGACATCCATCCACGTGGAGACCGAGTGGAGTGGACCAAAAAAGGCTTACGATTCTCTAATTATAATTCAACCTTTTTGCATTCCATTAATGGAGTATACCGAGCTTAATAGTGGTTTGGATGGTCTACCAAAAATGCCGTTCCGTTGTTTGTCGGTTTGCCAAAGAAACCTAATGAAATTGTGATTGGACAGATAAAACAGACGCTGCAGGCCTTTTTACTTAAAATTTTATTTTTAAACCCTGCTTTGATTCACCTTTGAATGCCGCTTTGCAAATAATTCCTTGGAAATCGCATTCCTCATCACTAATGATGGGCAAAGACGACAGAGATGGGCCGCAATGCTACCGCTACTGTAAAGACGCACAATCTGAAAAAAAGGTTTCCTGGTGCTACCAAATTGTCTCGCTTATTATGACAATTTTATTTCGAATTTTCAAGCTGTGTAGTGTGGGTTGCATGATTAACTCTCTGTGTTGGTTTGGCGGGCACTTTATGGCTCCGCTTTCGTACTTTACTGGATTGCATGGCCACCGGATTAAGCCAGTAGTCCCCTCGGCTTCTCGGTACGTTGGCAATAAATTTTCGTTCCTAGTATTATGACTTCTTGTGCCTGCAAAAACAGACTGAAGATGCTAAAATTCTCAATTGTGAATTGCCTTGCATCTAGCTGGACGACATTTGTGTTGCGGTTTTCAGTACCATAATTTTACAATCGACCGCCGCTTCGCCTATTTAAACAAAATGGGTGCTGGTAACGCCCAAATAGATTAAAATTTAGAAGTAAATGCATTAGTAAAAAGACCTACCTAATGCACACCCTCAAAGTGTAGCATTTAAAAATAACTTTTAAAAACTACCTTTGTAATTCCAAATTACATTTCAGGGAAATTTCCCCCTCCAAGTGGATCTGGCGGTAAAAGTCACCAAAATTGTTGTGTTATCGCAGCTTTCACCAAATTAACCATTTGCTAATTTGAATTGTTAGACAGCTGAATTTGTAAAAAGGAACATATTTTTCCTAGAGTTCTCCAAATAAAGCGGAATTCGGTAGCATATTCTCATTCCTGCTCACATTTTATGTGGAATAAATTTCTCTTTCAGAAATATAAAACATTGTCGACCTCCGATTCTTTTCTGAAGGCTTAAAAAATCATAACACTAGAGCAGAATATGCAATGTCGACGCGATGATACGATTGGGAGGTCATTCCACCCATCAGAAGTACAAATCCGAGATTGAAACAAGCAATCAAAGTACTGCAATACTGCTTTGTTCCCTATTGGTTGATAACAAATATTTAAAAATTGCTGAAGATATTGTTGAAGACAAGACTTTGTCTTCATCTGCATTTTCGCTTTCGTCATAAATTTTACTTCAAAATTCTCCCATACTGCAACAGCATTGCATCAACTACGACCATAAACGATGGCTGCTGAATCACCACTCTAAAGAATATTAATAGATAGCTCCGCTTCAATTACGAGTTGAACCCTTGGATTGGCCACTTAAGGGGAGTGAAAGCGCGGGTTAGCATGCTAATTTTTGACAGTTGATTGAGGCCACGTCAAATTGGGCTATTTAGTGGCCACGAGTTGTGTCCCAGTCTTGGCAACGTGGCCCTCCATCCATGCCCTGGGTTAGGCAGTCCCTCGTCTCTAGCCCATAGTGCCACGTGGCATCACAAATAATGCCTCATTTTCTTCCTGAGTCTTGCAATTCTCAAGTCATGCCAAGATGGGAAATAAAAAGAAATGAGCTAAGTAAATATGATATTGCCACCATTAATTTCTTCTCACCGTGATTGGACTACGAAATGCTAAGGTTGAGAAGGCAGTAGACTAGACAGAGAGACAGACAGGCGGACGAGCAAACGGACAGGAGTGGGAGAGAGAGAAGAGGAGGGCGCATTTCTTCCTATTTCGTGACTCACGTGTGCACGTAGGCAAGACGGCTGGCATGAAGGCGATTGGCTCCGAGACCGGAGGGATCCATTGTGTACAGACAGGTGCGAAAGCACAACTCATGAGCAGTCGCGCCTGAGCACTGCTAAGGGGAAATTTAGCAGTTGGAGGGGGCAGAGGCGATGCTTTTCCCCTTCAGGTAAACCATTATCACTGTCGCAGAAGGGCTGAGCGTGGTCGCACCGACTCTGTGGGTCGGAGGGCAATGTGGATTGTGCAAGGTAGGGGAATTGAGGTACTGCCTCCTCAATGCCTTATTTATTTATTGGCCTGGTGGTTAAGAGAGACGCTGTGTGAATTTGGTATTCTGCGCGATGTCTTGGTGCGAGTTGACACTAAGGCACGCGGTGAATACCAAGGTCCTGTCTTTGAACGACGACTTATCGCACTTTTGCCTTACCTTCAAATGCTGCTTTATGCCTTCTTGCGTCTGTTATAAATTACTAAAGCTAAATTTTCCGTTTTATCAAAAGAATTCGTATTTAAAAACTGTTGCATAAAGATATTTACTGCATTACTCTAGTTTGAAATCGTTCTTCAAAGCAGTGTGGGCTAATGATAATCAGTTATTAGGAACTCAATTTCACGCAAAACATACGTACGTGTAACAATTTCTTTTCCGTTTTATCGAAAAATGATAAAATGTATCTATTATACTTTGCTCCATTTCGACATGCATTACTTTACCACCGTGCAATCTCCTATTCTGTCTTGCATAATAGTCTTGTTTTCTAGCTGATATTAATAAGATAGACTGTTGGTAAGTACTGGTTACGAATCAAGTACACTTATTGCGCCTTAATTTGAAAACGCACTACTAACTTTGCATCGTATAACGTTCCACCACGTTCACGGCTAGCATCACGTATATGTGACACGCCTGCCTTTCAACTGAATTCTTGGTCACAAATGTATTAAGTTTTCCTTATTATAGCCGCTGCAACCATATTTGGCTTTGGCCAGGAGGTTAGGCGCAGTTCCATTGTTTCACTTTCTTAGCAACAGTTGAGTTGATCGAAAAAATCATGACAATTTTGATTATTCTATAACAACAAGGCATCTTCATATTAGCAAAATATTTGTCCCTGACACCTCGGATGGGAAGAGTGTTATGTTTTTGCCTACGAGAAGTACATCAACAGCGTTTACAGGAGGGAGAGATGTTTGAGTATCTAATGTCAATTGTGAGGTAAATTGAGATACCACAGGGGGGCTTAGACCCTTTTCCTTTTAGCGCACACAGCTAAAGTAAGCGTTTCTGTCCTAAGTTAAGATAGCTAAGACGCCCTCATTTTTTCCGTACATGTTTGTCCAACTTTGATTTAGTGACCCTCACATTAAGGCCTTGTGCTGGTCCCGTAGCCAGTCTCTGCCAGGCACGGTATCTGTGTTGGCTTTGAACAGGTATGCAAAAATTTATAAGTCAATTTTACTAAAATAGAAATAGGTGGCTTCCTATTTGGAAATAGTTTGTCTTCTAGGCAATTAGGCGTAAAAAGAGGACGCGTGTTAAGCAAAGGCGACCGAATAACTATGAGGAGGTTCCTCTAGAACATCCTCGATGCCCTGTCAACACGACCGTTTATTGCATCTCACTACAGGACACTCTTTCGTTCATACAAAGGCGCAGTTACTGCTGCTTTTGATTTATAAGTACACACAGTATAAAGACAAGTAACGTTCCAGATATGCTATTTAATAGGATTGTTGTTTAGTCGTTGTTTTGGCAGCCAATGGAGGCCATAAAATGCGCACTTCCACAACCATTAATTTCCAATTTTATATTTTTGCCTAAAACTAGCAAAAACACAACTGCCAACATCTAGATCAGTGAACTTTCACTTAAGTTTTGGTAGATGACATACTTCAGCCTCAGAGAAAACATCAGCTCATCCATTTTGTTCCTTCTAATAAATTCTCCTTTGCATAAAAGTTGGACTAGAGGCAAGCTCATTTAAATCCCGAGAGTATAATCTAGTGAAGGTACTGTTTAAAACCCCTACTGACTAAACCAAAATAAGTTACCATAGGACGACGTCTCAAAGCATGATTATTTGCATACAGAGGGACTTAATTCGGCGCCTTTACGACTTGATGGTAGGCGAACTTGACGTGAATGGTTCAAATTATTGCAAACTTTGATTTCAAAGTGTAGGCTTGTCTACCGCCGCAACGTCCATTAGACTCCGGGTACTTCGGCATGATGAATGTGCGCCAAATGGGCATTGAATTAAACAGACACTAGAATTCCATTCCGGAGGAAAATATCCCTGCGCAAGCGTTAGCATACGTTAAAAACTATTCTTTGCTTCATTTAAACGACCAAGGTTACTCTAAGAAATTTTCCATTTTTTCATGCATTTAAATTAATACAAATTATAGTGCTTAAAATTTTCTGAAGTGGTGGCTCCATCTTAGCTAAAAGTTACGACTGAGTTTTAAAGTCGGTAATGTCGCATTTAAAGTAGCAAACTTCTCATTTTTTCTGATTTTGGATGACAAACACAGCTAAATGGCATTCCACTTTAATTCTTTCCCCAATAATATGAAAAATTTTATTCTCACGCCGAAAGTTTTCTTAGTTTTTAAATAATGTTCCCTTTTGGCAAAAAACTTCAATGGTGTTTTGGAGCGTACTTAACAAATCAAGATTGACGACCCACAAAAGTAAAAGTGAAACGCACATTGTTCGCCGATTAAATACTTTCTGTACTCCTTCTACGCCGCCCGATCACGGTCAAATTTGTGTAGAATCATGTGTCCAATGTTAGTTTAATGGATTAGAGTTCTAACTACTATAATATTATTTTCAATGAAGGTTGCGGGTTTTAAAAGTAGTGTGCACGCATAATAAGTAACCCATTGTAGACAGTTCTTCCGTTGGATGTTTTTGGACGTCTTTATTATAAGCACACAGAGGGTAGGAGGAGTCGAACCCAAGGCAGTTAAGACGAGGTTATCTCTGACCCTGAAGAGCGACCTTGTCCTTCCACGGCCAAGTTCAAATTATCTTTCCACTTCTCTCCTACGAGGTACTTCTAAAGAATATAAACATTACACCCTTTACCTGTAATCACTTACTAAAAGCATCAAATCTGAGATCTCATAATACTCCAAACGCTTTTAAAGTGCGTGACGATGCGAAGGAACCATGCAATATTAGTTTCCTGTAAATGGATTTTAAAATATGGGTCTTTCTTATAACCATTTGCAGGGAAAAAATAAGTGGGAGGAAAAAACACCAGAAGTGAGATGTTGAAGACACATTAAATCAAAGTTTCAAGACTTTAACAACCGTGTTAATTGAGAATTGAATAGGTACAAGGCAGGACAGTTAGGGGTAGAGGCAGCAAGAGAGAAGAAGGAGATAGCATCGTTTTGGCATTTTGACAGACAAGCGCGCTTATCTCTTCCTGCTCTTTTCTCTGTGCCTGCGTTCTAACTGCCAACCATCCCTGTTTAATAACAACCTCCCCTTACCCCCTCTCCCCAGCTCTACTTTTCAGAAAACATTAATTACTGGCAGAAAAGGACTTTTGGCTTTTAACACCCTCCAAATTCGCCCGTAAAGTGAGTTCATATCTCCTGTCCACATCTTTTTCTCTTTACACTCTTTAATGAGTGATGACTCTTATTTCTCTCATAAATAAAAAGAAGCAATCAAGACTGTTTTAGTAAGACAAATGTTCCCATGTGTTCCGTAGGGAAAGAAGCAAATCAGCTTTTATTGTTCAGGAAAACTTGTTAAAATCTGCTTGTTCTTTAAATTAATCTACGTTTTAATTAGAGTTGGACGCGATGATGTGTGTCGCCACCGCGTACCTCCATCAGCGACCTAAACCTTTCGGCAAATCAAATTGCCAATGAGGGTGGCGAGGATGCATTTTTTTCTGGCACTCCCGCTGGAGTCTCGGTCATTTAAAATTTTCACCAACACCTAATAATAGCCAGATTTTTAGGTTCACACAAAACATATTTTTGCCATTTATAAGTCCTATAAACGGAACTGCATTAGCTCACTCTTTTCTAAGATTTGATTTGCGTTTTAATGAACTAACAGTACGGTCTGTTAATTTACTGCCGAGCATATAAATTTTGGACCTCTGGTTTTTTGGAAAGATAATTAAGCTTCCTCCTTTAGTCACATATTCTTTGACTCCGTTAGTTCCAAAAATTTCCGCATCTTTTATTAAAATTTCAGCTGAGTCGGACTTCTAGACCGTTTCAATCAATGTCAAAACCACTTTATCATTTTAGACTCTATAAAGATCCGATTGGACACATTAGTACTTAATTCATAAAGTAGAAAAAAAGCGTGAAAAGATGGAGAGTAGGGAGTTGCGTTAGTGCATTAAGCTGCCCATACATCTTCAATGAATAAGTGCTTGTGTGGTCCTATAAATAGTACTAATTATTTGCTTTGCGTAGGCAGCTTAAGCATAACCTATCCCCTAAACTGCCTGCAACAAAAAATCTACTATGGGTGGATTAATAAAGTGTGGGCCTTGGAAGGCGCAATAGTTGCGATTAAGTTCGTGCACTGCTACAGGCGACCCTGGTTACGGATCCACGAGCGCATTGTGTTGTCGCGAATTACGCAGTAGATTTGGAATTAAAATAATTCCCTCCCATCATTGCTCAATAATTATGTTTGTCCTTGATAGGAGAAAAAATTGGCCTGGCGACTTGAGCCAAAAAGACAGCAGAAGCTTGTTTTGGGGGGTTAAAAGTCAAGGAGATCTCCATCCTCCCCTCAGCCCGTATTCTACGCTTCATGTACATCACGGTTCAGTTCGCGAGACAATCATGCATGCATTAGGCTGGTAAGTCAGCTCCTTCTTGATGCATTTCTTAAATACATAAAAGTGTGTTAATGGTCACCCACAGCGAAGTTACTGTTCCAAAAAGAAGTTAATAGATACTGCCATATTTAGCTTTCAATCCTAACACAATTTCGGGGAAGGTTGCTTGGAAAATTGGAAGACATAATCAATAAGTCTATTATCACCAGACACTTTCTTAGATTGAATAAGTAAATACTCAAAGTTTTTTGTCTGCCAATTAATGTTGGTGAAAAATACCTCCACGCCTTTGATGGCCCATCTTTGAAAATGCATGAACTTTAATTTTGACACATTTGTGCTTTGCTATCCTACTGACATTTTAATCCAAGCACTACCATACTAGTCATAGTAAAATGAAATCGCTAAGAGGTTCAGTACATGAATTTTTTTCTAAAAAAATATGCGTCAAGTCTTCTTAATGGGATCTTACCTGGCACAAATTACCGCGTAATGATAAGGTTTATTATACAGCCGCGCGGGACTTTAATAGTCAAAATTCATGTGGGCCAAAACGACTTATTGACATTTCGGACATACTTATTAGTAGTATGCTCCAAAACAACCCAAGCTGTCCAATCTGAAGAGTTCGGATTTGGAACATTAAGGTCCAATCTTGGGCGTTACAAACTTGCACACTTCTTCAATAATGCCTTCTCGATCGTAGAAGTCCAGTGAAGAAATCCTTGAGTAGTAAATACCATCTGCTCCCCTCCTCTAATCCCCACACACTTGATAAGCGTCTCCGGTGTCTGGGATGTGACCATTAAGCTGCCACCAACATCAGCAATACCAAGACACTTCTGTAAGCCTCGTGGGTGACAGATGTACATTAGATTTGAAGCATGCCACCGTAGAAATGGAATTGGAACTTTTAAAGTAATCGGTTTTAGCGATCCTCGCTCCAGTAATTGCCAGACGGAAAGTTTGTTTTCCTAGGGCAGAATTTAGAAAGGGCAAAAAATGCTCATGCCTCAAATCGGCAGTCGAGGGCTGTTCACTTCCATGACACAAAAAATTAACTAGGTGAGAATTTAGCTCGTTTTAATTTTCCGGACGATGAATGGTTTTAATTTAAGTTTCTGTCGACTCAAAGTATTACCAGGCCTAATAAATCAAGCCATGAGAGGAGTGACAAAATTTAATGGTGGCTTCTATTTAGCACTCCAGATTGTACAATTTTATTTTTGAAAGTTCAAAACAAACATGAATAAAAGTGTGACAGCTTGGCATCACCCCTTTTTGGCAACAGAGTTGACATAGCACTAAAATTGTTTATAGCTTTTAAGTCAGTACAATTTGCGTCTCTACCATGTTTGGCTAGACAAGTGTGATTAAAGTTAAAGATCTGCGACTTCGTCTGGGTAGATCAAATGTTGACAGTAAGAAATGTGAAGCGAAGTTGAATGTGATGAGGAGGAGTTTGAATTTTCCAACTGAACAGGTACAAAATAATAATCACACATATTTTGTAAAGTGAGGGCTGATATATGTTTAAAGCCAAGAGAATTGATATAATATGCTTTTACAACTTTAAATATTTGTTTAACTAGCCATCCTGGCTTGGTGAAGACTTAGGGCTTCGCCTTTGTGCTCCCTCCGGAGGGTATGGGGCCCCAACCTTCAACTTCACCCTTCACTTCAGTAATGTGCCCTCAAAAGTAGACTAAAATGTCAATTTTTTGCTGCTAGTAATTTTTAAAGGCATGAAATACCAAGACTGGAGTACTAACTAATAAATCAAGGCAGAATAATAATCTTACCTCGGTTTCTCTTGCATTTCGCTATATTGTGTGATAACTCCCGCATTTAGCAACTGTGGGTGGAAACCTCTGAGGCGGCAGTAAGCAAATAGGAGTTTAGATAGTAAAACAACAAACTCTAAATATCTCTCAATCATGAGGCGGTAGTCCTAAAATCTCTGAGAATAATTACAATTCTCTCTAAAGAAAATCAATTTAAAGGAGCGTTGAGTAAAAGGTTTTTGCGTCTACAACTTTTAAGCTATTATTCTGCCAAAAATTCCGTCCTTTTACCGGCAGAACCTTCTGTAACTTATGAATGCATTGGGCATGCATGGAACTGCTTACGAGCGTAAGAGAGCAATTGATACTGATGTGATTTGAGCTAGCCTGTATAAAGAATTGAAACTTTATTCCAAAGCTGTAGAAGCGTTTAGTCGGAGTTACGGTAAATCATTGAAATGAGGTGGTATGCGATAGCAGAATAATACATTAAATCTACCGGCGACCCACTCAAACCAGATCCTATATCACGTTAGTGATGAAAGAACTCCACTTCATAATCATAAAGGCTGTGAAATCGCATGTCATCATTAAGATTTACGTGCTAAGAACAATTTTAAATTTTGTCTATCGCATCAGTGATAGTGAAAAAACATCAACACTAACCGACAGTAGAGTAATTTGGAAGCCACTGCATAAACTGATCACTCATGCATTAACAGGTGATTGGCGCTAAAATCCACAGACTATAAATTTATTCTTCACCTTTATCACGTACACTATGGGAAAACGCTATCCATTTTGGATTGTTTATTGACTGAGTGACTAACGTCCTTGTAATAGGGTATGGACTTTGTATTACAAGGCTCATTAAGTAAATGAACACATCCCTAGTTAGCCCGAAACAACTCACTACCCACCCCACACTACTAGAACACGCACAATTTCATCTCCACAGGTCTACGCTTCTTTTGTCGGCGTGAGCATGCAGTGTGCGGTCAGGAAAAAATTAATCAGCATAAACTTGTTCATCTTAACGAAGGCAAAACAATTACGGGTGAGATATGCCTCTTCGTCTTCTTGAAAAAATATCCAGGACTAGTTTGTATTCTTATAATGTAACGTGATACACCTCATTACCATATGGAGTTGCGAAATTTACCCTTAAGAAGAGCTTATCAGAGCACTTCAATTTGAGTAGGAGAGATGGAGAGGGGAACAGAGAAGGGAGAAAGAGAGGCGCTAGAAACAGAGGTGGCAAAGGCTGAGTCTATTGTTTTTGCAACTAGCAACGAGCCAGAATCTCGTGGAGTACCGATTAGATTGCAGATTGTAATGTTGAATACTTACACAAGTGAAATCCCTTGAAACAGTTCCTGAGGTTCTTAAAATTATATAGCGAAAATCCGCATGAACTTATGCGATGATCCACTGGTCACGGAAAATCCAAAACGTACCCGACAGGGGAGTTAATGAGACGACAGCCGATTCCCGTTTAAAAAGTGAATTATGAAACAGTAAACAACATAATCAAAGCAGCAAAATAGGAAAAAGTTATATTTTGCGCATTAGGAAATTATAAATTTCAGAAGAATTACACCCCTGAAAGAAGATTTTGCTATTTTGCGTTCGAATAAATACGTAGTTGTCCGTTGAAATGTAGCAATTTCAAAAATGGTTTAGATTAACTCGCAATATCTACGCAGGGATGTTATGCAGTTCGCAACACAAGTTCTCAAAAAATGGAAGATAGAATTCTTGGTTTTTATACCTCCGAAGTCTAGCAAACTCAAAATCTGCCTATGAAATCCTATCTAGTGCTAGAGAGTTGTATTTTCCCGTTTAAAAATATGCCCTTGCTCAAGGCCAAATTATAGACTATGTTTTAATGATAATAATACAGTAGTTCTTGTCTCTGCAGATTGTATTTTGGACCTTGTAATTAAAGAGGTTCTTTCCAAAGCAGTGCATATAAAGATGTGCTTTAGCAGTGAAATTTTTAATTCCCAAGGACGATCTACCTAGTGGACACTTTTGGGCACTTTTCCAACAAAGGATGTTTTCGCTTTTTTCCTCACTAAAATTTTGGCTAATCTTCAGTTATTTTCCAGGAAAGCATGAAGTTGTAGGAAGGGAGGATTTTGAAGTCGGTCACCCATTGTTGCAATCACTGCAATGGACGGCTCACAGATGACTGAACATTCTTTCGGTGCATTCTCAAATCAGACCTAGATTACCGAATGTTTTCTTGATTCAAAAATAATGTAACGAAGCCAGATGAAACTTGTAAAATAAATTTTGTCTCGCCAGAAGTGTGTTTACTTAGTGTTAAATTTTGTCCGAAAAAAAATGATGATTAGTGCTTTGATTGGAGCATTAAAAACGCCTCTTTTTTGAATGGTAATTAATTCAACATTCCAGCCCAAAATGGTTCACTCACGATCATTACAGCAGCCATTATGGGCTAAAGTGGCTCATGCTCAGCCTAGCTCGGCCACGTAAGCATGCCCTTAGAACAAATTAAGAAGATGCGAGGTTAATCCTCGCTCAGCTTAACTACCTCTGCCCTTGAGCTCTTTTGTGCGCCTTGTGTGGCACGAGATACAATCTGTGATCTCAGTTTCACGAGCATCGTTAGTCGGCAGATCCCCTCCTCCCTTGGGGTGACTTGTGGACTCCCATTCTCCCATGACTTTGGGAACTGATAATTCAGAATTCTAATAAACTCAACATCAATATCCGTCCTAGACATTGTCAAGTATCAAAGCCCACTCAGAGATTGTTCAGAGGAAAGTCCCTACCGCTTATTAATTACGTAGACAAATTTGACCTCCGAGCACATTTCCCTTACAGTAGGGAGTAGATTATAGGGCGCTACCTAACTTTGACGAACAAAATACGCATCCACTTTCATCCCTCATCTACTATTCTAAAATCCCGAGTGTGGTCGGCTTGCCAGATAGGGGTAGTCACGTGACATGATCAGGTAACACCATTCGCTTCCCTGCCTCCGCTGCTCCTAACGTAAACATGAAGTAAACGTCCACCGTATCACAAAACGTATGACCGCCCAGAACATGGGTGAGCGAACGCAATTGGGCCAGAGGAGCAATGCGAATGCCAAATGTCAAGACATGCTGCAGACCACGCCTCCGTATTCTTCAAAATTCATTCCTCGCTTTGGCAAGCTATCATGGACCTGGAAAAAAATCTCGTGTGACTACCAACACAACCCACTGCAAATTGCATAGGCTTTCAGAATATATGCCTACGTGATTATCAGAGTGAAGCACGTTCCCTTATCCTGAGCCTGCACTAAGCGTTGATCAAGGCTGATGTGATTCAAATCTGTCCAATTAATAAATTAAAACTCGGCTCAAATGCTGAAGAAACACCACTTCAAATTGGTCATAAAGTATCACTAAATATAGCAGACGTGTTTCGTACGACCCGTCAAGCAAAGTCCCCGGAGAGAAACCGACATCCATGAACAGAGCAGAACGAATTCCCTAAACCCGCAAAAACAAAAGAAGATTGAGATACGTCAGTGAATTAGACTTATCCCATCAAACGCCACTTCAAACTATTTTTCTTTGGGTCAAACTAGGAAGCCAAATGAGACAAAACTAAGATATGTGAAGGGAAGGCAGACAGAGAAACAGGGAGGGATCTCAAAAGAGACTGATAATAGTGATTGTCAATCTACTAATTATTTTCGAAACAGTGGTAGGCGCATCTGTGGGCCGGGTGGTGCTTGATGCACTCAATGAAGTGGTTCGCCTTCTCCTGCCGTTGACAAATACGGTGCACCATGGTGAAGATGGGAAATTCGGCCTCCAGACCACGATCGTGCAGCATTTCAAAGACGTCCGCGGCAGTTAGCACACCCTGCGCTGATTGGCCGCCAAGAAGCTCGGTCTCAAGATCGACCACCGACTTGTCAGTGGTGGCCAGCGCAAATCCAATCTTGCGGTTGCGACCGCCATAGCAGGTGGTAATTAGGTCAGCGACCCCACAGCTTTCTAGAAAAGTCGACTCTTGTGGGCCTATTCGAGAAAAAAACCCACACACAGTGACGTGTCGGATAAGTTGAACTTGGAAAACAAGTTTAAATGAACCATTTCTAGTCCTGGATGATAGTCATTTGAATTAGAGAAAACGGTACAGAGAATGCAACTAAATGCTCAATGCTGTCATAACACCATCGAACTGAAAATACTTCGCGATTATGCTAGCTGCATCTTTAAAACCAGGAGCAGCGGCACAAATTTCCTCCCCATTTAGGCAAATGTCGCACCAAACTGAAAAAAACAGACAGCAACACCAAACTTTTGATCCCAACGGTATACGTGGTTAGCGTAAACACGTAGTAGATAAACGGAGTGAAACACCTCACCCCAGGGAATCACAGAACGCACTATCAGCACAAAATAATCACAATTGCGTGAGGATATGTGACATTTCCCTCGCCACCTAATCATATAGCCCGTATGGAGGAGAGGGAGGGGCGAGTAATTGAATTCCTAACATCCCTTGTAAGCCAGTGTGTGAGAGCGACTGTGTATATGTGTGTGCGTGATATGGAATGGGCAAAAGTAGGAAAGAGATGCAATGAAAGCGATATGCAGCGGGTAGAGGGATAGTAATGCCCGTCTCAAAGGAGACACGGTCAGAGAAATGATAGCATTAAGTTAAAAGCACGCGCACAACTGATTTAAATGCCGTCCTGATTCCTCTTGCAGTGATGTTATCCCACTACTACTCTACCAATGCTACCGGTTTATAGACGAAACAATAAAGAAGAGTCTATGCTTACGACGAACGAGGGAAAAGGGATAATTAATGTATTATATGAGCATTCAAGTTGGCAATCAGGTCTGAATTGCATTAATACAAAAGTCAACGCATGAGCAAATTGCGGAAGGCGAAGAAGGACTCTAGCACAGAGGCACAAATTATGGCCCGTTTTCTTAATGGCGAAGTTAATGAGGCAGAGCGAAAAGAGGCGAGAATAACTAGCAGGTGTGAAAAGTGGAACATTGTTTTATCTGGGTGAGAATATCTGTCCCCGCAGAAAAAAAAAAAACATGCTAATAGCAGGGGGAGGAAAAAGACAGAGCATGTGGACGGGGCGCAAGAGAGGTGCACGATAAGAGAGGGTAATGATAAACACCTAGAGTAACCACTCCAGATAGAACAGGAAAGAATGAGAGGGCTTAGAGCAATTCTAGCCTTTCGAAATCCCCTTTTTATATTAGATGGCAGATAGAAGCGGCAACGCTGCAAAAGAGCAGCAATTATTTTAATTACGATTTCAATCTCTACAAGTTTTGATCACCAACGTTATGACCCCGTTGTATCATTTCTATTGGCAGACTACGTGTCCTTCTGTACACTTATAATAAACGCATACACTTTATGACGTACTCAGGTAGGAACCGGGGGCTATAACAGCAGCCCATGAAAAAGTGAGGTAGGTATCCCTTAGGAAATTTCCATTGAAAAGAAGAGGACCTAGCACGTTGCTAAGGCGGACCTAACTGTCAGTTAAGTTATTAAACGTAGGTACGAAACATGTTCCTGTTTTATTGGCTGTTCAAATGTGCTCGAGTTTCATAGCCACGATCGGAAGCGAAAGTACAACACTAAGGCTCTACCAAAAAGTAATTTTAAAGGCGGTTAACCATTAAATCACCCGTTTAGATGACTAATTTTGAAGAACAGGAGCGGCACAAGAGTGCAACAGTTAAATGTGAAGGTGATGGGTGAAAGGAAGATAACAAGAATCATCAATTCATAAAACCTTAATAGCAGTTCAGCCCATTGTGTGCCTCCTATATGACACAGTAAGCAAATGGATAAAAGGCGGTTACATAGCCCTTTCAGAAGATTTATGCATTGTACACTCCTGACAGCCGATAAAAAGCAACAAGTTAGCTTATGATGTCTGTGAAATACCAAAAACTTCTACCGCTCCCAGCCCTACAGTGGGTTGAGAATTGGGCAGTATTTCCGATCCTCAACCAACCCTGAGATATTTGTCCATGAAGGAGATGCAGATTGTAAGAAAATAAGAAAGTTAACTCTACATTCATTGACTTAATCAAAATTCTTTCGGTCGTTTTGAGAAGGCAACGGCACAGGAGGGTTGATGCCACGAAAATACGAAAAGTGGAAACGGAAATAACAATCCAGACCATCAAACAATCGAAAAAAAGATGTAAAGCCCATATGTAAATTTTGTAGACAATTTAGGAATAGTTAATTCATCCTTCATCAGTCAGTAAAGTTGCTCTCTTAAACAGCAGCGACTAATTACAGCAACATCACTTAATTTGTTTTATTAATAGGCAGGACAGAGAGCTAAGTGGGCTGAGATGAATTAAACGAAAAGGGGGAAAAAGAAACGCTCAACCTATGGCAATCGTGAAAAAAAGATGGCAGGATGAGGTTTTTCTCTCCTGTCTTATGAGTCGGGCGATTTAAATAATAAATTTACTGAGTGCGCTGTCATCGCAGTTAGCAAGGAAAAAAAACACTAACTTTTACTAAACCAAGACTCTGGTCAAAAAGAAAAAGTGGGAACTTTGCAAAACATTCCGACTGGTACGTTTGGAGCGTCCCATTCCAGTTATAACGTATATGTATTTAGCAGCTATTTCGAACAGACAGAACGAAAACGGCAAATAATCAAACAGAATGCGCCTATGCTACCATTGATGACAGTTTTGACACCTTAGTTTTTTACTGAAGGACAGTAGAAGAGACTAGAGGAAGGAAAACACCAGACGTGTAGTTAAAAGTAGTTTTTTTTATTCTTTAAATCAAATTTTGCATAAAGTTCCACTTTTAATTGAGCAATACGATCAGAAACATGGGTTTCATCTCAAGTCCACCCCGTGAATAGTCAGGAATAGGAATTTTCAAAAGATAGCATCAATTTTACAATGCTCCTGTCCAAACAAACGCGGTATCGATGTGTCTGATCCCCTGTGATGTACTTATTCGTCCCATAATGTGACTCATATCCGGAGGAAACATCTATTCCTCACAAAGCTATGGATTTGTTGAAGACTACTGACAAAAGAGGACAATTTAAAAAGGTGCTCAGCACCCTCATCAATCAAACAATCATTACATTGAGGTCTCGAACTGGCCACATCAAATCGACTCATTGCATGACAAAAAAATCGTTTGTGAGGATGATGGCTGGTCTAGGTTTATTAATAGGCTAGCACAACTATTCAAAAAGGGGGTTATTCACAAAGTAACCAAAAATTACTGCAATAGGACCCTCTCAAATAATCCCAAAACGAAAGCAGTTCATGATGCGGTGTACTAGAGATGGCACCTTTCGAGTTTAGTAAGAATTACTAATTCAGGTCTCTATGGATTAATACTAGGATCAAAACTCAAAATTCAAGTAGCCACTTCTAATGTGAATTTGCCCAAATTCGTCCTATGAGAAGTTCTGTGAAGAAAAAAAGAGGTAGACCACACACTCTCCAACCGTGAGATGCCAAAGAAACACGTTAATATTTAATCGCCGTGGTGCCGTGCGAAGCCAGACACTCGTGGTTTTTGCTTGTTGCCCCTTGCCTCCACCCTACCTCCCATCCTTTTTTTGAATATTGAATGAGCTCGTGTACGTGTGTCACGTAAAGCCAAGCAGACATGCGCAAAAGGTAAATACATCATCTTTGGCAGAAAGTAGTGTGAAAAAACGACCAGCTTAAAAAGCACATAACACCTATAAGCCATGGCACCCCACTTGGGGTGTGTCCTTTCATCGTGGGACAAAACATGCTATTCCAGCCACAAGCTTTGACCCAACATTACCACCTATTGAGAGAAGTAACGGCGTAAATCAAATGGGAATGCAAATTCCGATAAAAAAAAGCACTGGAGTAACAGAGACCGCATTTTACATTCAGTAGCCAACTTTAAAGTTCACATTGATTGATAAACTGGAACGTTCTGTTCTGGCAGGCGGCTTTAATTTTGAGAATGAGCCGAACGTCACGTGAGAGATTAAAGGTGAGATTGACTTTTTGGGCAGTTGTGGAAGGGGAAAACACCATTTTAAACTCGGTAGGATCGAATGGCCCGTTTGTAATTAATCGAAGCTAAACAAGGTGGCGATTTTGAACACACAAGAGAGATGACGCTCCGATTCCCCTTTAATGCTTTAAACAATTGAGCACACCTTTGGCTAGGACAGAGACAGGGAAACCACACTACTCCATAACATGAAGGTGAGAAATTCGTCAAAATCTCGTTAAGGATGGTTCCCTGACTGGGAAGATGGGAACACCTTGACCACTCAATCGTTTCAATAAGCAATAACTCAAGCTAGGGATTTACTGCTAAAAAAGAAAACACGGTTTAAAGCCTTCAAGCGTTGCCGTTTGATTCCACGGTTTTTATTAAAGCGTTATGGTCTTCCTGACCTTGTTATCCTAATGTGATTACTGCCACGGAAAACGCAAAATTCATCGACGCTGAATTCTCATCAAGTAAATATTCAGAAGGAAAAATAATGTGAAATGGCAGGAGATGATGAGAAAATGAGTTATACACCCCAGTAGGCCGTCAATTCACTTTATCTGATTAACACAACGTCGCTCAAACTGTATTATATCTGATGCCTAATGATTATGGCTTAGGAAATAGGAAAGGCATAACGTGGTATGACCTAGCAGTATTTTTATATTAGCAAACCATTTTAAGGCATCATCCAAAACTGTTGCGCGCATACCAACCCTTATTCCAGCAAAGCTTCAAGGACCAAAGGGGAATCACGCCACTGTGCATTAGGTAACACGCGAGCATTTTTCAATGCCTAAACAATCGTACATCGTACCAACAGAATCGGTGAGCAAGAATAGAGTGATGGATGCAGTGATTCAATTCCAGTTCCATCAGGAATGCTCGCTTCTTAACTTTTGTCTGGTGTTATAATACTCGATGTTGAGGAAATGATTCAAAAAAAGCAACTAAACAGAATGTCAATTGGTTGTTTTTGCACGTCTCGTGTAACAGTTTTCAGTAAGAATGCTTGTGCACTGACTCAAAGCAATCTTGCTATCTGATAATTCTCTGTCTGACAAGTCAAAACACAACTCAACATGCACTGAATCCCAAATTTGCAGTAATTCCGGACATTCAGTTATTCTCTCCGACTAAAAAATCCTCCTGTATGGTCCTGGTCTGGCGCCAAGACACGATTTGTTTTAAAAAAGTACTCCAACACCAAAACTGAGCATTTGTACCATTACAGCGATAGGCTGCCTATTTACCATGCAGACCGTCGATAACTTACTGCCGCAGCCAAGCTTTGAATTCACATGTCATTTAAAAAGCAACTCTGATACTAGTAAATACACGAAAATAATGAAAACATGCCATAGAAAATAGTTGAGCGTCAATGCACTTTACTGCATTGCCACGTGAAATGTAATTTCATCACGAAACACAAACCCAAAAGATGGCCAAAACGAAATTCTTCTCAGCACACTGATTAATGAACATAATTAATGAAGACTAAAATGGGTAGTGTAGAAATATTCAACCTCACATTTGAAGGAGGACACCTGATCATTCGGAAGCAAACTAAAATCTATCTTCCTCCATAACCTTGCCTTACATTCCAATTCATTCAAATTCGCCCATAAAAAAGTCACTTAACCTACTAATTATGGAGGGACTAACTGGATACTGGGGACTAATGGGGTTCAAATGCGTTAATAAAGGAGTAATGAAAGGGGTAACAAACCCGCCTTTGTGTTTTTGTTTGTGTGAATGCATTTTAATTAAGCAGATTAAAAGTACCCATCTGGATGCTCTTCTTCGTAGTCCTACCGAAGTAAACTGCCAATTTATCACCACAAAAGGCTGCTTCAAGATCGTGTAATTTAATGTCTCAGACACGAAAAGACGAGAGAATACAAAAAACCATATTTATTTGGCTAAAATACCAAACGATGGCAAAAATCGCCCTCATTGCCGTTAAGCTACACATTCTTATGCTTGTGGAAATTTAGTTAATGCGGATTGAACGGCTTTCTTCGGCTGTTCGCTTCCACTAGGAACAAAAGTGTAAATAGGTTTGTTAACACCAATTCCAAGGGGAAATGAATAAATAATTCTACATTGGATTCCAAACCACGGTTAATGGCTAAGTGGAAAGAAATTAAGAAGTCCTGGAGATGGTACAGATAAAAAGTGGAGTGGGCTACCAATAAATATTCTTGGGCCGAGTTGGAAAAAAACCACAATATTTTTCGAAACCCATGGAAGGAGTCGGAAAGTTTCGAAGTGTGGAAGGGGTCTAATTCCCGTCCAACAAATGAAGATGCTTAGTAAGGCCTTCAAAAGCCGGAAATAACTGATGGTGTGATGGCTGCAGCTCTATTTTATTTATTAGAATAAGTCGTGATAATAGATTGTGTTTGAAGTTCAAGAAAGAAGCCAACTAATTACATCCAACAAACGACTCATCCCAAAACCGCACTAGAAAGATGCGCCTTTTAGGAATGAGATTTGATTCAAACAAGCGTACTTTTTAATCATGCTTTTTCCTTTTTTGTGTGATTGAGCATCCGAACTTTTACTCATTGGAGCGGAAATGGGCCAGATCTTACTGCATAAAGCAGCCGATATTTTACTGGGTGTGTGTAAGGATCGACCAAAAATAAGGAGATCGTGATACTTACACCTCTTACTAAAGAACTGGAAGATAAATCTTTTCATCTCCATGAAACCCAGTCGAATAATCGCAGCCTTGGTGTCCTCTCCATAACCCAGGCCCTCGCCCAATCCAGCACCAATGGCGACAATGTTTTTAAGGGCGCCGCACAATTCTGCTCCTATCTCGTCAGAGATCACAGAGATGCGAAAATATGGTGTCTAAAAAATATATAAAATTATGTTTCCTACTTAAATAATATAAGTAGCAAGACTTACACTGACAATATAAGCAGGCCCGGCTGCGACGTTTTTATCTGGATGCACACAAACAGGTATAAAATTCATGCTCATATGAGCGGGCGAATTTCAATTTTAGAATTTTCAAGTACGACGAACCCGTTAATAGCTCAAATACGGACCAGAACCCTTGTTTAAAGCATAGATTATCAAAAAATAACCTAGTCCAGCTAGTAGCGATAAGTCCTTAAGGGTGGGCGAATAAGAGATGATGAAATCGCAAGACGCAATTAAATTGACACATTCGCTGTGAGTATAGCCTCCAGTTCATCAATATTTACATATAGCTAGTTCACATTGTTAAAATGGTGCATTTCCATTAGCCGCATCTCCGCTGCATTCCAAAACCTTACTCCTGGGTATTTTGAAATACTTCTATCAATCAATTTACAATCTAGCCAAAAAATTCTTAACCTATTTAATTATACTGTCACGAATGCGGTTCCATAAAATAAATTACCAGATGGCTAAAGACAAATGCACTTGAAAATTATGATGATGAGTGTTGACATGAGTAAGAAATTATTAACGGATGCCAAATTGAAATCGTGGGGAAATAGACGGACAAGTGCAACACTCAATTCGTAAAGTATTCGGAGCTTTTATTCACCATTTTTGTATTATTTTGTCTCCTTTTCCAGCTTTAAATCCCAATTTATTTGTTTACTGTCGCCCAGCCGTGCCCATCACGCTACGTTGGCAGTTCGGACACACGTACGCGGGTCGATTGTGGGAACAGCACAACACGATCACCCATGCAATTTAGAAATGCCGTCGGTTCTGGCAACCAATCAAGGCACCCAAGCTTATGGATGACTCGGGCACAGCAAAGCAGTTGAGGCACAATTATGATTTGCCTAAGATTGCGTATAGGTCGGGGACGGCTCCAGAGAATTAATCACCAAATAAGCGTAGAGAGTACAAGCACGACCCAAGTCTCCGCACGATCTACAGGAGCGATTTTTTTGAAAAACTGAATTTTCCAATCTCTAAAGCTAACAAACCTCGAAGAGTTCTTTCAACTCCAGGCCCTGTGATCGATCCAAAGACCCAACTGTCGCTTCGCAGAACTTCTCCTGGGCCACTTCCGAGGCCAAATTCGCACCCATCATAACAGCACAGGGGATGTTTAGCGTATCGCGAATAAGGTCTGTCAACAAGCTCACTCCAACGCCAGGTACTTTGTTCAAACCCTTGAAGAAGAGAGGGGAATGGATAAACAAGAGCAGATTAGGCTTCTCCTTTACGACTTTTATTAAAGAGGAGGAAAAAGTGCAGAGCATCAAAGTCTTTGCCACAACTTTGAAATGCGTGCGTGAACGCACATACAGGGCAATTGTGACTGATGACCTCAAAGCGGAGCCAATCGGGCGTGCAGAGGCCAACAAGAAACGCAGCCAGTACATACATACCACATGGATGAGGGAATGTACATAAAAGTATACTTTGTTAAGTCTGCCAATGAGAAAGGAATCATGTAAGTGTAATCACGCACCCGCTTGCGTCTCCATTAGCCTTTTGTGATCAAATAATTGTTAGTAAATTAAAAGGCGAATTCGAGTGAAATTAACCCATTACAGATGGTGGCAAAGAGGAGGTTACCGAGATTTTGCAAAAAAGAGGCAAGCTTTGCAACAGTTAATCGCTATTTTGAGCAAGGAAGAAGTGAATAATGTACGAGGGTGACAATCTACAAGACTAGTTCTGAATAAAAAATGTCAACTTATTAGGCAAGCATGAGGCTGACAATACACTACTTTAATAACCCAAGTTAAAACAGATGAAAAATCCCTTCAAATAACATGAATTTCGCGCAGAATAGTGTCTTTTAAGCATGTGATCAGTGAAACTTGGACACAAAGTTTTTAGGAAGCCCAAAATCATCCGGTTGCAGAAGAATATGATGGTACAGTGAGGCGATTATTTAAATTAAAGTGCAGCACAAATTCACGCGCAGCAGCAAAGCCTGGCTTTACCTCAAACATGGAGACGACGGTACAAGGGTGATACTAGCCTACAACTGAACCTACGCTAGGAACAGCACAAATCCGGATCATCAAAAGCTTCTTTAGCTTACGTGTTATGAAATGGACTAGTAGTCTGTATAAAGGCAAAAAGGTAGTAAGTAATAGCAACTCGTGACATTAGTAATGAAGTTAGATTACACAAAAAACTAAGAAGAATCTGAGACGCCGAGCAAGAAAGTAGGAGGATAAAAACCTCATAAAAGGTTTGACAAAAAAATAATGCTATTTCGTGACTTGCGAACTTTACTCAGGAAAATCAAAGCCGTCCCGGGTAACACAAGGCGAATAGATAAGCAGGCGTAGATTGTTTGCTCAAACAAGCAGCATTGTCCCCATTGATCCACTTACTTTTATCAAAGAACAGCCATAACATCCAGGTTTAAGATGTGGTTTCAGCGTCTGACATGTCTTTTTGAGAAATTGGTGAGGTAGGACAAAGATCAGTACATCAGCGCCGTGACAGCAGCTTTCGAGATCAGGCAAAGCAACAACGTTCGGTGGAATTCTTACGCCTGGAAGATATTTTACATTCTCATGCTCCTTATTTATCAATTCAGTGAGTTTCTGACCATTGATCATCTCCTCGAAAACCCACATCCGCACCTTTATGTAAAAGCATTAAATCCCTTAGGTGCATACCTTATCTTCGAAAGATTCCATCTGCAAAACATTTAGTCCAATAATCTTTGCTATTGTTGAACCCCAATTGCCGGAACCAATGACAGAAACGCACCTCTTACCGGCCATCCCCCACAAGCAAACACAGCAACGACTAATTAGACATCCGAAAAGTCGCGACAGCCGCCAGATACTATAAACAAATTCATGGTATTTTCTGCTACTAAATCAACCGTGCCAAAAAGCCAGCTAACTAATATTTTAAACAATGCATTTTATATGTAAAGCTTATTGCTTGCTCTGTCGTCAACGAAACAAGGTGCCTTTTGGTCTTTTAATACCCGTTAGGCATGGTCGCAACATGTATGATTAAGTGTTGCAAAGTTTCTGCAGTACTTCATTGTGATACTATCTACAATTATAAAACTATGCTTACAGCGTTTTGAGGCTTTTTAGGAGGCAGAAGGCAGAATACTAGAGTAGAATATACATGTTCAACAGGCAGAGGGAAATGAGCTGCTGGCATGGCCCGGGGGCCAGCCTACGCAGCTAGGGCAATATGACCTGTAGTACTTTGTTTGTTAGAACTGCCGGTTTCTGTCAAGGTCACAGAGGTGGCCGTACTGCCCTAGCTGCGTGGGCTGGCCTCCCGGCCATGCCAGCAGCCTATTTCCCTCTGTCCGGTGAATATATGTATTCTACCCTGCCACTTTGCCTTCTTTTGCCTTAAGGCAGCCTCGGGACGCTACATGACCACCTCTGTGACTCTGACCAAAATCAGCAGTCCAAAAAAAGCAAAGTATTACGACAATTTTGCTCAAATTGAGAGTTGGCATGTTAGCTATGCACGGTTGTTTATCAATCATCCGTAGTTTCCAAGCGATATTTACTGATGTCAAAGATTTGATCGTTCACCCTTGGTATCAGCTAGATGCACGATCGCTGGTTAGTGTATTTTAAGGGATAAAACCGCTTCGTGACTATACGTTATCATCCACACTTTAAAGAAAGACACAAATGTTCCTCGATTTGCAGCGGCACCTTATTTTCCCCCTTTATGAAAAGTCAAATCCAGAGCACCACAGCAACATCTCAAATGCAGCGCTTTAGTCCTCTTCGAAGTTGAGATGGCCCATACCTGCTACGAGGAATGGGGCACCACGACCAAATGCCGTTTCAAGGGACACTTTCGTGGACGCGGAGCCATCGCTAGGCGCGCAAACGACATCTCAACAGACTTATGCTCCCGACTCTTCCTTCAGGTGTAGTAAAGGCACCTTCTAGGGCTCTTAACCTGTATATTCGAGATTTCTCTTTGAGCATCTTCAAACTCTTGGCACACACATTACCTCAACACCGATAAAATGAAAGAAATAATGTACTACAGTGTCCTATGAAAGTAAGGGATGAAAATAGGCGGTGGAACAATTGATCGTTGCTGGTTTATACAAATCCCACAAAAGGAGGGGAGTCTGATCAGCTGGATAACTTCACGTTCCCTCCCTCAAAATCGTCCAATATGTTGATGTACAAGTGTCGCCGCGCCACCGGCCTTTGATTTCGTTTCACGACGCCCACCACTCCGCCAACAGCTTCATCCAACTCCGTCACCTGTTCTCGTGAGGTCTGTGTCTCTACAGACACCAGAGTGCGCCCTGACATGCAGCTTGGGTTGTATAAGGGTTGCAGGGGTCGAGAGGCACCAGCCAATGCCTCCTGTTGGCTGTTTGGAAAGGTACAGGAGCGTTGTATACCCCCGCTACCTCCGGCTGAATAGAGACTAGTGCCCATGATTGGATGGTTTGAAGGACGTCCACTCCCACCGCTACCACTGCTGCTTGGAGGGGAGGGGAAATTCATAGACGCACAGGAGCTGTCAAAGTAGAAGGCAGAAGTGGCGGTTGGATGTGCAGAGAGAGAAGGTGTAGGCACAGCGGCATGGAGAAGACTCCACGAAGACTCATTGGTGGTTGCAGTTAGGCGCGAATTCGTGGTCGTCTGAACAATGCACTTGTCTGTCGGCTGCACTGTTGTCTCACCTGTGTAGAGAGGACCTGGTTCACTGGAAGTCTAGGCAAAGCGAAAATCATATCTGTAGGGAAATATTTCATAAAAATAGTGCAGTCATCCTATTCTATCTCAGAAGAATCTCGTTGACCTCAATTCCTTGCTTTTCCAACAAATAGACATTTCCTTGGCTACCGTCCACATTGATCCATGGATCGTAGTTGCCTTAGATGCCACCAGTTCAGGAACGAGTTCCGAGTCTACATTCTCAGTTTTTTCCATCTAACCATTGAAAATGTATCTTATGCAGGTCTCCCACATAATTCAACCACCTTCATCTTCAAAGTTGAGTTCAACTACTTACATTTAAAGTGCTTGAGAGGGTCTGATTTGAATCCCCGTGCTGCTTGATGTGCAAATGATGGGGCAGATGATGTCGATGGATGGCAGTCCTCTGTTCCACCAACTGAGCTGATTTTGCTTTGGCTGTGAACACTGGAGCCTCCAGCTTTGGAGTACCTACCCCGTTTTCCTCTACTTTCGCCACCTCTATCTCACACCGACTAGTAGTAGATTGCTGTTCATCCGGTGGAGTGGATCTAGCCAGAGAAAGAGCTGAGACACTGGAAGCCAGCTCCAGGCAGATGCTCTGCTGACTGCATGGTCGTTCGGTGTCTCTGGTGTGCCATTCTTTGGTATCAATGGCAGTTAAATGAGTCACCAAGGCCAGAATTGCATGAAGGCCTTTGAGAGGTTGGTCCAACTTCTTGAAGAGATAAAGAAGGTCCATTAAGCGTTTTCCTACAAGGTGTACACTTTTTCACTGTTGTTGAAGATTGACAGAAAAGGATATATCTAGGTGGCATCCCCATCTTCGACCTAGAATGAAGATACCCGACACTTTAAGCGATTTATTGGGATTTGGTTTAGTTAGAAACGTCCTGGATTGCATTCTGTTTTTTTTCACCGTCTACGCCCTTAGGGATTATGTATTTGAGGCAGTGACTAAAACCGCACCGATGGTTAAAAGGAAGCTAGCACCAAATTTAACCGCCTGACTAATAAACACAAGGTTGCCGAGGAGGGAGCTCTATTCAAAGGCAGAGACGAGGTCCCATACGATAATTTTAAAGGCAAACGAAAGAGGTAAAGCTCAAAGACTGGCACCGCTGCAAGTTAAGAGGTTGAGAAATTAGCCCTGATGAGAGGCTAAAAAGCATCAATTGTAAACAAGAAGTTGGAAAAAAGATTTCCTTTTCGAAGAAAGGTGGTTGCAAGATTTGATTATGTCAAATGAAACCACCACAATTCCATGACCTTCGAGTCCGCATCTGGTTCAAACGTGTTTCACTCCCGCATTCTTGAGTATCCTCTCACGTACTCCACGCGCAAATAAACATATTATTTTCGAAAAGCAACATGAATTTCAGTGGGAAATGAACCTACATCAAGAGGAACTATCCCAAAAGCAGCTTGCAGCTGGGCATGACAGTGGGCCAAAGAGGAGGCCAAATTGAGCTGCTCCAACTCCAGAGAATGTCCCGTAGACGTTAGCTGTCCCGGGATGCCAAAAATTGCCTGATGGCAGACATAGACGTCGGATTGGATGTCCCGCAATTCCGTCAGCCACTGACGACGTAGGAGTTCATCGTGCGAATTGGTGGGAGCAGCAGACGTCACATGGGCAGCAGAAACAGCAGAAGCCTTTGTGAAATCCGTGCGTGAAATTGGACGATGACAGTTGCTTTCCAGCATTATGGAAGACTGAAGCGGAAAGCGAAAATACTGCCATTAGCCAGGTGTCCCCCCGCCTACCCATCTGCCAGGTAATGTAGCGCAAGGCAAACGAAAAGAATGTAAAAAATCGGAGAATGTTCAGGCAATCACTTACACATTGACCGCAAAAGGTAGACATAGGCGCAGGACCCAGACCAACGCTGGCCGCGCCGCTGACCACCTCGGCTGCGGGATGTTTCATCACAGTGAGAACATCGACTAGTTGGGCAGTGTGGAGTGCGGGGTCAATACTGGTACTCTCGATGCTGTCGTTGTGTTGCAAACTGGGCTCCGACAGACGCCACAACAATGTCCGCATCGTGGACATCTCCTCTGCGACGAAGCGATTAAGAAAATCCATGTGTAACTCTTTCACGTCGCCGAACAGGGTGAAGTTTGCCAAGTTTAGGATTGTCTTAGCGACCTAAAGACAGGAAAAAATAATATTCAGTGCTTTAAATTTCGCTTTCGGAATTGGTATTATTGGGTCAAATTAAAAATAACGAGAGGGTACTAAATCACCCAAATTTATAGTCATAAGAGGCAGATTGTGGTAGATTTCTAACTCACCAAAGTGAAAGCCCTAACCGCCCGCGTGTCTTCTGTAAAACTCTCCGCCAGTCCAAAAAGTGAAGGCGATAAAATCGCCGGACAGACAAACCGTAGGAAGACACACGCCGAAATGACGTGCTCAAAGAGCGCCCCATTTTCAGTCTGTGAAGATTTTAGTCCGTCACCACTACCACTGGTCGGCATCATTGCCTCTCGTATGGCTGAGAAAGTAATTCGTAGTTCGCTATAGAAATCGAGATTAAATTAATTAGCGCAAATGAGGAGTACGAAAAATGAAATGAAGAGGATGGGTTACTTTGGAAATGCAGAAATGGTGGCTTGAATTCGTCGCCAGACATCCCTGACAAGACGCAGCAGATTTGCCTGATTGCGAAGTAACTGACGCGAATTAGTGACCTTGTCCGGGTCCACTTCAAAGTCCACGCCCGTTCGGTGGTTCGCAGGGGACACGTCCTCTGTGGCAGTTCGCCGTGTAGATGTCTGCAACCGGCTAAGGGAGTTACGCTTCTCTTTCGCGCTGCCAGGCACCTCAACTGAGGTTTGGAGGAGGACGGAGGACACGAACTCGCTCAGTGCGGCTTTCAGGTAGGCACCACCCACCTGTTTGAGGTAGAGCTCGATGGCTTTGGTTGCAAGGCTGTTACTTCGGAGAACCATGTTTGGATTGTCTGAGTCGAGAAAGAGATCAAAATATGGCAACTGCTAAACATCCCTTACCTGTAGTTCTCTATATTCAATGCTTTAGGCTGCAATTTCTTTGTGGACCCATTTTAGCAAAAACCCTCTTCAACCGAATTCCCAAGAAAATAAGGAAGTGACAGAATGTTGGTTAATTTTCAGGCTCTTATCACTGTTCCTCGACATGAATCCGATCAAATTAAGCTGGGCCAACAGTGCATTCAAACTTGAAGTAGCAAAGAATCAGCCAAATTTTTTGACCTTTCAATCCAAACTTGCATAACTCTCTGCTTCCAAATCTGTGAATTAGTATGAGAGTGGAAAACAACCTGATAACTAATTATTACAAGTTTAAATAGCTAACTTTTTAGTTTCCGTAGCTTCCCAAGAGATTCCATGAATTGGAGAAAGATAAAAGGGAAAGTGACTAGACCAGTTCAGTAAGTTCAATTCCTCGACATCCAAAATTGGCCAAACTAGGCAGAGGTATCTCAATCCAGTAAAATGGAAGACACGGAAACCATTCGACCGGTTGACTATTAGTCCAATTGCTGTGGCAGTGGTTTCCGAACAAATATTTTCCCGTCAAAGTTCCAGAACCTTGAGAAAATAGGACCACTCAAATTATTAATCGCCCAAGTCCAACAAATAGGAGCAAACTGTCAGAAAGACGAGAGGATGATGGCTCGAAGCCTTGCCTCACCTTGCTCTTGCACCTCTGAGAGCACCAAAGCAGCTAGAAAGGCGGGCACCTCGCCCCTCAACTGCAGCATCGTCAGCAGCGATTTCGCCAACGCCGCCTTCGACTTCACTGACAACCAAGGCTCTAGTCGTCTCAAAAGTAACGTGCAGGCCGTGGGACTAGAAAGCGCTCGCAATAGACTAGCATACCCACACACCGGTAGCACTGTGAGTTTATCCAGCCGTGCGGTGAGACGCAGACGTGGTGGAGTGCGAGCGACTTGGGCAAGGGCCTTACGCGACAAACGAAGGCCTGACTGGCTGTGGCGTTTGACGTTGGCGGGGCGATGGGAGGCGCCGTTGGAGGAAGCGGTGGAGGGGGTGGTAGTGGCAGCCATAGAAATCGCATGGATGGCGGAATCGGCATAGGAACGGCGCTTGAGCGAGGCATCGAGAGAACTGGTGTACCAAGCTTCTGAGTCTACCAAGCCAGTTATGTCAGTTGAGGGAATGATGAATTTGGCTGAAAATAAGAGAAAAAGCCCATAACTCCCACAACTCAGGGATTTTACGTAAAAACTGGGCACCAAGACTGCCCGATTTGAGCCTATCGGCATAATAAACACCGATGTGAAGTGAAGACCTAGTTGTGAATAATGGCACGGTTTATGTGAGTAGATGATATTGATCCTCCGACTTTAAAAGATGTCTGATATTATTCACAACTTGTTAGCCATCACATGCGTAATTACGATCACAAGCTGTGACAGGTAGTTTAGCTCAATTGTATACGTGGAAGGTAGCGGCGGCGCCACTTTTACACCTTTTTAGCTGTCACGCAACACAGCAAAAGGCTTCCTGGCTTTTTTTCATGCATCGAGCTACGAGAAACCGTAAGATCAACTGAGGATGCACCAAGTGCTGCCTTTACAGCAGATTTATTAGTTCTATAAGCAGTAAGAGAAATTGTATCCTGAGCAGATGCAAAATTCATGCGCTTTAACCTGTCTCAATTCCGATTAGAAAGATTGAAAGTTTTTTGGTCACCTAAGCTGTCATCAATTGTCGTCATTAAGGAGGAATCAGGACATTACGGCGTGATACATTTGCACGCATTAAATACACCCATTGGCTCAAGGTACAATAAAAAACAAAAGACTCACTTAAACTAATTGCCAGGTGAACCTACTTGGTGGTTCAAAAATGAGTAACATCATGGCGGTGGGAAGAAGATGCTCCTCTAACCTCACTGTCCGTGCACCTTTAATTATATTCCCCAATGTAACGATAATTACATAGTGGCATTACGCACCCACTTGTTGCACGAATAGTTGGAATGTATGGGTAAAATTAAAACAGAGGCGACTGTGATCACATTTTTCCTTGAATTACATAGACGGGATGCCGAATGAAAGTAGGAGACCGCTGAGTAAATTCTCTTGGGTGGAGAGCGGGTCATGGGTCGCGGTGGTGATTACTTCAGCAACTAATTAGCTTTGGAAGCTTTACACAAATAAGTAAATGCCTTTGAAAAGCAGCATGAAGTAACGCGGGTAACCTACGGTCAGGTTGAATGAGAATAGGTTTCATCTTGGCATCTGCGAATGTTGACCAGCATCAGTAAATGATTTTGCTTTCGCCCATGGTTTCCGCCATGGAACGAAACCACGCACCGCAGACACGTCAAAGCGTAATTAGACAAAGTGGTGCCCAATCACATCAGTGGATAGTTTACTAAGCTACGTAAGTTTAAACGTCATCACAGCCGAGCCATCAACGTAGACCCTTTAAATAAGACATACGACCACCTTTAACAAGCCCAACTCTCAAGTAATGGAGACATCAACGCCATTCAATCCCAATGCAGTAAGTCAAACCCCCATAAAAAACACCACCTAAGTAATTTACCAATCAGTAAGAGGTCTGCTGACAGCTTCTTGTTCGATAGACCCATAGAACGTCTCCTCTTTCTACTGCGTAAATCGTCCACCCCTCCAGAAGTTTCCGCAGACGAGGAGACCTCACTTTCCATGGAAACTAGGGAGTTAGAATGATTGGGAATTGATATACGGTAGGTTGACGACAGCTCCATGTCGTTGACAACACCGGTACGGGGAAGTGAAACTCGTCGATTCTTCTCCACGGCAAGACATGGCATAAACATCCAAAGGAGAACTCGAATTTCAGAAAAGGGAGGTAGGTGACTGAAAAAGGAACATTTTACTTACTAGATATCCAGTAGGATGGGTATGCATGCATATGGCCAAGTAATGAGTGGACGAAATGCTAACCTGAATTCAAAGTCCTCGGACCACGCTAATGAATCTACCATTGTTTTTGGAGATGTCTGTGCATAGAGCGCACCGTCCAGGTAAACCTCACAGAAGTACCTGAAACAAATGGGTGGTAAGGAACGTATAAATCCCATCTCTTTGCATGCACAAATTTTAATGCGAAAACTAACTCTTTGCCAGCTGGAACACCCTTGATCTCCTGGAGGCAGAGATGAAGATTGCTTTCCGTTCGCTTTTCAGAGCAGAGATTGGGATTGGCTACGCATTGAAACCTGAAAGGTAGGGATTTAGGACAGTAGGAAGGTACATATGCTACTCACGCCGGCCTTAAGTAGGAATGGCGCGTCAATTACAAGAGGGCTTTGGTGGCAATAGACACAAAATGCGTGAGTGAATTAATAGTAGACTCGTGTTGTTAACCATCAGTTGCAGGGTGGGATTGACGGGACACACTAACAGACTTTCATAATATGAGTCTAATCCGGACTAAATGGTACGAAATTGCCTTAGCTTTATCCACTCCATTAATGACGGATTAACACAGGAGTAGGACTGCATTGCTGTTGACATCTCTAGCACTTTTTGCAAGACTTCGATGAAAACCAACAAAGTAAGTCAAATACTCTGCAAAAAACTGCGACCGACTTTTCAAACCACCCGAAGCAGGCAACAATATCTTTCGTCTGGATCGAAAGGCGCGCCAGTAGCCTGCATACCAATGCATTTGTGCATGTGAGAGTGATCGGGTGCGAGGACAAGGAGGGTATTATTATGCAAAGCCACCGCCAACGCCATCCACGACATTAACATACGCGTTTGTGAGCAAGTGGACTCACAAAGACAGAATAGGAAACTACACGTAAATCAACACACCCTGTTTGTCCCCTACATATCAGCTGTGGTTATTTGAGTACTTTCACCAGCAGAAACCACTATGGGAGTGTATCGAATGTCCACTAATTGATCAGAAAGGCGGTATTCAGGCTCGGCCGTGACTCATTAAAGGCATATCAGTTCAGCTAGGAGGCCTGAGAGCCTGTGACACACGGCAGCAAGTATGAAGGCCAAAAATGGAATGACCTGCAACAGAAAATAAACTACGTATGCTGCGTACAGAAAAGCTATGATGGTGTGGGGAGCTTTGCATTAACACTGGAAGCAAGACTGGCCTTGTCAGCACACGTGACTCACTAAAAAATTGCCCCATCCATTTGGGGCAGCAGGAACGAGGTACAGCCCCCCTTCCCGCTCCAGCCACAGTCACATTTAGGCCAAAGCAATATGAGAAGGGCGTTGCAAATGACGATGGAAAATAAATCCACTGAGACATGGAACAGTGCATCCACTTGCGAATACGAGGAGCTACGAGTAATTACACTGTATTAATAATTCGTGAAAAGTTTAAAAAGTACACAATGTTCAGTTTCCTTGGATAATAGGATTGTTATTCGATGTCTCTGGCTTCCATATTGGGCATGCCTGCTTCTCGTAGCTGGTGGAGGGGCACCATCTTTACTACTTCAAGCAATCGCTTGGATCCTTTAGGATTCTTAGAACAGGAAATTTAATGAAACTAAAGATCGCGTATAAGTTTCCAAGTAGAGTGTATCAAGCCACTACGACGGTTAGGGAAGATCCACTTTGTTGGCTGACCCTAATTTAAACTAAGGTGACTTGATTTACATCGATGCTCCAATACTCCTGCGACTATCTGCATTTTAATGAGGTCAAGAGATTAGTCTCAGTCATCTTGTATCAACCAGCTGCTGCAGAGCAATAGCGGCGTTTAAATCTAGTTGTGAACCTACTTTACGAACAGCTAGGAGAGAATCAAGGTGGGCATATCCACATTCCATATTATGTCAGTTTGAAACGTGGTGGACATACTCAGCCCACAGAAAATGAGTCATGAACAGGGAAATGGGTGGGTGGGCAGGGTGGGAGGACGGATAAGAGAGCCACACCCGGGCCTGGCTACCATCACTCTGTCTACGCCACCCCGCAGGAGACAAAAGTGGGAAAGAAGGATGGGAAACGCCCCATTGTGGCGTAATCAACAGGCCAGTGTGCGTAACAGGACACTGGACGTTTAGCAGAACCGAGAGACTACAACAACAGTGTGCAGATGGGTCGTGTATCATCCAGTTACCCTTATTCTCGTCCAAGCCAACCAGTGGTAGTGTCGGCTCTAATTAACTCACTCTCCCCACATTTCTAATCGATTTAATGAGGGTTGTATTTCATGGTATTTTGAGCAAATTTCATAAAAACATATATGGCTTTGGTGACCGGCAGCGAAGGTTAAACAAAAACATTGTGGTAACTTTTGTACGGCAAAGCAACCAAAAGGTCTCTTCGGGGTTCAGGTGCTTTCCTACAGCCCCAGTAGGACAACTTTAAACATTACGACCTTTTATTTATGCCGTTTCTCCACTCAGAAAATCAGGTCCGAAAGTAATAAAGTCGAAGTCAAAAAACTCCCGACAGAGAGAGGAACTGAAACCCGATTTTGGACATTGCGGTTGGTCATGCCTTAGAGGAGTGTTTTATTTACCTCTGCCATTTCCACATCGCTTCCACTGACCTTTATCATGCCGATCATTAGTTTGGTCTTTCAGCCCCTCTAGGTCACCAAAACAAAATTTCCCCTGTATCCGAAAGTCCTTTTTCGAGTCAATTCAGATGTTTCACTTCAACTCACTTTTCAAAGCGGTTGTTTCAAATGCAGGCATGAAAAGTGTGCGCGAAGAAAATGCCGCTTTAAAGTGCTTGAAACTTAACATGATACCGATGTGAACAACTTTGCAAACGACGGTTTCAATAAAACACTCGATATTGGAGGCAAGGAAGGGGAAACATCCCCCAGCCGAAGGAGGATATACGCGTCTGTACAGCATTTCCTGATTACAAGCGATTTCGCAATTCTCATTTAAGAGCGAATGATTTCTGGACGAAAAGAAAACGTGCAAGAGGGACAAGGAAGCTAAGTGGTTCAATACCCGTAGGCTTAGGAGGTAAATCAAGTATTGGTTATTCGGAAAGAAAAAAAACGGAAAAAGAACGACCAGAAGAAGATTTAGAAGAAAATGCTATTTAGCTAGCCACAATGGTTGGTTTGGGGACAGGAAATAAAACGCAAGAAAACCCCAAGGATAGACAACTTCCTAACCTGCCCATCAAAGTACCTATCTGTGGCATCGTCTTGGCAAAACTAGACCTCTATTCCACGAGAGGAAACTCACTTATTCAACCAATAATTTTTTTCCGCAGCTGAACGACAAGCATAGATTCGATGTACAGAGTGAGGCTCCTGACTATCAGTTGTCTGCCTATTCAACCGCCTTCTCTCGGGTGCTGGGCGTCGAAGGCACACCGCTGAGGCGTCATCATCGTCATCATCATCCTCGTCATCATCCATGAAATTGATGGATCGGTAGCGCTCCTGAGCCCATCTACGAGTTAGCGAGGTCACTCGCTCCTGTCTGGGCTCTTCGAGGCCATTTATGGATCTTGTAGACGATTTCACAGGAGGGAAGAAGGTTGAGACCTCGAAGAAGGGGTATTGAAAAGTGAGCGACGAGAAGACATTGCATCATTAATCATCTTTTATTTATCAGCATAACCTTTAATCATCCGAGAGGATAATTAGGTCCTCTTTGAATGGCTAAAGATCCATTAACTAGTATGACTCATGGCTAATAAAGCTTGGATCCATGAGAGTACTGGGTCAGAAATGTAGTGCTATTCTACGACTATTTAAGGAGGCATCAGAAGGTAGAGAGTGCTTGCCATGGGTCTAAGACAATTTGAAAAAGGACAGTGCAGGCTAACAGCTATAAGAGGGCACATTTTCGTTACCTGAAAGCAATTCTTCTCGCCCTGCTGAACAATACTATCATGGAGGGAGGAGACGGTGAATTTCAGCTCCGACTTTTGTCGTCCCAAAGAATCCACAAGATTTTGAACTACACTGAGAGCGGCTGAATCGTTGGAGAAGTTATCAGTGGTTGGACTGAAGTAGACACAGCAACAAATTCAGCTAGATAGTCGAGGGGAGAGGAGAAGGAGTGGAGTGGGTTGGGGTGGGGTGGAGATGGAACTTTACCCGATTTTATGACTATGGGAGGGGGGGGGGGGAGAGAAATGAGGTGAGGGTAATAAAATAATTCACTCTGACTTAAACGACAACTACCGTAGCCGAGGGCTTTCTCTCTACATAAGTAATCCGATGTGAATTGCATTAGTGTGTGCGTCAAGGACATCTACATGGTAGACTCTCCACGGCTCCAGCCGTCCTCAATACAACCCCGTAGCACAGAGCACTTTTAACATGTGTGGTTACCAACACTTATGGGAACTGAATGTGAGCAGCTACTTTCACTTCTACTGCAATTTTCTATTGAAAAATTTTCATTGCACTCAGCATCGATGTGAGGATGAAAAGATCAGTATACCTTTGAGGCAATGAAACAAGATCAATTTTCGCAGCAATTTTTTGGCTTCTGGTACGGTCAAACGTTCCAATAGTGGCTTTGAGATGCTATCGTCATACCTTCACATCTTTAATCTAAACTTAGATCTTCTGCGTTGATCATTATCGAGATCAAGAACGAAATCAACATATAGTGGCTGCATTGCACGGACTTAGGTCGGCCAAACGCTTCCGCAGTACCTCCACGACATAACAAATAACAGAGAATGCCACTAGGTGATTGAATTTGTTCGTGCGGCTTTTATAAATAATTAACTAAGCTTAAATTGCACGGCAATAAAGTTGCACAACCGTGGGTTTCTCAAGCTATCTTAGCCACTGAATTAGAATTCCCTTCCTTCCCAAGAAGTTACAATCTGCGATTGTCACTGTCACAAATCGTTTTGTCTCTAAAAGTTAAGAGCAAACCCGACAGCAGCCACGTCTATACCTACTTCACGCCTAGCTCCCAACTCTCCATTCGACAAGTAATCAAACAATATGGAGAAGTACAATCGGAGGGAAACGGAAGGTGAAGATGAGAGAACATGAAAGATGGGGTCCCGCGTTGCGGTCATGTGAGAATAAGAATTGGACTTTCTCTTGCAATATTCACTAGTCCAGGGTGGATTACAAGAAGTTTTATTGTGCCGTATCTCATCAAGTTTAGATCGGTGACTCAGAGGGATTCGAGCCTCGTCAAATTTAAATGACATTTTATGAGGGTGCGAAATGACAGCAAAGTAGTAGGACGCACAGTTAAGGGTAGCATGCCCCACAGACGGAAGCAAATTTACCTACCCTTTGTAGGGCATGCACACGAGCATCCGCAAACTACACCATCCCAGTTGCTTCTATCAAGACTGCACAAACTGTTCGGTCACCTAATAATTAGGCCTTCAAAGGAACTCCTTCGAAGACAATTCAAAATTAGAATGCACCACCACCGCCAGGGATAGTGACCCTCAAAATTAGAAGTCTTCAGCGAATTCACATATTTTGCACTTATTCATGCCTTATTTTCAATATGAGGTGAATGAAAAGCAGCAGCGTTGACACCAGTGGTCTAGACAAATCTCATAAAAAAGGACCCCAAAAACAACGCAAGGAGAAATGGAAGGAATGTTCTTGAGTCAGGTGAATATCCGCCCTCTTGTGTACCCAAGGAAGCGACCCCACTCCAATGCACTTGAAGCTACTTTTACTATTTTTGGCGGCGAGTCGGACACAAGACATGGAAATTTGGGACTATTTCCATTAACAACTTGTTGAGCCCGATCAAGGTTTAAAACTAAAATAGGCAGGAATTGCAAACAAAAGCCAGTTATCATAACACTTAATGATGCACGGAATCAGCCGACAATGAATTTGATGGTTGCGTTTCACTGCTTCTACGCATAACATAAAGGTGAACTAGTAATAAAAGCAGATCCAAAGGCGTAGATACGAACTCACCAGTCCTGTTTAACCCTGAGAGTAGCTTTATCGCGTATCCCGCTGCCTGGTTTCGAAAACAGACTCTAAAAAGGCACAAACACAAACTCCATCTCAATACAGAACCGGATAGGTATGTCACAATGACGATTTCATATGATGCACATTTTGTTCACCGAAATGCCAATTTGCGACACTGAAGTCTAGCCGTCACCACCGTGTAGGCGTCAAATAAATCTGCAACACTGAGAGTAGACTAGAACACTTTGAAGGGTGTAGCATCATGCAGTGCCATGAATCGATAGTGTAAACTGAAAACGTGAAAAGTAAAATACACTTCTAGAGTTTCCTCTTTTCCCCGGAAACGATCCTGAGTGTTCTACCGCACCATTCGCAAAAAAGGAGACCTTCCTCATTTCACCAACAAAAAAGTAAAGCGAAAAGCCCACTCCTCTTCCTTCACGTGTGCCAAAGCCAGTCGCCGAAATGGACAGTTTGGGGGCAAATTAACTCGAGAGAAAAGGGAGTAATTGTCACTAACTGTGCAATAAATCCACAGTTGACTCACTGAAACACACAAGTCTGCCTTCTTCATTACTCATTTGATGAGGCGTTATGAATCATATCCATACACCGGTCTAGCAAAAGTGCCACTTTCAACCACATTTTTCCTCCCTCCTAGGTGGGAATGTCGTGGAAGGACTAAAAGACGCAATCAATGGAGAACCTAATGCTACTTCTTTCCCCTGTCTAATTAGCAATTCGTTGTTCTAGTATTACGTGAAACATGAGAGAAACGCCCAGGTCACACACAAGGAGAAGTCACTCCTTCCCATACATCCTTAAGCAAGGCTGGAAGATGCCTTTGGGATTTGCCATTCATTCGCTTTTCGCTACAAATTGACACAAAAATGAATAAAAATTATGATCTAGAAAACAAATTCCGCGCGTCGCAAGTTCGGCTAAATAATGTGCCTCAAACGTCCTATCCCAAAAACAGTTCAGTGTAAGAATTATCCCACCGATTAGGAAGAGGCTATAAAAACGTCGTTGCAACTTTGATCCAGTTTTCGACGAATCGGTCCAATGTTACACGCAACTTCAGAGGAGATTAGACAGAGGATGAAGTGCAACTCACGAAAAGACGCCTCCGACTACCAGGCTTGCTCTGACGTTGTGGAGTTGACATGTCAGTATCAAGGGTGGTAGCGCGACGCTTCACGAATTCGGAATCTCGAGTGATCGTCTCCTCGGTGGCATGAGTAATTGATTGAGCACGGATTATGTTTTCAACGGTGGGCCAGGTTCCTTTGACCGCGTGAGCTGAGAGATACACGGAGGGCTGAGATGTAGCAGCTACCAGGCCGGGTCGGTTGCTAACCTCTGTTTTTTCATCTACAAACACGCGCACGCAAGAGAGAGCGAGAGTAAAAAATAGACTTCGGTAGCCAATGCCACATGAAGTGATTGCCTATTGGAGGACGCTGACGTGTATGTAGATTCGTGTACCAGTGTGCATTAGTGTGCTTAAAGAGATTTGGGCTGAAAACTCACCGATGGAGGCAATAGATATCGTTCAGCTAGTCAGACGTCAGCCTTTCACTCGTCTAAGCAGTGAAATGGGAGGGTGTGAGGCGTGACCTTATGCAAACCCATGGGATGATTCAACCAGTTGGGCTAATTAAAGCCTTAAAGCCTGTTAAAATGGTGGTGATATTGACAGTGAGAAGTAATTGCCATCCTATGAGTGCATTCACAAAGGCCAAATATAAGGTTACTTAAACTTTGAAGCATATTTTAACACCTTTTTCGTGCTCCTTCCTGCATAAACTGAAATGGAGTGAAATGGACGCCAAAGAAGCAGGCAATTAAGAAAGAAGCAGGACTGTATGGAGGTGCATCAAACTGGTAAGGGGCTTGCGCATAACCATGCCATGGTCTACTCGTCGCATATAAGAAATGGAACGACTTATTTTGCCACTAAATGTTGCTTGGGAGTGTTTTTTGACTAACTGATCAGTTGGCAGGAAATTATAACCATCAAAAACGGGTAAAATCAGTTTAGTTCCCTTGACAGCTGTTTCCACCAAAGTCGTTGAATATCATTGACATCACGACAGCCGCTATGTCTAGAAAGAGGTTCCCTGATTCGGGAACAACTACGGATTCACAAAGACCACTTGACAGGCTGCATATGCTGTAAATACTGAGTGGTCAAGCAGGGCGGGTGATTTTGCTACTTTTCTTACTCGCAAGTTATTTTGGAACGAAATTCTACACTCCCAGATCAATGCAGACAAAATCATCACTTACTAACAATGGAGAGATAACACCATGACTTGGGGAAAATAGCGACCCTTCTCCGCTGTGCAGACCAACCTATCTCCCCATTGTTTAAGAGCAGAAAGTTTTTTTGCACTAAGTTGCTAATTTGTAGAAGACAAAGGAACAAAAACACGACAATCGTTGGAGAAGGGAGGAGGGTTGAAAGAAGACAAAAGAAAGCTGGGCTACCTTGCCACCGCTCACACCGAGATATTTCGACGGCCGCGACAGAGCGAATAAATTACGCGTGTGGGCACACGCTGAGCGTATGAGAAGCTTGTCTCAATTTACTCGGGAAAACGTTGCAGACATCCCGATTCCATAAAAAAGACAGAAACGCGAGACCCACCACAAAAAACCGGGCTTGATTAATTGCGAAGATTTCTAATGCAATTAAGTCCCATAAAATTAGGGAAAAAAGTTGATAGGTTTTTCCAAGTGCGTAAGCCTCAAACCCCAAAACACCAATGGTCAAAATTACCGGTAAAAGCGTGCATGCGTGTGGATACCAGATAGGACGAAACTGTGGGGCAATATTGAAAATGAGGTGAAAGTAAAAGGAAAAAAACAAGACGAAATTCCACGTCCTAATTGAATGCACACACGTACACACATAAACCGTCTGTTCAGAGAAACTCACACTCAAAGGCAAATGAGTGTCTAACACCAAAAAAAAAAACCATTTGGCGTGCAATAACCTATCACGCATTCTCCCACCGGAAGGCGAACGGACATTTAAAAAACATATAACTTCTATCAAAAATGGTGTTCAGTTTGAAGAAAAAATAACGTTGAAGCAGAAATGGCGTTAAATCCAGGCTCACGTATGACAAAAATAGTACCTGGAAGCCTCGCCTCCGTTTACGAACGATGAGATGAGTAGAGATAGCTGTACTGTCGGCGGTTTTCTGAGGTTATGGGTTACGCTTCATTAATATTCACGCCTCGAGCTGGCGAATATCATTCAGTTCTTAAAGAGAGCATACAAGTACACTCCCCATCGGCTCTCCTCCATGACTTTGCAAAACACAACTGTTGGTAATCTCTTCTCATTGAAGCACCTGAACAGTAGCTCCAAACTTCTTCAGTTGAGATTTGCTAGTTTACAAATACATTCATAATAGTACAATTTCCTTGCAAAGGACGGCTTAGAACATTAGGAACTATGGGTAGCGGAATTCATGCAGTCGGTCATAGAAGCAGGATTCCTAATTTTAAGGCATTAAACAAATTTTACGACCTGTACCGCACCCGCTTTTGCAAACAGCGAACACAGGTAAGTGGTCTTAAAAGCACACATTGCCTCGGGTCAGTTTAGGCGAGAGAACAACTGATTCTCTCCCCGGGCTTCCATCCACATCGCATGGAGGGAAGAAAGAAGGGGAACACTCCTTGGTAGGTACATATCCTACACGCAAGCGTGGTTCTGTGAGAGGCAATGTGAAATCATTTGCATGCACGCCAGTATGTACTTAGGAATTTAGCAATCAGAAATAGCTGCATCAGACACCCAATTCATCACCACATTTCAACACAAATAAACACAGACTCCCACAGGTTTGAGAGAAGGCGAAACAAGCCTGTTCTCATTTGTGTTTTTTTTCCATCGAGAGGAAAAATGATAACCAAAAACTAGGCTAAAATTTCCACCGAATAAGTATGAGTGTGCGAGGGAGAATGCGGGGTATATGCAGACCTCGGCGAAATGTCAATTAGGGCGGAAAAATCAGCTCTCTTGTTTGGTCTGTTCAGGTCTACTTTTACTCTCATCTACCGACAGGCCGCTGTAAGCTATCAAAAAGGGGATTTTTTACAAAATGCAACTTCCATAGCCATGGTGGCGATATTCGAGGCACGCATGCGTACGTTTTCGGTGGGTTGTGCGTTTCACAGTTACGCAGATAGTGATTTCACATGCAAAAACCATACTACCTGAGAAGGCTGTGCACTGTTGATTGTGATCATGCCTATTTTTGAATATCTAATTTTTGCTAAACCGAAGGGGGTCAAGAAATGCACTACAGCCAACAAAACGAGAGCACAGTGGCGACAATTTGGATTATGAGAGCAATGAGCAAGCAAAGTTAATCAAATCTAATTATGATAACGAACCGAAAAGTCTAAATCTTTAGAAGGGCCGGGAAGCGAGAGCGCAACAATCATGGAGTGCAAAAGTTCTCGACGGTTCATAAATAAAAATAAGTGAAAGCCAGGAATCACATCAGTAAAATGTCACTAAGACGACTATCTAAATATGAATGAGGTAGTTATTGAAGTCGTCAATTTCCACGACAGTTATAAGTCATTTCAATGTTGTAATTACAAGAAATGAAGAAAAATTGCCGTGCATGAACACTACTCTCCTGAAGGTCAATGTAAGCAAAAGCTGACAGTTGTGTGACCTCACTAAATACTTGAATAACTCGAACTAAATGCATTGAACAGACAACTGAGGGTTACAACGGTTGCACAAATGAACTATCTTTATCGCGCACATCAAGATAGAAAGGCGTCATAACGCATGAGAAGCCATCCTACCGTGAGAAAACTGTTGAGAGAACACTCTCCTCTTCTCCACCTCCTCGACTTTCCACGACTTGGCTCGTCTTTGTGCTACTGACGACAAGATTGGCATCCCCAACCCGACAGCACGTCATACCACTGCTCTCGTCTACTGCTTGCAGCTCACTACCCCCCACCCACAGAACCTTGTTCAATCCTCTAATAACCAATTAATGAACGGCGATGTGTTTATTGGCCAACTGAGAACCAATGGGTGGCAGGCAGGTGAACGTGACTCATGGCGGACACATGTGGACATGTTAACAGACGTGGGTGCTAGCACGGCAGCATGTGCGTCCGCGTGGAATCGTGAGAGTTGAAATTTGTGTTTGCTGGTCATCGGCATGAGTAAGCAAGGAGCTGGCGCAAATGACCCCTCATGTAAGGTTTCGTGGTCTGTTTTATTGACCGAACATTTTCAAGCAAAATAGCTAAGTCGTCCATAAGAAGGGACAGATGGTTTAGATTTTGACCACAGGTTAGGTATAAACACCTGCCCAATCGTAATATTCTATAAATAACTGCATCTGTTGCTGTTGGCTGGGAAACCATAGAAGTTGGAAAGGAAGTTAATCAGTTATGAAAAGTACCGCAAAACCTCTATATTCAAGGGAAGACAGGCGCGAAAAAAGCGTTTCAATTCAGCAAGAAATATGACCATAGAATAAAAAGAAATACGAGGGGTTTAAGCAATTCCGTGAACTAACGAATGAACGAAAGTCTGAGTGCTAGTAGGAATTGAAACAATGGAAAGTTTTTTTAACTTGTCAATGAGTGCATCGTTGGAAGAATTTTTGCACAAAAACGTATGCGTCCCCCCTTTTGGATTTGGGGAATTATGTTTCCGTTCCAACAGGACTACCAATTAGTAGACATTGAAAGTAATGGGAATGTGATTGAATTCAACCCCTACTCTGTTCCACGTCACCTTTGGCTGCAACGTAGATGTTTATCCCGATTTTGTGCACAGCAATGAGTGATCTCCTAAGGCCTGCACTGCACCATATCGTTTGTTCTTTAGTTGACTAGCTCTTTTACTCTGCCGTCACATTGCTATTCATGAGCTTGATCATCCAACTGCATATGAACAGATACTGTATCTAAAAAAAAGATGCTAAATGCAAGGACGGCTTATGCACTTTTGATCAACACAGAACTTTAAAAGTGCTGTCAAAGTAATCCAAACACTTTATGAGGCATCCATCTGCAAGTAGGGATAAAGAAGAATCTTAAGTAATAAGTTCGTTTAAAGTATAGGCAGTTCGTTTGACGTAGAGACTCAAACAGTCGACAGGGAAAAGAGCGTTACCGCAGTGATTTCTGACGGTTATCTATGGAAGGCGTATCAAGCAGCGACACAACCATGGAGATAAGCACGTTTGTGATTGGGGTTACCTAGTTTACGCCCTGATGTTCGCACCTGGACCCACTGTTGCAAATGTGTGATATACATATCTAATTATTATATGAAAGAGTCCACGTCAGGTCACAAAATAATCAGACTGGTTCATTTTGGTTTGAGTTGGAGAATGCGACAAGGGCACTCCAAAACTGAGTTTTGAAGCATTAAAACGTTGAGGTTGGGCTGGTCGGGTTTTTTTGGGACACTGCAAATGCATAGCTCGATAATTTAGCATAATGAGAAACGATTTTATGCATACAAGGCATATCACCGAAACAAGGAGACTTAAATAATTAAGTAGCGCAATCGTGTGCTTGAGTAAAATTTGGATGGAAACATTCGGGCCAGATGATACAATGCAAATACATAAACATCGAAATGACGCTCGAGTGAATATTTGGTCAACCGTGAATTTTACTGCGAAGGTGTCAATGCATAAAATTGGATCCCAGAGGCGGCATGTTTTAATTACTCTTACAAACGTATCTATAAAAGGATCCAAAACAGTCCAGTCGAGCTAACAGGATTACAAATAATTCTCTTTGAAAATGTCTTTTAGGTCAATCCTTACAAATAGCATGCAACTTTTTGTTGAATTATGCATTTTGATGGCACGACATGTCGGGAAATATGAACCCCCCAAAGTAAGGGGAGTTTTGGCCGCTTTTACTTCTTCTAAACTCAGTTTTTTTCATCGGGTCTAGTAATAAATTTTTTGCGGTGTTACTTGACAATCAGTTTTTAACAGAATGTGCGGTAGCATGGTATCAAATCCAGTTTGATGGGTAGAATTCGAAGAGGGGCTTAAAGAAAGATATAATTAGAGGATAAAATCAAAGCACACAACAAAGAATTGATGGAAAAGGAAATAAGTATCCCCAAACTCCATGCCAAAAACTCAAATGTGTTACTTTATTTGACTCAGTGACTAAATTGAAACCGCGGAAGCATCAAGAGTTTTCGCGTAACAGTGTAGGAACTATGTATGAATTTGTAAATTGGGGAGTACCATGTATAACGACTTGAGTATTTTTTATGCGCATGTATTTTAATGAGGTCGTCCACTGCATTTACCTGGCAAACTGAATTTCGGACTTAAATGTGCTTTCTCGTGGGCTGTTTCGGGTAAATTTCCATAAAGCAAAGTCCACCATTAAGGCATTCTTTGAACCTAAGGGGACGCTTTGAATGCAGCGCCGAAGCTTAAGGGTTCCACCATTTTTTTACCTTATCCACTATCAACAGGGGCCTGTCAAGTTTCCCAAGGGATGACTTGGGTGCCAAATGGATTTGTCATTTTTTTGAGTAAAAACTGTGAATTAGCATTTGTTTAAGTTGTTAACCATACCATCTAGAGCCTCCAGTCGCCTGTGAATATATCTCCCACAAAGTTGCTAGTTTACTTAATAAACTCGAGTGTTTATACAATAAAACCGAGAAAAAATGCGGATGACTTCTTTGTACAAAAATCACCAACATTAAACATTCTTTTCTCTCGGGCCACTAGTTTGCTAGCCTTACTTTTATACCCATTTATGTCTCCGGAAGTTAAGGAAAAGCCCAATCCGATCTATATTTCACATGTTAATGAGACGAATAAATGTCATCGTATGGAGAAACATATTCAGAGAAATAAGGGGAATGAAGACAAGGTCGTGCTTGTCATTCGTCCATCCCTAACAAACTGATGCATAAGGCACTCTGATGTGTAATTAACTATGTAGCATTATTTCCACTTGTCTCGCACTTGTGAGTAGCATTGTTGATATTGTATCGTTTCGCTCGTGTCGTACAGTAGTTTGAGCTCCGACGACTAAAAAAGTCCAGTTTACCTCACTCACACGCGAGGCAAGAATGAACTTGTGGGAGAGAAGTGCCGAGTGCTCCAAAAGCATAATGTTAATAATGAGGAAAGGGATAACTTTTGAGGACGGAGACGTTCAAACAACGAGAACTTGAATGCAAATTTCCTTTTTCATTGCACGTCGGCTGGCTAAATATAACCTACAAAGCACCACGCAAGGAGGGTGAAGACTGAATTGATACTCTGTTAGATCCATTGCCTGGCCTCTGCAAATGCATGTGTGTAGGACCGATTTGTGCAAAAGCTTCTTCTCCCATCTGGCGTAGGTGTAAACGTAGATGGGGACATAAAACTTAGTGCAGATATTTTGATCAAGACTGGCAGGCAAGTATCTGCCTGATGAGAAAATTCTCTACAAAATCGTGTCGAGCGATTTAATTCTGGCGGGCGCACTAATTAGCTACCGCACACAGCACCTTCTTTAAATGGTCATCAAAGTAGCCAAACTCGAGCCGCTCTTACGTTTAAGTGACATTTTACAGGGGTTCGCAAATAACAAGAGTGTGGTAAGACGCACAGTTAAGAGTACCGTAGTGACAGACGGATGCATATCCACCTACCCCTTATAGTATATCCAGTGTAAACACCCGCAAGTTACAACAAGTTAACTACTGAGAGATAAATTGAACACTGCACGAACTATTTTGGACTCCTGATGACAAAGCTACGGGCTGCTGCGCTGACTTCACAGGCTAAGAGGAGGTTAAAATATTGTAAGTATACCAAACCGCGTTTTCTTGGGAGATCATTAGCAAAAACCCGTGAGAAATACTACAAGTACGTCAAATGAGATCGTGGGTTTAAAAACAAAGTTCCATGAAATCGGATAATCCTTGATCCACTTAATAAAGGTTATTTCGACTGCTTTGTTGGCCCATACCATCCACTTCTGTTTGGAAAGTAAACATTGCTAACTGCGATTAAATGTACTTCAACCAAAAGAGGTTGCTAATTTGCTGGGTAATTCCGGCGAAAAGTACACTTTTAAAATTGACAACACAACCAGCCATTAAAGTGCTTAAGAACGGTGTGTCAAGCTAAAATTCCCTTACTTTAGACGTATATTATCAATTATTTTGGACAAGAACACCTGTTTTAGGCTTTATATTAGAATGATGAAAAATTGGGATTTTCTGAATTGATGTTAACAAACATAGGGTAAATATCACCGTGAATAGGTTCCTCCACAACCCTTCACGTAACAAGTCTTCCTTCTGTAGTCGAACGCAAAAATTGCTACTTAAAATAAAAAGTAGACACTTTACTATCTCTAAGATCTTTTTCAATATTGATTGGGCTGGCGTGATCAAGTTCGTGTGCAGTAGTGACGATGAGGCATATTTTTCCGTTAGTTAATGGGGTATTTGGGATGAATCAGCCGCCGCTTTAAGCTCATAATTGACCACAATAGGCACAATAATTTTTTCGCATGCTCTCTTCGTGATTAAATAAGTGTTTAAGGATGCGGAAATCTTCATGCAACTGATGTTTTGGTGTTGCATTCAAGACGCATCAAGCACTCGGAAATAGCACAAATTTTCACCAGATAAACAGCTACAAGTCAAAAGGCGTATCGGCTAAAGAATTAGTGGAACATCCTAACAAAATATAGAAAAGTTTAAGAGGTACCAATATTTAAATTAGATATCATCGAATAGGTCTGACAATTTTTTTAGATCTTATGTTTACTTAAAAGTAAATACGATTGCCACTTAGACGGAGGTTAAAAATGAAGCGCGCAAGTGGCACAAGGGAAGTGGAATGTTAATATTTTTCTGATTTTGACAAGTCATTCCCCCCATCAATGGTTTCAATCTGAATGGGGTCAACATTTGCAGTAACTTTTTTTCAGCAATTCTGACCAGTTTCCTGCTTCAATTAATGATAATCTATTATCAAACTTTTAATATCTATTTACAGCCTTTCTCTTGCGGTTTTTGAGAAAAGTGCAGTTAACTAGAGTTTCTTAATATTTACAACATTAAAAACTCTTTCAACAAAAGATATTTTCACGAGTCAATGACCCATACTGGACTGAAAAGATAAATAATTTATTTTGAAGAGGTAATTTGTGAATCAGCGTGCTCATAGTTTAATTACCGCTAGTGTCTCCACATTGCAGTGTCAGAATCATTGTCAGTAGTCATGCCACCTCCCATCACCTTAATCACCCTAACTCATTCATCGCCTGCTTATGCGACTTATGTTAGTGGCAGAGAACCATCAACGTGACTGGGTCGCCTGCTCTTGCTTATGGCCTAATGATGGTTAAGAAGAGCGCCCTTAGTTAAAGTAGAGGGAGAGAGAGAGTAGTTCTTTGGTCTGCCCTGGTCAGTAGAATTCTCCATTTTAGTCGAAAAAACTCCAAGGAGTCTGCAATAATGGATGAAGTAGCAATTTTAACCCTTTTGTGTCACTGTATTTTTTAGAAATAGGAAATTCATACAACTTGCCAAGGATCTGTCAACCAACGAGCTGGGCACTGACTGGGGCCATTTCAAGCGGAGTTCTTCGCAGACTAATTTCTGCATCTTTATCACCGGGGCTGCAAAGGTAGGTGATGATTGTGACTGTTTTTTGCCCGCAAATTGAGCAGTTTAGGTGCCGGAGTTATTGCTTAATCTCATTTATTAGGGCTGCTGGTATCTTATGTACTGCCAAGTCTTCAAAGAGCCAACACTTTTGCCTTGTAGATTTAGAACCCTGGGAAACTGGGGCTTCGGTAACTATGACTTGTAGATTTGGATGCATCCTCAATATTCAGCTCAACTGTCAAGCGGCTTTCAAAGCTGCTTAGAGCGCACAGTTTGGAATGTTTACAGAGCAAGGTGATTTGAATGTTACCTTTACCTCGCAAAGTTGGTGAGGCCTAGCATTACACTAGGTAGTCAATACAACATCAAAGTTTTCCATGAAAAGGGTCAAAGGGAGAGAGGCGAAAAAAAATCCTGTTTGACTTTTTCAATGCCTTTGAAGGGGGAAACGCAATTACCAAACCCTGTGGGCTTACTCACCCATGTCTCTGTTTTACAATATCACTTTTATTCCGATGTTATTACAACAAAGGGAGTGGTTATATGGTTTTCCCATCGTGCGGTGCTTTTATTTCCACTTCACATTGAAAAGTTGATTAGGCTGAGTATCACGTATGCATGATGGCATCAGCGCGACATTTCTACTCACTGTTAAGACTTCTTACCATGCATTTTGTGTTATCCTCTTCAGATAACAAAGGAAGTGGTCATTCTAACTGTCTTGAATACAGAAGACCGTAGTCATTTTTTTCCCTCTGACCGGAACACAGCGAGACAGTGTCCTTATTGTCATGATTTACGAGTTTCACATAGGTTTTCACCTCATGTCTGCATATTCTCAACTCTTACACCATCTCAGTTTGGACAGAGCCTTTCAATTTGAACAAACAGGCCGGTTAATCATCCGAATGTTTTCCGTGATGATAGAAATTAATGGCACTTTTATCCGCCCCTTTCTTTCCTACCTACTTAAGTAAACTGTGAAAAAATATCCCTGACTTTTAAGTTCCATTAATTTTGGAGGTGTTAACTTCAGAGGCCATGGCCGAGGGCAGGAGAAGGTAAGGAGACTTATAACAGCCGACTCTCACTACACCAGGAGGTGAAGGCTTTTTTGTTGGCTGATAAGGTGATACAGTCAGACTATGGCGGGAACGGGGCCATCAAGCACCGCTAGAAACATGGTGAGCAACTGGTTTGTTACACTTGGGCTGTCACAATGCCTGAGACAACTATAGAACTGCCAAAATGACATTGCCCCAAGATCCAGTCACAGCAAGAACATCAGAGACAGATGCTGATTTGAAATAAAAAATCACCGAGAAATTTTTCCTAATGGAGCGGCGCGAGGGTGGCGCCTACGTGGGTGTGTTGCATTCGTTGTTAGAAAATGACAATCATCCAAGTTACTAAGATAATCGCCTAGTATCGTTGATTTTATTGAAGGTCATTAAACGTTCGTCAACTCATGGAAATGCATTAGTCAATGTCTTTCCCTAGCTGACATTCAATTGAGCTGGCTTTGATGCTGGGTAGACGTTTCAGAGGGAGGGAACAGATGTGGAAAATGAACTCAATCCGAAAAGATATCCGAATTTTCGAGTAGGTTTCTTTGGGCAATTGTGTCCAACAGAGGAACTGATACATAAACCTTACTGAAATGCCAATTTATAACCTGACGAAGTAATTATCGCCATCTCTGCCTGGTGGCCACCAAGAGGCAGAAGTGTGATGACGAGTAATGGCCCTTGAAAGAAGGCACTGGATGGTACGTGAAGATAAGATTTCTATGTACACATGTTTCTCCTCAGTCTAGCCAAAGGCGATAGGGAGCTAGCGATTTTGGTAAAATTTCATTACCTTTTATGGAACAAAAGTGTCGGCTTGATCTCTGCGACTTTGGCTCTGGCAGCCACAGGCGGACATGGGAAAGGCCCCTGGTGTCGGTGCCCTGGTGGACAAGGCTGCTGACTACGCATGTGGTCTGCTCCACTTTACAGCGTGACGGCAACAACAAATTTACGTGAAGCAAAAGTCCACATGACTCAGAACAGCAAAGACGACGCCCAAACACTAGGTGCAGCAAACCTTGTGACAAAGGCCGAGGAGACGGGACAGCACAGAGACGGCACAGGTAAATGCAACTACTAAATAATCCTTCTACGATTAGACGGGTGGATCTCTCTCCTCGAGGCGTTACTGTAATGAGAAAAGTATTACAAATTGCTACATTTAGCCCCGGTTTAAAACGCAGTGAAGCAAACACAGACTTAGGGCCTCATGATTAAGGGCAACAACGACTCTGCCTTTGCCGCCTTAAGTACGAACTTTCTTAATTCATTAAAGAGTGGAGTTACTAATTAACTATTACAGTGTCTTGCAGATTTTGAACGCTTCTGTAAACGGAAGCTGGAGATTTGACTCCGGCCTAAAGGCAACGTTTTTAGACTGGCCTTGTCAAAGTGAGGAAGGATTTCCTTCTTGTTGAAGTACCAGAGTCAAAAAAAACAGAAATACAAAAATACCAGTAAAAAATGACAGCATTGACGTTTTAAGATTAATTGTGAGGATTTTATTGTTTAAACTGTGGAGAAAAGCATGTTGGGGGCTACGTCAATCTCAAATTGTCACCAACACAGTCACATCAGTAATGTTGGACTTTCTTCTGCAAGAAGCAAAAACTAATTAGCTGAGTGAACGCGGAGGACTTGTGCCGGAAGTTATATCACATTAACTCTGCATTATTCCCGTTGCGGTATAGAATTGAAGCATTGTTATCCTCCGCCGTATTGTTAGGCGCGGTGAATAGTGGAGGAGGCTTTGCGACAATCACAAGCATGTGACATAGTAATACGAATGGAGAAGGGGTGGAGGTGAAACAGCCAAACACCGACATCTGCCGACCGGACTGCCGTGATCCCTTTGAGGTGCCAGTTATTGCAGAGCTGTCAACTAGGAGTTTGTGACACCCGATCGAACGTCGGCCACGCCCTGAAATCGCCTTCTTGGGTACGCAATTTCTGCAGCCTTTAATGATCTGTTGGTAACAGTTTCTAATCAACGATATTCAAAAATCCGTTCTGTCATGTAGTAAATATGAAATAATAGCATTTTATTCCTGAGGTAGCCCATACCAATTGCAACTCGCATAGCGAGGATTCTTTACTGTCTGGAAGCAAAATTTCTCCTCCTGTGCAAACATTCTTCCAACGTTTTTTTCCTAGCATTTCGTCCTCTGATAGTCAATATTAAATAACGAAACTTATTTTAAGTTTGTTTACATCGCGTAAGGGAAAAACGACGTGAAGACCACCACCTTACTGCGATATGTCACCGTAGATGCGTGACAGTTTTTATGAATTTTTCCACCTAAATATTTCTCCTTAAACCACATATTTCTCTTATATAAATTAGAAATTCTGCGATTATAATTTTGTTTTAAGTAAATTTACTTTACTGCGGTCTTTTGAACTAAAAAATATTATGGACCCGTCTTTACATCCCATCTTGAAAATGTTAGGGTACGTCAGGTGGATTGTAATGTATTCTAATTAGGTGGTGGTTAAGAAACACTAAAAATCAAAATATTCAAAAGGTTAAGATCCATATCAATAGGGCTATTGTGGCAACAAATTTTTTTTGTGGCAGTTCTTTAACCGGGTGAGGGTTTGAGAGAGAAGTGTTGTCTTAGACGCCGCTTCAATGCAGGAGGAAAGAAGCAGCTTTTGGGAAAAAACATTGGTTGTAGAAGAGCAACATTTGTAAATAGTGAATTCTTTTAGAGGAAATTTTTGGCTAGACACTTAAAAAATAATAAACGAGAAAGCGAGGCGTAAAATTTGGCTCACTCTAAAAATGACAATGCGAAAGCAGTTACGTGAGTAGAGGGACTCCGGGGATTGCAGCATTTTGAATGCTCGTCTTTTTTGCCTCCTTATCAACCTTCTAAACACAGGAAACATCTTTGTCCTCTTAAATGTAGAGATGTTTGGGTATTTAACTAAAAATCACATTTCGTTCATGTTGATAGAATCTAAGTTCTCTTCGCAAATCAGAGACAATTTACTTTCTCCTTTCATTAATTAACACGTACAATGAATTCAAGCCTAAATACATTATATTTTTTGTTAAAAATCCTGTGAACAATCATTATTCAAAATAATTCCTGGAGTCATGCCATGCCGCGCATCCATAGCATCACTGAGGCAGCCCACTATAAATCGAGTTGTAAAGCCATAGATTGACAGGTTTTTAATTTTAGCAAGACTAGTTATTTATGACCCACCTCTGGCCCAGGGCTGGACAACCTTAAATGTTAGCACTTATACTACTTTTGACCTTTGTAGTAGTATGCTTGCAGCAGTGCCCTCAAGTACTCGTTGATGCTGGTGTTATTTGATTGGTCGGTTCCTTCCAATATTTTTAAGAATGTCTAAAGCGTCCTGTTCATTTAAATGATGACATAAAATTTCACTAAAAACGATCCGATTTGACTTTCTGAAAATCAAAAATGACTAGATTGTTGCAAGCATAGTGAATCACTAAGCTAAAAAGTTGCAATATTTTGGAGGATCAACAGTCATCATCACCAGGCGTGTATGTGAGAGGAAGGAAGAAAGGTCAAAAGTAAACGCCTGTTCGAGTGACTTTGGCATTTTCAAGGTAAAAGCAACCCAAGAAAACCCAAGTCATGAAACAATTAACCTAGAAAACTTCTGTCTATATTTACATACAATGCAATACAGAAAAGTAAATATTTGTGCTGACAGATTTGAGCAAAATGTGCTTTGTGATGAATCGAATTAAGTTTAGTTGGAATAAACTGAAACGTGGGTTTGTCAAGACAATGCTAGTAGAAGTCCCATCAGTGCATTTCCATTTTCGATTTCATTTTTGTATAATGGGGAGAGGTTGATGTGAAATTAGATGTTCCGGGATTGGAATAAGACAATGCAAAATCTTTTGGGAATACAGAAAATGCGGTGTAGGCTGCTTCATTGTCTAATCGCACCTTAGAGGGCCATTATGGTGTCATTTTCAACTTTCCGCCATTCTGTATGATAGTTAAATGCTAGATACGCGTAATGATTGACATCTATCCCTTACTCCTCCTGTAACGGCTCAAAACATTTTCAGCAAACTGGAGGCCTTCTTGATGAATTGAGGGGGATCACATCGGGATCTAGGAGTAAAGGTGAATTAGAAGATACGTAGCACGCACTATGCAGAAGCCTGTTGGAGAGTTTTCGTTAGCATTTATTAGTAGAGCAGATTAGTACTTACAACCTGGGATAAAATTGGCGATTTCTGAATGTAATACTATGAATTTTGGTTTAACTCTTCCTTTTAGTTGTGCAGGCACCCAGAGCTCCGCCATTGAGCATCCACCGGAGGAGTATAGCGTCCGCACCACGTCAGCAGCTCATCATCCCCTCAGTACATCAGTAATACAGTACTATGATCTCCCTCGTCAGTGGAATAGACTTGTTATGCCATTCTTTATAACAATCCCATTTCTCTACTACCCTCATCAAAATTGAACACAGTTTAGTACTCGGTTAGACATTAAAATGATTTTAGCATCCATTGAATCCACTTTTTAGCCTAGGAAAAGTCATTGAATGTTTCTTTTTTTTATTGAAAGCAAGTAAATTTACTTCAAATAATTTATTTTCATCTTTGACTGGAATAACAAATTAATCGCCAAGCGATAACTCACAGACTAGAAATTACGCTTGCTGTAGGCGTTCACGGAGAGAGACCTCTTTTTAGGTTTTGAAAAACAAAGTCAGAAGGGCGATTTATGCGCAGGTTTTCTTTGATAAATAGCCGTCGTTATTCAGCCAGGTGTAAGAATGCAAAAACCTGCAAATAGCATTAAACTTCCTGCGCGCCTTTTCCTTTCCCTTCACAAACAGATGCGCCTGTCTCGTGGTGGAATTAAGCGTGAAGGCTCTTTAGTAAGTGTGTAGGTAATCCACCCAACATCTTGGCAAACATAATTTGGTTTGTCACCCCATAAGTGTAGATTTAATTTTTTTCTTTTATCAATGATACTTTGTTGGGATAAATTGGAAGGGCTCAGTCCCACCACTCACAATGCGTCCAAGTCGAGAAACACACAACCAAAAAAGGAAATTTTCGCTGGTGATGTTTAAATAAAATGTTTTTGCGCAAGGTAATTTAAGTGAGATTTACAAAGCAATTTGATCCGTTCAAGATGTTTAATTTTGCTGCTAGATGTAAAGACATCAAAAAGGCTTCATCACTGCTTTAAGTGATTGGTAAAGGGTTTAGGAGTTGAGATTAGATACTTCAACAAAAAAGTCCTTTTTGATTTTAACTAAAAATGTCTTATAATGAAAAATAGCTCGAATTTATGTAATATCAACAAGAAATAAGGCAATAGTCTGTTAGAAGAATTTTCATTTAATACCGTCTTGTTTAACTCTATGCCAAAACGTGTTTGCTTTCTGTAAAAGACGCATTCTAGAAAAAAATACTAGAGGTAAAACCAGTAGATGAAGAAGGATACTAAGAATTTTAAAAATACGGAATAAGCTAGTCAAATTAATGAGAGCTACCAAAGAGCGCAGCCTTAACATCAAATAGACACAATTTTTAAGCATAAAGAAAGTGCGAGTTTTAAAAATGATTTGGACATGGACATAACACCTTGCAATACAATGAAACAATACTCTTCGACTACAGAGCAGGGAACAAGGGAACGCATTAACTGAAACTGGTTGAAATAAGTAATTAATTTGTCAAGAAAACAATACATTTATGTACCTAAAGGGATATTTAAACCAAATGCTACTGTATCAGCCCGAAGAGTTTCCTAAAATTTGTGCAGTTGCTATGGTTGATTTTATAATTTGCTCCTCAAAATCAGCACATCACAGGAACTCTTGCCGTAAATACGATTCCGTTTGTATTTTTTAAAAGAGACTTGACCTTATTTTTCCAACTTTAACTTGCTATCCCTTTGAAGTAGTTAGGAGTAACACGCATTTTAATAAGGCTCAAGTGCTGCTTTACTTTTCCAGGCATACTTTGTCTTCATTCGAATGACTGTACTAACACAAAATCATATACTCGTATTCTCGACACGAGGTTAAAATGTGCTATCATAGTAGACCTTTCTTTATTTATTTCATAAATTAGATACAAATTAATCCTACCTTACTGATGCTAGTCATGAGTCAAAGTTGAGGAACAAGAAAAACCTTATGAATAAAGCTTGTATGAAATAAGTGAGAGACAAAGAGGGGAATGAGGCTTAGTAATAGACTGCTTATTACATTGGGTATTTACATTCCCGTCATAAAGGTCATTTTAGCATCCGACCTTCATGCGCTCAATTTGGCCTTATCAAACAAATTATTAATAGCCATTGTAGCTAAATTGGTATCATTGCGATCGCACCCACAGTGCACCTTATTTCATTTAATATTGTAGATTTAGGATGGCGAGCCTAGAGAATTTGCTTTCAACAAAAGTTTAGGTGAAACGCATACAATGCAGGAATTCTAGCCTAAATATAGCAGCAAGGCTAGAAAAGTCGGTGGAAGGAATAAGTTTTCTGTGAGAATAAAAAGCGTTCACATGAACCCATTTCTTCTTGTTTATTTTTATGAAAACGGTGCCTGCTTTTTGAGTCATAATCTACGGATTCTCGCAATTCTAGCTTAGTCTGTTGGTGGAGGTCATTTTTCCTTTTAAATATTTGACGGTTATTGAAGTTCTCTTAAGCAATGCGCATTTTCTTCCTTTGTGCTGCTGCTTTGTATTGGAAAGCAGTAATTAGACGAATGAATATTTAATGGACAGACTCGTAATTAATTAAACCAAATAATGAGGGTCTGCTTGATAAGACACGGTTTATTTAGCGCACGCCTGTATTATTCTATAGTCAAATGGCATTGAGAAGATGGTAAATTAAAGGCCAGTAGAATCACTCAGTAAAACTTATGTTGAATGTTTCCGTTGGTTATCTGATTCGCAAAACGAGAAGATATGTCTAATTATGGCTCTGGGTTGTAGCGCTGCCTAATTTTTCCGAGACAGTTAAGGGTTAATAAGATGGGTAAATTGATGACCTTGATCAACAAGTAATCCTATAAATGCTACCTGAACATGTTAATTTAGGCGGAATTCTTTTCAGGTTAGCCTTTTTAAGAGATGATATAAAGTCATAAAATCGGACCCCAATGTTCAATTAATACCTAGAACCCTTTGATATCTAGAGCTCCATCAACCTATCCTGTTATTCCGGGACAGCCTACTTGAGATACATCAAATTTTTGAAATTGTTTCCGTTCGTGAGGGTTGCCGTCTGCCCTTCTCTGGTGATGTTTCGCGACGAGTTGACTATGAATGTCTCAGACTTTCCACGCTCTGCATGACTGTCGGAATAACCGCTGTGAACCGAGATCGTCACTGACTCACTTACAGGCATTTTTAAGGCATAGACACTATACTTCGGCCGAGCGTTGGATCAAGGTTGTGTGGATGACATCTTCACGGTTTTAAGGCTTCTTTATGAGGATCTTCAACATCAAACGCTGCATTCATCGTGCACGCACTGCCACTAGATATCTATCTAGACACACCACTGTCGCAAAACTAGCGAATTCGATAGGTCTGGTTGAACAAAAACAATAGTTGTTTGTTTCCTACTTGGATAGGAAAACAACGCTGCGGCTACACTAAGGATACGGGGTAAAGGAAGCCAACAAAATAAAACAGCAGGACATTGGCAGTGCAATGGCAAAGGTTTTGATAGAAGAAGTATAGAAAGGATACCCTGCCGTTTTCTTTCCTTATTGCCAGCCAGGGAATGATTTATAGTACGACATTCGGTACTACTATAGGAATTACTTCTGATTGACCGGTATTTTCATCCAACATGTGAATTACTCGGCATTAATTATACAATGAGCCAAAAGACGATGTGGCAATTTGCGGGAATGAAGCAGCAAAAGAAACGTGATATAACGGTGAGAAATCTCAGCGCAGATTTGAAAATTGAACAGGTGGCGAAAACGCAGCGAAGTTATACCGAAATATCATCTTCCAGTCTCGAGTTTTATGACGAGCCATAAAAAAGTGCCTGATGGAGCTACCCGAGGACGAAGCGCAAATTATCTTTGAGTCAGGCCTAACTAAAAATGTGCGTAAGGGAGTAGGTGGAAAAACGCATCGGAAACGGGCTTCCGTTGTCTTGCTTACACAGACGATAAAGTGCCGACGCCTGTCTCGGGAGAGCAACAGCTAATAGTGCCCAAATACATGAGCACCGCCCACCCAAAAAAAAAAACATCAAAATGAGTAGATGACACTGGAGTCCAAACTGTAGTGCAATCTTCTGAGTCATTGGTGCCTGCTGATGTCAAAGCACTGAAAATATAGCCGCCTTGATTTAGGAATGTTTTATGCACCTCCCGATGCGGGAGTCCTCAAAGTAGCGATATGATTGTTGTTTTACCAAAACCCGTAACCTCAAGACGATTTGTTTTAAAAAGAAATTATCAAAAGTAGTGGACTATAATGTTTCTTCTTCATCCAAATGAACGAAATGTACTACTTATTTCCGTAGTCTGGTACTGCAATGGATTTTGCTTCAAATACATAAGAATATTTGTTTTGGTCATGACACCTCATTTTAACACTATTTTAAAATTAAAACAAATTTTGAAGCAATAGTCAGCCATAGGAGTGAAAATGGATATAAAATCTTAAATTTGGTGCAGATAGGGCGTTCCTTCAGTCCCAAAGGTTCCTTTATGCTGTTTGAATGGCCACCGGGGGATGAGCTTAGGGAATAACTAATTTACAATAAAAGGTGGCATTAATAATGGGTTGACATGAGCAGCCCAACCCATCTAAGGACTGAGCGCTTATCTCCCCATAGTTTACTCAAAGAAATGAGCTATTTAAACAAGCAGATTACAATTGGACTTACCTGACGCATCCCATGATAAAGAATGCTTTAAGATGTCAAGCATCCCAAATTCGCCCTCCCACGAGTCGGAGTCTGATGATGATGTGTCTAAGGAAGACCGACATGTCGCTGTGGACGAGGAGGGTGAGGTGTAAGTAGAAGATTCGGACGATGCACTCGAGGAATCATGACCGTTAGTGAAGGAGAAAGAGGGGGATGATCCACGGAAGGAGACGGAGGATAAGGAAGGGGAGGAGGAACGATATGGCCTGCGTCGATGGACAGGTGAACGCCGAAAAACCGTCTTTGGCTCTCTCACGATCACCGTCTCCTTAAAGGTGACCCTTCTCGCTATTTGTCCGGTTAAATTCGGAGCTCGAACGAGGCCTTCTCCATTCCACATCGTTTTATGGCCTAGTAGCTGTGGTGGTGGTGGCGTCAAATCCGAATCAAGAAACATGCGTGTGTGTGTGGGTGTGTCGAGTTAATGAGGAAAATTGTTGACGCGGTATTTTGTTGGACGGCACGTGGCCGGAGCTTGCTGATTGGCTCGTAGGCGCGCCTTAGCCTGCGCCCCGTTTTTGATGGAAAAGCGCGATTTTCTTTAGGGCACTTATTAGCAAAATTTGCTCAATCGTAATGACGCAGAGTATAATTAGGTCATTAATTAACAATTCTGATAATGCATAAGTCTTTTTGCAGAACTTATTTACCACAGTTTAGAGTTGAGTGATTGGGAAGACAAAGTGAAACGAATGCATCCATGCCATTTAATTTTTTTCGTCTTTACATTGGTCTCAACTCCCTAGGGTCAGAGATAGAACTCTCCGAATCACGGACGAACATTCTACGATTCAATGCTCTCGGAAACACTTCATTTTTTGGGGTTTCCTGTTCTCCGTGCTACCGAAACAATTCAACAGTGTGAAGAAAAAACAGAAAGATGATAAGTAAAGTTGCTGGTGAGAGAGCTACAGTGTTTGTTTAGGGCAACAAAAGGTCCGGAGGGCAGTAAAACGCAGGAACACCAGAAATGTCGTAGCTGTGTAATTTTTCATTTAATGCCTCAATAAGATCTTAAAATATTTATAATATGTGAATCGTCCATAATTTGGGGATTTTAGTGGGCAGAGCCCAACAGAGAAGCAGAATAAAAGTTTGAAAATCATTTACTTCAAGTAAGGAAATTCATCTAACTCATGCAGTTTGAAGGGCTTTGAAGTACTCTCAGTAACAATATTGCTTTCATTGTCTTGGCTACCGAATGCCATGGAATCTACTTAAATATTATTTGATTTCGCTCTTTCATGCAAGAAATGTCACGTCTATCAAAGGCATTTTGGGTACTGCCAGACGGAAGATTTGCAAATAAATGCAAGCTATAAGAGCTTGAGGTTCAACAACAAGACAAAGATATCAGGTAAATAAGAAGCAAAAACATTTTGTTCCCAACCTGAGACAGAAACCGGACCTATGTATAATCTAACACCTCTCGAATGCTAGGTGACAAAACATCTTGTCATACGTCACGCTATTGCAACAATCAAGCACCATTACCATCATGGTCGATTTATTTGCTCTGAAAAGAAATTGTAAAATTAGCCTATCAACACACTTTGCGATGTTCAGGCGCCGTAAGCGAGGTAGACAGAAGTGCCCTCAATTATTCACTCACTAATTCACTTGTCACGCACGACGGATTGTGAAAGAAGTGCGTGTTCATGGTGCTCACTCGAAGCCTTTGATTGGATGCCAAGTGCGTGACTCTATATCTCAGGGTAGTTTGTATTGTGCAATCATTTCAGTTAACCATCTCACTCCTAACCTCACCATGGCAAGACTGGAGGATGCTACAATTACTGTAAGTTAGGTGGAGCATTACCATATTGTGGCAATTACTTACTCCTCCTAAGTGTTTCATATCATTATGTATTAGGTCTCAGTTTGCTTTTCGAAGTTAAATGGGTTTTAAAAAAACGGATGCGGTCCATTTTTACCCTATGTTTTTAGTCCTACTTGTGCTTCATGGTAAAAATAAGTCACTGGGTGGAGTAAAAGCGATTCCCACGAACGAACAGCCTCACCTTTTTAGCAATGCAAATCTCAGGATTTGGTAGCACTATAGACTAGGGTCCCGCCTTCTGTTGGTCTTTGGAATAATGGTCCCTTTGGAGGTAGTTATTTTGTCAAAAATAATGGAATAGTAATTAGCGTCTAGGCAACGCTGTGTTCAAATATGTGAAGATGAAGAGGGATGAATTGTAATGGTTCATTTTAATTGAAAATCGCAAGTTCTCTTTAACGGATTTGAATTCTTAAGGGATTTAATACAAGCCCCAAAATTATTTGAGGTTGCATTTCAAACTGCACGAATAACAGTCCTCGTGTATTCACGAATGCCAAAATTAGTATTTTACAAAAGCTTTTAAATAAAACAAGTTGTACTGAAAAATATTCGCACTAAGATTTTTTTGTCTGCAATACCTAGTAAGTTGTAGCGTTTAACTGGACCAAATGCAGAAACTGTTGCTAGTATGCTTTGTTAACTGCAGGGTAAACTCATGGAATTAAGGTGCCGAAGTAACACCGTTGCCAATGCAACATTCTTATTTTGAGAACAGTCACGTGATTTACGTCTGGATTTGCATACTTTAGTTCACAGAACCACCAGTATTGACATGTTCACGGGCGATATCGCTAATTCCACAATATTTTGATGATATCACCTACAATCTGCGGGGTAATCACTTCTTTGCTCAATGACAGTAGGCTAGGGCATTACTTTAATATTAGTTACTTTCCAAACTGTCAAATTTCGGTCTCGTGCCGCTGACAGAGAAAAGTCCAGTTGGAATAAGCGATGAAGCGGAAAAGTGTTGTTGTCAAAAAAGTTTTTCTATTGTGTGCTCTCGCTCAAAACGACACTCAGTTGGTGAGAAAGAAATTCTCAAATCAAGAATGTATTAAGCTGTGTAGTTTTAAGGCTTCTTACTTTAGAAGATGCTCCTTGTTTTAATTTGCTTTGATGAGGTCTATATGAACATCTGACTGCACGATGTAATTGCTTATGTTAGCCCTCTCAAGCCATTCCTTGCAGTGGCAAGTCTTCTGTTCCTTCAAGTAGAACTTCGCTGGAAGTGGGAACCTTGGAAAGCCGAAAAGATCTAAGCATGTGTCTGCAGGTTTGGCGTCTCCAACTTTTCTCTGGATAATCTGACTGAGGCCACAACGGTAATAGGGTAGACTCAAGACATCAAGGGGCATATGTATATTGAGTCGACACGATAAGAGCACTTAATAGCTGGCACTGATGGTACCTGATAGATCCTGTGCATCGAAACTTAATTACTCAAGACTCTCAAGGTGGATGAGAGCATGCGGCCAAGTTACAGTCGTTGGGGGCACTTTTTTTCTCGTCCGAATTACATTGAGCATTTGAGATAAGAGTTTCAAAGGTATTGTAAAAGGTAGCTTTATTTTTCAAGTTACCGGCAAGTTTAATGCTGAAAACTGACCAATCATATTTAAGTCGTAATAGTAGAATCTCCTCCAATTCTATTTATTGGAGTAAAAAGTGCAAAATTTACCAATCACTTTGTGTTAAAAAAGAATTTAATGAGGATTATTTACTTAATTGTTGCTCGAAACCCTCCTTCAAATCGTGCGCCTCAGTTTTATCACATGACGAAGTGTCCCCACTCGGGCCCAATCAAATTACTCCTGGCGCATCAAAAATTCGACTACATTGACGATCCAATCAAGGCCAAGGATTGGCAACTTAGACGAGAGGAGATCATCACCTATAGAGTGCCCGCACTTCGCGTTCAACATCGTGATGGTAGACTGGAATGGATGACGGAGGCCCCGGCCATTCTGAGGTGCCTGGGGAAGCAGTATAACCTTCTGGGTCGCAACGACATGGAGGCATACCACTGCGATCGCATTATTGGAAAGGTAACTGAGTTGTTTAGTGAGTTCAAGAGTTACTTCCGTGTTAGCGGTTTACTTTAAATTGGCACTTCTCTTTAAATACGTTCTTGTACACCCCATAAGTTTGTTTTGCCATCCCCACAGCACAAGTTAATGAAGTCCTTGAGTCGGAAAGTCCCGTGAAAGGAGAGGATGATTTGTAGAATATGCTACATAAGCAGAGTCCACGGTCGCTAACGTGGAACCCAAATCGCGGAACTTCCAAAGGGAGTGTTCACTCTCTTCCATTATATTAAAGTAGCTTCTTAATTATCTCCACCGATCTCTGTGATTACTCTCCTTCACTGTCTGGAAGTCAGATATCAAGATTGTATGTTGGTGCTCCCGTCATAGTGAAGCGACGTTTGACCTAAGATGGTTTATTGCACACTCATAAGTCCCCGAAATTGCCCAATGATTTTGCTCACACTGAAGGGAAGCACCATTAATATTTAAAGCTTTTTTGTTTCGCGCTTATTCGCCAAGTTGTTTTGAACCAATTTTTATAAAGCCGTGGGTAAAGAAGACCAATTTCTTTACTCTCGAAAAAGCCGACCTAGACTAATCGCGAAGCACTTTCTATATTTATTAATTGATGCTCCAAGTATTACCTATGATGTTTACAGTGTTGTTTAAATCGCGGAATAAGCCACAAACATGAAAGCAGTAAGATGCAAATTGCTAAGCTGTATTGAAGCCAGAAATCAGGCCTGAGTGCTAATATTTCTTTTAAGTATTGGACCGTTTTAGCGTCTCTGCTATCAGCGTCACACATGTGCGACACGAGTTCTTTACCGAGCTGTGACAATTGATCACAGTAATTTACATGCTTAGCAGATTGATCTATTGGTCATTTTTAAAGTAAAATCGCCTTTTTCTTGTTCATATAGTGCATAAGTTTATTTGAAAAATTCTGTATTCGGCCTGTGGTGGTTGATTTTCCTCTGAGCTCCTGGCACGGATTGTTTTTAGCTGACCTTTTGAAATAATCCCAGTAGCTTACGTTCTGCCTGTAGTCTAGCAATAATAACTATTTATTATCCTTTATAGCAAATGACGTAACAAAAGCCATTCAGGTTTAGTACGAAAATGGAGTGCCGATGGCACACACCCTAAAGATTTAATTTCGAATTCTGTAGCCACAATGCTATCATGGTAGCTCACCCTGAAGAAATTATAAGCCATAGGCTTCTTTAAGTAGCTCTATAATGAGGGTACGAAAAAGTTGGGCGTTTAATGACATGAGCGACATAAATGGAGCTCAAAACTACCAGTCTAGAGACTGAGGCATTTTCTATAAACTCGTCGTACCCTAATAGCTCTCCTAGAATAACCGTAAGCAACTAGAATTTCTTCCGTCAAATAGGAGTGATTTATTCAATTTAGGAAATTTCTAATCTAAGTTTTATCCTGAAACTTTGGAATGAGAAAAGTACAAATCTGTGAAGAAGACTGGGGTTATTTGTTTTAAGAGGCTTTGCAAGAATATGCCAACTTATCACTTTTAAGAGTTATGAAGCTTTTTAGCCAAATTTCTAGTGACTCTCCCATCATCGCTACTCATGATTCGTTCAGTAGTATTGCTATATATCCCCATTTTTAGCCCCTAGGGGCCTTATCGTATTCGTCATCCCTCTGCTATTTCGCTATAGCTCATGGAATCGGGCAGAATTCTCGCTCGCTTCTACAAAAACAGGAAATTTCACGATGCTGATGAACATGAGCAAGCAGAGTACAGGGAGAAGTTATTCGAAGAAATATCCGTCGTTCTTCAGGTAAATAACGCTATGGTCGATAAAGTCGTTTGTATACCCTTTTGTATTCCCAGATCCACACGATAGGCAGCTTTACTGTTTCATGTTGTCAGCTGAGGGTTGATAGTGAGGGTCTGTTGCAGCAGATCATTTGCATACCTACAGGGTTTGTGTGATTAACTGATTCAAAACTCATATTTATTGGTTGTTTTAAAAGTCTAGTGATTCAGCCAAATTACAGGGCAATAATACTCTTTTAAGTTTGTTCCTTAGTCCCATTATGTGATTTGTAACTTACAGACTTACGGGGATTTGTTCTCTCTCTTAGTACACTCTGTTAATTTAACTAGTCATCGGCCTCATTTGTTAAATGCCTTTTTGAGATTTGCTTTGCTTTAAAAAGCCCAGCATTTCTCGATTATGTTTTACGAATAAGGCAATGATTGAGCTAAGTGCACTCTATGCATTCGGTTTTAGCACCTTGATCGGATGTTGCAGGAGGCGCAGGGTAATTACGCTGCCGCAGATAGCATCACAATTGCGGATTTCTACCTTCTGGACTTTGTAGATTTCCTCAAAGCCAACAAACCCGAGTGTCTTACTCAATTCCCATATTTGCAGAAGTGGCGAAAGTACCTACTTGAAACCGATCAACCAGTTGCCAAATTCACCGCTTCACGCAGTTGGACAATTATATAAGGCTGGAAAAATTGCCAATGAAAATAACTGATAGGATGTCTTCGTTTAAAATTATCCAGGCCGGCTCAGAATCCGACCATAAGAATTATTAGTAGTTATAATATTAAATCAAGTAGCATTTTTGCCCACTTTTGTCCTCCCAATTGGCCGCTTTTTAACATTTGGGACTGCTAAGGTGTAGAGAGTGCACGCGCAACTGCATAAAATAATGGTCTCAAAATAAGTAGAGTTATTATTTTCAGTTTGTATACCAATGATATTTAAATAGAAGTTGTAGCGTCCCGATGATCCCCTAAAGGCAAAAGAAGGCAGGATACTAGGGCAGAATATATATACATATGTATTCAACGGGCAGAGGGAGTTAGTCTGCGACTCTCACCGAAACCGGCACTTCAAACAAACCAAGTATTACAGAAGTAGCCTAAAAAAACTTGGAATGCTGGAAATGGAAGAGACGAGATTGGCATGATTTAACTAAACAGGTCAAAAAGTGTTACTGCTTGAGCAGTCATTCGCACTGAAATTAAGTGCTTCTGCTGCAGATTTCATATCTTATTGCATTGTACGAGTTTTTTGAAAATATAAAAGCCTAAAGTGAATTCGGGTATAGTTGTCTTCATGAACGTTTGGATAATGTGCCTCTGCAGTCTTTGGACGTTAAACTTCTCCGCTCTGGCACGACTTTCTGTCCGTGCCTGTACACTTACGGGCAATGACTGGATCAGTTGACCCCGTTTTTAAACGGAATGGCTGAGTGGAAATTTAGTCTCTAAGCGCAGCGTCCTGAGTTTCCCTTGAAACAAGAGAAGGCACAATACTCGGACAGAATCCATAGACTTAGCCTACAGTGGGGATCAATGTTACTGGCACTGCCCAAAGACCAATCCATTTGGTAAAGATACAATAACTAAAAGAGAAGTATTCCTTTATTAAGACTGAGAGTTAAAAAGCTACTAACGTACCTCGCTAAGCGCTATGCTTAAAAGAGCAGACATTCAAATCAATTAGGAAAGCAATTGAATTCGTGACGCGCATAGTGACTTGTTGCTGTGGTTGATTGTACTTAGCTAAGTAAGGACTTTAGGCTTCACGGGTTGAATTGCGACCCCTTGGATGTCTAGTCTTCGGTTTGGTTAAAGGCCGAATTTATGTCTTCGGTGGTCTTGAGCCCAGGCCGTGTCTGTAGCATCCCGAGGCTCCCTTAAGGCAAAAGAAGGCAAAGTGGCAGGATAGAATATATATATTCACTGGACAGAGGGATAATGGCTGCTGGCATGGCCCAGAGGCCAGCCCACGCAGCTAGGGCAATATGGCCACCTCCGTGACCTTGACAGAAAACGGCAGTTCTAACAACCAAAGTATTACATTGCCCCTCTCCTCTTTCGAGCGTCGTCCTCGACGCGCCCCTCGGTTATCTCCCGTGTCAGCCATCACAACATCCTCAGTGCTGCAGGAAGCACCCACGAGCTAACCATGCCAGTCGCCGACATTCGTCGCGATTGAGGCGATGCTTGACACCAACGTCAGTGATCCCTCTTGACAGTGCATTGCACTTCGAGTTTCGTCTGCCTTGGAAACAAGGTTCGGAATAAGTGGTTCTGCCGACCATCAGTATGTCCGTATGGGGGCGTTAGCGCGCCGATATCCTTAAGCAAGTAGATACTAGGGGTAATCCTTGGAACGAAACTTCCCAGGTGGGCCATGGCTAGTGTCGCTTCAGTTGTTGATAGCTTTCTTGTAGAACACGGAGATGGGGTGGCACATGCACTTCTTTCGCACCGCTGCAACATGCCACAGGCGGTAGAGATCGGGATAGTAACCCTATAGAGTCGGGTTCGCTTTCCGCTGCCACCAATGTAGCGTCCCGAGGCTCCCTTAAGGCAAAAGAAGGCAAAGTGGCAGGATAGAATATATATATTCACTGGACAGAGGGATAATGGCTGCTGGCATGGCCCAGAGGCCAGCCCACGCAGCTAGGGCAATATGGCCACCTCTGTGACCTTGACAGAAAACGGCAGTTCTAACAACCAAAGTATTACAGTGTCAGTAACCCATTTCCTTCCGAAAGGCAAATTTATTCACATCTATGAGTATCGTCTCTAATCGCCTTCAAGGAAGTCCATGGACGCTACACTACTGGCAGCATTCCAGCCCCTCTGCGCATAATTAGACTAAGTTATTTCGTTATATTTTACTCCTTATGACTTCAGCAAAACTTCGTCTGTGCAGTATCGTGATTGCGTCGCAATAATTGGTAAATAGAAAACGCTTTTGTTAAACTTTATATCCAATAAGTTTTAATATTTTCAAGCGAAAATATGCGATTACGCCTATGTATGGAGCATTCTGAAGAAATATTCGGCCACATAGCGCTTAAAATGGGCCTTATTAGCTTTGTAAAAATTATGGTGTTTGTTGAAAAATGTTTACTAACAAAAACTAGTGGCTATTTGGTGGTTCAATAAAACCATCTTACACAACGAGAATTTCCATTATAGGGCTGGATTCACGCATTTGCATTAAAGGTCAATCTGTGATTGGCTGACTGAGGTCTTGCGAGTCACTTTCGATCCAAATGCATCACTAACATTTCAATGTGTCGGAGTCCGTAAGTGGTATTGTTCTCATTTTCAAAGATCTGTGTCATTAAAACGTCTCGTATTCTTTGATTTTGTTAGCTTAGGCATTGCTAAGTGTGTGCTGTAATAAGCTCCTTGATGTTTGTGGCTTTCCCATTAACCGGGAGAGTATGTTTTCTCCGTCCTCAGTATTGTTTAATGAATTTCTCGGATTGATGTCGCTATTTTGAGCTGTCACTGACTGTTTTCTTCGTATGTACTCATTCTCTTCTTTGATGTTCACCAGTTAACGTCCTTTGTACCTAAGATAATTCATTTGTCTGTGTAGTTTTTCCTTTTGATAGCTGAGGAGCTGTATTTTCATCAGCTTCTATACTAATGTGTAATGGCTCATGTAATTGATTTCAGAGCTAATGATTCTTGTCATTTGCTTTCTAAAAATGAACCATTCATTTGACGTTTTCCTTGTCAAGGTAAAGCTTCACAATGACTACCTTTATGAGTCGTGTAAGTCGTTTTCTTTTATGGTATTGGATCCATTTTTTATTCTAAGCATTAAATTTCCTAATGTCTGGCAGGTTCCTAGTCAAATAAGTCAGATACTCACAATCCGAGATAAGTTCGTTGAAATCTCCAAGCAGTCTGATGAAAAACTCACTGCAATGATAGAAGCCGCAAAGGACTTTCGCAGTGGTATGGAACCGCTGAAAAAGGAGGTTGATCAGCTTCAGACTCGAGTTAAAAGTATGCACACGTGCACATCCTACCTAAATGTTTTCCGCACAGATCTTCAGTACTGTATCGAGGGTTTATCTCATGTGCAAAACTTCTATAAAACCGGACGCGAGGTTGAGCAAACCATCATTCAGGGGTAAATGGCTGTTTCTTTTAAACTCAAAATTTTAGGCCATCGGTATCCCTAACCAACTATCTGAAAGCAATGGATCGTATTAAAGATTCTCTCGTTTATTTCGATCAGAACAATACAGAACATTTGGAGTATACACGACTCGTAAGTCGGTCGCATTTGGGATTTTGTCAAAAATATATAGAGTACTCTTCTCTCCAACGGGCTGAAATCATTAAACAAGTATTTTGATGACATACTCTGTCAATCGTTCACCCCAATGCCTCCAGATTTGCTTTACGCGCTGGCGGAAAAAGAAGGTAATAGAGCTGCATTCCAGCGCAGATCAAGCGCTCTAACCTCTACCTTTTCCTCATAGATGGAATCTCATTGGATGGCACCAAGGTGGAGGATACCTCAGCAGTCCCTCTCGAGTGCGACTCAATATCCGAAGTGTGTGTTTCCAATGTGCAGGAGATCTCTACATGGCTGCGCAAGGCCTCTTCATCGGTTACTTCGGCTACAATGGCATCCACTGGAGAGGAACGGAAGCCGCATCATCACTTGGCACGGCTGTTCCGTGTGGAAGTAATGGATTCAGCCTCAACGGAGGGCTATCAGCTGCCCCCGTCTTTGACACAATACTGCGAATTCAGAAAGGACTTAATGCGTGTCACTTTGGTGAAGTAGGTGTTTGCTGATATGCTCCAGATGTGTAGAAGGAAAACAAAGCTTTGCTTTTTAAGTGTTAAGCCCATTTCAACATGTTCTAAACAAAAGTGACGTAATTACTCAATGCTTCAACAGAAATAGCTGCTGAGTGAGGAGTGATCGGATGATTTTTTCCAGCTCGTAAGAAATAACTCAAACCTGTTAGTCTGGTGATGCAAGTTATGACGAAATGAATCGGTTGATGATTGGTGCTTATTTCCTCCCCGATGCTCGCTTAATTTATGCAGAACCACCCAGATTTCACTTTCTCTCGTTTCGCCGAGTCATTTCTAACGCTTCGATGGTGAGTTGAAGCGTACTTGGCGCATTTTCAAGACTGCACTCATGTAAAAAAACTAAAATTCCACAAAATAACCAGCGAACTAGTATTTTAGCAATTATTTACTCTCGTGAGTTTATGTTCTGAAGCGTCGGTGGTACTGTATCCTCATTGTTCATAGTTTCACAACAAGTCATCTAAGAGGATGGGCTAAAGGCAAATCAGGCCATCGTGATGATGCACTTTCTCAACGCTAAAGTACAAAAGTAATTCAGTCGTAATGCCAAAGGTACTCATCCCAATCTCTATCACTTTCGCAATATGTTTTGCTTATGGCGTCTTGCTTTGGTTGAGAAAAATATGGCATTATTTTTTGCGTAGCCATTGTTGACTTCTGCTAACTCGAGTTTTCCGTAGTATGCCTGGAGTCGAACCCAATGAACTACCTCTGTGCTGCTAATTGAAAGTATTTTCCCCATTATCCACTTGCAGACTTCGTGAATACCAAAAGTCCCTGGATAAAAATGCACAAAACGCAGTGAGTTTACGAGAGTGTGCGTGTGTGCAAGTCATGAAGTTTTGCTTAAAGTTTTTTGTTTCAGCTGTCTTTTTTCTCCTCAGCGTGGTCGTCCCAGCTCAGCAAACAGTCAGCTGAACATATCCACGGCTGGTAAACGTCGGTACGACCGCTCTGCTTGCCGCCTACAAAGCCTTCCATTTCTTGTCATTATTTATTATTGTTTTGTTGCTGTTGTTTTTTAGAGGTCTGAAAGCAGTCGGAATTGTCTGGGATGGTAAGTGCCTTTTCTTAACCGAATTTCAACTTGAAATTGCAAGTTCGAGCTGCCACTAACACTCCCGGTTTGATGTGCTATTTCTCCTCCCTCCGATATCTAGGCAGATTCTCCTCTTGCCCAGATATTTACCGAAAACGATTCAAGGGTCATTTACCTAAATGTTGCCTATAATTAAATGCGGAGCTTTTTTGGCATTTATAAATCATTTCCGTTCAACGGCTGGCTAATAATTTGACCACTCTTAAGGTAAAGAAATTGGCACACTGGTGGCTCGTACCCGCCTGTGTCCCGTGCCGCCCTCTGCCCGTCATATTGAGTATGCGCTGTCGCCCCATAGTTTTTGTGACGGATAAGACAGGAGACTCTGAACTTGAAAATCATTTAAATATCAGATTTGTCAAGATTTTATAGCACGAAATGGACGAGGTGAAAAGACACCAGATTCATTAGAGAGGTACTATGGTTTAGAATAATGGTGAGCGACTGCCCTATTGCGGGGGGGGGAGGGGGGGGGTTGGTGCTGCTTTCCTCTACATCTAGTAATTGTCGGCATACCTTTCAATATTGCCGTTCTCAAGGCAAAACCTCCTTTGTTCAATTCATTTCCCACCTTTTCGCCTACTTCATTCGATCAGTAGTTACCCAGCTTTCAAAATACACCTACACGCACTCGGAACTCTTATTATCGCTATAATGGTGTCTGAGATGCTGGACAGTATGTTCTGGTTATTAACCTAAACTCCCCATACTATTCACTCGTCCTCCCTAGCTTTCGATTGCGGATGTAAGCAACTTAAAAATATGTAAATTGACCTTAGCAGTGGTCTTTTACTCGATGCGACAAACTTGCCACATCAGATCGTAGTCATAGTTATTGTTTAGATGGAGTCGAATGGCAAGGTTTTGCCACTGGATAAGGGCATGATTACACATTAAGTGTACAATCACACGGCAGCTGTTATGTCTCTATAGCGTTGGCGGCTGATATGGATTCTGTACTGTGCCTGATTTTTTACTGTTGAATGAGAAAGTCAGAGCTTACCAAAGGCCTCCATTAAGTTCTCTATGTGAGCTAATGCCGCAAAAGGGATTGGTGTATGAAGGCAAGTGGTGCGGATGCGCCATGATTTGATGGGTTGGCTTTGGCAGAATGGTTTAATTGAGTGCTAAAATAGGAAACTTTTATGAGGAATCTGCTTAGTCACAGGGGAAATTTTTCGTCTGTTTGTTGGAATCCCATGATAAGGCGCTAGCATTCAATCAGAATGAATTGGAGCAGCACAGTAATTAGAAATTGCATTTTTTGCATAGTTTTTCTTGCGTCTTTTAGCAAATTCTCGACGTGGAGTGGCCAACGACATGCGGGATTTGGGCGATTTGGACTCGGAACACTATGCGACCAGTCTCAGTGCCTTTTTAGTTTTGATTGAAGTATGGTCGCTCTCCGCTTTTCTTTTGTGAAATAACAGAAGCTATGAAAGCAGAAGGCTAAGCGCTATTTCTGTCTCCAGTTAATTTTGAGGGCACTATGAAAGAAATAAGGAAAGTTAGGTCACTTTTAACCAATTCAGTGCCAAGTTCCTTCAGTAATGCAACCTGTTTTGAATGACCCAACGTTGGTGGAATAACAAAACTTCTTAAACTTGTAAGTTTCCATGTCGTAATGGGAACTTCCAATCCATCGCTAATGTCGCAAGGTAACTGCACCGGTTCCACAATATTTTGCAGCTGCTTTCTTCCATCGGGGAGCCACCATAGTAGAGCAGGTGGACCATTGCGGGCGAAGTTAGTATTTATGGTTCAAGATTCATAATCCAGATTTAACTGTTGACAATATGGCATTTATTTGCGGGTTCATACGTATTAATGATCAGGTTTCACTTTTTTTTTATTTCAGCGTGAAAGACTTCTGTTGAATCGTTTGAAACTGGCGGTGAATTCCCATGAGTCGCATTTCGCCTACAGCCTCATCTGCCGTAGCTCATTATCCGACCTAATGACCGAGGGTGGGGTATGCTCCAGACCCCTTTTTGCCATTTATTGAATGTCAATTCTTCGAATAGAAGCTCTTCATTAAGTACTAATATAGGATCTCAGTGACAATATAGTCCTCATGCAGCCATTCCCATTATCCTCACATTTCGTATTTTGTCACCATACTTTTTGAGGGTGGGTTTAATTCAGTTTCGGTTGGTCATTCTCTTCAGCAAGTGCACAAGGCATAGAATTTAATAACTTGTTCTTTGTGATCTTTGTGGTCTAAATAACTACTTCTTCTAGCCCGATGAAAATGAAGCGTGAGTTTTCCTTCACTAGTTTTCTCTGTGCTGTAATGCTGGCATTATGCACCATTACTTGTTTTGATACAATCTCACCGTCCATGGCACAGTTTCTCTATAGAACCATTCTGCTTATTTTTAAGATCCGTCTACTGTGTGACCTTTTAGACTTCAGTAGTGTGTGAACGCTCTTTACGAATTGAAATATGATCATTAAATTGCAAGATTTGCCTCGAAAAAGGGTTTAGTCATATATAACTGGACCTCATTACACCCAAATGGGTGACCTTAATGTATCTCCAGCCTATAAAACTAGCAATATGCCTTGCTTATTGGTGTTTGAATAAGCTGGTCTAAACTTTAGATTGTTGAATGGGCTTCAAAGAAAGGTGGGTTTTGGGACACTTCCTTTATGGTTGCTCTTAATGCAACCTATGTGGATTTCATGCATTTAAGTTTTGTCGAACTAGCAATCTTTCGGTAGTGACGCTTTCAACGGCGAAATCTTTCATTGTATAAAGCTTGCTGCGTTGCTCTGACCCCACTTCGAAATTAGCATTCATAATTGAAGTCTCATTGTAGCAATAATTACCAACCGGTCATTTCAAGGCTACTGAAACCCGTAAAACTAATCAAACTTAGGATTGGCGTTCCAGTCCAATTAGCACTCGCTCGGGCACGCACAAAGGGCCGCTACTATGGCGGTACCGCCTACGGTAGTGGGTGGCGCCAACCAGCACGGAAGAGAACAGTATTAGAGTGTTTCAGGTGATGGAATTTCTTGTGTTTGAAGGTGTAAAACCTGAATTTGGTGATACGTGTATCTGCGGAGGAATTAATGTGCACTGCCGTGACGTGCCGCTCAGCCAATGCAGCTCATTTAAATGATGGATACTTTTTGAGCGCATTTATACGTCTGCCATTGACGATCCCGACCACGGTGGTTCCTACCACACAATAGGCTTTCCTGCGAACATCCATTTCGGCGCCTGGGGGGCCCACAATGAATATCATCCGCTTAGATTTGCGGTGTCGAAAAGTCCCGGTTTGAACACTTCCCTGTACTTAGAATTGGGAGGCTAGAACCACATTGGTTTGTTATGATATGGTTAGTAAATGGGTCACCGTTGAGTTTTATTTTTTACTTATTCTTTTTCCACGTTCCTAGTCCTACGTGCGTCTCATGGGTAGGGTGATAGGACGCGGCGAGTTCTACATGCTAGTCTCGCTTCTGACAATCATGCGCCGTTTCATCGATCTCTCACCTGCTTTCGTGGAGACCTTCAAGGTGACATTTCGATCCTCATTGACCATGATCCTAGTATCTTACCTTTTATTACTTTAATTGTATCTAGCTCGTCAACACGTTGTCTCAGCCGATGAATGATCTTGTGAATCGCTTCCGGACACAGATAAAGGCCACCTTGGACGCCTTTTTACAACAGCTTCAGCCCGGAACTGGATCCTCACAGGTCCCTCCCGATGCCACAGTTCACGAGCTGGCCTCCACCGTGAGTTGTCGGAGGAAAACCGAAACTTAGTTTATACTTCCGTTTTATTTTCCTCCTCCTTAAAGGTACTGCTCTTCTTGGAGAAGCTGATCGACTACGAAATTATGGTTGGAATGGCGCTGACGTGGGAAGAGGCTAGAATCACACCGGAGGCGACTTTTCCTTATCTCGTCACAGTCAATTCGAAGCCTAAAATGTCTCGATCCGCGTTTGGGCAGTATATCTGTAAATAAAATTGGTTGACCTACTTTTTATTTATGCGTCAAATATAAATCAGCAAGGTCATAAGGTGAGGTATTAATGTTATTCACCTTTACCCTAATGGTAAATGATGCATCCTCCAAAATTCTCTCGCGGACTCAGCCTGGCTTCTACCACACCGATTCTACTCGTTTAAGAACGTTCAGTACCACTTTAAATACATCTTTCCATGCGCCTTCGCAACCTCTACTTATGCTGATTCTGAAACACTGTTATTTTTAAGGATTGAAGTCATTTCCGATAACGCAACTTCTTAAGCCATTGATCTAAGTTCCATGCGTTTATTAGTCTGCTTGAACAATTCGTTTGTACTCAGTTTCTTGAAAAAACTTTGCGACGAATACTTATGATAGCGGTGAATCACATTCACCGTTGTCGAAGATAGCGATCGGGGGCATGTTTGGAGTGAACTGTAGAGGTGTTAGTTAAATTATTATTGCTTGAGTGATAATTTTTTCGCTTTCTAATGAGATTCTTTTTTTTTCAAGTTCGTGTCATCACCTCACTAGTCACCAACATTGACAAAAAATCTGAGGTCTATCCAGACGATCTTTCTCGCATTGTCTTCCAGATGAACAATCTGCGCTACATTCTTACTGATCTTAAGAGGTACCTCCTTTCACTTTCCACTGTCCACTTCTCCCCCTATCATTAGCTGGACTGCATGTGTTCTTTCTCCTCTGATAGAACCGGCTTACAAAGTATCCTGGACGAATACGACAACAGTGCGGTGGAGAAGTTCACTCGAATTCTGAATGAAAGCAAACAGGTCTATACAAGAGCGTATGTTCTCCATCTCTTCCCCGACTAATTCTCCCACATTTTCTTTATTCATTTAATTCTTCCTGGTGTAGAAAGGCTCGCGTCTAGAAAGGTAAACAGCATGATTATGACCACGAAAATCTGCCACGGGTGGCCGAATTACGTTGGTAGTATTGTGGCCATTATTAAATATCAATTAGTGCAAAGGCCAAAAGCTGACCTCCTCCCTCCGTCCTTGCAGCCTTTCAGACGCAATACGCCTCACAGTACCAAGTAAAGAGGGCGGCAGCAGCGGCACTGGCGGCGGTGTTTTGCGCCGTTTTTTAGTGGGAGCGCATCCACTACACATTTCTAAGGCGCGGGCCTCCCTTCTCTCTAACTCGTACCTTAGTGACGAGGTCATGGGGTCACAGGCCTCTCTCACGACCTTGTCCTCGGCCAAGGTGTGCATGCTGCGTGTGCTTAGGCTCGTGTCACTTTTTTGCATATTCGATCATTGGGTATGAAATGTTTGATTTCTGATAGACATATCTGCATTGTGCTGACCTTTGTCGGACTTTTAGTAGGCGGTTTAGGCTGTTGAACTCTAGATCAAGTTCCTATTAACTCGCCACTCAAAAGTGGTAGTTCATAAAGCTCTCAGATTTTGAAAGCCCCTAAAGTTCGCCTCCAACGGAATTGGGGTTTGCGCCACTTTCAAAAATGAGTCATGGTTCCATAGCGGAGCTATTGCAACACATGCAGCACCTCGAAATAGCCTTGGGATGATTGGCACAATGGTTTGAGGCAGTATTAATCTAAAAATTGAAATGAGGACCAGGGCAGATGCTCCTTTGAAAGGAAATGTATCAGAAACCTAGAAATACACCTCAGCTTAGCTGAGATTTCAAGGGATAGGATAAATAAGGAAAGATTGTAGTGAGAAGTAGAGCCTTCTGCTCAGGAACGAAGTATATCAATATCCAATCCATATTTAGTGGTCCGCTCCCAGCAGGGCACTTTCATGGGATCCTGCCATCAGGGGTTAATTACGGTCTCTGTCAATGACAGTCAATTAGGTGATCTAATAGACGGAGTGGCTTGTGATTAAGTGGCGATTGAGGCTGATGGACAAATAATCTTTTAAACCAAAATGTACTGACCAAATAACGCTAGCTAAACTGAAACGGGACCGAGAAACTATCTGTTGTTTACCAATTAGATAGGGCCATAGTCCTGGGACTGGTTCTACTGGGAAAAGTACATGGATCCCTCTGTAGGACCAATGCCGGTGTAAATCCTATAAGAGCTAGAATAAGAACGTCCTGGCTTGTCAGGTATCGGGCCACATCCTCAAAGATGTAAAAAGCACGATTGCTTATTTTTTTGGACATTTCATATCCTGTGATCTAATATCATCGAGAAGGTCACCGCTGCTATTGTGCCATTGTGCTTTCTCCATTTGATTTGTATTTTAGGCGCTTTTAGTGCCTGCTTATGAAATGTTATCTTCTTTGGATGATTCGTTTTTGCTTTGCTGCCCATCAAACAGTGCTTGTATTTTGATTGCCTGCCTACTTGTAGATGCATGCGATTCATCAATTTGCCATCATCCGCTTTTATGAGCCAGTTTGCTCAACGTAGACAGGTAAACTGTGCATGTGGCTAAGTGGATACATTTTTCCTGGCTTTTCTCTTCTTTCGGCTTGTAGTGCTCACCCCCTACTTTTTAGATGGATTCAAAAGAGCGCTCTCAGGTGAAGGATATTTGGAATGTGAGCATTCTTCCGTAACTCATTATATTATATTTCATTGCACATTTATCGGTTTTCTTCGGCTATGTTTGCTACCACCGTCACATATATGTGACGGCCAAATTTTCTTATCTGTTCCCATGGATTCATGGTAGTCGGTTGCAATAACTTGAGTCTAAAACTGACTGTATAAGTTTAAAATGATAAAGCTGCTGTAGAAAGCTCGTGATTGGAGGATAGTTGCATTTTGTGCTCCAAGCGACAGTCGGTGTGGCTATTTTGCTGGAATAGGTTTTGGCGTCATTTTGGAACATTGAAACTTCTGGGCTGCATCCAGAAACGATTCTAACTGTTTTCCAAGCGATCTTCATGTTCGTTATAAGGTATCAAACACTAGGTTTGTACGTTGATATGCTTTTTGACGTGTCAGCGCAACCAGCAGTGTGGCGATAAGTTCAGCGAATGTATGGGCCGTCTCCTACATCTGCGCGACACAATGGAGGAATCTCCTTCGTATCACGATTCCTACTGAGCGGGACTTTGCTTTTATTATTTAGAGTTGTTTGTGAAATGAGCTAATTCCTCAGTTTAGTGGATGCCCTGAACATGAAGTCGAGTTGGCAGTTGCCATAAAATTAGTGTTACTATGGGACATCAATGAATCCTCAGTATTGTTGATGTTTTTTGGGCAGTTCTCCTGGCGACACTTCAAACAATGGTAGCTCGAAAGGTTTAAATTAAGACTGGAGGCCGCTAAAATACTAGGTAATTCACACCTAGATTGTGTAGGCTGTACAAAATGTGGGGAATCTTTTGGTCCATGGCTCGATAACCCTTTCCACTGACTACTTCTCGACTACCGTACCTCCTACATGTTTGGTGGTAATTATGGAGGTCAGTCTCAGGGACGTTTTGATGCCTGGGTTTGGATGCAGTCGTTCTTCATTCTTCATTTTTAATCACTTTGAAGTGATGGTTGGTTTATCAAGCTATCCCTTTTGATTTGTAGGGCATAAATCAGGGTCTTGCAAGCCTCCTGAAACAGCATTCCCAACTGTCGATTCCAGACAAGGAGTTGCGTGAAGACCTTCGTGAATGTCTTTCTCGGGAGTTGGTGACGCTCTATCAGGCCTTCTACGATCGCTCGCTCCAGATACCTTTTACATCGCGAAGGGAGAAGTATATCAAGTTGAGTCCCTCGGAATTTCGAGCAAAGTTGGGTCAGATGTTCCTGCCTCCAGCTGCCCAAATTGCCCAGTCTCGGTCTTGATTCAACTTCTATGCTTGCCCTCCTTGTGATCGCCAATCCAAACATTGGCTGTGATTATCTGCTTCTCAATATTAATAACTTGTTTTGACTTAATTTTGCCTCCTTTGATCTGTTGCGTGTTTGTGCAAGAATAAGGTTTATAATACTAGGTTTGTGTCGATTCATGAGAATTGGTTTCCTTAGGCTTAGTTAATCAAAAAGTTGTTGGCGAGAGTCAACTAAAATTGTCTTTATTCTTCTATCACTAAAAAGTGTTTTGACAATTACTTTCAAGGCGATTAGTCACCCCAATTGGCATTCATAAAGTTATGTTTCTGATCAGGTTGACTTGATGGACACAGAACCTGGTTAGTGATGTTTCTCGGTTTATGGGTTGAAATTGCTGAAAAGCAAGATCATCCTTAACCTCTTACATTCTTGCTAACACCGAAAATATATTTCATGCATAATAATTATGAAGGAAGTGTAAAGGCGATTGGGGGATATTATCCGCAACACCAGCTGCACTGGAAAGGTGGAAATATTTTCTCAACATTGAAAATCGGATCCCTTGAGACACCAAAAGATGCGTTGTCACTGCATGTACTTCTTGCAATTTGTTTGGACATTTGACTGCATTACAGCTCTAGGAAAAATGGTTCCCTGAAATTCGTCATGAACAATCGGATGACATTGATGGGTGCTCAGTGACGCTCCTCTTGGTCACACAAGCGGAGTCATTGAGTCAAATCTCAATAGCTAATGTAAGTGGACAGGGTTCATCTTTCATTTGTCGCTTTCACATTTCTCCCTTCTTGGGATGTTTGACGGGCTAAAGTTGTTTTCAGCATTTCCGTTGAAGCCTTTGAAACAATCCCACCCGGCGCTTTTTGATCGCGCTGGCATTCCACGAATTGGTGATCCATTTTGAGGAGTAAAAATGCTGTCTTGCGCACGCCTGCTGCCATACTTTTCGCTTCTGAATGTTCGTGCTTTGTGAAAAAAATATACCAGTTCTTACACTTTCTCGTTTCTCACCTAAGGAATTATTCATTTAGGACTAGGAAAAGGTGTCTCCCTTTATGGGCTTTGAAGGTGGTGTATATAAAAGGAGATGGGAATATTCACTGCATGTATGCTTTGCATGCTTGCAAAACTGCACTTATCATTTTAGTATTTTAGCTGGACTCAGATGGACATTGTTTCGCTTTATCAAAAAGACCTTCCCTTTGTTCGCATATCAGCTCCAATGGTGCGATATTCTAAGTACGTTTTATACCATTTCCCTTGTAACCTGCCACTTCTGGGTTCGCTCTTCTCCGTGTTGCTTGCCTTACTTTGCATAAAGCACTTAACCCGCGTAAAGCACATTTAACTTACAGCTTGAAAAGCGTCTGTTCTAGTAGGCGATTTTGGCACTGAAAGTGTGGCCCTCACATAGAACATTTGAGGTGATAGTCTTAATGCTTTGGTACATATTGCATTTCCTAATTTGACGATAGGCTATTCGAAATGAAGATGGTGAAACACGAACTATGCAATGTTGGAAAGCAGTTCGTCTTAGAATTTAATTGTCCACATTGTTAAGCATGATTTGAAGTGGATTTCTTTTTTTCGATGTCAATCTCAAGATGCTTCTTCCTTCCTGTCGTTGTTACGCTTTGAAACTCGTTTCACTGTTTTCAAGACCTATCTTAGGTCCATAGTCAGGCAAACACAACCGATTGGTTTACCTGTTCCTCTAAGAAGGGACCGAATTCTCCTGCTCGATTGGAAACCCTCTTCATTTTGCCTAGCTGTATTTGATAGAAGGGGTATTTCAACTCTGTAGTCAGTTTACAAGACCCCATTTCCGATTTCAGCTACTCCGTGCATGATGCCATTGTTTTTAGGCTCCCCTTTCGTCTGTTGGTACGGAGACACGGTGTCGACCTGGCCTACAGCCCGATGATAATGTCTTCCGCCTTCCTCCATTCCGCCAAAGCACGAGCCGCCGACTTCTCCACTTGCCCCGCAGATCATCCACTCGTCACACAACTCGCTTGTCGGTCGGGTCCTGAGTTCGCGCTCTGTGCCGAAGAATTGTCCACCCTCTGCGAGGGTGTGGATCTCAACTGTGGTTGTCCCCAAAGGTGAGCATAGGCAACTGAATTATTTTCTCACTCGATTGCGGTACTATGGCTCGTGTCATGGATGGAAAGACAACCAGACATGCACGACAACTTCAGATGAATTTTGCTCTTGGTTTTAGTGAACTTAGGGTTTGGTTGATTTCTAAAGTCACCGCGTATCACCAACAAATGATGTAGCAAATAGCGGAGAAATGACTATTCTCAATGCACCTAATTTTAACTCAAATTCATATTTTTTCCTCGGAATATTTATTATCCTGAACTTTTTTTGAAAATTTCCCAATGAATGGAGATCCAGTTCCCTTAATGGTTGTAATTTCCTCCTTCCAACTTACTTTCTTCTACTATTTTTGTCATCCTTTTCTCCACCTCATTAAGGTGGGCGATGGAGGAAGGCTACGGTGCAGCGATACTGAAGCAACCCCAGTTAATTGAGGACTTGGTAAAGGCAGCCAGAGCAGCGGTGCCTCGGTGGCGTGTCGTCAGCACACCCGAAGGTGAGGAGCGTCAAGTTCCATTCTCCGTAAGCATCAAGATTCGCCTCGTTCCATGCCCTCCGCGTGCCATTGGTGAAGATGATGAATCCTCTGCCCCCGCATCGTGGCCGAATGTAAGGGGGGACCAGGGTCTTGTTTTTGACATATACGCTAGTCATTGCTTGATGTTTGGTGAATTCATTAGCCCTTTAGATTGAAACTTCGAAGAATAGGCTATTCAAACTATTATCACCAAGCAACATGATTTTAAGTTATCCATGACGCAATGGACAGTTAAAGGAAAGCTGGCCAGTGATTACATCTCTTGCTTGAGGTATTGATGCCATTTCTACATACTTAAAGGTCAGGGCCAGTCAGGTGGACACCAATTTTCAATATTATTCTCTAAGGAAGTCAAAGATTTATGCTGGCTTAATGTGTATCCGCTAGGAGTAACACGCATTCAAAGTCAGCATTATGCTGTGTTTCGATGAAAGCGAAGGAGGTGATGCCGCTATTTAAAATTTGTATTTCAGAGTTTTAATTTGATGATGGAGTTGTAGTTCATTCGCATTGGTAAATGATTTCATCTTTACTCAAAAGTAGAATGTGGAAGAAGTGTACTTGGCTTTCATTTCATTGACTTATAAAAATAAATAAAATAAATAAACAAAATAAAAAAAGCATTAAATGCCTGCTGAAAACCTCCTTTTCATAATGCTTAATTGGTGGTAGGTCACGCAAATTGTCAAGCTGTATTTATGCGATCTAGAAGAGGTGTATCAGACTGTTCATCAACTTATCAGAATGTCCAGCTGACTACGGAACTGGTGCGTCGCGCAGCCCATATGGGTGTGGACTGGGTGACCGTCCACGGACGCACACCCTCCCAACGCTCCACTGATCCTGCTCGATGGCACGACGTGGCTCAACTCATCACCGCTCAGGTGCCTCACCATATCTATACCGCTGCTCCGCTCCCCATATTCCTCAATGGTGATGTGAAGTCTTTGAACGATGCATTCCAGGCATATCAGATCTCCGGTTGTCAGGGTAAGTGATTTTTCGATACTCCCTCTCATAAAATTTATCATAAGGTCTGGGCAGCTCTGGTCAGTCTCGTCTTTCCCATTGTGGCGCGACACCAAACAGTACCGTCTTACTATTCCTGGTTGTTTTGACCAAGGCGTAAAGAAGGGCTTCAGCTAAACTTAGCAGTTTCAAAGCTATCACAAAATTTGTTTAAAAAATAAGCTACTTGAAGTTAATAAACTGAGCCTTAGTGTGTTGAATTGGCAGCGGAGTCGTATCATGATTTATTGGAGGGATTGAGTTAAATCTATGCCGCAAACTTCGTCGAAAAAAAGCAAATTAGACCGCAGATTTTCACTAAAATTACCTCCACCCATGTGTGCAGATGGGCCACACCGATTCGTTGGTAGTCCCAGGAATAACCAAGATGCATTCCTGAATGGCTTTAACATTGCAAGGAACGAATACAACCTAGCTCCTGTCCCATAATGCCCAATTCGTATAGATAAACTCGGCTCTGAGGTTAAGATTATGTGACCACTAATTGTGCCATCTGTCAAGAGTATCTGCGGCCTCAGCTCCCCGACACTTGACATAGAAAATGTCAACCAACAGGCACATCTCGATGTTAGATGACCCTACCTGGTGCGACCTGAACCTGTAGGCATCAGATACTGTGGTAATCGTTTGGCCACCGTGCCGTACCGGAGATAATAGCTTTCGGTCTGAGTTGCTTCTATGCACGCAGAATTCAACCCAGTGTATTTTATGCGTATTTTCATACAGGTGTTATGGTGGCTCGCGGTCTTCTGCAGGACCCGGCGCTCTTCCAACAGGATCGTCCCGGAGACCCCTGGAGCCTCTATCGGGAGTGGCTTGACCTGTGCCAAGAGTGTGCCGATTCCCTACCGTTTAGTTCCATCCATCGGCACGCCTACTGGATACTGGAGAAGCATATTGGGAGGAAGGGGCGTGAGATCCTACACAAAATCGATAATATAGCAGATTTGTGCGACTTCACACCAGCCAATGTCTAAACGTGAAAAAAGCACCTGATTAATCACTTATTTTGGTTTTACTCCATTCAATCGCCCGGACTGCACCTCAACCCACCTAGAATTTACTGTTTGAAAAGTGAAAGAAGGATCAATGCCTTGAATACCAGACGAAATCGAGACTAAATGGATGAAAAATACATCACCGAACCCAAAACTATTGCAAAAAAGCCAAGACTAGTAGATAAGGGCACAATTTGCTGTTAATAGGAAGCATTAAGTAAAGTCTAGGTCATGTGGCCACAAGAAGCAGCCAAGTTTAGTCGAAGAAGTTAACAAGGTTCCCGTCCTTATCCACCGATTTCAAAATACCCGATTTCAGCAATCGATTCCACTCCAAATCGGGGTCGTAGGTCCTATAGAGACCATAATGCGCAGAAGAGGAACCTTACTCATAGAATTTCCGAGCAGTAACAATCTTCCTCTGATACATGTAATAAGTGACAGCACCAGTCAGGAGAGAGGAAATGGCCAAAGCCACACCTATGCCTTTTAGGGCGCTGTTTCGGTAATGATACCGCAGCTTTGGCATGTTCGGCGGACTATCGTACATCTCTACAGGAAACTATCTGGGCTAACTAGCGATGGAATAATTGGGTAAACGACCTTTGGGAGCAAGACCAATCAAATTGTAGTTGCATTAGTGTAACTGCAATATTTAAAATAGGGGATGGCCGCAGCACCATCTCATCTCACAGACTATAACGAAAATACATTGACTTCATGGTTAAGAGTAAGAGATGATTTTGGAGTCAATAGCATCGGGAAACCTTGGAACATGTTGCCTAAAAGTAAGTGAATGCATAATAAAATACTAAGGCTAAAATGACTACCTGAGATTGTTTTTAAGAGTCACAAACAAACTATTCCTATCATTTATCGTCCAGAAAATATGTGACCTTGGATTTTGACACCACCAAATAGTCTAATTTCGAAAACCTCTTGAATGTTTGTGTATTTCTCCAATTTAGTGTTCTCTTTGTCTAAGACTATCAATGTGTGTAGTACTTTGTTTGTTAGAACTGCCGGTTTCTGTCAAGGTCACAGAGGCGGCTGTACTGTCCTAGCCGCGTGGGCTGGCCTCCGGGCCATGCCAGCAGCCTATTTCCCTCTGTCCGGTGAATATGTGTATTCTACCCTGCCACTTTGTCTTCTTTTGCCTTAAGGGAGCCTCAGGACGCTACAATGTGTATTTCGAGTTTGCACAATTGTGTCTAAGAGGTGATTATCGGTTAGCATGCAGAAATTTCATGTGTGGAGGGTTCCTCCTCTCTCTTCTGGTCACCCTTGTTAGTGGGAGTCTGCGAATGCTTTGACATCTTTAATATAGAGTGATAATTACACAGCTACGCAAGATGTGGGGGTTCAGGTCGGGGAATTGTCACGCTCCAGCGAGTCTCCACGCTGCTCCGCTACGTGTTTCAAATTGTTTTCCCGCCTATGGCCTACAAAGCACATTTAAGGAACATAAGTATTACATCATAGCTTGACAGAAATCAAGCAAGGTTAAGGAACAAAGCGAACTGTTATCTTCCTCCGAAAACTCTTGATGGGTTGTTTGAAAGCAATTTATTCCTTTACCTATTTACACCTGCTTGTTAAAGAATCTGCGGTCAGCAATAGAAGAACAGTACACAGGGCCAGACATGAATATAGCATAAAGTAATCTAAATCTCATGTATGTCCAAATTATTCGAGTAGCCACCGATTACTTTTCTGTTTAAACCATGGAAGTAAATAGTTGTGTGATTATTTATTGTCCTCGAATGACTGCTACTTATTTGCCACAAGAATAATTTGATTTTATTATGCTGTACAATTCCCTGCATTATGGCTTTCGAGCCATGTTAGTACCTGAGCCGCCCCTTTTATTCAATTAAATTGTCCACTCATCCTAATTTAAAACCAGCAGAGGTTAGCAAACTATGCTCGATCAGATGCCAAACATCAAGTAGGGAAGGCTAAGTACTTTGAACAAATTAATACTAACCTTTTACTTCTCAATAACTAAAAGTTTTTGACACGTATTTTTGAACCATCTGCTTAAAATCGCGTATTTAGTGCCGTTCATCAGACGAATAGTACATGGCAGCTACAACAACTGAATAGCTTTAAACTAGATTAAAAATTTTTTGCCTGTTTATGTGGTCAGTCCTTAGAGCATTGTGTAGTTACTGGTTTATGCATTCTAATTGAGAGTACTATAAGATTCGTCTATCAGTTTGAGCAAATTACAAACGATAAATATAAATTATTTGCGCATAACTTCTTTTTGGATTAGTGTCATCGAAACATTTCGTATTTAAAATGTCGCATCTGCAGAAGTAATTAATTGATTGGCTGCGGCAATCGATTACAAGGTCTGGGTATTTCGAGTAGCCGTTACTGTCGTTGCGGTCTTGCTCTCTGCTGCCATGGAGTCTAACGCCGTTATGCCTAAGAATGATATTGGTAAGTTCGAATGGTCACTGTCTGACACAGTTTTAGCTTACATTTGCCCCGCAATTGAAAGGCTCTCACCCAGAGGTAGGTCACCTTTTTAAGGTCATTAAACGCGTTTGATGTCGTTGCTGTGATTTGATTCATCCACAACGTGCATGCCACTCAATTCACCGAGTTTCCTTCATCTAATCTACGAGTTTGTACATACAGGTTAAAGTGATGAGGTCTGGTTTCTTTGTAGTAATTTCTTTGATCTACTGGAAAAAACCGGTTGAGTCAGCTATCGTCATGGCGACAGGCTTCACCCTCTTATTCAGTATTGGGTGTCTCTCCTTGATATCAGTCTTCGCTTATATCTGTCTTGCTATTCTTTGTTGTACTGGTGCTGCACGTGTTTATTACGATCTAATCACTTCTAAGAGAGATGAGACTGCTTCTCCGCCATTCAGGTTAGTTGTTTTTTCCTACCTCAAATCCTGCATTTTGCTTAAATGCCGTGCTGCCTACTGTTTATATGGTTCTTGCTTTGGGACGCTGTGTGCACGCTGCCCTCTGATGAAAATGATTTTATTTTTAGTGCTCTATTCATTGGCTCACTTTGTACGCATTTGCTTTAGTGACTGGTTTATCAAAGACAAAGAAGCTCTGCGGCAGCGCGTTCAAGATTACGTGAATGAGAGGTTTGACAAAACAGAGTCCACTATCCAGGAACTGAGGCATTACCTCTTTATCGAAAACTATATTGATTCCCTGAAAGCAAGTTCACTACCGCCATCTTTCAATTCAATTCTGATTCGAGTTCTTTTCACTATTTTCTACTCTATTACTAGTTTGCTCTATTCATGTATCTCCTGTCAATTCTTGGTGGATTCTTCAATTTGGTCACTCTCGTTCTCATCGGTTAGCGGGCTGTTTTTTTAGTTATGAGACTTTAAATTTGATCGTCGTTATTTTTGTTTAATCTACAATGCGTTCAACCTTGTTTGTGCTTTGTTTTGTTCCTTAAGGCTTTACGCTGATCTTCACTGTACCGAAAATCTATGATCTGTACCATGTAAGTTGTTCTTACTACCATTCATCAGTTCCCCGTTTTTCGTCATGTGCGACTTATCACCACCTTTAACTCCCTAAAAATTGATTTCATGCCTAACATACGTGAGATAGTTACTCATTTGCACCTCAGAAGAGCCTGGACCGCGTTCCCGTTTTCTCATCTTTCTCCGTCGTGTCGATAAAACCGCATCCCCTTATAGGTACAGATTGACAAGTTTACTGAGAAGCCTAAACAGGAATTACGCAAGATTTGGAGCAAGTAAGTCGTTTATCGTTGTCTTCTCCCTGTCATTTTGAGATCTGACGTTGTGGTGAGGGTGGGGAAGTACTGTTATCAAACTGAATCTCCACGACGTATGACGTCTTTCCAGCTTTGTAGCTATAGCTGCACTTCCACTGTAAAGCTGCTGGTACGGCTATTGTTTCCGATGTAGACCCGATGCACAAATCATCTCTTCTTTTGTCATTAGGCAGTGCTTTCAGCTCAGTACACTGTTGTCCACACTCAATGTTCACTTAAGCATATGGCTTAAGTACGGGGTCTACTGATCACTGATTCTTGATACAAAGTTTGGATAGGTAGTCATTATCATCGGGACGTAATGGTAGCTGATGGTCAAAGATTATTTTTAATTGTAAGATCTAGTAGAGTATTTAAATTCTGCCCACTAAAGGATCGCTTCTCTTTATTCCAGGGCGAAAGAACAATTTGAAAAGATTCCGTACCTCAAAAAGCAAAAACAAAACTAGACAAATGTGTTTCCGTGTGCCATGCGCGTGTTTTTGTACCTTCGTGCTTGCGTGAGGGAGGGATCCTATCGCGATTGCGTGTATCTACTACATTTCCCCCTTTCCTCTCTGTAACATCTCCTTTGCTATTTAAGTCCCGATCCTGATTGAGTTTTCATGTAAGTGCGTATCAGCAAAACGCCGACCCCTTTGTGTCATTATTGTCTATTTGTGTTAGAAAGGATCGCTTTATCATAGAAGTATGTGGTGGTGGTGGTGCGTTGAGTGGTGTGTACATCGAACGCTGGCAGACAAAATAAAGCATTTCACCGGTCAACTTAGTTTTTTCCTTCCTGCGTCATGTAACCATCTGTACAAAAGCGAACCGTATGATTCTGCTCTTCGTGGTTTTCTGTGCACATGCGCCCGACCCAGAGGTCATGGCGTTGGAATCATGACTCATCCACCTCTCTTCACCCCCATGGCATGGCAGTGACGAATTTCGTTGAATCGGGACAGTAACTAGAATAACGCAGTCATCTTGATTGCACTTAAGGTGAGCAACTTTGTTAACGCGTCTGGTAGATGGGCCATGGAGAAAACGACTTTTGGGAGCAAAATTCACTTCAGTTTCGCTCTTAGCAAAATCACGAAGTGGCGTGCCACTTGTCGTCCTCTGTTGGAAGTTGGTCACAACTTTTACCGGAATTTGGCAATGATTTCCGCCCTTGTTGTGAACCTCCGCTCAAGCTACGTCTATTTTTGTCACCAGGATATACATCAAGAACGGTGGTGAAGAGTTGTGCAAAATCACTAATATTTCCGTGATAAAGTGATAAGGTGGGGGGACGCCGTCGCATCAAAAGCGAAAGAGGGAGAGGATTTCGCAAATCGAAGCAAACCTTGATTGCATAAATGTTTATCTTTGGTCAATGCGATGAGATCATTCACAGGGAGTCCGAGGTCACCTCCTGCATCCCCAACCCAAGGAGGGTTGGTGGAAGGTCCTCTGTGAGCCTTCTCAACTGATCCAGGTAGGAGAGTTTCGATTCTTCACTTGAGATCTGTTGTGGCGACGATGGCGGTAGTGGAAGCCTCAGAAAAACGACCGAAGTTCCCCTCTCCGCATTGCAGTGGGAGGAGATCAGATGGTTGACTGTTTCCACTTCGTTTCCGCCTGACTGGCGGTCAAACTCAACCACATGAACCTCGGCCTTTTAAAAGGTGGAAAAGTGGGTTTTGCGAGTGAATTTAGCTGGCGCATTCTATGTTATATACAAAGACGGGTCAAACTGAATTGAGGCGCACCCGGCGCTGTCAACGTCAGGGTTCCCCCATTGCAGCAGCAACTCGCCAACGCATGAGGAGGCGGAGGAGGACGACAATTTGTAAACATTTCGAGTAGTTTCTCTGACGTAGCCTTTATCAACCACCAATTTATATACTTTGCACAAAATCCGTGTCTATCCAGCCATCCACTTTTCTCAGCTGATTCCAAATGACCCATTTTATTTGAAACGGTAACTATGCTAACTAAAGCTAAAACCTATCATCACCACTGAAGCGCCATGCTCTTGGCCCAGATCTTACACGTAATATGCCAATTCTTCAATCAAAAGGGAAGTATTCAAGACATTAAACGCCAAGCTGTGATCATCTCCTCCTCCTCGGTCAGGCCACAATCATGTTAACTAGTCTTTAAGCCCCTCTGCACCCAATCACGTCTTGAGAGGTTCATTTTAGCAGGGCCAGAACAGCTAGAACAGGCATCGACGTGACCTCGATGACATAGATAATAGCTATTCTTGAATTCGGCACCGCTTAAAGTACATCGAAATCGAATACTTGGTTCGGCGATGCTACGCTAGCAAGTAGGACACGGCAGTACTTATCATCGACAAGAGATCAGTTTCTCCTGTCAAGCAGATAAAACTGTCTACCGGTTGACCTTTAAGATATTCACCCGGCACAGCTGTTCAACCCATCAAGCGAACGCCTAGTAGTGGCCTCAAAGCTTGCAGAAAAGTGGAAATTGAATAATCTCTGTCTGCCTGTTCCGCAATTATTTATGCGACTAAGTGAATTGCTCAAAATAGAGAAAAAGGTCGAAATAATGGACAATTCTATACGTGACACGGGAAATACAAAGTTGATCTTAAAACCACACATCACCATCTTCTGTACCATTACAGGAACTAACCCCATAATGGCGATAAGGGTAGCAGTACTCCACAAAAGGGGAATAAAGCAAAGCCGTCAAGTGCTAAAGCCTGGATCACTCAAAGTTTTTGTCGACCGCAACAATGCCAACATTTCACTTCACTCGATGCAATAGGCGTGCTATCGAGTCCCACTCTCTCCAAAACACCAAATGTTGCGCTTATTCAAACCCTCTAGTATGTATTTGTGTGAGCCAGCAGTAGTGGTGCCAAAATAATTTCTACTTGTCTTGATGCTGAACCATCGCGACCTTGACATGTGTTAATGTGGCTAGCTAATTCAGGTCTTTGTCTACCCCAGACAAAAACATCAACAGAAGAAGCAAGCAAGCTTTTAAACACTATTTGATTATCTGTCTGGATGCTCATTAGATATTTGCATTTTTATGGGTCTGGAACACAGTCAGAACCTCAGTACTGCGTCAGAGTCACATCGGTAATTTGCGATCCCCACACAAATTGTTTGCTTTAGCATCTACATGGGCTGAATCATTGACCCCAAAAGCACACCGGTCAAAAATTTTTGGTCAACTGCAATACTTCATCCTATTGATGTCCCAAAAGGATAAGGGGCAAGGTGGTTGTTGACAATAGTGACCTCCAAACACTGCTGCTGGGGCGAAGGGGGAACGATTTACCCTAAAATAACAACTGGGTCAGATTCAACGAAGACATCTTGAAAAAGTTTAAAGACACTCCGCTCATTTAAAATAGGTATTACCGATGAGGTTTGTAAACATCCGGATTAACACTTCAAGATATACTATCTCATTCGCCATCAAGAATCGGTACCTTGCCTAGAAAAGTAGCATGAGGATGACTGTCTCTTTCGAATACGAGTCTCCAACACCTACGCAATAAATACCGGTCAGCTTAAACTTTCACAACGGATAGAGTGAATGAATCCGATCAGTACGCACTGTTACGATAGGCAAAATGATGTAGTTCTGCGGTACGGTTAGATAAAAAAGGGTGTTTGCGCTGGGCACAACGAAACGACGCAGCGACAGAGACATCACTAAGGCCAGGTTTTAATTAGAGAACCAAAATTCGGGAAAAAAAAGCTGTTACGATCGGGATGCCATTTCCAACAGCTGGAAGCAAATAATGTGAATGCCGCTAGAGAAATTAGGGAGCAGTTTTATGTGCTCACTACCAGCGTCACAAATACGCGTCACGTCGATAATTTTATGAGTAGTTAGACTAAATCGTGTCATTAAAAAATCTAATTGCGCTTGATGAAATAAATAGGCGCTTAAAAATAATAACCTTTAGAAGTTTTTGAGTAGCATTTGGACTAATAAAAAAAATGTAACGACAATTCATGTCATGACCAGAAAACAACACTTGGGCTACGGCGGTTGAACATACCTGAGAGATTGGCAGCAAATGTGGTGGAGGTGCCAAAATGAATGCGATCGCATTATGAAAATAAAAATGTGTCTCATGCTTTTATTACCGCCATTTCTACATGAAACAAGTGAAATTCGTTTTATAGAGACAAAACGTCAGGACAGACAATAGATGTAGCCGAGATAAGGGTAGATGAACATAAATAAACACAAATAGATCCAATGTAATAGATAAACCACCTGGTAGTTAATTCCGGGGTAAATTTTTGCCGCTAACAGAAGTGAATGAGGAAGTACCCATAGCGAGATTCTAACTTTGATCTTCCTTCAACAGAAATGAAAAGACAATGATGGGGGCAATATCACTTACACATTCTCTTCCACGAAAAGCCAGTTATTCAAAGGTCAACCAATCGGAAGCAAAGGCAACAACAAAGGCTAATTGAACAACTGTCCTCCAGTGATGGAAAACGTTGAGTACAAACAGTAGCACCCAAATTGACTCATGTTTTCGGAAACTCACTCTCAACCCAGCCATTGATGGGGGTAGCGAAATGAATGGGAAAATGTATTCCTGGAGTAAAAAAGACGGTGGATATTACAAATGTTCCACGCCTTATTAATACCAGACGAACGCTTGAGATTCCACTTTTGTGCTTCCGTTGAGTGGCGCATTCCCCAGGCCATGCCGGCAAGCCCCTGGCCCTTCTGTACGTCAATAACATATATTCTGCCAGAGAGGATATGGACCGAAGCCTGGCCCCCGCAAGACCATCGTAAACACATTCCTTTATCAAATCCCCCTGCTTCTAGGCCAATGTTCCTACGACTAGCGATAGGGGTACGTGACGATCGACGCATCCACCCTTCCTTAATACAGTTTTTAAAAAGGTAGAAACCCCAGATATAATAGAAGTGCGAAAAGGGCTCTGTGACGTGGCGGTCAGATGTACGCGAATTCGATGACTGGCACGATTGGTTCGTGAGTGTTTTTTCTACACCACTGACTAACGTTTTGATGACCGACGCGGAAGGTTGACTAAGAGGAGCACCGAGGACGACACTCAAAAGGAGAAAGTCGCTACGTAGTACTTTAGTTATTCGTTTAGCCCTTCGCTTTGATTTCAAGGCCACTTATGGCTCCGCTCTCATACTTCCGCCGGGTGGCATGACCCATTATTATGCACTCTTTCGTTTTTTAGGGGGATCTCGAGGCTCCACGCAGCTTCTCATTTGTAATCCATACTCTTCTCTCGATATGGGCGCTTATGTCCTTCCAAGGTTTGTTAATTCGGTCCCACATTTTGTAAGATTCGTAAATTACCCCATCTGATAGCTTTTGATCCTTTTTAATTCTTGTGACGACAAATTTTATCAACTTTTACAAGTAGCAATTGTCGAATTGCGTAAACCTATTACGAATGTTTATAATCAAGGCCGCATTCGTTAAAAAAGCCCCACTTGAACTTATCTCCCTGCGACACTTGAGGCCAGGTCGTCATTGGAATATAGGCTTGAAAAAATGTCACCTTTAGGCCACAAAAGTGGTAGGCGTAAAAAACCAAACTCGACTTCAACAGCTGAGGAGAATTCCATCACAACCAATAAAGACAATCGTTCCAAAAAGAGTACTAAACGGCAACAAAACACCCCAGACCAGACAACAAACACGTTAGCCCGTGATATGGCTCAAAAAAACCACGTGAACACACGCGAATTCAGTGAGAAGTATGCAGAATTCGAGGGTTGAAAATCCCTAATCACCAACATCCCATTCTTCAAGGCAAAAGAGATGTGATGAATTGGATTAAAGAGTATCAGGAATGGTTTACCTGAGCAAAACTATTAACTTTGTAGGAATCCCAATCAATGTCACCAGTGTATCTCCTGATGTTATCATGCATAATGATTTGAAGGTCGAGAATAATTGGTAAAGATACTAAGCGCTGAGATGCAAGGTAACCCCACAAAGTAAATTACGCACCTAAGTCGAGTATTCATCCACTTCAAATGAAGAAACTGCATATTTCAGCTTTTGCGGAATGTGGTTGGTGCGGAGCACTACTTTTCTAAACCGCTTTCAGAGCGTTCGTGTGCCCGCAAAGGAGCTGAGCACATGACTACTTCTGTCCAAAAGTACCGATTGGTCACCCTGGCAAAACGGCAACTACAAAGAGTTCGTACGTAAATAAACCGCAAGGTAGAACGACATTCCATCATAAGCACCGTGTGAACGGAGGGTAGCTTAAGGATGCGTCTCCCATCACCATGAAGTCTCTCAACATAGGCGGTGTATGAGTGGATCGAAAATTCGGGAAATGGCTGTACTAGCATCTTGGATATTGAGAGCTGCGGACGACGTTAGAACGGCTACAGCCACGGATGAGGCCTCCGAAAATGAGTCACGAAGATATAGGGATAACCACAGGATCGCACAGGAAGGTGAGAATACCGTATTGGAATAAGCCAATTCCAGAAATTTGGGCAGGCCTTTCAAAAGTTGCCCGTATGGCTGAATACTTTTCCTCATTTTATTCACTTTCACTTCTTACTGACTACTTTAACCCACGTCTTTTCCCAACTGTTGTTTAATGAATGCGTTCCAACACTGCGTCGCCTGTCTGTGAAATGATTAATGGAAAATGGGTCCCCATCGATGGAGAAAAACATTCGGTGAATGCTCTACGTACTGGCTGTGCATCTTGGACACGATCTAGACAAATATGAATCAACAAGATTTGTTATTTGCCTGCTTCCAAACCGATTCTGTTGAAAATCATTTTCCTAGACTTTTTCGTCTATGTTAGAATTTGTTACAAACGGAAGAGGGGCTATGCATGGTCGCCTCCAAGCTTCTCATAAGGTTGCTTTTGCTCGGTAAAGCGGATATTTCTTCACTTTAGCAACAATTTGTCACTACAAGAGGGAGACAATTGTCAGAGCTTAAAAACGCACCGAATAATAGGCGCTTTGCTAAAATACTCAAGGGTCTACGTATGAAACCAGTCTAGAATAACCGTAATATCGTGACACTTTTTGGAAGGATTGAAGAGGAGCAAAATGCGCAAGTCGCTGCTGCATAGCGACACAAGCAAACAGTCGCCGGATTTGAAGTCACCTGGTTTCTACTTCTCCGAGCAAAACTATCACACAATGACCGTCGGGCGTTTGAAGTTGCATCAAGAGCACACGCTTAAAGTGTTTTTACAAATGACTTTAACACGTAAACAGGGTGAAAAATTGAATCGTAAGTTGGTTATACAAGACACCTAAAAATCGCTAAACGCCCTAACAACTTTGCACTCAGAATTTGTCGCTATAACAAGGCCCAAAGGGTTTACCGTTCCTACACGCCATCGACACTTGTGCCACCGATTTGACTATTTCAACTGTTCATGAAATAGTTTTAAAAAATGCAGTTACCCCCAGGCCAAGGATATTCCCAGTCTACTTTCCGTACTTTAAAACCCACCAATAGGTTTGATTATAAGAAACAGATGGCACCTATTTGCAGCGGCGAGATTAAATGAGAGAACTGAGAAGCCACGTATACGTGACGTCAGTCGCGAACACGTTGACATTGTCGACGAACCAACATTAGTGTAAGGGTGTTAATAGATGGTGGACGATGTTCAAGTCAAGATCGGGGCCATATAGTATGCTGGTATTCCACTTAACCGTACTTAACACTATGCGGGCCTAAACATAATATTTGTGTCCCTCAATTTCCAACCTTCTGGCTTCACTACAAATGTTATACGTAAAAAAATTGTCGCATGGCCTGCTGCAGAGCTATCCCAACGCTACAGCAGTTAACAGATTGTTTATTCATGCCTACATACCTCAACTTCGTGACAACAGGCAGATAGCGAAGTCTTTCCTTCACACAAACATCGATTTGAAGTAAGCCTAAACTAAGCGCTTTCCATTACAGCAAATCTCAATGCCTCCATGATCAATACATCAAGTCTGTTCAACAGGTAGTCATGGATCAAACTCAATTGTTACCCTGCAATAGGTTTTTTTACATGTTTACAAGTTCTAAATGTGCCCTACTTAAGCGGCCCTGGACCTGACCTCCAAATGCTTATTTTCTATTCGATTTTCAAATCTCTCCGAGGAAGAGACGTCAACTTACCTCAATCCTAAGACCTTGAAGTACCTCCTTCACCCGAGAAGTGAGAACCGCGTCAGTCAACGCCGTCGATGCCGGAACAAAAACCCTAATGCGTATGGGCCTTCGGCGTCGACGTCTCAAGTCCGGTGAGCGCCCAACTAGGCAGGCCAGTTGGAGGAGGAAGAAGCCGCTTTTATCGAAGAGTTCCTGCTTTCCCACCTCTCCTATATCACGCCACTGACCGTAGAGAGGGCCGGCCGGCCAGACATCCAAATACGCCGGTTTGGCATGAATGAAGATGCCATGAGTGTGATTCTGTGGCGAACTCATCACCAGCTCAAATTCGTCACAGGCCAGGGAGTGGAAGTGACGAGCCAATAAGATGTTTTTCTAAGAATCATAGGCATAAGACATTAATATGAATGAGCCTGCCTCTATTTAATCGCATCATTTGCGATTGGTAGTGTGACGGAGGGACAGTTGTTTATGTAATGCACTTAAATACACGATATCTTTCGATCTTCCCCGATTCAGCCTTGACGTCAGCCATACAAACAGTCTCAAGGTCTTTTGCAATTTGAAAATAACTCTGAGTCCAGAATGGAATAGCACATTTCAACTTGAGTTAATTCGGGTTGCAGATTAGAAAAAGCGGTAACAGGAGCAACCCAAAGATGCAAATAACATTAATACTCTTGGCCGAATGCTACAATTGAACGCCACGGAAGGAAGATGCATACCATCTCAAATTCTTGCAACTATCTTGACCTCCAGAGTGTAGTAAGAACAAATCTAACAAATCTGAAGGAAATGAATGCAGTATTTGGACAAAATACTGGTTCATGACCTTTCCCCAAATGCGGGATACCTTCCTAGGTCGCAGAAAGCAGCAATAAACCCAAGTCAGTGGCCAGATAACATTAATAAGGGAACATCTATGAATCACGTATTTTGTTAAAAGAATTGAGTATTCAGGTAAATATTGTTAAAACTAAGCCCACTGTACAACAGCAATGCAACCCCAAACAGAGATCTTAAACGCTAAGAAAGTGATATGATTCCACCAAAATTTGCAAATTGAAGAGGCATCAATGAACGCGAAATCCCCACCGCTACGATAACAATCCGCCTCATTAAAGCTGATGAGCAAGGGTAAACAGCAAGGTCAAAGAGGATGACCTGTAAAAAATACAGAGACTATATAGCAGAGATGTATCCGTTTTGAGTAGACATGCAACATTATACAGGCCTTTCTAGTCTCCAGTCTTTCAATTTGTGCTTCCAGTCCTCCAGCCTGTGTATCAACTGCTCATGGAGATCAAACTGCACGTCTAGTAATGATTTCAGGGGTTATTCAAAACGCTCGAACTAACACAAAGGAAATTACCGAAAGCGTTCTGCATAGCTCGCTAGAAAAGGTCCAATGCGCGAGATTGGTAGGTGCGACAGCCCTCAGCTCACACCTGTGAGGGCGACGTACGACCAGTAGGCCTTGACTTGTGAAAGGACTATTCGAGATCTGAGTGACCAATCGCAACTCTTTCTCCCACCACCTCAAGCAGCCATTTGAATGCACTAGATGCCCTCCTGCGGAACAACCAGTGGGAAATAACGCAGTACTGGATCATCAGAGGAATGCCATTAGTATTTTTAAAGAATATTCGGCTTTGAAGGTCAATGTTACCAAATGGTTGCCGAAAAAACTCCCATACCGACTAAAGACACGAAACAGGACAATGTGATACAAAGAATCCCTGTCTAATTTATGCATCAGAATCCGTCCAAATGCCCACCTTGCCTAATTTTACAGCCATCTCGCTGTCATTGGGGTAAAGAGTATGCCCCACTCTGCTACCACCACCGGCTTTTCGAATGGCTTGTTTACACCGATGATAACACCTAATGGAAGAGAATCTTCGTTAAAATCACTCACTAATGTTTTGATAGTCACGCTCCCAACAACAAGCTGCCACATTCATTTGATTTTCAGGGTTGCAAAAACTGATGCCCCGGTTGAAAGGTCGCCTTAAGTTGGGAGGATGGAATACCTTAGCAACATGCATACAGTAAAGAACGGCTAACTTGAGGTCCCAGAATAGCTTTAGACATTTTGTTCACCAATCAAATACCTAGGAAGGTGGTTATTAAAGCCACGATTGGGAATTTCATGATATGGAAAGATGTAACATACATGGGTATTCTAGCAAAACGCCACCGTTTACAAAGTACGAAAATAATCGTGAAGTGAGTGCTTTGAGAATGCCAATTACTACGTGAAAGGACGATAGAAGAGTAATCTCCCAAGGTAAAATGCAAGCTAGGTTCTATTCCTAACCACATGAATGCAATCTAGCTGCGTCAGCACCCCAACGTTAAGCTTTATGGTACGAAAGCGATTGTTATAAATTAGGCTAAATTGTGAAAAGTAAGCAACATACACGCTTAGTAAAGTTGGGTACTTAAAATGAAGTAAAAAGCGAGTCCTAGAAAGAAACAAATGAACGAAGTTGTAGTTTGGGATACTTTACCAAGGAGAGGTTGAACGAGAGATGTGGATCAAGGCAGGGATACTCGTGCTTTCTTATAAGCCACGGTTCAGTAATAATCGTCGAATTGACTCATTTAGGCCCTAAAAATAAGCATGGCGCTACTTTCAGGCAAGTTATAGCTCTTGCCGAAGAGCCCAGTACCTTTGAGAAACATAAGAAGAACCTGAAGAGAGGATTTGTAGGCCTGCATATGCTCACATTGCAACACTGCTTAACTCCTTGTCTTGAATTTAAGACCACTTAGGGCCCTGAGATTGTACTTCCATTGAGCAACGTGGTCTCCCTAGGCTATATAGGTAGCCTCAGCCCTTCTGTACGTAGGCAATAATAATAACACACCTTCCATCGGCTTTGGAGACGATTCAGGGAGCTACGATAGCTCTGAGTAACTTCTCGGTAGCATAAATTTAGCTCTACTCCTTTTGAAAAGAAATTAGCAAAGTACCAGTCTGCAAACGACGCATTTTTAAATAAATTGCCGGTTGGGAACGGTTAAGTAACGAATTAGCGTCAACAATTAGTTCAAAAGCTACCCTTATGGTTTCGCAAAAAAAGTGTTCACCCAAGTCACGCTAAAAAATGCAGCTGCCAAAAACTTTGCGCAAGCGTTTGGAGATTTTCGCCTGGTGAGTTCAAAATAACTAAGGCGTAAAATTGCTTTACTTGAAAACTAGTGAACGCATGCGCAAAGTGATAGTTGAAGTGGAAAGTCAAAACGTGGATTTGAAACGGAGACGATGGCAGTCATCACAAGAGCAAATGAAACTTAGAGTGGAATCCCATAATGGTACTCCTTAGAGAAATCAAAAGGTGAGGAAACGCATGTGTGCCACACACAGGGTTCCCTCTAAGAAACATCAATGCCGATTAGGACGCAAAAATGTGAATAGTTGAAGAAAAATGGAAGCAAAAAAATGGATTCACAGAGTTCTTTTCAAGGCGACAGTAATGTTGCTTCGATCCTTCCCAAAATAAACACGGCGATTTTTGCTAAGAGTGAAGAAGTAAGGTGTGCTTGTTTCTTGAAAGATGAGAGACAGTTTTCTTTATCAACGAAACATTTATTGTCTCCACAAAACCCACCACTGTATCACAATCTGATCCACAAATAGATGAATCAATTCGCAAGACAAAACAGTTACGACTACAACACTTCAAACAAAACTCCGAATGAAACAGACATTATGGAACAGGAGGCTAGAAGTAATCACTTCAGTTACAACCCACGTCCGATAAATTGAGATAAGGAGGACCATGTTCAAACAGTCCAAGAAGCCAGTAGAAAAATTACTGGGACACATTTTCCATTTTCAAGCTTCACGTACACAAATTTGGTTTAGCCTTTTTCCACAGCGCTAAGGCGAGTTGAAAAAAGTGGATTCTATCACAGTACGGTCATAAAAGCAATACCATGAGAGACGATGCCATTAGGATTGCGCATAGAAATAAAGTCCATGCTCCTATTATAGGAAAGTATTAGGAAGGTGTCAATAAAACACGATTCAATTAATGCACCCAAAGAGACTTTTCATCCCAAGTGCTGCGCATAAAATGGATTGCTTTCCATTGACTTTTGTGGATGATACACCAATAAAAATAACGCGAATCGCAGATCTTTTAGCCGATAAACTGGCAAGACTTCAAGCAGTGTCATACGAGGTCAATAATTTTAGAAAAAGTATGAGAAATGGGGGATTCGAAAATGTGCTTTACCGTTTACCCCCGGAGTATAAACAGAGAATGGGCCTGTTTTCATGAAACACTGACCGATTCCACTGCATTAAGCATGAGCTCGGGGAAATTGACAAGTGGTTCGATCTGCTTCTTGACACAGTCAAAAGCATGTAAGGCAGAGGAAACAAACCTTCATTTTCACCAAATCTTCCAGCAGGCTAATGTATTCCAATGGGGAGAGACGTTTCTGAAGCACGTAATTAGACGGAGGTTGTAGTGGAGATAGGTAGGAATGTCGCGGTTGAGGTAGGAGAATCGAGAAGTCCTCAATGCCTAAGGGACAAACAATGTACCAATGTATACCAACTGAGAATTTCTGGCTTCACTTTATACCCAATAAGATGAATTTTCTCCCGTTTAATGTCTAAATACCGCGGGAATCTTAAGACTATTTTAAACGAATTTACAATAAACGACCAAGTTTCGATAGTTAATCCGAAAGTAATATCTTCCAAGCAGACTACTTTGCCGTTTGGGTAAGAGTGAATGGTTTCAAGTGCGGCCATAAATCAGCCTGTTTAGTTGACTTGAGGAGCTTCTCAATGTATACATGTTTTCGTGTCCCTACTCCACACTCATGACAAGTTGTAGCAGTGACATTTTTACGCTCTGAAATAGTCGCACTGGCAAATTATTTACGAAATGAAGCGCGTGTTTTGACGCAGTTGTGTGTGTTCGTGTACAGGATTTTCATGCTAAATCCATATTCTAATGCCAACTGTACCACTTTTTCAGATAAACAGCATTCTGATAGAGTCGAGTAAGGAGGATGGCGGCGATAGGTGCACGAGACATGCAAGTTTATCCCTTGTACACATTCTAAAACGGTATTTAAACAGTGCGATAAAGTTTCAAACTGATGATAGGCAACATTTGAACACGAGTTTCTGATTTTTTTTTGACAGAGCTCATCGAGGTGCTAGCGTCACATTCCCACAGCCTGTAGGTGCAACAACATACACTGATAAACAGGCCGTTCCCAGGAGCTGTAAAATTTTAGCGAAAACCGACTCCTTCTAATCTTGCTATACGATGTCACTACCGGCAATAAGCTCTTTTTCTCGTGTTACGCCTGTGGTGTCATAAGGCCATAGAATGAATAAATCTAGGTAATAATGAGTGCAAATTTATTTTGCGATCGTGACGGGTGAATTATGAAAAGAAGCATATTCAACTAACTAATTCGCTTAGAAACCGTTAAGTAACTGCCTACGAGTTCCAATTCTCGCAAACAGACTTTGGAAGTCCGAAATAGATACACATGGCGTTCGCATTTCTTGGGGGCGAAATTCCGGTTATAGAATGTCTGGGGCCAAATCAATCTGCTTAGTGAAATCCTCCAGGGAATAGTAACAAAAAATGGAACTTAAGCAGGATGAACGCGCATAGAGAAGTTTTGAATGGTAGAGAAAGTTCCAGTTTGGCAGAGATCAAGCTAGTTACTGCTTATGAGTTCAACAAAATCACGATGGCCAGGCCATATTTACTCGTCAACCTTTTCAGCCCAAGTCTATAAGTCATTTTTCAAATAAAAGCACTTCAAAGACTTACCAACGTGCTAATTTTTAAAAGAGAACTGAACAAAAGTATTGCCGAAACCAGAATGCTTACATTCAGTTATGTGCTTTAAAATAAAAAGAGAATGATAAGGTATTAGAGAGGAGAAATCTTTATGCGTCTCTAGTGCATAGTACGAAAATCCTAGATGTCCGACTTCAAAGTATTCATAACTTTAGCAAAATGTGGATTGGGTGAACAAACCAAATTTAGGTAACATCGAAATCAGTAGCTTCGACTTTCAAGATGTAAATGCGAGCTTCCCGTTATTGTCAGGAAATTCCAAATTATCAGAATGAAAGGTACAGAAGCCATCCCTACCATGGGGTGATATGACGGTCTACACTACGCCCACACCTTGGTAGGCAGAACCACATATGCACAACTGACTATAAGCTCTACCAGAGATGGAAACAACGACGAATGAGCCTGTGGCGTATAGATACGACGGTTTGATCAATTCTGATCTGACCGATAACTTCAAACTTAATTACATGAACTAACTGCATGGGAAAACCTGCTTAGGGTGAGAACTGTGGATCACGATACTCAAATTACGCGTGAATTGAAAACGACAACGATTGGTGTGGTTAGTGAACCAGATCAATATTCTGAGGTTTTTGAGAGAAAACAAAACCGATGGGTTTCAGTGGTTGCACAATTTTGTGTTAAAAGTGTAAACTAACGGGACTTCAGGCCAGCCATTGAGCAACTCATGCCTAGTGTATCCACCAAGCGATCAAAAGTGCTTTCAAAGTTTGATTACTCCATCCAGATTGAAGAAGCATCTCGATATAGTTACGCCTAAAGAACTGCCGGGGAAGCCTGTAAACATTAGATTTTTCCCAAAAGACCTCATCCACACCTCCTTGATTGGCTAACCTGAAGCCCTAGCTATGTCGTCTACTATAAATAGGGTAAATTAGATCGTCAAGACACACAGGTTCACACTCAGGCGGCCTCCGTTATTTGCTGCCGGGCTCATGCGCACCAGTCGTGCCCCCTCGCTTACTCATCGCGCAGTTATTCAGGACATCCAGGCTGAACCTCTTCACTTGTATGGTCAGTGGCTTCGGGGGGAAATAAACTCTCGCCCGCAAATACCATAACTATCAGTCAGTTTTAGGACCTTTGAGTCGATACTCTTGTAATCCCTCCTTCTTTCACGTACACTTTAGACAGCTCTTAGAGGAGCAAAAAAGACCCACATTCATGGGATACTTTTTACTGCTGTTCGCGGACTTGAGTGGGTTTTTTTCTGCGACTGCATATAAAAAAAGCTCCAACAAAGGTCTTACCGCTGAAATTTAGTTGACTGCTACGCTATTTACAGTTGGTAGAGGTTAGTCCATGCAAGCAGAAAGTGCCGTATTAGTAACTCTGGCTCAAGTAGACTGAACTTTGTTAGGTAAGTAGATCACCACCCAGTGACCAGTAAGTAGTTGACATAACTCACAGGTGCTTTGAGTTGAGTCAGGATCCTCCATGGGGACAAGAGTTACTTCGTCAGCTGCCGAACTAGGGGAAGGCCTCGATCTAGAGAATTGCTTTCCGTAGGACTTTGATTGCCGTCGAAAGCGTATCCTCGCAAAAGTATCCTACTAGGGGAATGAGCGAAACTACAGTCAAGCATTTTGAAATGTCTTAGAGATTAAAGGCTTTCACGCCAGTTTTTCAACATCTGCATTGTGTTGTTAGTGCTTCGAACCCAAAATAATTATAGTATATTGGTACCCCTCCAGTGCCATAAACTTCTAGCAGCCCAAAAGAGATTCATTAAAAGTACTAACTAGTATCGGAGGTTAAAATAATAGAATAAACCTGGCTTCTACGATTGGCCATTTAACAATGGCCCCAGGACATGCTTAAGAACTGGGTTGAATGAGGCAAATTTCAGTTGTACAGTATTTGTCCTGAGGCTGAGACAGAATTGTACTCATTTTTAATCCATATTTGAACGCGCAGATCTCTACCTGGACTTTTGCTTTTCAACCTCCACATTGATAGCATGACAAATAATGTCTCCAGGTGTAACTTCGACGCATAAATTGGTAACCAAGTTTGGAGAAACTGTGCTTTGACACGGTCTGGATAAGGAATGAGGAAAAATCGGAATCTATCTTTAGAGGATAAAGTGGTTCCGCTGCTGGACATCTCCCAGTCCTCAACGGTAATTCCCAAGTAGATCACCTTCATGTATCAAAAAGCGCAGCAGATAAATCATTGCTATTGGAAGCAGAAACCGCTACATACTTCAATATTTCGTGCGATTTCGAAGTCTAGGAGTACAGTAGCGATAGACAATTCAAAAATAGTAACGACGAAGACGATTTTAAATCAAGATGCGAATTAATTAACAAGTCGGTGCAAATTTTGCAAGACTTCAAGTCAAGAGAGACATGTACTTTTGGACTCCTACGCCTTATCAACACCTTCAGGGGGTAGTTGGAATGCTGCAAGAGTTGTCAAAAGATTTCTAAAAAGTGGAAAGGGAGCGAGAGAGGTGTACATATTGGCAAGAGTTCCACCCCATTGTCAAAGTAAACTAAAAATACAAATCAGCACAGTCAAGGAATTGTTTTACAAGTGCGGTCGCAGACGAAGCTACAGGAAGAGCACAAAAATAGATTTGCAACAGGCGTGGGAACAAACTGCCGGAGATGTTTAAAAACCGAGCTTGTGAATTTGTACGAGTCAGAGGATAGTTGAAAAAAAAGACCCATTTAGTTGAATTAAATGAAAATCTGTATTCGGCTGATTAGCTAATGAGCTTGGGTATTTCAAATGACTAAATGGACGGTGATACCCTCACTTTTGTTAATGAAGAGCCTACGAGCCATTCGATGAGCCAGCAAAAAAGTTAAGCAACTCTGGGTGTGTGTTAGCATAATTGGAAACAAGTTTATCCATCACAAATGTATGGTTGAGGTGCCACCAATATGGTAAACAAATCCAAACATCTAAATACAGAGAACTTTTCATCAAATCATGACCACAATACCGTACTCTAAGAATGACCTATTGAGCCGCTAATTGCCATTCTTAGCTTCATATTACCCTTACCAACACCCACCAGTAATCCGTAGGTCTGTATCCATTTGAAATGCTAAAGAATTGATGAAAAACTAACCAAATTAGATTATGCGGGTGTGAGAGAATCACAATGGATGCAATTATTTCACAAATTTGATAAAGTAAGTGAGAAGCATGGTTGAAGCAGTTCAAAATTAGTTTTAAGACTAGTCCGCTACAAAAAAATAGGGTAGAGAGAGGCAACCGCCGGTACCTTCAATTTGAACAAAAGCTCGGCAATAAGGTTCTGGAAATGACTTCTTACTAATGAGTGTAGCAGACTACGATAGAGAAAATAGACAGCAAAACGCTCTGACCATGGGTTCAGCATCGTCATAGAAACCGAGGCAAACGGTGTTTGGTTTCATGGCTCCGAGACCGGAGAGACGAACAAGGTGGAGAAGGGCCTCGCGAATACTTTCACCTGCCAAAGTGACCTCAACGAATGCCTTCACATGCAAGTAGCGCACGTAGCTGACTAGATTGCTGAAAGGGAGGAAAGAGACATAACGCATATGATACGATTTGCACAGATGCTGGTATACATGGAATCCATTAGGTCGGGATTGTGAAGGGCTAGTGCTCACTAGGAGGGATAAAACTAACATCGCTAGATTGGTAAGTACGGTACATCCGCTTTCAGCTTTAAAACCCGTGCTAACCCAAACTGCTGCCGGTGACACTACTTCATTGTCGTGACAAAACCCTATCATCACCTTGATGAGGAGATAAGGCATTAAGTACAGTGGACGACAGAGCCTCCAAGTCCACGCTTATCAGATTGAACGGTACAGCAATCCAATTCTGTTTTTAGTAACAATTTATAGGCCCAGCCATTAAAATGACTCCTCTCCGGAACCTAATTAATTTAAGAGCTTCGTAATTTGCTTCAAGGGACTCAATACTGCAAAGCTAGCAACTCCATCAAGGCTGAGGTATATCAACGGTTATCACAATGCCTTATGATTCTGCCCTGGACTCGGCTCACACCTCCCATACGACTTGCTGTCAAAATTAAAAGTTCCTTCCCGAATGTAACCTCATAAGCCCTTAGATTCACAATTCTTAGCCGCTAGTTACATGCCTACAAGTAGAGCAGTCTTGACTGCTGCATTAGCCTAAGGATGAAATCTACTTCAGAAAAATAGATATTGAAAAAATGCGTCAAATACGCGCACAAGACCATAAGGAAGGTACAACTGAATCGAAAATAGGGAACATTGGGCGTCCCAAACCTAGTTTCGATACACCAACTCATTCAATTTTACACGGTATTTGCGTTTGCTACACTTAAACAAAATTCTCCTGTGCCTACGGAGAAAGTAGATGACGGATTATGGCTATCAGAATCCAGTAAGTTAATGCAGTATGGTGCCCCTGGAGCCCTTTGCCACTATATATCGAAACAAATTAGCACGAGTCTTCAACAATTTCAAAGTTTAGGTACGGATTTATTTGTTGCTGCACCTGAGCTTCAACGTATTGACAAGCGATGATCACGTTGAAATTTCTGAAGCATTATTTATTGGGATTAGGCTCGAAAAACTATTGCGCAATTTCTTGAGCAGTTTAAGACCCTTTCTTAACTATTTTAACATCGTTTCTCGAAGCCCATGGTTGCAAATAATATTTTAGCTGTCTCACTAATACTAATATCCAATGGTGTTTACGTAAAATGAATAACAATTTGCCTCAGTGACAGTTTCACCTCTAATTTTGCCCTAGAAGGGGCTGTAGTTTGTTTGGAGGTCCACAGAGGATCTTTGCAAGTACCAAAGTCTACGATTTTAAATTTTGTATCCACGTTAATAACTTCCCTTCCGGTTGCAATAAAACTACTGATTTTAGAGCAGTCACCTCCTTGTTGTCCACTTCAAAAGTCCTGTTCAAAATTCACACTGATGCAAAAAAGCAAACTCAACACTGAAATTTGGTACCTAAACAACTTCAAAATAAATAATTACGATGGCTGTTATTACATAAGCAATCATGTGGTAGTTTAATTGTACAACTCCGTTTCGGTCACGCAAGTACTTAAGACTCGGTCCTTCTACCTCCGCTGGGCGGAATGACCCCCGAGCCAGGCCGGTAGCCCTCAGCCTTTTTCTACGCAGGCAACGGTATTAGGAATAGCCCTTTTCCCATCTTTAGGAACGAATCGGAGCGCTACACTGGGGTCGGCCTAGAGCGAACTCGATCTTAAAGGACAAATACGGATGGGAGAATCAGTAACGAGTTCCAAAAGAAAGGTAGGAAATGAGATTTAACATCGGCAACTACCCCGATTCCGGGTTCTGCAAAAAAGCTATTAATAAATAAAGCAACACTGGCCTCGATTCATGTGGAAAGTTCGTTACGGGACTGTCCACAGCATTTGTTTGAGAATGTCAATGAAGTGAACACGCAATACATCCTCCACCTCTCCACTATCTGGATAGAATCCAGATTGATACACGGTTGAGCAGCACTGAAGTGAACACAAAGTGGCAAAGAGGAATGGAAGTGAAAGCTTACTCCTACAAAACTATTTTAAACCCCACCCTCCATTAGATGGCTGACACATTCCCCTTCCCCCACTACAATTTCCAATAAACACAAAAATTCCAGATCTAGTGGAATTTCCAAGAATGTTCAGTGCCGTTTCAGTAAGGCCGTTTCTCAGTTTAACGCAAATTCGATGGCTGACAGTTACTTGGTGGATGTTTTCTAATAGCATCAACTACGTTGTGATGGCCTACGCGGGAAGTCGACCGAGGAAAGAGCCGGAGTTGAGGAGTGAAAGGAGAGGGAAAAGCATGCAGCTCCCCAGCTCTCCTGTATGTCGGCGATACACATACTTCACGAAAGATCCGAGGTGCTACGATTGTATGGTTTTCCGTTTCTCTTCTTTCGCAAAATCAGCTTAATTCTTCAGCCACATCGTTTTAGTTACTCTATTTGACCTTACTCAAAACGGTAGGAGTTTGCCTACTTTTACCAACCGAAAGGACATCTGCAGTGTGGGAAAATTAAAGTGCTTACGACTACGCCTGTTTTAGGCGCCAGTTTTACAACAAAAATGGTTTGAATCTTACCTTAGGCAAGCCCAAATAAAATGTATAAAAAGAGGACGGATTTACTTCAATTTCGTGTTAAATTTAAGATGATTCTAACGAAAAGACTAAGCCAACAGAAGGCTATTCAATAGAAATCGCGGGAAAAAGGGATCTAACACTTGTATTAAATGTGACCCATGAGGAGAATTAACTACTAAGATTTGATAAATGACCTTAATTTAAGTAAACAAGCAAACGGGGTCAGCAACATTTAACTTGGCGGTTTGCACTGACACGAGACAGCAATAGTTCAGTTACTATTTTTGGTATGCGAGTTTATCAATTGCCAATTCTTACTAGACAATTAAATCAGTTCAGATAAGCAATGATTAAATGAAACACCCAAATATTGTTCTCCTTTCAAGTCCCTTTAGGAAAGGCGATTTACTTAAACAAAAGTGACTAATGAAAGCGGATAAATAACGATTCAAATGTTTAATGTTTTGCTGTGCCATGACAACTAGATGTGGCCTACATATGGAATCTTGACTACTGGAGGGGTGGTTTTGCAGGGTGACGCGACCTATAATTTGTCTTGCAAAATCATTTTGCCAGCACGTAGTACCGAAATGGACGCGCATGAATTTAAAAAAAGCATAATGCTGCAATCAGTTGTAGCTTATAGACTTGTAAAAGGTATGCGATTGTTCAATTTCACCAAAAACATATCAACCTAGAGTATTATGTACCACATTCCTCTCATTTTAACCAACCTGCCGCGAACTGTGACGCAAATCTGGTGTGATTCTAGAATTCCTAGGATGGAAACAGTTTATCTCGGTTCCAAAGGCACAGTAAATTCTCGCTAAAATGCGTATTATTTACAGAAGGTAGGGCAGCAAAACTTGACACTTGTTGATAAATCACTCAAAAGTGCACGCATCAAGTCAAATAGAAAAGATTCTGCATTACTTGTCTTGAAGAAGTACGGGTCGTGAAATAGTCAGGAATTGGTATGAACCCACATTAACTGGAAAGGGGAAGCTTTCGAAGCTACTAATAAAGTGGTTATCACTCTGATGCATTAACAGATGATAATGAGCTCCAGAGATTATCAATAACTTCTTTACCCTGTTATCACGCGTTTTGTAAAAGAAAACATCATGCATTTCAAATAGCTTAATTTGAGTACTCAACAGCTCTTTAGGCAAAGAAAAATAATAACTAGTCACCCTTATAAGATTAACTCACTTCGCCACACTCCGAAGGCACCATTTCATCATGCCTGAATAACCACGCACCTCTGTGTGTTTGTGTGTGATGCACACCAGGCCTGACTGCTTAAATGCTGAAGACCAAACAGTTAAACGTGAGAATATCTGCTCGATAAGAGGAAACTCGGTTTGTAAGAAAGGGTCAGGGACTAGTAAAGGTCTTGTTACTATGCCCACAGCGCAGCGCAAAACTGGCTACCACAAAACTTGGCCATTAACAAGATTCGCACTTTAGAATAGGAGAGAGATACTATCTCATTCTCTGCGTTCCCTTTATTATCTTTCTTCAGGCAATCATCGCCTTTACTTGGCATGAGCTTTAGACGATCACATGATCATATGCGAAATGGAGCAGACGGCTCGGAATGAAAAGTGAGATAAAAGAGGGGCGCCTTTGGCTAGGTTCCCTATCCAACCATGTGAACAAAACGTAGGATAAAGGGGCTGAGAACGATTTAGGTCAGAGGCTGCATTTGTGATTGCGTTAACGAGTAGAACACTTCAAGGAGCTTTTCACACTTAGTGGAAGCTTATTAAGAAAAAATGCACAAATCTGTCCGATTACCACGTGGAAGAATATCACAAGCGTGGATAATTTTGTGCGGTCGAGTGGCAGGTGAAGCCTTAATTACGCCATCTTTATCTCTAGAAAATTTCAACATTACCGGCGAAGAGCTTCCATTAACAAATCCACCCAAGTAGTAGCTTATCCGATGGAAATCCGATGTTGCCACATCAAATTTTTCAGGTTTCAACCTTCGCTCAAGCTCTCATACATTAATTAAGCTTTTAGCGCTCCTGATAGTCATAGCTACAGCTTGTTAAAGGTTCAGAGTGCTATCCACCTACCATTTTGAAATCTTTCAACCAAGTAAAGTGACCCCGTGTGTACCAGTCGCACCTCCCATTCACAAAAAGGTGCATGAAAAAGTTTCTTTCCCATTTGGTGCATTTGTGAATGCGTTGCAGCCCCCTTCGTGACAGGAAAATAGGACAGTCGGCCTGCCAAGAGGAAGCAACCGAGTGATAAGTCCAGATATGACCAATCTCTCCTTCAAACCCCACATTCACCACCTCTAAAGAAAACAAAACTGCAAATTTAAAGGCAAATGTGACGTTCACAGTAGGTCGCGAGGCAATTCATTGAATAAGTGGCTGCCAATATTTATCTCATGGGAATAAAAAGAGCCCACTTGCTAATTGCTAAAGTGAATAATGGTTGCGGCAAAAAACCGAACGGAAATTACGCAAAGCGAATGATGTAGAAACACGAATCACATCCAGATTATTGCATGAGAAATAAATGTGCGGATGGAATATTAGAGATCCAGAAGATTCTGGATGATTGCAATGACATTACCAATGGGAATGAAAAAATGTCCAATTTTAGCGTCAAAGTCCCTAGTCTAAAGTATTCATCCAATTCTGGCACGGAAAGTAAATGTCAGGTTTGCATTGCCATCGTCGTTTCAGACGACGTTCAGGTCCATGATCATTTGCTTGTGGAGCAATTTCTTATCACCAAAACATAGAAGTGGTTAACTGACGACGATTCAGCTAATGAACAATGAAAGAGTCAAGTTTTTGAGAGTTTCCACTATAGTAGGAAATGTGAAACTGAAACCAGTCGTTGATGAATAAGAAGAAGTTGAGGTTTCCCACTACATTACCAGATACATTTAAAGCAGTAGTAAAGAGTCGTCCAAAAAAATAGGAAAGGGTGGCAGTGAAGCTAGATAATCGAACCAAATATGTATGAATTAAGCAAATCAGGATGTAAATGGTCTCAATTATTGGGAGATGAATTCTCCTCTAGAAAGTGGTACAACCTTTCTGTTACGGCCCAAGTAGATGGCGAATCACGACCACGTCTAGTCCACCATTGTTGGACACAACAGGCGAAGCAGAAACACTGCCCGAAACCAATTATTTGCATTACATTTGCATTGTTGCGTAATTCCCAGATGACATGGCTAATAATAGATCCAACTCCATGTCGTAAACAAGTGCCCGTATTGGCAAAAAAATTTTATGAATGGAGGGTCGGGGTTGACCGAGACATTAGAGGCAGATAAGTTCTCTTGCAGAGCGACATTCAGTCGATCACAACCCTCAAGCAAAGAGATTTACAGATGCTGGATTCGTTATTCATTATTTAATGCCAAGCTTCGAATAATCTCACTCAATCTGGAAGTAAAGTTTCCTTCAAAGATCCCAACCCCCCTTCTTTCGTATCGGAAAGGCTATTACAATAGCGCTGTTTTAATTCAAATCTTACAAATTATCAATTTTCCGTGGTAGGTAGGCAAAGGAGTCGAATTTTTATAGTGCATGAATGCATTAATTAGGATGTTTTCCAACTTGCATAAACACTGTAACCACTTGGTCTCAAAAAGTGATTTTTGTTCACCATCGTGGGAGGCAGAATTTGTGTTTGGGCGTGGGTTCATAGTACAACTGGAAGGAAACCGTGCGAGAATGAATCATTCAAGATGCTTATCAGCTGAAATATGCTACATCTGGCTAACTGATGTGCAAAACATCTGTATCCAACCTCCAACTGACAACAAAATATGCACTAACGAACCTGCGAGCGGCATAGCATGCATCATCGTCATCATTCCCAATGTTGTTGTTGTTGGAATTGGGAGACCGATCAGGTGCAACCACGTGTCCAAGGACGTAGAGACCACCCTTCTTGACAGAGTTAACAAATTGGGCCAGTATCGCGGCAGAGCGCGGATTTGCGAGGAGGAAGAGGATTTGAGGACGCCAGTACTTTACGTGTTCCTTTGAGGAGTCCAAGAGAAGAAGGTACTTCCGAACCTACGATAGAGACATAACTCAAAAGTTGACAACAACTTATTTGCGCGTACGTTAATTTCAAGGCGAGAAGGCAGTCCACATCGAAGATAGATGTTGGAACCACCTTCGTGACAGGGAAACAGAACGGATTCCAAAATGGTAAGTGCATAGCACCCTTAACCCCTAACTAGTTGTGGTTATGACCATTTGGTGTCTAGCCCCTCCAAACAACTTACTCATACCAAAAGTGAAAAAAACCTAAAGATTGTCTAAAATAAGCTTTTTGCGGTGAACAACACAGTAGGAATGTTAGTCATCCATTATATTCAGAAACTACTCAACTTTCACAAGTCAGTTTCTATTCAAAATAAGGTCCTTCCAACGTGGAACTACAATGGATCCTGCCAAACCTCCAATGGCGATGTCAAATCGACCGGGACAATGGAGAACTACTCACTTAGTGCCTCTAAATTTTCCTTGGGTAAATCAAGAACTACCCAGACAGCGTTTGAGTCCTTTATTTAAGATCCAACAGTTAAAAGAGTCTCGACAGCGAAGCGATCACCAAAGTAAGTCTAGCGAAGAAAAGGCAGTTTACACTGTAGCAGTCTAGAAGCTGAATAAATCGGCTGATATGGAGCAGTTAATTCAAGAGCATCTAACCACAACACGCATTACCAAACAAATGGTGGGGAAGATGATGGTAAACACGATGAGGAAATTAAGAAATGTTTACATACGTGGCGCTCACGCCCATTTGTTATCCAGAGCCATAACTCACTTAAATAATTAAATGTTCTAGACGTTAGCAAAATAAATTAGGATAGGCACATCCCAACCATCAACGACGGAATTAACGTGGCGAGGAATCTGTAAACTACTTAATTAGCCTTTGATGAGTCTACTAAGGTCCTTCGATGACACAATACAATGTAGAGAGGGTTTAGAAATATAGTCGTCAGGTAATGGGAAAGGCTTAACAAAACTGAAAGTTAATAACATTTGATTGATTTGACTCGAAATGTTTACCGTAATGTCTCAACTAAGAGGCAATGTAATGGTTCAATAATGTAGACTTGAGTTGACAACGGACTATACACTGACTCTCTTTCGTCGACAAACCAGTTACAGTGAAACGAACGGGAGTATTAGCCCCAAAACTTAGTTCTTAAGTTATCTAGGCACTTCATATTCAATAAAATAGCAGGTTCTGCCCTGCGGACGCAATGATTAGAAACATGGGACCCCTTCCAGATTCCGGTCATTACTAGGTTACCGATTGATTAAAGGAATCAGATACCTCTTCTATGATTTCTAACGGTTGAGTACAGTTTTACTCCAAATTAAATCAAAATTTGTGCCTTAATAGTGTTCTTGCATGCTATAATTGACCGAATAACACATTTTAATAGTTAGCAAATAGTGAAAACATTCACAACTTACAATACTGTCCCGCTGCAAACAAGAAAGCATGCATTTAAGCTACAGCCACACCAATAGCCCGTTTGTATCGGCAGCATCTCCGTAGACTCAAAGTATATTTAGGTAGTGAAAAACCATTTCTACTACTTAACTATAGACTTCACAATTGATGGCCTAGTACTTGGGTTAATAAGACCCTTCTTACGAGAAAAATGACAAAAGAATCAACTCAAAAGAATAGTGAGGTGATGAAATAAGTTTGATCTCGACATGAAATAGCCCTTGGGGCGTTAGGTCCACTTTAATTGCCGCAGTTCATGCAGATGAGTCATACCATCTTCCTCCCTCGCTTTATTCGCTCTGCTCTTAACGGGAGCGAAATTTGCTTTGCTTCGCCGCCCGCCTCTGAACAAATTATCAACATTGCTGCCCTGGAATGAAACGGGTCCAAGAGCGTAGCGCTTTCGGTTTATGAGGAGCTACGACCTAGCTTATCGACAGAACTATAAAATACTGTACCTATTCGATAGAAAATATGTCAGCCAGGGCCTAGAAACGAAGCAAGCCGAATTGAAAAACACAATTTAACATAAAAATAACTGACGATTAAAACGCTTTTCTTTGAAAAAAGTGAAATAGTTAAAATCAAATGGGGGCGTTTAGTGTACCCTGAGAGGGGATTGATGATTGAGACTGACGAGTCAGGTCGTAATGATCAAAACAAGTATATCATGTAAAACCACCGAAAAAATTCCAAAAAATGGGGTCGAGCTATTTATCATGCGGAAATTTGGCACCTCCCGGTAAGACCACATGAATACGTCTGTGATTCGGATGCATCTTGGGAGGTACTACATCACAATACTCCATTATAAGAGATCAAGAGATACTAACAAATAAAAGTGGCCACCATAACGCATTCAAATGAACTTCAATCCAATGTTCAACTTTGCAAACCTGATGAAAGATTAGGGCCTGACCAATATTTCCCCAAGAGACGGTCATATGGCGACGGTGGAGGCAAATGACCAGAACACCCAGAATAACGATTGCCCCGAGGGTGTATAAGGCTTGGATCAGAATGCACATAATCAGACAACCGAGCATCCCCAGCAGAGCGGTCATCCAGTGGAAAGACTTGAAAGTTGGTCTGCCAAAATAAGAAAAATATTGCTACTGAAAAGTTTTCAGTAAACGAAAACGGGAGTTGATGAGGAGCATTACTTAACACAAAAGAACACTTTCCAATAAACACGATTATGAAAGTAACAATAGCTACGCGGCCTCACTACACGCTTTACAGCAATCATCCTTCATGAGTTCTGCAGCACAGAAGCTGAGATCAATGAAAAGAAGTAAAGAAATCTAAGTTCATTCCTCGCGGGCTTGCAGTCGGAGTTTAAACCAGTTCAAAAGCATGAAAAAATTTAGCCACGAAAAGAACATTTGCATCAAACGTTAGCATAAATGAGATGGGTATCGAGATTATAAAACAGAATGCAGGTCAATTTCGTACTGTGATATACGTTGAGGGTGCCCGCCTAGTTATACGAGTTCTTTAGTCGCCGCGGTTTCAGGTACTCTCATGGCATTCCTGATAGCCTGACTCCAGACCCCCCGTTCCATCATGCATCTTATTAGGCCTTCGAGACACAATTGAATGCTTAAAAGGCTTACTCTGGGCACCTCAAAAAGAATGCCTTACAAGAGTGTGAAAGACCCATACGATCAAATAGAAAAAATTGCCTCTTAAGAAATGAAAAAAGAGTGCATGTGAGGTGGCAAGGAATGGAGTGACAACTATGCTGCAAGATAGAGGCCAGGACAAAATAGTCAAAGACATCGCATTAGTGTCCGTTTAAGGGAAAAATGCACGTTTACCGCACCCACAGGAGCGAAGCCAAAAAAGCGCGGATTTAAAAATTTTAAAGTAACTTGAACGAGGGAATGATGAAGCTCCTTTTGGTGGATGAAAGACTACACAGACATAGCTTAAAACATTCCTACTTCAGTTTCGATATCAAAGTCCACGATCAATGGTTCGGCCTTCTTACAGACTGCGAATTCAAGACGTTCACTACCTTGCCTATTTGGAGACAATCTTAAGCGACTGGATCGGATAAATGACGCAATTCCTCCAAATTTACCACGAATTACCGCAAAAATGATTTCTATAGCAGCATACTTGACGCTTTTGCGTCGGGAATACGAAATGAAGAAAAGGCGACTACTTCAATAGGAGTTAATTCGTCAAAAGCCTCCTTTCACACACCGATCGCATAAAGTTTGGCCAAATAAAAAGTGGAAACGATATATTTGTAAGGCAAAATGTAACCCAATACCACTTCGAACTTGTTTACACCACATAATCGACAGTCTGTGCGTGAAACAGGTAAGCAGTCATGTAAACAATGGACCA